>JAMPIO010000052.1:0-662612 GCA_024699865.1 Aphelenchoides fujianensis | reverse complement strand
GCCGACCGGCCACGCGTAAACGGAAGAAGAAGGTCGGTTACTCGTTCTTTTCCACCCATTTCACACCTTTCTTGCAGTTCGAGTGCGGCTTTTGCGACGCGAAATTCGACGATCCGGCCGCGCGTGCTCGCCACGAAATCACCCACTTGCCGCCAGACGAGCAGCGCGAGGAAGCTGCGGGACAGGCGCTGGAGACGGTGGGTTCTTCACTGAATCCAGTCGTTCATTCCGCCGGGTGTTTGCAGGGCGAAGAGCTCGCGGAGCCGCCGATAAAACGAGAGCGCTCGGATACTCTGCCGGTCGGCGTGAAGGGTGAGACGGCGAACGAGCAGGCGCCCGAAAGCCGTCCGTCCACTTCGTTCCGTCTGCCGCCTCCCCAACGGCAACTCGTGTCTCAGGAAGTGGTGCGCGACAAGATCCGCGAGCTGGAGCAAAAGCCGGTCCTGCTCTACCTCGACGTTCAAGCGGTGGGTTCTTCTCCCTCTTTCATTGAATATTCTTCTGTTCGCAGATGACCGAGGATGCGGCCACGTGGCTCGTGAACTACTGGAAGCGGATGCCCCACTGCAAGGTGCTCGTGCTGCGCGTGAAGGAGGTGCCGTTGCGCACGAAGTACGCGTTGAAACCACCGATTCGCATGGTCCAGTCCGACCGCGCCTCCACCGATTTCCTCTACTTCTACTGCAAACCGGAGGCCACAGAACTGCGTGCGGCGATCCGACAAGAGGCGCCCGACCCGCTGAGCTTCCGCGAGCTCGCCGAGGAGCTCATCCCCATCCTCGAGATTCCGTGCGCCTTGCTGGTTCCCGATGCCGTCGATCGTGAGTTGCCTCCGATCAGCCATCATTTCTTCCATTTGGTTTGCAGGAAACAGCGTCAACGTTGCCGCACTCGCCCTTTTAAACGTGTTCGTCGTTTAGAGCACTCACATTTCTTTACAACTCCTCTCCTCCAACGCCCCGTCCTCGCTGTTCTCAATTTTCTTTCCATGGTAAACTCCTCGTCCGACGCCAAAACCTTTGCTTCTTGCCACCCTTTCGATGCCACTTCTTTTTCATTGCCAGCTCATATCCCCTCGTAAGGCGGGACCCTGTGTGCGTCTGTCCGAGTCACTCGCACCCTCAACTTTTTAGCCGTTGCTCCAATCAATCTGAAATTTTTTCTGGCTACAGTAACTTGCATGCGCGAAGTCCGAAAATGTGCATTTCGACCGCCGGCGGGCACGTTCAACGTTCCGTGCCAACGTTCCGCGCCGTACCGTTTTTCGCGCACGGCCAAATTCTCCCGCCCTGAGGACAAAAAGATGCGCCTTGGAACGAGGAACATTTTATCTGTTGACCGCATTGTCAGAAAATGTCATTAAAAAAAGTTGTGATCGCCCAAAGTCAAAAGGTCGAGACAGAAAATCGAAGAGGTCCACACTCGGAGGCGCCGTTCTCGGCGCACAAAATTAATTACGCCTTGCAAAAAAGAACGTACCTAGAAGAAGGTTTTGCGCATCTTTTAAAACCACATTTGAGTCGTGAGGAGTTTGCGGAGTCTCAGCGGTATGGACCGAAAATTTTGTGTCGGTTTGAAAATTTTGGCGAATTTCAATTGCGTCGTTCTGATCGCACTTCTGGCGTCATGACATGAATGTGGGCTCTTTCGAAAGCGCAGAATGCGGCATTTAAGACTGCGTATATGCGGCTGCGCGAATTTGGACCACTTGGCCCACGCCCTCGTGCAACCGCAATGCACCAGATCGCGCAACAACGGGCGGGTTTGGATATTAGTGGACGGATTCTCCCGAAACTTGGTAGAAATGTCGAGCACGTAGTTACCTTTCTTACCGCCGTTTCAGATTTTTCAAACGCTTAGTTACCGAAGAGTAATGGGTCGTACTGTAGTGCGGTCCTGCACCTGGGTTTCACGGTCAGTTGTTTTTTGGTCGTCGCAACTAGCACTCACTTTTTCCGTTTGCTGTCAGCAAAACAGGCTGCGCGACATTGTTTGCTGATAACGTACCGCACTGTGCGCGACGTCGTGCTCAAAGACTGCATTCGTAAACGCTCTCGCTGTCCGCATCCGTTTTGCTTGGTCGTAAGTGCAGGCTGAAGTGAAGCGACAATGGTTCCCAAAAAATAGTTAACGTCGCCAAGTTTCAACAGAAACAAACGTTTGTGATGTGGACTCGGCGTTCTCTCGCTGCAACGAAAGCTGAGTTTCAATATAATCAACGGAAGCATTCGATACGCACCAGCCTAACGACTCCCCCAGCTGGGGACGGCGCGAAGCGCCGTCAACCGCTGGTTCTTTTAAGAGCATTCACTGATTGTTTCTGCAGTTTGAAATAAACGTTCTTAATCAAAGTAGTGATCGTCCTTTTCCAGCAGGGGGAAGGAAGCAATGCAGCTGCGAGCGGGTAGGCAAATCGGCCGGGATTTGCATGAACGGAGGGGTGGAATGGAAGAACTCGTCCGGCAGATCCGAGCCCTTCGTTCAGTTCGCCTTTCGGTCGCCGCACGAGTCGCCCGCTCCTCTCCCGCTCGCCGACTGCTTCGAAATGGGTGCTGAGAACGACATCCTCCTGATCTGCTTGGCGATCTTCATCCCGGTGAGTCCTCCCCTCTCTCATCAACACCTGCCCCTCCCCGCCCCCTTGCAGCCGCTGGCCGTGTACCTGAAGAAGAACGAGTGCGGGATTCACGTCTTGATCTGCTTGGTGCTGTGGTTCTTCTTCGTGTGAGTTCCTTCTTTCCTTTCTGTCCTACTGAACGCCTCGTTGCAGGATCCCCGCCATCCTCTACGCCCTGTACGTCTGCTTCATGGACTGAGGACGCCGCCGGCAGGATCGACCACTCACCCCTTTCGCCTTCCTTCTGCCCTGTCGTTCACTGAATAAACTCGAAGAAACCAATCCGTTGGGTGTCGAAGCGAGAAAGAAACCAAAACGGTATTGGGGTGTCCAAAAAGTTTCTTTCTCGATCGGCCGAGCGGTCGGGGGTGGTCTGGGTCGAAAATGAAGTTGGTCGTTTATGCAAAGCTCAATTACAATAGTCGCCGTCGAACCCGACGACTTGCTCCCAGCGATCTACCAACTTCTCGATCCTTCGCTTGAAGAAGTCGGCGTCTCGCATCTCCGAATCGAAAAACTGCTGGACGCCGGCCCGCGCCTCCTCAATGTCTTCGAACTTTTTGCCCTTCAGCCAGTACTTGCGCGAAGGTTTTGTATCAAGCGCGTGCGGTGGGTGGGAACGTCTTTGTGACGTAGAGCTGTCGAATTTTGGCCGCCGCATCGACGCAGGAAACGCCTGGAAGCCACTGGAAGTAGAGCAGCAGACGGACCTGCCGGCGGTTCAAAGCGTCTTCGCAAATGAACCGAAAGTGCGACGGTTTCATTTCGGATCCAAACCGCCCCCGACCGCTCGGCCGATCGAGAAAGAAACTTTTTGGACACCCCAATAGCCGTTTCCACGCTGGGCTCATTTTCATCTTCCCGTTCGATCGAAGGAGGTCGGCCGTTCGACAGAAAGAATGGAAGGCGGGGTTCGTTTGTTCCTGCTGCTCGTGTTC
This sequence comes from Aphelenchoides fujianensis, assembly GCA_024699865.1. Taxonomy (NCBI): domain Eukaryota; kingdom Metazoa; phylum Nematoda; class Chromadorea; order Rhabditida; family Aphelenchoididae; genus Aphelenchoides; species Aphelenchoides fujianensis. The sequence goes on along the minus strand of JAMPIO010000052.1, from coordinate 659,057 downwards.
TCCGTTCTGGCCGTCCACTCGGCGCCGCAGAGGTGCACGGTGGGATCGCAGAAGTGAGTTCTCCGCTGTCCATGCACACCTTCCTTGCAGCAGCGGCGAGTGCGCGGCTCCGGAGGGCGACTGGAATCCGAACGGCTGGAAGCTGTGGGCGGCCGTGTTCGCAATGTGAGTTCCGCCGACCGCCCACCACTCTTCCCTTCCTTCTTGCAGCCTCTTGATCGTCGCGCTGGTCGGGATCGTGGGCGGCGGCCTCCTGTGGCGTCGAAAGAAGCAGGCGGCGGCCGAACGGTCGGACGTCGAGCGCGCGGCCTCGCGCACCTCCGAGCACCCGCCCGTCGACGAGTGCTGGCCGCCCAAAGAGGCCGTCTTCAACCCGAAGAGCCGCGTGGAGGAGGCGTCGAAGATCGCGAGTGTGCGGACGGAAAAGGCGGGTGTCTTCCCTCCTTCCCCTCCAAGCCGCCTTCAGGAACCGCCGCCGCCCTCCGATCCGCCCTCGCTCGGCGGCTTCGAGTGGCCGCGCGGGCGCTTCGGCGCCGACGACGCGACGCTCCTCCGCTACCACGTGAAGTCGGAGGAGCCGGAGGCGGTCCGCTCCTTCCTCCGCGAACACCCGATCCCCGACCAGGAGACCCTCGACCGGATCAAACGCTTCCACAAGGAGATGAGTCTGAAGAAGAAGCCGAGGGTGCGTTCCCTCCTTCCTCCCATTCACTCCCTTTCTTTCTTTCTTTGCAGAAGTGGCCGGGCGGCGACTACTCCGCGCTCACGAAAGACGTCCGCTTCATCGGCCTTGTGCTGCGCGTGTGGAAGGAGAAGGAGCGGAAGAAGAAGACGGCGAATAAATAAGTTTATTTGGTCGGTCTTCTTCCTTCGGCGATGCCCAGCGTGTTGCGCGAGAAGTCGAGCGAGAAGCAGGGCACGGGCACGTGCAAGAAGTGACCGATCTGCCACGCGGGGTCGCCGGAGTAGCGGCGATCGGCGGCCGGCTGGAGTCTCGCCAGACAACGCCCCTCATCGTAGGTGGCCTCGTCGAGCAGCTCGGCGGGATTGAGCGACAAGAAACGGCCGCCGTCCACCCAAACGTCCAGCCGGAGGTCCGAAGAGTTGCACGGGGCGTAGAATTTGTCGCCCTCGTCCTCGTACTCCGACTTTACGAGCACTCCGGCAGCGAGCAGCTCCGCAATCGCCGAGTCGGGCACCGCGAGGATGCTCGCCATTGTGAACACGAATTGAACGGTCGGGTTGCTCGCTCGAATGAAAGAAGAGGACGTACGGGCGTGTTCTTCCGGCGGACGTTCGCCAATTGGACGTCGCCCCGCAGCAGCCAGCTGTTCGTGTCCAAAGAGGCGTGTTCGGTCCACTCGCCGCAGTGCTCGCGCTCCGCCGCCCCCAGCGTCACAAGCGGGCGTTCCGACGAGGGCGCGATCGTGAAGATTGGGGCGCCGATCGCCCCGCGGCGGTGCAGCTGGCGGACGAAATTCGCGTTGTCGAACGGGCCGCCCGGGGCCAACCCAAACGAGCTCGCCGTCGTCGCGATGCTTGGCAGGGAGAAGAACCTACACGCACGAGTACGAAAATAAGAGGAGAAGAGCGCTCACTTCGCATCCGAGAGCAGGACGTCCACCAGCTCGAAGTTCTCGTACGGAATGAAGTCTGAACACGAGCATTCTTCCCTTGCAATCGAGAACTGACCCCAGGGAGCGTAGACGCCGTGCTGCCAAACGTGGAGCGTGTCGCGCGCCAAGAGGCCGACGGACGGGCGGAAGTCCCCACTCGCCCACTTCCACGCGCCTTCGGGGCGGAAGGTGGACGACAAGTTGGAGGCGAAGGGCGGCGTGTGGGCCGTGCAGAAGATCGCCCGCGTGTACTCGTTCAGACCGGCCCCGCACCGCAGATCGCAGTACATTGAAGCAAGAAGGACTGCAAGCAGAAGAAGAAAAAAAGCGGAAAGACACCCACCATCCTCGCAAAACTGGGGGCAAACGGCCGGCCGCTCCCCGCACTTCGCGTCCACCACTCGGAACTCTGAAGTGAACACGTCCAGTCGGGGGTAGAAGTTTGTTTGGCGAGGCGTTCCAATGCCCAGTTTGATGGTCACTAACCGGAACGAGTGGATTAAGCGGAATTCGGCGAAGATCGCTTACAGTCCTTCGAAAAGAATGGCATTTGGATGATTTGCCCGTTGACCACTTAAATCAAAAGAAGGACACAAACCACTCGTTCCACCATCAACATTTCGTTAGAATTAACTTTAAAACAAGCGCGCTCGCTAATCCCCGGACTTCGAAACGCGTCTTTCGTTCCTTATCGCCGCTTCAAACGATTGGGAGAAGAAGAGACCGTTTACTCCGAAACACACGCGTCAGTTGAAGCCGGGCAACTGCCGCCTCAAAAGAGCGGGCACGTGATCGAAATCGCAGTGCTTCTCGGGCGAGTACCAGCGGTAGACGTCGCGGTAGGAGGAGCGTTGCTCCGAGTCGTGGAGCTTCGAGCAGGCGGCGCAGAGGGCGCGCGGGAGTTGGCGGGGCCCGTCCAGCTGGAAGTGGCGCGTCCACTCGAAGTGCCGCAAGTACGCCGTCCGGTTGGCCATCAGGAAGCGGAGGTGGGCGGCGAGGTCGTCCATCCGCCTGCAAGCGAGAAGTGAGCACTCGGCCGGCCGGCCGCCCCGCTCACTCGAAGTCGTCCACCGCGATGAAGGCGGAGTCCGGCAGCAGGTGGCGGTGGTCGGCCCTCCGCAACACGACGGGCACGACGAGGCCGCGGATCCGTTCAACGAACTTTTCGGTCACGTAGCGCGAGCAGACGGCGTTCTCGAAGGCGAACACGAAGTGGAAGGCGGCCGTGTTCCGCTCGAGGCACTCCGCCCGCGGGCATCGGCCGCCGTAACACGCGCCGAACAGTCGGAGGAGGTGCGGGAAGCGGCTGCAAGGAGGAAAGTGAGCGAAGGGGGCGTGGATCACCGTTTGAATTCCTCGAGGTAGGCCTCCCGCTGGCTGTTCGTGGAGCAGTGGGAGACGACGGCGAACGCGGGCCCCGTCTTCCGTTCGACCGCCGCCCGCACGGCCGCCCACTCGACGGTCGTCTGCAAGCGGGCGGTGAGTGGGAAGACGGCCGACCGCTCGAACCTCCGCCTCGCGCCCGAAGAAGGCGACGCCGCGGGGCGGGAACTCGCCGTAGTCCGCGCGGATGTCGCAGCCGGGCACGAAGCCCACGGTGAAGTTGATCGCGTGCGGCGGCAGTCTGCAGTTCGTCCTCACTCGCCGACCGGCCGACTGGTGGACTCACCGGCGGAAGTTCTCGTTCTGCGGGTGGCCGGGCGCCTCGTGCAGGAACGCGAAGAAGAGTTGGCGGGCGGACGTTCTCTTTGGGCCCTCTGCAATCCTCCCTTTCATCCAATCAAGCAATCCAAGGGGACCTTCGGAGATCTCGCTCGGCTGCACGAAGATCCCGTCCGCCGTCGCCGCCGCCCGCCGGTCGATCGTGAACTCGCATCTGTGCGGGCAATGCCGATTGACCAGCCAGTCGAACACACGCGCCTCTCGGGCAAAATCGGTGGAGTTCCGGTTGCTCAGCAGCATCACGAGCAGCCGCTTCCGCCGCTGCAGCTTGAAGACCGGCCGCAGGAGGAGCGGCGGCGGCGTCCGGCCGTTGATCGAAACGAACGGCCGCTCCTCCGCTCTCCCGAGCAGCTCGCGGATCTCTCGGCAGCAGAAGAAGAAGAGGACGACGTTCAGCCCAACAAGAAAGCCCAAGAGGGATCGCTTCAACGTAATTCGGCCCATCTTCTGCCCACCACTCGCGAGTGCCCGTCCAGTCGAAAAGACAGCCGGCTTGTGCAAACGAGCGCTTTTTGATCACTAGCAGCTGCCCAAACACCCGATTTCTCCGCAGACTCGTGCCTGCAGCCAGGAAGAGGATTTGTTCGTGCAGATGAGGGTTTGTCAAACGAGTATTGGAGTCTTTTGATATGCGGTTTTCGCTAAGCGCCTGTCAAATTGCGCACTTTCACACGTTTTGCGTCAAAGTGCACTTGTAGCGGCCTTACGTAGCAAAGCGGCAAACATCAACACGTCAAGTGTCGTTGTTCACACAAACAAGGCTGACAGACGCTCGTGTTACGGCCTTCGATCAGAATACGAAGACGTCTTTTCGTAGCAAAAAGACGTGCGAGGACAAGCGGGCGCACTCGCGGGTGACCTTCGCAGAACTACAAAACATTCTGCCTTTGGCCTCTGTTGAGACGTCAAGAAACTTCTTGCTTCGAAGGTCAAGGTGTTTATCGCATTCTGTTGCTCATCAGATGGCCTTCAATCCGGCGAACCCGTTCGTTCGACACCCGCATTTCTTCGCCAACCAAACGAGCATGTCGTTCGACGAGACGCCGCTCGGCGTTTGGCATCGGGCGAACAACTACGCGAGTGCGGGCATCGGACTGGCGGCCTCGCTGTTCCTCGTTTGGATGGTCGCCTTCCGAACGCCCGACCACGTCCGCTTGTACTCGAAAATCGTCCTGCTTTGTGCCTCTGTCGACGCTTACTTCTGTACGATCGACTTCTTGTGTCAAATAGTGGGTTTTTTGCTTCGTAACCGCAATAAATCCAATGCAGCGTCTCCGAATCGCGCGAGTGGTGATCCTCGCCTCGTTCAACGGTCCGTTCGCAAGTCTTCCGCCCGTCTACCAGTGCACCGTCGGGCTGATTTCTCAAGCATCCGGTCCGGTGCTCGTCTGCTTGTTGCTGCCGATCAACTATGGATTTCGCCTTTACATCATCAAGCAGTGAGTGAGAAAGCGGACGGCATTCAACCGATCGTCTTCAGCAAACAAAGTCCACCGACTTCGTTGATCCTTGTACAGCTTGGAGTCGTTTTCCTGCTGCTTGCGATCATGACCGTCCTTATCGTTCCGGCGGGTTGCAGCCACCTGATCGACGCGGACGTCGAAGATTTCTCTCGACTGTGGTACGTGGAGGACCCGATTCCCTTTCTTTTTGTGGCCGACACGGTGAGAAGTTCGACGAGTGAGATAACTTTTTTTGCATAGCGGCGGTTGTTCGCAATATCCTTTTTGATTTACATCATGATGGTCGCCGTGTCTGCCTACGCGCTCGCGATCTTTCTGGGCAAACGGACGGTCGCCGAGTTGGCGCGCGCGACCCACGTGTCCGCCCGCGGCCGTTCGCTCCAGCGGCAGTTCGCCACTCTGCTTTTTGTTCAGGTGAGAAAACTCCGGTGATTTCTCATGTATTGTTCTGCAGTCGATCACCCCGCTGATCGCCGTCCTGCCCACCTGTCTGATCATCGTCTCCGCACTCACGAACTTCTCGTCCACTCTGTTCGGGGATGTCGTGTTCGCTCTGCTCGAGTGGAATCCTTTCCTGAACTCCCTTTCGACCGTAGTGCTCGTCACCGTTTACCGGCGAGTTTATCCATTTTTGCTTCTAATGAAAAGCCTTCAGACGAGAGTGCATTCGACTCTTGTGCTTCTGGCGGCCCAAACGAGTGCACGTCGCGAGTGGTCACGCGGAGATCTCCACGACGCCCGGCCACACGCCCAACACGTGAATCCTCGTGTGATTGTTTACTCGAGCATTTAGCAGAGTTATACGAAGAACGTGCTGCTACAATAAACAAGCGTAGTTGCGGCGAATTTCGGCCTTCGAATACAATTGTTTCGAGGAAGACAAGGGGCGCATTCGTCAAATGTAGAGCTCTTGCCCGATCTCTGTTCTGTTTAAACCTTTTCTTCGTAACAGCCGGCAGTATAGGCAGATGATCACGTACAGAAGTTTTGTAGGATAGCATTAAGAAATCTTGAGTATTGTAGAATCGAATAAGACGGACGGTCGGTGGACCGAAAGTTGTTGACTTCTGGTCGAGTGGAAAAGGTGCAAGAGTGTTTGTATTTTCTTCGAATGGGCGGTACAACCCACCGACACTCCGCAGTTGACCGTTGAGCTGCGGAGTCCGGACGGCGCGACAGTGAACTGGCAGGAGTGCGGAGTACAATCGACGATCATTGGAGGGCGGAGTGGGGTTGGTGTTTGAAAAACACGGAAGAGAAATTATCGCATTTGTATGAAGTGGGCTGTGGGTGAAGCTTTTGAGGGTCTTCTCTTTCACTTATTTACCTTCCGTTTTCCCCCCGCAATGAACGCAACCGAAACTACCTCGCTCACGGAAGACCTGGTGCTTTGCAAGCGGGCGTACGAGCTGCACAACGACCGCCCCGTCCGCTTCCCAATTGCCGCACACATATTGGTTTCTTTGCTCACGCTTATCGCCTTCTTCTTTTACTTCAAATCAAAAGACACTCGAAAAGCCTTGGGATTGATGGGCAAGGGACTAAAGGTATTGAACATTGCATTATTGCTTGTCCATGGTGTTCTTTTCAGTCAATAATGATCGTCGGATTCATGTTTTACGTCGTCGGCGGCGTGATCAATCCGCTGGTGCTATACGTATACAAATTAGTAAGTTCTTTAACACGAGAGCGCATCGATTGATCGCCCGTTCAGTACTTGGCATTTGCGCCCTTGTCCGAATGTGCGTATGTGTGGAGTGGGATGAATTGCCTGTTCGCCTTCCAATACTTCTCGTCCGTCTGTCCAGCCGCCTACAACGCTTTCCACATCGCGCTTTTCGTCGAACGAGCGGTCATGACTTTTCTGAAGCCGCGCGAAAGGCTGATGAACGCTCTCGGCTTCTTGCTGTCCGTCTATCTGGTGAGTTCAGGCCCTCAAGAGACTTGTAACGCTTGATGGTTGCAGCTGATTTATCCGCACTACGTGATGTACGTATCAGCTGTTGTCACCAACGACTTCCGCCCGCGGCCGTACTGCGACTCGCCGATCGTCGTCAACAAGCAGGTTTCGACCACGTCGATTCGCTCTTCGCTGAACACCATGGCACTCGATCTTTGCGTGACTATTGGTTTGTTTCAAAAGTTTTTTCCGCCGGAGATGTGCGGAGCCAAACTTGGCGCGAAAGTACTCGGTCGGCCGGCGGCTGCGTGAACGAAATTGCCCCCTTGCTGTCCGAGCAGGAAAAACCGAGTTCAGGTTAATTTTAGGACCTTTTTGAGGGAATTTTGGGTCCTAATCCTTCTTCTCCTGCCTGGCAATGATCAGCAAGAAGAAATACCAAATTTAAACCGATGTCTTTTCAAGAAACTGCAAGAAACCCGGCATCGTTCGCGGAAATCAGCCGTGGGCATTTCGCTCGCGCGGCCGAGTACTTTTGCGTTAAGCTTGGCTCCACTCATCTCCGGCGGACATAACTTTTTGAACAAACTAATATAGGGGACTTCGTCTTACTTGTGTACAACCGAATGCAAATCCGGAAGCGGAAGGCGGCGGTCGGGAGCTACAGCCTGAAGAAGTCGTTCGACCTCCGCCAAGCGCACATCTCCATTTGCCTCATTTCGCCCTTCTCTCTCATCCACTCCGTATGCTATTGCATGCAGATCGGGGTGTTCACCTATTACCTCCACGTGGTCCACGAAATGACCCCCGAGCAGGAGATCTTTTGGAAGGAGTGGGTGAATCTCTGCCGAACGTTCAGCATCTTCTCGATCGCCGCCTCCCAATGTGTTTACTTCCGCCTGCAACGAAAAGAGACGGCCGAGTGGCTGCGAAAGGAAGACCAGAACCAGACGGACACCTACTTTGAGCAGTTCCGCCGCCTCATTTCTTGATTCTCACATCATTCTTTCATTTGACTGCTCCCGAAGTTCACTCCTCTAAAACTCAACGAATTCTCACATCACTCTTGTTTGCATTCGATGCTCGCTAATTAAACTCGTGGAACACATCATTTGAAGACAGCCGCGGTGAATAAAACATTCGAAGAGTCCAATTGTCGCCTGCCGTTCCCGCACTTCAGATCTCCCGACTGCCCACCTGCCTTCCAGTGAGGAGAGGCGACGGCGATTGCACCTGCCGGAGGGCGGGGGGCGGAGGTGTGCGTGGGGAGCAGTGCGGAGTATAAAACTCGACGAACGGTTTGCCTTTCAGCCACTCGTTCATCCCCCTTTCTGCCATTCACTTCGACTGGCGATGCTCGTGAACATTCCCCTCTGCTTGGCCTTCTTTTTGTTCTTGAATTCCGTTAGCGCTCTAATTTGGGTTCGTTTATTCGAGTAAGCAAACAGATGAGTGAGTTGCTTTCCAGTGGCCCAACTTCTCGCCGCAGCTGATGCAAATGCGGCTGAACGCGATCGTGCAGAAGGAGCGGGCGCGGCAGATGGCCGAGGCGATGCGGCTGAACGACCCGCGGGACGTCTACGAGATCGTGCCCGCCGGGTGGGACCGACCGGAAAAGGAAGAAGAGGACCAGCGAACTGCACGGCCAGCCGAGCCGACCGCCACCCACGCGCCGCAGGTGAACGTCGCGGAAGCGTACCGTCCGCCGCCGGTCGTCGACCTCTCGCTTCTTCTTGGGAAGCGGTCGCGTGGAGCAAAGTTCACTTCTTTTCCGTGATTCATCTAAATAAATCTTTTATTTGGCATGCAGAGAGCGTTAGAACCAAACGAAGCGTGCGGCCGATTGCTCTTTGTTCTGAACCCGCACTCGGTGGAATGTTGACTTTGTCTTCTAATCCTCGTGTTTCAACCCTCTACTTTATTCAACATAACCTTCTACAAGGTCAACGCGCACACAACGGCCGTCACAAGCGCCGCAATGAAAGCGCAAGTGCTCATTTCGCCCGCTCCTTTGGTGGTCGACTGGGGAGTGGAGGGCGACATGCTGACGGACACCGAGTGAGAGACGGTGGAGCCGGTCGAGCCGGTGGACGTCGACAGGGTGCTGGTCGAGGGTGTCGAGGTCGAGGTGGACGGCGGGTTCTTCGGATCTTGGCCCCAAGGATACGCGTTTGGCGTGGGGTGGCAGTCAGTGGTAGGCGTCGGTCCCGTCCATTCGGGCAGCTCCCACTGGAGGCTTTCGGGCGAACAGTCGTACGTGGTGTTCTGCCCCACCCAGCAGAAGAGAATGCGGTAGATCTGAATGGATCCTTTGAGCAAAAAAAAGCGTCGACTACTCACTTGGAAGCGAGCATTCGTGACCGATGGGGGATCGCACGAGTTCGGGATGCGGAGGTCCAAGTGATGAGCAGCCCCTCCGATCTTGTAGTCGAAGATGTTCCACTTGAGCCCGTCTTTCCCAATTCGAGCCGCTCCAGACGACCAGGGGTCGAGGAGGCCGTGCCTGAATGAACGATTCGTTCACTCGCTTCTTTCACAACATACTCACGTGAGAATGATGTTGGAGGCGCCGTCCAGGTCGAAGCCGTACTGCTCTTTGATCGCGTCGAAACGGATCATGGACGCGAGGAAATCGTGCACTTCTCCGTGGTTTGCCTGGCAAGACGTCTTTGTGAAGCGCTCAAAGGATGGGAGAAGAGTCATGAGAGGGTTGTCCGTGCAGTCGGGCCAAAAGCTAGAATGTTTTGAATGGAAGGAAATTGCTTCCTATGCTTCTTCTCACACGTCATTTGGAGGTCCCTGCGCACAAACGTCTATAACGAGTTCAGTACAAGATTGCCAGAGCCAGCCGTTGAGGGCGCCAAGAGAAGCGGTGGCGGGATCGCCGCAGGCAGGCTTGAAGCAAGCGGGAGTGCTGATTGTCTGCTTTTACACGAAGTTCTCTTGTTTTGTCACATACTTGCCGTAATACGCCTGTGCGGCCGTGTTTAAGGCGTTGGCCGCGGCAATACGATCTTGTCCCGTCACATTGAGGCTTGCACACGCGTCCTTCACAGAAAAGAGATGGGGTGGTGGGAAGTTAGAAAACTCACAAGCATCGGCCACGCCTTCAGCGGAATGAGGAAGTTGGAAGGATAGGGATAGCCGGTCATTGCGAGGTACTCCAAGCCCTCCCGAATGTACGCCTTCAGAAGTTGGATGTCGGCAGCCGATTCGATCTTGGAGGTGGTTTGGTTCACGTTGAAGATGTTGTTCAGCTGATCGAGAGAGGCCTGGTCGGTCGCTGCAAACGGAAAGGTCAAGATAACGGAAGGTGAAAAGCATGCGCACGCCAGAAGTCCAGAAAATTGAACGCTTCGATCACGCTTGCATTGTTGCAGCCGAACGTCTCCATCGTGCGCGTCACGACCGCGTCGAAGCCGCCAAGCGGGACTCCCGATCCGCGGAAGTAGGCGAGAGGAGCAGAGGCCGCCCACGCGCCGTCCACCACCTACAAACAGTTGGATAAACACTTTAACACTTGCCACGTACGTTCGGATATTTCAATCGCAGCCAGGCACTGAGCATCGCCCCGTACGAGCCACCGAACGAAATAACTTTACCCAACACGTACTGGGACTTCAATTGTTCGATCAGCTGGACGTAGTCGGCCAGCGCTAAAGGAACGGTCGGAGATTGTTGTAAGATTTTTTGCTACCTTGCTCGACCGTTAAGTACTTGGCGTAAGTCGAGTTCTAAACAACAGAAATTATTTAGCCGTGAAGAAGCACACGTACAAAGAAACTCTTGTCCCCAAAGGGCAGCGACGAGCCCGCCCCATAATACCTAAAGACGGTAAATGCCTGGACATGCCTGAGGTCAACCCAAGTACCTATGCTCAGCGAACACGATCAATCCACCAACGAGCGGGGCGACGTCGAAGAGAACGGCAGTGTTAGCAGCGAATCCTTCTATTGTCCCCTCATTTCCCGAATAGAATAGGAGCGGTCCACCCGGTTTGAAGTACGTTTCATTGACCAGATATCTGCAAGCAGTGGTCAAACGTTAAGGCTATTTACTTCCGCTTACTTTAGCTGGAACGTTCGACGAGACGCGTAGTCGAAGTGGTCGATGGCCACGTCCGCGTACTTCGTCAAGTACGGCGCGACGACCACATCGGTTTGCTCGAAGCGAGGAAACGATTGCCGGGCTCCAGCAACAACGAGGAAGACGGAGAAGACGGCGAGTAGCCGGCGGAACATTGCAGAACTACCAAGTGCAGTCCACTGGGCAGCAGCGGCCTAAATGAGAGCAGGTTTGAGTATTTAAAGAAGCGAACGGCTGAGAAATTCGGTGGATGTCATTTGTAATCATTGTTTCAGCAAGAAGAAGAAGAAAGTTCTCGGATGATCGCAAAGATGATGACGGACGATCAAAGTGCCCTACGGTCTGTGGAAATCGCCCGCAGACGGCCGGCTTTTGTTATCAATCCGGCGGCACTTCTGCCGGTCTCCGCTTAAGCCGCTTAGTCGGTTTTCAGTCTTTCGTTTTCGCTTCCGACGTCTTCTGTTCGGCCGGCGGCCGTTTGATAATTCGGGAGAAGGGGCGCTTTCCGCAAACGTGATTCACTACTCGTGGCGAACCACCGGCATTTACGCTTCTTTCATAAGAACAGAAGGTTCTGCAGTGGACAAAGGGGTTGTGAAATAACCGTCGACTGTTTGCGTTCAATGAAACAATTCAAAGTGCAGGCATTCGTGAGAAACCAAAACGACATTGCTGGTTCTCCATAGTCAACGGTTTATTTCCGCACACATCCCTCTTCAGTCAGCAGTTGATCGTAGCGATTGGCGTGCGTGTTCGTTTTTGCGGCCATCGGAGGAGCGAGCAGACGTACTCTCTGAACACTCGGTTGAACGACCACTCCAACTGGAAAGGACGTGCCTGTACGGCCGGATGCACCGAATGAGGATGAAGCAGTCGACCATCGAGTGCACGGAAGCGACACTCGCGGCCACACAGGCGGCGTGGTTGGAGCGCGGAATGCCGAAGAAGGCGGCCGCCAGGATGACGAGCAGCGGGAGCAGCAGAAAGAGGCACGATCCGAGCAGGTGGTACTCGCAGGCGACCAGCAGGCGATACTCGAGCTTCTGATCGTTGACTCGAAAGGTTCGCTTGTGCTCCCGCAGATTCCGATGGGTGCGGAAGAGGAGGACGCTGATGAGCAGCGTGATCGCCAAGCAGGGCACCAGAGCGAACACGAAGATCGTGACCGGCGGCCGATCGGCCGTCAAGCACAGCGTGGAGGGTTGAAGAGCGAAGACCGCCCTCATGACCTCGCTCTCGCTCGAAATCTTTTGCAAAATGGCTCTTTCTTGGCCGTCCGTGTAGAAGAAGGCGGGCTGCAAGCGAACGAGTGAGGAGGATGACTGCAAAAGAATTCTCACAGTGACGATCGCTTCCAGCACCAAGAAGGTCCAAATTTGGTTCCAGGGCGTCGATTTGATGTACAGCTGAAAGAGGCGGGTGTTCGGCGGAGTCGCGTGCATGTGTCGGTAGAGGACGCCGGCCATGATGCCGACCGACTTGCCCACGCAGCTGAACGCCATTAAAAAGAGGGCAATCCGTGACCACAAGACGGAGTATTCACCCAACAGAAACGAGCTGCTGTACACGCACAGGGCGGGAAACAGAGGGACCATCTTCCACGAATACAGGAGAAGGTCAAAGAAGAGATTCCAGACGACTTCGTTCAGCAGAAACCACCTACAAATCAATCAAATATTGCTTGCTTCATAGCTACTCACCGGTAAACGCCCATTCCTTTTGGGGACGCGCGGAAGATGGTGGTGCACGAGAGGGCGAATGCGCAAAGACTGACGACCATTGCGGCGTCCTGGAAGGCCGAGTAGAAGCGAATGAACGACGGGGAAACGAGGCCATCGCTGGTCAACTCGTTGAGTCCCATCGTCGGGTGGAAGACTTAACGACCGGCGGAAAGGAGCAATTCCGGACGTCCACTCATTTAAATTTTGGGCCCGATCTCCTGCCGACCTCCGGACTTCCGCCGGTCGGTCGGTCGGCGTCCATCTCGCGACCAAAACACCTGCTCGCTTCTCGAACACTCCACGAGCAAGCAGGCGGGCGGGCAAGCGAGCGGTCGGATGATTCGATTGACCGCAGGACCACGCGGGCGAGACGCGGTGAACCCAATTGTTCTTTCGGTGGCGGTCTTTGACCTGAATCGAATTCCACGAAGTTGTGTCTTGTTTATCCCAGAACGTGTGTTTGCAACGAAAGAGTTCTGTTCTGCTCATATCGGAGGATGCTGCCGCCCTTGTGCAGTTCAAGAGGAGAAACGTCATTCGGCGGTTAGGAGTGTGCTGCTTCCGTTAACGACCGCTGCCATTAGGCGGAGGCCCACACGTTGGTTTTTTAATTAATTTGCGAAAGGCAAGTAGAGAAGAGATAAGCGCTCATTAGCGGAAGGCACGAGCCCCGCATGCGATGACAACGCGGAGGAAGCGGGGGCAAGAGGGTGCGGTGGGAGGGGCGAGCGGAACCGCGGCAATCACCCTACGAATGCCCGCCATTCGGGACGCTTAAAAAGCGGTTGAACGGAACAACCCGCAAAGTGCCTCAAAATGCAGAGGTTGACGCTCCTGCTCGCGGCCCTTGTGGCCTTCGTGTGCGTCGCCCAAATCAATGCGGCGGTCGTCCAGCTCCCGATGCACAAGCGGGCGCTGAACCCGGCCGGCTTGTGGGATCGCCGCGAGTTCGTCGAACGCAAGGCGAAGCTGAACGCCGCTCGCTCGTTCAACCCGAAGTTCGCCCAGAAGCTGGCGGGCAGCAAGGCCCACAAGTTCGTGACCACGCAGTACCCGTCCGATTTCTTCCTCGTCAACGTCCAGCTCGGCACTCCCGGTGGGTTCTTCCATTGACCGCAAGCTGAAGACGGCCACTCGTTTCAGCGCAAACCTTTACGGTTGCCGTCGATTCGTTCGACCTTTCCTTCTGGGTGTTGGACACCACGTACCAGGGAGCTATCTCAGACTCGCAGCACTTGTACGGCTTGTAAAAGAATTTTTGTCAACGGGTCAAACACGAGTTTGGTCCCGCAGCAACAAGTCCGCTGATTTGGCAAAGAGTTCCCGAGCCTTTTCGCCAAACGCGTCGGCTTTTGCGGCGGGTCTCCATTTGCGCTTGACCCCTTGACAAAAATGTGAAACACCAGGTATAACTCGAGCGCTTCTTCTACTGGTCGAAAGTCCGGACAAGATTACGAGTACTTCTATTATTCCGGCTTCGTTTATGGCAAGTTCTTTCGGTTTAAAGACAATAATGAACCGTTTGCAGGCTACGTGGACACGGACGTCTTCTCGATTGCCGGCCTTACGTACAACAAGCAAGACTTTGGAGCGATTTATCAGATCGACGATGATTTCGCGCCCTATCCCGTCGACGGACTGATTGGACTCGGAGTGTGCGTTGGCTCGTGTTTTTTATAGCCTTTTATTTCCTTGTTTGAGGCCAGAGCCCGACGACCCGGAGGACTACCACATGCCCCTTGCGAACATCGCAGACCAACTGGCCAGCCCGAGTTACACCATCTGGCTGGGAAACCACGTGCCCCCAAGCGTCGGCACGATCCAGGGCCTGCTCACGTTGGGGGGCCCCGACGGGGACAACTGCAAGAACGACGGGAATGCCGTGAACCAATACTACAACGACTGTAAGTTATTTTTTCTATTAAATATAATAATTTTTCGTTTTAGATTTCTGGTGAGAAAAGCGTGAAGTGGAATGACTGTTCTTGCTTGAAGGGTATGGCTGTTCAACGTCGACACCGTGAAGATTGGCAAGTACGAGAGCGACGTTCAGCATTACGGCTTCCTGAACGTTGGCCTGCCCACGATATCGGTGCCAGATACGGAACTGCGTCGCATATTCGGCACGCTCAACCCGAGTTACGACCAGGACCTCCAAATCTACCACATTCCCTGCAAGAACGCGTACATGGCTCCGGACATCAGTTTGACGATCGGCGGCGTCGAGTACACGGTGCCCGGGTAACTCCTTCAACGAGCTGCTTGTCGCTAATCGCTGGATTTCAGCACGGACTACATTCTGGACCTCGATTTAACCGACGGAGGTGAGTGGTGAGAGCAGGGGGTCTTTTGGCTACTCGCGGCTCATGAACTTTTGATCTACGCTTGCTTTAGAGTGCGTTGTCGCTCTGGACGATTGGGATGCTGACGACACGTGGGTGCTCGGAGTTCCGTTCATGCAAGCGGTCTGTACGCAGGTGGACTTCCAGAATCACGGTACGTTTCGCTTCATTGTTTACTCCTGTTTTATCCTTCGTTTCAGTGGTCACCTTCTCGACGGCGCTTCATTGAACAGCGGAATGAATTCGTATTACTTTTCCTCACGAATAAACTTCTTGCAAGCACTTCGCTTACTGCACAAGAAAACTGCTTTCGTTTTTGGTGTTCCGAACTCCCGTTTGTTCGAGACGACCGTGGGCGACGGCCGACAGCTTTGCCGCTCGAGTTTTGTAGCGGGAATTTCGAAATTTTAGTCGATCATAGACACGAAGTCCACAACGGAAGGGTTACAGACGTTGTTGAGTAAAGCGGAAGTTTTTCCGGTTTGTGCCCCGGCCGTCGGCACGCGAATTACTTATTTCTTGTTCGGTTCGTGACCTCCCGCCTACAAGTCGAACACCAAACTTGGTTTATTCACGTCCACGTCACGCAATCATTCGTTTGAACTGAGCGAAGTAGAGGTCCGTCTCGTTCGTTTCCTCCTTCTTCTTCAGCCACTGAGCGTCTTGGTCGATCTCGTGGAAGCGGTGGAAGACGCACAGCACGAAGAAGTGGAAGAGGGTGCTGGAGCTTCGAATGACATTCGTGAGCTCCTTGTAGAAGGCGTCTGATTCGACGTCCAGGTTGGAGACGATGCTGAGGTACAGGAAGTAGAAGCCGTACTGCAGAGCGAAGAAGATCGAATGAACGAGGGAGAAAGGGAAAATGAGCTTGATAGAGATCTGAATCTCTTTCAAGAAGAAGGAGCGGTTCAGGCAGTATGTCGTGGCGATGGTGCTGAAATAAATTCTCGTTTAGCTTCATTGTTCTTTCTGCTTACCTGTAGTAACGAGCAATCTGCTTTCTGTTGTAGATCAGTAGAACGAGGTCCAACAGCGTGACTAAGGAGTCGACTAACAGCATCAGCGAGCCCGACTCGAAAGAAGTTTCGTAGGAGGACAGCCGATTGCTAAAAATGCCCGCGCAGTACGGGCTGTCCGGCCAGATGAAATTCTCCAAGTAGACGGCGAGCAGATAGGCGTACGGGATGATCAGCTGGAAACAACATCGCTGCTGAACATCACACACAAGCAAACGTACGAAACTGCTGATCACGACGGCCCCGACTACCTTCTTCCCTCTTTTCGTCAGGTCGAAGCAGATCGTGAAGCCGCGTTCCAGCAGGAGGGCGGCGTGGAAAGCGGGGAAGGCTGCAGTGCTCACGACCACGTACTGGGCGTGCGCAAAGAAGCACTGACGCCCTGTCCAAATGAACGAACAAGGCGATAGTCGAAGAGCGTACGTGACCTGCCACTCGAGTAGCAATGAGTGATTGCTCCCGTTGAAATCACTCACCAACTGCAATCCAGAGACGATCGCGCCGCTTACCATTCCCGCCAGGTAGTAGGCGATTCCAATCCACAAAACGATCTGAACTAAATCCTTTATACACCACCTACTCGTTTCTGTCACTTGCCTTCAAGTTCTTCCCAACCACGGCGAACACGCGCTGGACGGAAGGTGTTCGCAGGTAGAGCAGGATCTCGCCGATCGTTACGAAACAGACGAGTACGTGGATCGCATTGACCGCCTGGATGCGAGGCGAGTTGTGGAGCGTGTAGGCCAAACGGCACATCTCCTCCACGGAAGATGAATTCGACCCTTGCGACATGCTGAGAGTGGAGCGACTGGCGGGGTCGTCGAGTTCATCCACAGCAAAAGAAGAACATCTGGCGGCCCTCCTCTCGAATACGAACCGTAGGGAAAATTCTCGGCTGTTCGCTCGCCAGGTACAAATTTCGACCTTTGAGGCGGCGTTAGGGGACAAGGAAGTCCCCTTTAATGTCAACCGTCTTTGTTCGTCAGCAGCAAGCAGGAGCGTGACCGATGTTCAGCGCGTGAATGCGGAACAGGTGAAACGGCGATAGGCGACCGACCGTCGTCCTGGAGTTCGAATGTCGAAGCAGAAGAAACCGCAAGAATTGGAGTTTTCCGCCAGCTTTCGGCTCCTCCGCAAAACCGACGGACGGAAAGCGCTCGAACGAAGTCGGGGGTCACGCGTATGTTTTCGTAGATCCACTCTCCACTTGCAGCAGATTGGAGTCGACGGCCGCCCGCCCGCCGTCTGTTGATTAATCCCGTTGGTAGATTAACGAAAGCGTTCAGACACTCAAACCGCTCATCCGCACGTGAATGTCTGATCTCCGAGCATTGAATGAAAGTGGGAAATATTGAGGTGGGCAGAAAGTTTCTTTCTCCGCGCTTCCCGATGCAAATTCGCTCTCCGTGGCTGTTCCGATGGTCGAGTGGAGAAATGAGAAGATTTGCACGGCAGTCTTCGGCATTTGCCACTGGACTACGCGCGTCTCCACGGGACCAGGATTTGCATCAGGAGCCACAGAGAAAGAAACTTTTTGCCCACCAGCGTGTGACGGCGCTTCGCGCCGTCCCCAGCTGGGGGGTGTCATGAGTCAGGTGTCACAAATGTCTGGTTCGATGGAAGCCGGCAAATGGGTCGTTTCTCAGCAGACACATTTCTGTTCGTCGGTTTTGATTGTACGAACCCAAAGAAAACCGATCCAAACAGTGAAAGCCGCTTGCAAATGCAGTCCTCAAGCAGGGCACGCGCACAACCCTGTTCAATATTTACCAACAACGCCAACCGTTTGCTTTTGTGTCAGCGAGCGGATAGAAGTGAAGGTCAATTGCTACGATAAAAGAGTGACCGCAAAACAGGAGTGGAGGAACCCATCGCCGAACGGTCCATTACTCGTTAGCCGCAAAGCGTTTGTAAAATCTGAAACGGTGGTAAGACGAGCAACGACGTGCTCAACGTTTCTGCAAAATTTCATGAGATTCCGTCCACGCATCTCTAAACCCGTCCGGGTTTTGCCCGATTGCAGGCATTGAGTTTGCCGAAATAATGTGGCCAAATGGGCCAAGTCGATTCTGTCAAATGTACGCAGTCTTGAAGCCAGGATTCTGCGCTCTCGAATGAGCCCGCATTCATCTCGTGACGCCAGGAATGCGATGAGAAGGATGGATTTGAAATTCGCCGAAATTTTCGAACCGACACAAAATTTCTCTTCGAATTTATCGTTGTGAAATCGGCTTCCAATCCACGCGAAATCCGCATCAGAAGATGCGCAAGACCTTCTTCGAGGGAGGATTATTTTTAGTTTTTCGAATAAAATTCGAAGAGCCGAGAACGGCGCCCCCGTGTGTGGACCTCTTCGATTTTCCGCCTCGACCTTTCGACTTTGGGCGATCACAACTTTTTTCAACGACGTTTCTTGAGGATGCTGTCAACAGATAAAATGTTCCTCGTTTCACGGCGCATATTTTTGTCCACGGAGCGGGTGTTTTCAGCCGTGCCGGAAGAACGGTACGGCGCGGAACGTCGGCACGGAACGTTGAACGTGCCCGCCGGCGGTCGAAATGCACATTTTCGGACTTCGCGCATACAACTTCCTCTAGCCAGAAAAAATTTCAGATCGATCGGAGCAAAGCGCTAAAAGTTGAGGTGCGGTTTGTGACGAACAGACTCACCGGTTTTCGGCGTTTACGGGGGGACCTCAATAGAAATGAGTAATCGTCGACTCGAAATTGAGGATGAGGTTCGAATGATGGCAAAAAAGGACAGCAAAATGAGCCCTGCAGAGAGGAACGGCATCAGCAACATGCTCCTATTTGCAAACAAGCAGTTTACATACTTCTCAACGAATGCACAAGACGATCACGCAGCCCCGCATTTTCGTCACTCCCGGCCGCCATGCGGTCGGTCTTCCTTCTTCTTGTGGCCGCCGGGTTCCGAACAGGGGCAGGACGGGAGTGCTTTTCGGAAGAAGACGGCGGAAAGACGTGAGTGGAGCTCCTTGTTCCTCAATCCAACCTCTTTTCACGCCTTCAGGATTCTGGACGGCGGCTGCCGATCGGCGGCGATCACGCTCGTCGCCCCCGCCGACCGGCTGGAGTTCACGATGAACTTCTTGGGACACGAGTGGACGTTGGCGACGTGAGTAAAGGCGGCCGTCTACGATGAAGATTCGGCTTGTAGGTTCTTCCTTCGCTTTGGCGAAAAGTGCGAGCTAAAGGCGAGCGTCTCGAACAACGAGCAGGAGCCGAAGGCACAACTCACATTCGGTCAGTGCCCTTCTCTTGGTCGTCACCCACTTTTCATGCTCGACAGTTCCCCACGCTCTGTTCTTCCCCGTCCACGGCGTCCTGAACGACCGCAGCCTCACGCTCGGCGGCCTGCCGGTCGGCTGCGCGGAGGCCTTCGAGCGGGCGGACGGCGGCGGGATTCGCGTGCCGCTCGCCTTCCGGGCGCCCCGCGAGATTCCCGCATTCACGATCGAATTCGTGGGTTGCTCGCCTGCCCTCGACCTCATTTCGTCCGCTTGCAGACGGCCACTCCCGAACGGCCGGCGGGCGAATCGGCGGCCGGAGCAGGCTTCGTGAACGCCCACTCGTGGATCTTCTGGGTGATCGCTTCGGGCGTTTGGTTCGTCCCTCACCTTCCTCCCCTTATTCCTTTCTTTGTGCAGCTTCTTCGTCATCGGGATCGGTCTTCTCGTTGGCGCTTTCTGCTGCAACCGGCGACTCAAACGCGCCCATCACTTGCGGATGGTGGCCCTCCGACGAGAGAACATTCGGAAGGAGACGGCGGCCGCCGAAGAACCGATCGCTCCCAATCCGCTGCCGCTGGAGGACGAGACGCAGAGCGCGAGTTCGAAGAGCAGCCTCAAGAAGACGGTCGGCCATCTCCTTCCTCTTCTTTCATCTCTCCAGTTGCAGCAATCGCTTTCGAACGAGCAGACGGCGCGCGACGGCTGGACGTGGCCCCGCCGCGAGTGGACCGCCGAGAAGGCCGCCGAACTTGACGCCTTCTTCGACCTCCGCGAGCCCCGCACGTACCGCCGCCAATGCGAGGAGTTCGTCGCCCTTCACCCGCTCGACGACCCGCTCGTCCTCAAGACGTTCAAGAACGAAGTGCGCGCGTGGGCCGAAAAGACCCATCTGCCGGTTTGTTCTTCCTCCTTCCGCTCTCATCCCACTTGTTCAGAACGGAG
This sequence comes from Aphelenchoides fujianensis, assembly GCA_024699865.1. Taxonomy (NCBI): domain Eukaryota; kingdom Metazoa; phylum Nematoda; class Chromadorea; order Rhabditida; family Aphelenchoididae; genus Aphelenchoides; species Aphelenchoides fujianensis. The sequence goes on along the minus strand of JAMPIO010000052.1, from coordinate 638,999 downwards.
CCCCGATGCCCGCCGACTCCAAGGAAATGCGGCACTTTTGGCTTCTCGACGAACTCCTCCGCGAGTGGAACCGCCGCCACCCGCCGCCCGCGAAAGCCGCTTTGTAGCGGGCACACGGAATGCAAGCGGGTTTAATGGCAGCAATAAACCGAAGGATTCTTCATTTGCGCATCCTCAGTTCGACGTGCATCGGAATGGAAGCTCGGGAGTTCGACGTGACGCTGATGCTGCCTGGAAGAACGAAAAGAGATATCCGCTCATTCCGTTCAGTTCGCTTACCGAATTGCTCGTCCTTCCGCAGACCCACCCAGGAGAGGATTGTCCGACGGTAGGGCGTGATGAAGTAGAGCATCGCGCAGTAGTCTGTGAAGGCGTGGCAGGAGAAGAGGGCCAACGAGACGCCGCTGACCCAGCCGGCCGCCGGAGCGTCAGCGAAGATGCAAATCGCAGCGACGATGTTCGGGAGCAGCAACAAAAGATAGTCGTTCCACAGCTGGACGGAGAGCGCCCGGAAGAGGATGAATTGCATGCGGTAGGTGGACTCGACCGCCGACTCCCGCCTCGTCCGCCGCATTTGCACGTAGAGGGCCGACCACAGCGTCAATCCCATCCACCCGAAGGCGACGAGTCCGCAAGCCACAAAGAGGGCGTCCCATCGGCTGTAGCGGTTGTTGATCAAACAGACGATCGTCACGCGGCCGATCATTGCCGACAGGTCGGGGTTCTCGCGCAGGAACTGCTCGTGGGATTCTTGCTCGTCGGCGATCAGCCCGATTTGAAGCGAGAGAGTGAGACCGACGTAGGCATAAGCCAGCGCAACCCCATAGATGAACATCATCCTTTTGCCGTTGTCAATAAACTGATTTATACGACCAGGGAACGCCTGCAATTAAATGAGTACAGTCTACAGTCAGCTACTCACTTGGGACCATCGGTAGAGAAGCGAACCAACAACGCAGAGGTCCAGCGTGGTCAGGGCAAGAACGGTCAAGTAGAAGCAGAAGATCACCACCGAACGGGGCAATGGAACCGCCAGGTCAATAAGGAGGCAATAAGAGGGAAAGAGTGGCAGGGGTTTGGCTATGAACGCAAATATCTGCAAGAGCAAAATGGTTGGATGTCTATCGTCCCCCGCTTCTCTCGAGTCAACTCACATGGTAGATGTAATCGAAGATTACTTGAGCAAGGATGTAATGACGGTAGACTTTCATCTGCCGGGACTTGCGCAAGACCAGAAAAAGAATGACGGGCAGAAGAAGGTTCGTGAGCACGAAACTCACGTCGATCACGAGTTTCAGCCACCAGTGCAGCTCGGCCGAGTAGTTGGACGCCATCCCGCGATTCTCGAATGAATCCGAAGACGATAAGACGGCGCGGTGAGCGGAAGCCGAGCAGGTGGAAATTGGGGCCGCTGAACGACCAAAGGGCGACTGCCGGCTTTCGTTGTTGCAAAGGCCATTTGTTTTGAGAACTTGCTCCAAAAGGTTAACAATTCCCGTGGCCTTTGTCGAGAGATCAAACATTAAAGCACGCAATTACATCGACCATTCACCGAGCGGACAACAATCACGTGAGATCACACGTGTCAAACGGAAATCGAAGACGCAATTGCGGAAAGCAGAAAGCGCTCAAGCGAAGCGTGCCGCTTATCAGCCGCCCACCTGAATTTCCGTTTCAAATTCGAAACGATTGAATTTGTTTTATGTTTGGACTGCAACGATGCAAGAAGTTGTTTTGTGGTGCCTTCTTCTCAGTTTGCCCCTGATCGTGCAGGCCAAGTGCAACTTGAAACTCCTCGTCTTTCCGTTCTTCTCGCATTCTGCGGGCAGCGATGGCGGCAGTCTGCTCTCACTCTGTTCCGCTACCGTCCAGAAATTCGCCGAGAACTGGGCCCGGCAAACGTTCGTTCTCCTTTCTGTTTCGCATGTTGACAGTCGTTTGTTTAGGAAATACGAGATCGCCGTTTACCAGCCGAACAAACGAAATTTCACCTCTTGTGCGCGCTGCTCGTGCTCTAAACTGCACCTGGACTTCGGGGACGTCGTCTTGAAACCGTGAGTCCACCGAGAAATAATCGTTGAAGTGTTGTCCCGACACCAACCTTTCGGTCCTCTTTCCGCCAAGTTCTTCACCGACCTTCTAGACGTTAACGCCGAATGCTTGGAGGATTTCGCCGCCGTCTTCCTCACGGACATCCCGTGCGATCGATTCCAGGCCTACCCCGTCTTGTATTCTTTCTTCAACCAAACTGATGCTCACCCGTTCACCTTCGCTGCCTACAGGTTCTTGCTTTTGAGTGTGAGAACAAGAACGCATTGAAAAGAAAGTATTCTAGCGGTTGCAGGACAGTACCGAGCAAATGCGGCTTCGGGGTTGCGGCGGCGCAAATGACTGGGCTTCGAAGAAGTTTTCTTTTCCGACCTTCCTCACGTTCGAGCAGCTGGTCGACGGGAAGTAGGTGGTAAGTGGATGCTTCTCTTATTTTCCGCTTGCAGTTCTTCTCTCTACTACGTGGTGGATTTGAACGACCAGATTGCGAAATGCGGGATGGAGGAGCACGAGCTGGTCGTGATCCTGACCGGCTGCCTTCTCTTCTGCGGTCTCCTCGTCCCGTTCGGCCTCACCGTGTTCCGGTTGGAGTCGAAGAAGAAGGAGCGGAAAGAAGTGTACAGCCGGTGGTTGGACGCGCAGGACGAACTCGATTTGACGCCCGAGCAGCTCGAGGTGGACGGCCGGCAGATTTTGGGCAGCAACGCCACGCGCATCACGTACGGCGGTCGGATCAAACGAACGGAAGAGGGCGGCCACGTGCGGAGCGTGGAGGTGGCCGTCGAGTACTACTTTGAGAGTGTGGAGAAGGAAATCAAGTGAGCATTCCATTCAATTTCAGCCATCTTGCTTGACTGTTTGCAGACAAGAAGCGATGAACGCGATCAAACGAATGAAACAAGTGGGCACCCACGAGCATCTCCTCCGCCTGGTCGGCTGCGTGCGCGACCCCAAGCGGCCGATCGTCTGCACCGAACTCTGTGCTTTCGGCTCTCTTTTGGGCGTATTCCGCGAACACGAACTCCACTTTCTGGTGGGCATCCACTGACTCTACCCACCTTCATTTCTTTCTTGTAGTCCGCTCAATCTTGCACCCGGGCGGACGTCTGCCTGCTGCTGCCCGATTTGCTCCGACTGGCGACTCAAGTGTGCGCGGGAATGGTCGGTCCTTTCTTCAACTAAATGTTCACTGCTTTTTTCAGAAGTTCCTAAGTTCACAACAGCTCGTCCACCGAAACCTGAGCGCAAAGAACGTCTTCCTGACGGCTTACCGGACCGCCAAGATCGGCGGCTTCGAATTCTGCCGCCCGGCGGGCGGCGGCGGGAGGCGAGCGGAATCCCGACGGCTTCGCTCGCTCCGCTTCGTGCCGTCGGAAGTCGAGAAGTTCGGACGATTTTCGGAGAAGTCGGACGTCTTCGCGTTCGGCTGCTTGATCGCCGAGATGTTCGCCAGCGGCTGGCCGGGGGAGGACGAAGGCCGCTCATTTGGCAGGTGGACAACTCCCGACTTCCCGCCCGAAACACCGACTGTTATGTGCGTTTTTTTGCATTGGTGATCACGTCGCGTTTGTCTTTAGTGTTCAGACCGTGCGTCGAATGTGCCTCGCGGAGGCCCCGTCCGAACGAGCGACCTTTGCGGAGATTTCGGCCGAAATCAACCATCTCTTCGAACGGTTCGGCGTCTACACGCCCGTCAACTCATAACCGGGATGTGGGTTCTTCATTTCGTGTCCATGCATTGTCAGCGTGTAACGAGTAAAGCATAATTTATTGCCGGAAAAAGTGTACACGCCACGAAAGGGTGTTCAGTTCGGCACACACGCACTGTCGTCCGTGTTCGAACTCCACCGGCCGGAGGCCAAACAGACGTAAATGTTGATCGGAGAGCCACTGTAGGAATGAATGAAGTTCGCCGCGCAGACCTGCGGAATTTTGATCCCGATGGGCTGCGCCCCGTTGAGCACGGCGGCCGTCGACGGCGGGTAGACGGAATTCCGGAGGTCGAGCTGCAGCTGCGGGCAGCCGGTGGGGACCGTCCGCGTGCTCGTCGCCCGCGGAGAGGTGCGGGAAGTTCGGGTGCTCGAGGAGCTCCGAGGGGACGCGGTCGAACTCGACGTGAGCGGACGAGCGGCCGTCGGGACTGCAAACGACCGAAAGGAGGTGGAAGAGAGCGGAAAGACTCACGTAAACACTTCTGCGCACCCGCCGTGGAGTCCCACTGCCCACTCGACGTGCAGTTGAATCGCATGAGCGTCTTTCCATTCGAATGAACATGCCCAAAGAGGCAGTAGACGTTCACGAACTCGCCCGCATTGAACAAAAGTTTGGTGGGTCGCGGGAAGAACAACTCGGTCGTCGAGTTGATCGCGAACAGGCGGCATTGGACCTGAAGGGACGGGTGTTCAAAAGCGACCGAACAGAACGAACACCCGAAGAAGTGGTGGACGTCGAACGAGTGGAGAGCGAAGAGGTGGGAGATGAACGAGTGGAAGATGAGCGCGTGGAAGAGCTCGACGGACTCGTGCTAGACGGCGAGGAGCGAGAAGAGCTGGACGAAGACGTGGACGTCGAACGACGGGTTGACGTTCGCGTCGAGCTCGAGCTTCGGCTGCTCGATGTTGGAGTGGACGTCGACGAGGACGAAGAAGAAGAAGAAGTAGAAAACGACTGAAATTAGAAACGTTAGACTGAAGACGAGCTAAAAACTCACACTTGACGACGACGTGGAGGAGCTCCCGGTACTCGTGCTCGAACTCTGAAACCGCCAGCCATTTCGATGATAATTTTGCCTGAACTCACGGAGCTCGACGTCGACTCTTCGGTCGTGCTCTCGCTCGTGCTCGGACTTTCGGACGTGCTCTCCGACGTGCTCCCGCTGGTTGTTTCCGAGGTGCTCTCGCTGGTCGACTCGGAAGTCGACTGAAAGGTCGTCGATTCCGCTGTAGAAGTCGAGAAGTCGGTGGTCGTCTCGGGAGCGGTGCAGGTCGACTCGACGCTCGTGCTCATCTCGGTCGTCGTTGCGAGGGTCGACGAAGAGGAGTCTTCTTGCGCACTCACATAAAATGTAAGAACAAAGCAAGCCAACAAGTAGTGGAGGAGCATGGTGAATTCATCCGTCCACCGCTTGGAATCGACCGAGAGGCGAATGAACGCGGACGAAAGGTCGTTTGTCGGCCGTCTTGTTGTTTCTTGTTACTGGAAACAATGAGAATACTCGATTTTTCGCGAGAAGTCTGTTGTACTCTTTGCCGTCCGTTCTTTCCAGTCCGGCCGATCTCCCTGACGACCCGATCGCCTTCCCACAACGCCTCCTTTGCGTGAACAATTAGCCGAGTGTTCCAACCGGTTGCGGCTCGTTTGTGGAGTGTTCGGCAAAGTTTGAAGAAGCGAAGAAAGGGCTTAGACAAGGGCGAAGGAAATTGAGGAGGAGCGCGCACTTTGTCCGCAGTACAACCCCATTGATTCATTTCAAGCAGAAATTGTTCGCATTTTGCAAGAAAGGAAGTTGTTCCCCAAAGAAGAGTTGAGTGTTTCCAATCGTCCCTCGAGCGGCCGCAAGAGCGACCGGCTGCTTATCGAAGAAGGCAGGCGACCACACCCCTCGCTTCGGCCCGCAAGCATCGGTTTGCCGTCCGACTTTTCTTCCAACGATGGGCGGATTTGTGGCGATCGCGGAATGCGCCCTAATCCCCGCCGTTTTTGGAAGGATTCCCGGGCAAAGTACGCCCACTGACGGCTGTTCAAACAAACGAGCGGGAATGCGGCCAACAGCGAAGGAAGCGTGAAACGTTGAATCCATGGTGTGTTTTGCTCACAGAAGTTCAGCCGCAAAGGAAGTGATGCAATGTGCCCTTTCATTCACTCATTCCGTACTCGTCGAGCAGCAGTACAAACCACGTCATTCACAACGGAACAAACAACTCGTTAGTGCACGAGCTTCTCGAAGGTTCTTATCGCTCGGAGATTCCATTCGAGTGACTTTCGGGGGAGCGGGGGTTTAATTAAGAAGTGCCGAGTAGGTTTTACGATTCGCTTGCTGCTCGTGAGTGCTCACTCATGAGTGTTTCTCCAATTAAACCGCTTGCTAATGAGTCCGCTTTGTTTGTCGATGAAAGCGGAGGTTCGGAGCACTGATAAGAAAAAGGGCAATGGAAAGTGATTGGAGCAGGGGGAGCTGGAGAATTTCCGCTCTCTAATGTAAGACGGGAATTGCAGCATTGAACCTGCGGATGGTCGTTCGGGCATCCGCCTTGCCCTCCTTGCACTTTTGGCCGCTGGAACTCGAAGCAAAACAAGTCGGAGAGAAGAAACACAAACACTTCCTTTCCCAGAGATTAGTCGTTTTTGCAGTCCGTGATAAGCAAGGATGGAGAGATGGAAGAGTGGGGATGAAGCGTGAGTGTTTCCTTTGCCGTGCGGGCACTTTCTTCGACAAACAAAGCGCCACCACTCGCGGGCGGATGACTCGTCCGAGGGTTCGCCCATCGCCCCTTACCCATCGCTCTTCGCCCATCGCCCACCTCTTCCTTTTGGTCGTTCCGCCGAATGGCGCCGCTGGACGACTCATCGGCGATAAGACGAGAGGCGCGCGTGTTTGTCGATCGGGAACGTTTCAAGGAAAGACGCCCGAGCGGGCGGCCGAGCGGGCGGCCGGAAAAGAGGCGAACTGTGGAACGATTGAACAAACAAACGAAGCGAAAAGCGTTGCATAAAAGAGGACGCGTGAAAGGAGCAAATTTGAAGCTTTCCTTCAACCGCCCATCCAAGCGCTCACTCTGCAATCATGGTCCACGTTACCGGCGTCGTAAGTCGTCCTGTCGAGTATCGGTTGAATACGCCAAATGTTCAGGACGTCCCCTTCCACGCGCACATCAAGCACGGCCTCCCGGACGGCGTCAAGTTCGAGCTCGAGGGAGAGGCTCGCTGGGGTGAGTTTGCCAGTTGAGTTCTTGTACTAACTCTTGATTTAAGGCTTCCACAAGCAGATCTGGTTCGAACTGAAGGCTGGGCACCATCACATCCCTCTTCACATCAACATCCGCATGGGCGGAGATGACCACAAGCACCAAGTGGTCGTGAACTCGAGCCACGACGGCAACTGGGGATCGGAGAAGGTATGTCGATGTATTGGAGCGGTTCTAATTGTTTATTAACAGCACCATCACACTCACATTCACCCGGGAACTCCCATTCACATCCACGTCAAACATCACGACGGGAAATACGAGATCCGCGTGAATGACGAGGAGTTCCATGTAGGGCATTATTGTAGCCGTGCGTAATGATAATAGTTTCTTTGCAGTTCCACCCGCACTCTCACCACCTGTCGCCGTCTCACATCGACGCTTTGGAAATTAGGGGGGACCTGTGGATCAACCGACTCGAAGGCAAGTCTTTTGTAGCAGCCGAAATGAATTAAATTTTGCTTCAGTCCATCACGATCATGACGGGCACGTGCACCTCCACCACTGAAGCTCTGCTGGACGAGTGTGTTTCTAACTGAATCTCGTAGTGATCCAATAGTCGAAGAGCCCTCTTCCGGGCATTCCTTTGTGTTGCCAATAAAACTTTTCTAACGAGCTGTTCGGGCGTTCGATCGGTTAGACAGGGGTGAATGCAGCGGACAAGAAACATGAACTGGGGTGCTCGAACAAAAGCCACCACGTGTTTCTTAGCCAATCATCCAAATCCATACAACCCTTTCTGAGCGAACCACCGGTTTGCTTCGACGCATTTTCCTTTTGCTCCGTACAACCGACAAGAGCAACCAACTATTCCATCAATTCACAAAGCAAGCTCAATTTATTCACTCAAGGAGTGTTCACAACTGATTCGTGATGCCCAGCTGTTCGTTTCCGAAGTCGTACATCAGGCACTTCCCGCGGAGGACGGTATTCGGCAGCGAGTAGCAGTGATCGCAGAAGGTTTCCTCGCCTGAAAGTCAAATGATAGCCCAAACGTCCATTCAACCAGATACTCACCCAAGAACGAGCACTGGCCGTTTCCTTGGTCGCTGTCGTAGTCGATGAAGTCGGCCGGCGCGATGTGCACCTCCGTGTCAGCAATCGTGTAGACGAGGTCCTCCGCGTAGTCGCACGAAACCCAACCGGGGCCGATCGAGCCCATCGATTCGAGAAGGGGCTGCAAAACAAAGATTATTAATCAAGCTCTTCTCGACGACCTTGTAGATGGTCTCGCCGAAGAAGAAGTACGGACTCGTGAGGGAGAAGAGAACTTGTCCCTACAAGCAAATCGTTTTAGCAATTCAAACGACGTGCTACTTGCATCGTGATTCCACGTGTAAACGCCTGTCGACACGCTGCGCAAAAAGAATTGAGAAGAAGAGTGTTGTCTGCTCACTCAGTGACTTCCACTCCCCACGGCCCAAAGTAGTCATCCTCGAACGGCGTGGTGTACCAGACGGTCCAGTCGCTGGAGCAGCGGTCGGGCTGCCGTCCGCCGATCGAAATGACGCCCGTCATCACCGTTTGGTTGTCGTTCCACTGCGGCACTCTGCACGAAACAAAAATAGAGGAGCTCGTTCCCTCGAACTCACGTGTCGTATCGGAAGGTGATAACTTTCTCGTCCTCGGCGTCCAGCAAACTTTGGATAAAGTTGCCGAAATCGTTCGGGAAGGTGGGCATTCCGAAGCCGATTGCACCCGTTCCATTCCCATACGACTCTTGGAAGATCGAGTCGTTGCGGACGGCAAACGGCTTCGACTCGACCGTTTTTCCGCCGATCTGCAAGACCGCGCGTGTGAAAGGACCATTTGAAAAAGGAACCCGCCGTGAACGTCTCCTTTCCGTACACTCCGATGGGCGTGACACCGTCGTAGTCGAAGAGCGTGCTGACGAACACGAACGAAGAGGACTGCGTGTAGTCGTAGGCGCCCCCAATCGAAGGGTCGGGGATCAGGAGGTCAGTTTCGTAATGATCTTGCGAGTCGACGAATGCGTACAAGGAGACGGTCGTGGCTAAACAACCCAACAATCATCAACAATCGTGCCTCATTTGCTCACCTGGAGTTCCAACGCCAATCTCCAGCGTCACGCCGGACCCCTGCGTCGTCGTGAATGTCCAGCTTACTTCCGCATTGGCCCCAACGGAAATGAGCACAATCAAGAGGACAGAAAGCATCATTCTTTCTTTTGATTCCGAATGGCCACGCACGTGATCACAGCCCTTCTTATAGCCCGCCAAGGACTAACAAACCGAGTCCAACTACGAACAAATCTTTTCTTTTGTCATCGTGGACAACTCGCAAATCAAGCGAAGGGTTCAAAAGGAAAGTGATAAGCGGCCGGTTGGACACGCGGAGCACAAATGGCGGGCCCAAGAAGCCTCCGAATGTTCACGGCGGGCAGCAAAGATCGACACCGCTTGCGTAGTGCACACGGAATAAACAATTCGATCATTCCGCCGTCATCTTCCGATCATCAAGAAGTGGGTTAGTTCACCAAGAAGCACTGTTGCTTTTTTAAGTCCCTCACAAACTCCTCTTTTTTGATGACTCGAGTTGTTGACTACTCCAACGGGTTTATTAGCGAAGGTGAGTATTGTGACGACGGGTGATGCAAGCGGGACGATTACAATCGATCAGCAGAGATTATAATTGGTTCCAGAAAAGGAGGGCAGAGACGAACGAGAAGCCGAAGAAGACGGCACCCAGTTGACCCAAGTTGGAGTGCTCGTTTGCTCTCTCCTTGGTCAGAATGCCGAAGTTCGCGATGAACAAGAAAGTTCCGCCAGCGGTGGCCTCCAGCGAGATGCCGAGCAGCCCACTCCAGCGGGGATCGAAGTCGGCTGTCTGAAAGCTCTCCCATTCGTTCTCCTATCTTATTGCACGCGCTCACCGAAAGAAAGTGAGCGAGCAGCGAGCCGAGCGGAGTCATGAACGAGTAGACGGCAAGGATCCCGACGACCACCAGTCGCTTCTCCGCTCGTCGCAGTTGGATTCCGATTCCGACCGCTTCGACCGTCTTGTGGAGAAGGAGGACACAGAACAGAAGAGCGATCCCGTTGGTTTGCTTCTAGAAAAGGGCAATTAGGAAACAGAATACAATCGAGCGAATGAGTGGATGTGTTTTGCCCGCTTTGATGCCGTCTTCGATCTCCGGCCGTTGTATTTGCGGCGCTGGGACTTCTTGGAACAACGGGATGTCTGGCTCCAAACTCAAAGCACACTCGGACATTTCCTACGTTAAAGTCCACTGGATAAAAACACCACTCACTCATCCGTACACTCCGCTTCCACTCGCCCAAAACAGCATGAGCGCAACACCCGATCAAACCCTTTTCTACACCGCACTGAACGTTTCGATTGCCCTTACGTGCGGTGGATTGGCCACGGCGTTCGCATCGTTCGTAGTCGTCTGCAAAACGCCGTCGGTTCTTCTTCCGTACCGGAAGGTCTTCCTTCTGTCTTGTTTTGCTGACCTCTATGCGGTCCTCATTTACTCGTTAACTGTACCCGTAAGTTACTGCCGCCTCACTCCTGTGGTTAACGACTAGATTAAATTTAGAAAACGCGCATTGTCCAGAAGATTTACCTGACGGTATTCGACGGTGTGGCCGCTCGACTGCCGCCCGGGGCTCAGTTCATCGTTTTGGCCCTGCTTTTGAACGCCTCCGCATTGGAATGCTGCACTTTGTGCGTCGAGTTTTGGTTTCGCTTCTACACGGGCAAGCAGTAAGTTCTCTGCAGAATTTACTTGCTCTAATCTAGCCGTTTCGTCGCGAACCGCCAAACAACCGTCGTTTTTGGCAAAAGATTGGAATTGTCGCCTTTCTGCTCCTGCTAGACGATCTCACCGTGCTGCACGATTACTACGTTTACCTTCAAAACGACCGCGACTACTCGCTTCTTCTGCCGCCCACTGGAAACTCGACGGAATTCGTGATGGCCGGCGACTTCCAGCGGGGTCCCTTTGCGGTCGCTGCCGGTTTTTATCGCTACCTTCTCATGTTGGGCAGCTTGATTTTGACTGGGATCCTTGCCGTACTCTCCGTTCGCTCGATGAACGCCCACGGCGTCCAATTGCACGAGAAAACGAAGCAAATTATCGCGCAGTACACGAGACTGCTTTTTGCCAAGGTATCCCGTTTTGATCGCTGTGATCATTTCTTTTTCTACTTTAGACACTCATCCCCTGCATCGTTCTGTTGTTCCCCGTGGTCGGCTCGTCGCTGGCGGCCATGGGATTGATGACCTCCGTCCTTTTCGAGCGATTTCTGCGCATGCTCTTCATTTGGACGCCCTTCCTAAACACTCTTTGCTTAATGCTTTTCATTCGGCATTATCGCCTGTTGGTGGTTGGGATGGTCAAAAACCTGCTCCGCTCCCTTGGCCTCAAGTCACCAAGGAGTCAGACGGAAGTGACCGTCTACTCCTGATCTCCGATGTGTTATGAATAGGCTCCTTTTCATAAACATCTCACTCACCTGCGTTCCCAAGGCGACGCCCTCCAACAGCGAGTGGAGGCCGACGGAAAGGAGGAAAACAAGCGACCTCCACCGTCCTCCAGCCGCCTTCTCGTCGGCCACGAAGCGCACGCTTTCGTCCAGCACCAGCCTACAAATGACGTCAGGAAGGGGGTAGTTGAGAACACTCACTCGTGCATGTTGAGGATCGAAAAACGACGTTGATTCACGACTGGCGGCTCCTCTCCTTCGGTGGGGTCTTGGGTGGGGTCGTTTGTTGGGGGCGGCGGGAGGATCAGCGATCCCTGGCTGCTCGTCTTGATCTTCAGCGACGGGTATTCGCGGAAGGAGCCGTTCTTTCGGATGGGTGCGGGTCTAAGCGAGTGAAATGAACGCAGCTGTAAGCACAAATCGAACAAACTGCTTCTCTTTCGACTGCTGCTTTCCGAAGAACTTCAGGACCAATTCTTCCACCAAGTAGATGAAGAAGAACGAGCAGCAGGCGACGAACTCGGGCAGCGGGTAGCCGTTGAAGCGGAATTCGCTTCGGTACTCCACGAACTTCGCTCTAAACGAATTTGCAGTCAATCGACAGTTTGCGGACTGTGTGCAACGAACCGAACGTCTGGCAGGATGACCAGAAGGCAGACCGCAAGAAAAGCGCCGCCCGCAACACACGAGCTGAGCGTCAGGAGCCACGAGCCCCGCTCCCGCGTCTTTTTTCGTTGAGCTGGCCGGAAGAACTGCAAGAAACAAGGAATGAGCAGGCTATCAACTATTTGCTGCTCACCCGAAGCGGAAGCATTCCAGCACCGCACGTTGCGATGAAAAGGGCGACAGCCAGAAGCACGTGGAACATCGTTGTTTCCATTGCGATCGTTTGCTTGAAGGTTCAAACGAAATGATTCGAATGGTTCGTGGCTTCGAATTCTTTCCGCTCACGTCGCCCGCCTGCCCTCTATCGCCGACGAGCGAAAGCCGCTTAACGACCGTCTTTTCCTCAAATTTCGTTCGTGATCTCCGCTTTTCGTCGATAAAAACGAGCGTTTGGTTCGTCTTCTCGTGGCAAAGCGAAAAGCCGCTCCGAGAATCAACGTGGATTAAAACCGCAACAATTCGGCCGTCTTCTATCCATGTCGGCAGTAGATTCACGCAATGCACTCGGTTACTCGAAAGATGAGCAGTCATGAGTAAGAGGAGGCACGGCGGATGGAAGTGATTTTTGGTCATGGCATCACTCGCACTCTGCCGAGACTGCGCTTGTTCACTTCCGTTCTTGAATATCGAAGCGGAGAAACAGATTGCCGGTTGAATGAGGACGAATACAAAAGTAACTTCCCGTTTGGCAGGTGCAAAAACGGAAGGAAAAAGTAGATACACCGCTAAGAAAGAACACTCTTTGAATGAAAGAGTGCAACTTCATTCATCGTTTCCAACCTCTGTTACTACCTTCTGCTTACTTCTTCAGATGAAGTACACAAGCTTCGAATACCTGCAGTTCGGTGTAACGACCTTTGCACTCCTGCTTCAGGCAAAACAACGATCGTTGTTTATCAGGTTTATGAGATGCACTTGCAGGCCTACGTGGTTTACCTGATTCGAATGGCCACTCCAAAGTGTATGAGCGACTACATTTATTTTCTGTGTTTCTTTACGTTCTGTTCGTGTGGCCAGCGAAAAAGCAGAGAATCAATGATCGTTTAGGGGACATCGGGTTCACGATCGTCACCGGCCTTCTGCTGTGTGCAATTCCGGCAGAGCCCGTGATGGGCGTCATCGTCCGAGGATTCGGTTTCTATTTGGGCGATTTCATCTCGAGTGCGATGGTGAGAGATCCATCGAAAAGGAGACGATTTTTATTTGTTCGGATTCAGCCAGCGATGTCGATGTACTTTGGCGCGATGGTTCGCGAGGAGCGCTTGCTCGTTTAGGGTAATAATTGAATGGTTGCAGGTGCTCCTTAGTCAGTGCTATTGCCTCGTCTACCGTTTGACGGTATACACGCCATTCTAACAACAACCACGTGCTTTTCTGCAGGTGATGCACGCGAATCGGGACATCCACTGCGTGTTTCTTTCGGGCGGCTGCAAGTTCGCCTGTTTCTTCGCTTTCCAACTGCTGGCCGTCGGGTTGGGCGTTGGCCTCCATTACACGCAGTTCGGAGTGGTGGAAGGCCGAGCGTACGTCTCCAACTACAACGCAATGAAGAAGGCGGCCGTGGAAGAAACGCTGAGATACGCGGAGGAGGGCGAGGTGATTTGGGTGCTGCGGTGGAGCGACTACTCCATGTGGTACCCTCCCCGACAGCTAAAAGTGCAGTCGGTGTTTGAGTATGTTCCCGATGTCCGCTCGAGCTCAAATCCGGCTTGTTTATGAAGTAGACCAAGTGGGTCGTAAAAACGTTCAAAGAAATCAAAACCCGCGACGAACTGCAGAGAAAATAACTTTAATCCATTTCAAGAGCGACAACTAAAAGTGCAGTCAAAATTCAACGTTCGATTGCTCCACCTTCCGCTTTCAGGACTTTGCGCAGGCGCCTGTAGAAGAAAGAATAGAGCTTGCGGATCATCTTCGAGTCGAATTTGCGGGCCTCCGACATGATCCGGTTGATGAGCACGGCCTTCGAGTTGAACTGCCCATGAGCGTAGACGGAGCGGCACAACTGCGCCCAAATGTCCTCCATGATGTTGAGATCGGGCGATTTGGACGGCCAATCGATCGTGCTGACTCGCTGCGAAGCCAGGAAGTTCATCGTCGCCCGGGATTTGTGAATGGAGCAGTTGTCTTGCTGATAGGTGAAGGCCTGAGCGCGCATTTCTCGTCGAATCCACGGGAGAACGTCGTTGCGCAGGTCTTCGATGTACTTGGACGAGTTGTACCGACCCTCCACAACCTGAAAACATGCATGAGATCAGACGGGAACGGAGTAACGAACCTTCAAGAAGAGATTTCCCTTCGGACTGACGGCCCCGAAGATCATCACTCCGATTCCGCCCATTTGGCGCTTCTGGCGGACGGAGTTGGGCGCGTTCTTGAAGGCGTACGTGCCGAGGTGATCGGGACCATTGCCGTTGAACTTCTTCTCGTCCGTGAAGATCCACGAGTCGACGTCCACGTGTTTGTCGATCATGCGCTCGGCGAACTCCAAACGTTTTCGCTTGTGTTCGGGCGAAAGGAGGATCTGCTGGCGTTGGATCTCGTAGACGAATTGAAGGTCTTTCATCGCTCGTTCGATCGTGCGCGGGTGGCAGTCCAAATTGAGAGCCGCTTTGATGGAAGTCGACGTGACCATGTGGCCGGCCGTCAGCTCGGTGTTCACGTGCCGCCGAATTTGCGAAAGCGTCCGTTTGTCGAGCTTCTTCTTGGTCGGCGGGTGCTTGCGGAGCTTCCGCGGGATGCCTCGAAGCACTTTCAGCACCGTGTGGATCGAATGCGGAGTCTGGCGGGCGACTTTGTTGCAGTCTCCACACTGAACGTAAAGGTCCCGAATTCGTTGCTTCTCGCTGTCCGAAAGCATCTAAAAAGCACACCATTCAATAGAGCACGGAAAGACGATTAAAATAACACCAAAAACAAACGCGGAAAACAATCAACGTCAAAGAAACCCGCGGTCAAAAAAAGACTGCACTTTTAGTTGTCGCACTCAAAGCAGAAAATCGCTCTGCTGTCCGCAAATCGGCCACCGGCCCGAAGTATTTTTGTGTTGATTTTATACGTTCAAGCTCTTCTACACATACCTCCAAGCTGGGATCGAGCGGACATCGGGAACATACTCAAACACCGACTGCACTTTTAGCTGTCGGGGAGGGTACCTCTTCGTCGTCCTCATCTTGATCGCCGTGGCCGAGTTGGCGGCCGTCGGGTTGATCGCGGCCATCCTGCACGTGGTGAAGCAGACGGCGCACGCGCACTCGGCGGTCACCCGTCGACTCCACCTGCAGTTCGTCCGTCTGCTCGCTGCCCAGGTAATCGGCCAATAAAAAGAAGAAATGTATAGACGAGGATTGCAGATGCTACTGCCGCTGTTCTTCGTCGGACTCCCGACCGTCGCCTGCGTTGTGTTCACGGCCATCCTGCAGCTTTCGATCGATCGGATGACCATCAGCTACGGTTATCTACTTTTGAGTTCTTATGGGGCTGCCAACACCTCGCTCTCGTTGGTGAGCGGAATTGATGAGCTCTAGAGATCAGTCGACCGTTTGAGATCTTCATTTCGCCCTATCGCAAGCATTTCGCCGAGCACGTCCTTTGGCCCTTCGTCGTCCAACCGATCGGCTTTCTGCTCAACGGTTGTCGCCCCCTGCCGCCGCCGGCCGCCCAAGCGACCAGAGTGGAGGCCCGCACGGTCACCGCGTCCACCGAGCTGTAGGCAAATCGGTACCAAATTTTTAATGGCGTGATAAACAGGCAGTTTATAATCGAGCATCAACAACAAAGTGCCAAAGACCTACTTACAAATTCCCCAAACGGTCGTTTCCGAGCACTAATTCCCGTACTGCACGTCCCAACCGCTCTGGAGCAGGAAGTAGAGATTGCGGTCCCGGTCGATCCACGTGTCCGCAGCGGCCGAGCGGAAGTGCTCGCGGATGTACGAGGAGAGGCACTCGTTCGCGTGCAGCAGCAGCATCCAGCCGTTGTGGTGGGAGCGGGGCCCGCGGTCGACGCGCCCGACCTCCGTGCCGCCTGCAAGCGGGTGGGATGAGCGGCGCGACGGGGAGCCCACCGATGATGGCGACCGGGCACTCGCTGCGCCGCTTCAGTCGGAGCACGCCGTCGACCGCCTCGCGGTGGATGCCGTCCAGCGACACGCAGCGCGGATTCCAGCGCTCGAAGCAGCCGCCCGCCGACTCGATGCCCACGCCGCCCTCGATGAGCCGCTCGACGGCCTCCGCGTGCCCGAGCGTGTCCTCCGCGTACCTCCGCTGAACGACGTGCAGCATCAATGATTGGAAGGAGGGCTCACCCATGCATACATACTGAGACACACGAGCACGAAGAAGAGGACCGCGAGAGCCACGAACACTCGCCGCTGTTCGCGCAGGAAGGCGGGCGGCCGGACGGTCGGCGGGGGGCGCTCGGCACGCAGAGTCCGCGCGTCGTGGACCGTCAGGCTCTCGGTGCTCGCCGCGTCTTCCATCCGAACGGGGCAAATCGAATGAGCGGGCGACCGCAATCAGCGGGCGCGGGGCTTCCTTGAGTGACGCAAGTAACCGCGAGGAATTTTTTGTACAGGGGGGTGTCATTTACGTGCTTTATTTCACAAGCGAGAACACAAAAACAGGAGCTAAACGGCCGGCGGATTCTGAAAGCAAGAAGTAAAGAGTTGGAGAAAGCAGCGGGAAACTCACCACCACGTTCGGAACGGCCAAAAGCGGCGTCTGAGTCCCGGTGGCCGCGGGGTCGGTCGGCTGGCTCGGCTGCGTGGGCTCGACGGGCTGCGAGGAGGCGGGCGGCTTCTGCTTGAGCGACGGCTGGGCGGCCGCCTCGCGCTGCCGCTGTCGGGCCTCGAAGAGCGGCTGCTGACCGGTGGCGACCCGCCGCGCGCGCGCCCGCCGCCTGTCCGCCGCCCAAAAGAACGCGAGCGCGCCGCCCAGCAGGCAGACGGCGAGCAGCACGAGCAGCCCCACTCTGCACCCGAATTGAGAACAAGCCAAGCGGGAGGGGCACTCACGAGATGTACACAAACCACGCGGGCCGAAAGCGCGCCTCGGCGGGCGGCGTGGGCGGCATCTCCTCCGCCCCGTTTCTCTGCAAGAAGTGAGTGAGTGCGGTAAATGAGAGGGAGGGACAAACCAGCTGCAGTCGGAAGCGAGGCGGCAGTTTGCCCGCGATGGAGAACTCGACCGTCTGCTCCACGCCGCTCGGCTTGAACTCCGGCCTGCAGGCGAACTTCTTGGGTCCAAAGCGGACGTCCTCGGCGGTCACGAGGCCGACGGGCGTCTTCCCGAGCTCCAGCCGGTCAGCGGAGGTGCCTGCAGCGGGAGGAGTGGGGGGACGGGCGCCCACTCACCGTTCACCTCGAGCAGGCGGGCGATCGGCTGACTGTTCGAGCGGGCGGCCCGCAGGCGCGCCGGACAGCCGCCGAACGTGAGCACAAAGTTCTTCCTGCAGCCGAGTGAGCGGACGAGCGGACGGGCGACTCACGAGAGGGCTCCGACATTCGACACGTCGAACGAGAACTCCAGCACCGTCCCGCTCGTCCGCAGCGTGTGGTTGCCCGTCTGGTGGAAGTCTCTGCAACCTGCGGAGTGAGTGGGTGCGGCGGAAGGAAACTCGCGTCGTCGCCTCGCCGCAGATGAAAAGAGCGAGAACGAGCGTGGACAGACGGGCGGTCATTCTCGAACCGGAGAGCGACGGACCGCTCGGCAAACGGCTGTTCGGTGGAAATGACTTCCTTGCTCAAGTGGGATCTGCTTTCGAGATCACGGACTGCGCTTTCAAGATTCTGTCCGTTCACCACTCGATTTGTCATTCGCTCGAACTCCGCTACAACTTCGATGAACCGCAAGTTGCTCCCCGCTCGCTTGCTTTTGTCCGTGGCCGAGCAACAATCGACCGCGAGCGAGCGGAACTCGTTTCAAGTCGACCGTCGACAGAAACATTCGCTCTTCCGCCCGCTCGTCTTCCGCTCGCCTTTTGTGCGCGACGATCCCCGCCCGCCGTAATTACCGACCGGCGACACGGGCGGCGAGTCGCTTCATTCGCGTCGTAAACGAGACGGGGAAAGCAGGAGTGAGTCACGGACACGCGTGGAGGAGCGGACAAAAGAGCGCTATAAATACTCACGGAGAGTCCTCTCTCCCCTTCATTCTTCAAGAAGATGTGGCTGCTCGAAGCGACCGGAATGCCGATGGGCACGAAGACGGGCGTGATGATCGGCGTCGCGTCCACGGGCTCGGCGCTGGCGATCGCCGCCTCGCTGCTGGTGGTCGGGCTGCTCGTCCGCGACATCAACAGTCTGCAGCGGGAGATCCTGCAGGAGATGGCCGACTTCAAGGCACGTCCGCCCGCCCGCTCGCCCACTCACCGCTCGTTGCAGACGGTGGCGAACGACGCGTGGCACGGGATGATTTTGATGCAGGGCCACGAGCCGAGCGGCCTCGACGTCGCCGCCAACCCCCGGCTGCAGTTCGCGTCCATCTTCAAGCGCGAGAAGCGCGGCTACGCGAGCGGCGGCGGGAGCTACGCGTCGCCCCAATGCAGTGAGTGGACGGAGTGATAATTCAACTTCTTTCGTTCTTCTTGCTGCAGACTGCGGGCGGCAAGCGTCGAACTGCCCGAGCGGGCCGCCGGGGCCGATGGGAGCGGTAAGTGGCCGTCGGGCGACTCGAATGACCGCCGCTTTCAGCCAGGATATCCGGGCGAGGACGGGACGGTGAGGACGCCTTCCGGGCGCCGTAATGAGCGCTCGATTGCAGCCGGGCCAGCCGGGAAGGATGGGCGCCCCGGGCAGCTCGCTGATCGTCGACACCGGCTATCCGGGCTGCATTCAGGTGAGCGGAGAGAGCAGAGAGAAGCGAGTGACTCGTCCAATTTCAGTGCCCACCCGGTCCGATGGGGTTCGCGCCGTCTCTCCTTGTTCCTCTCACTCCTCCGTGTATTGCAGGATGCAGGGCCCGCCGGGGTCGATGGGCGCGCCCGGAAGCAGTGGAGCGGTGAGTGCAGAGAAGGAAGAGAGGAGTGATCGCCCGATTGCAGCCGGGAATGCCGGGGGCGGCCGGTCGGAGCGGCGGGCAGGGACCGATGGGGCCGCGTGAGTGGGCGGGCGGCGGCCGGAATGATCGTCCTCTTTGCAGCCGGCGACATGGGCCCGAGCGGCTATCCGGGCGAGACGGGACAGGTGAGTGGCCGTCCGCTCCGCCCGCTCATCCCACTTGCAGCCGGGCGCCGCGGGCGAGTCGGGCACGCGCTCCACGCCCATTCCGGGGCCGCCGGGCGCTTCGGGGCCGATGGGGCCGATGGGACAGGCGAGTGGAGGGCGCGGAGAGGGGAGTGATCGCTCGATTGCAGCCCGGACCGCCCGGCTTCTCGCCGCCGCAGGGACCGCAGGGGCCGATGGGGCGAGTCTTTAAGCTTTTGTTGTGGCCGCTAATGCCGCTCGTTCAGGCCGATGGGACCGCCCGGATTTGCGGGTCTGTTCGCGCGTGCACGCGGCCGCTCACTCCCATTTAGGCAGCGACGGGATGCCCGGCAGTCCCGGGCAGGTGCGTTCTCCTCTTCCCGCACATGTTCAATGCTTTCGTTCAGAGCGGGAGTCCCGGAGTGCCCGGCGCGGACGCGAGCTACTGCAAGTGCCCCACGCGCGCGCCGCCGCCCACCTACCAGCCGGCGCCCGCCTACCGCCCCGCACCGCAGGCCTACCGCCCGCCGCCGCCCCAATACGGCTGACCGATCGCTTGAAGAGAATAAACGAATGCATTCCCAAAGAATCTGCATACTCGCTTGCTCAAACGAAAGAAACGAGCGGACTGCTCACCTCCATTTCGGACTCCCGCTCGCCGTCCAGTCGGTTCACTCGAGAGAAGATGGACGCGTACTTGGTCTTCTTGGTGCTGCTCGCCTTCGTCTGCGGCTACTTCGCCCACGAGTTGGCCGCGCGCGTCGGCGGCGAGCAGCCGGCCGGGAGTCGTCGGGCGCGTCGCTCTCCGCAGGCCCGCTCGCCGGCCGTCGCGTACGAACGGGGCGGCGGGTCGGCCGGCAGCGCGCCGTCGATCACCACGGACGTGAGTGCGCGGGGGATGGAGGGACTTATCGCGTCTTCTTGCAGTCAAACACGAGCATCTCGCGCCTGCCCGAGGACTCGCCGGCCGCCGCAGAGAAGCCGCCCGCCCTGCCGCCGTCGGTGCCCGCGTCGCCCGTCCACAGTGAACGGCCGCTCGTGGCGGTCGGCGGGAAGCCCGAAGAGCCCCCCATCCAGCCCCCCACCCAGCAGCCGCCCACCCGCTCGGAGACGTCGCCGGAGGACGGCGGGACGGAGCGCGTCTTCCGCGGCACGTGTCACTGCGGGAACGCGGCGCTCGAGGGCGACGCGGCCGACCGCCTGCCGCAGCCCGACCCCGCCTGCCCGTTCCCCATCGCCAACCGCACCGTCGTCCTGCCCATCAACTTCGACAAGTACGACGCCCTCAAGGTCACGCACCCCACAGGCAAGTCCCCCTCCCGCCGCCCACTCACCTCCCGCCCCTCCAGACGAGCCCTCCGAGCTGTGCGCCGCGGCCACCAAGGCGGCGCCCAAGCGGCAGCCAGACGTCTGCTCCGCCTTCCACTCCACGCTGCACGCCGTCTACTTCGCCCACCACTACTCCTTCCTGCTCAACGAGCTGCTCGAGAACTACCACTACTTCGGCTAGCGGCTGAGTGCACGAGTCCTCTGTCCCCCGTCCTTTCGTTCGAATAAACCTTCCGTAGATACTCCATTTATTCAACAATGTACCGCGAATCAACAAACAGAAGGCAATCAATCGAGGGAACCGTAGAGCGGAAGGAAGGCAACAGACGAGTGATACGTTCGATCGGGGAGGTCATGAGCAGTGGGAAGAAGGCACTGGACAACAAAAACCAGTGATCAGGCGGCGGGGAGCATCGGGGCGGCGGGGTCGGCGGCGCGCTCGTCGAGCCGCACGCCCGCCGGCGGGACGGCCTCGTGGCGGCCCTCGGCGCGGCGGCGGCGGATGCAGGGGATCGTGAAGAGCATGAGGCCGCTCACGAACAAACACACGCCGCAGAAGACGAACGTCCAGTCGTAGCGCTTGCTCAGGTCGTACAACTGCCCTGCACGGAAGCGAACGGAGAGATTAAAGTATCTGATGGAAGGCGGGACTCACCGGCGATGGGCGGGCCCACGAACGTGGCGATGCCCTGGACGAGGAGCAGCAACCCCAGGCCGTTGGTGAGCTTCTCCAGCCCCACCAGGTCCACGAGCACCACCGACGTGAGGCACACGTACGAGCTGATGGTGAAGCCGAAGAAGAAGCAGTAGCCCACGAACGAGTAGTAGCCGTCCATCGCGAACACGAAGCACGACGCCACGCCGCACAGCATCAGCGTCAGGTTGTAGACCCACAGGCGGTTGCGGGCCGTGTCGCGCCCCCACCGGAAGGGCAGCTGCCGGTCGCAGCAGAGGCCGAAGAAGATGCGCCCGAGCGTGTTGGCGAGCCCGTAGGCGGCCACCGTGTTGGCGGCGGCGGTCTTCTCCAGCCCCAGGACACTCTCCGCGTTCATCGGCATGAACATGGGCGGCGCGTTGAAGCCGATGCTCGTGAAGAAGTTGGACACCGCGAACAGCACGTAGACGGGATCGGCCAGCAGCGACAGGTCCAGCATCTTCTTCAGCGTCCTGCAGCGATTGGATAGATGAGTAGAAGACTTAAGGGGCACTCACCGCCAGACGGCGATCGCCCGACTGGCGCTGGTGGCGGCGCTGTCCTCGTTCTCCTCCTCGGCGACGTCGGGCAACTTGTGGGCGGCCTCCTTGTGGGCGGAGGGCAGCGAGTGGACGGAGCGGAGGCGGTCGTCGAAGTGCTTCAGCTCGCTGGTGGACCGCTGGTAGAAGACGTCGCGCACGTTCAGGTAGCCGAGCGACTCCGCGTGCGCCTCGCCCTGCTTCGTGCGGCGCGGCAGGTGCTCGCCGAGCGACCGCACGCGCTGCAGGTTCGAGGCGGCCGGCCGCGGCGAGACGTCCGTGTGCGAGACCGCCGCCCGCAGCACCCCGGGCGGCTGCAGACCGGCGGCGGGCGGGTGGGGGCCGGCTGGGTGGGGAGCGGAGAGCTGGATGCCATTGGCGCCCTTCTCTTCCACCTCACGCTTCTTCTCGCTCTTCTCCACCGCCTCCTCCACCGCCTCCTCCTCGTCGTCGTCGTCGTCGTCGTACACGGGCTCGAAGGCAATCGGGCGGTAGAGAGCGCCGCACTGCAACGGAAGAGTGAACGAGATAAAAAGATCCCTCCGCTCACCGGGACGCACAAGAGGACGACGCCCGCGTAGATGAGGAAGACGGTGCGCCAGTTGAAGCGCACGATCAGGTAGGAGATGACGCGCGAGAAGACGAACGTGCCCACGCCCGCCCCGCACACCGTGATGCCGGTGGCCAGCGAGCGCAGCCGCTCGAAGTACATCGTCACGATCCTGCAACCGGCAGATCAGAGAGCTCTTCAAGCGGAAGAAGACGTGCATGATGGCCGGGCAGTACATCATGCCGAAGCCGAAGCCCATGACGATGCCCACGCTGAAGGTCAGGTAGCCCATGGAGTCGGCGTAGTAGGACATGGCGCAGCCCACGCTCGCGATCAGCGCGCCCCCGATGGTCGTGAGGCGGCAGCCGATGCGGTTCGACACGACGCTCGCGATCGGCCCCGCCGCCAGCATGAGGCCGGTGAGCAGCGAGAGGATGAACGACGTCTCCGCATTCGACGCCTTGAACTCCTGAAAGCGAGGGGGAGGGCTGAAGAGCGGCCATTGCGCGTACGTGGACGAGGGACTCGGCGATGACGCCGAACGAGTAGACGAAGCCGTCGGCGAACACGTGGATCAGGAACGAGCCCAGCACCACGAACCAGCCGTAGCCGCCGTCCAGCGCCACCGGCCGCCAGCGCGTCGGCTTCCGCGCGCTCGTCGGGGCGCCCATCCGGAGAGTGAGGCTGCAACGGGCGAAAGGGTTCGTGGGTGGAAGGCGCGTGAACGACGGCGGTGGGGGCGTTCGAGCGGAAAATCCGCCGGCGGAAAGTGGCGGCGGCGGGGATTTTGCGGAAGAAAACGGCGGGGATTGCAAGAGGATGACGCCGGCGAAATCAAACGCTCGCGGCCGGCCGCCGATCAACAACGGCCCCGCGGAAAGGTCGCGGCCGTGTGACGCGGAGCGAATTGATTCCGTTTGGCCGTCGAAATTATGCGTCGAGCATCGAGAAAAACGAACAGAAGACGGCCGAAGAACGAAGCGAATTCTCGCAATTAGCCGCCCGCCCAAAACCGAACAAACGCGCCGCCCGCCGAAACCCCGACGGCAAAAAATAAACAAAACGCGTGCACGTGGACTCGAGCCGGCCGGTCATGCGACGGGCGAGCGGCCGAGAAACGAATTTTGCCGCAAGAAGGCGCCGAAATTCTCCGAAAGTTCGCTTTTCAAAGTTTTCGGCCGGAGGACTCGTCCGGTCGCGAGTGGTCATCCGCCGCCTGTTCGCCGCCGGCCGGCGGGAGGGCGGCTGGTCGGGCGGCTGGTCGGGCGGCTTGGGGGTCATTTTTGGACGAAAATTCTCTTGGAGGCCTGCAAAGCGGCAAGCTCGGAGCAAAAAACAGGCGAGAAAGGGCGAGCAGCGGGCGGAAGAAAAAGAACCAAAGGAAGGCGTCATCGAGCGCGCCGACCTTCGTTCTTTCCACCCGCGGCGTCGAGCGGCGGCGTTTTGGCGCGAAAAGTTCGGCCGTCTGCCCACGTGCGCGATGAGAGGCCCTCGATCAAACAGGTGACAAAAAGCGCGGAGGTTGTCGGGTGCGCGCCGAAAGACCAAATTCGGCGGTCGGCTGTTTGCTTTTCGAAGCGCGGGCCTCGGAGCGGGCGGGCGGCGGTCGACGTGGAGAAAAATTGGCCGCCCGCTCGTTCCAATCGGCCGCCCTCTCCGCCGGCCGGCTGGGCGGCTCACGCTGACGCAATTTTCGAACGCGCCGTCTGCCGAGTGAACGCCGCGATCCGGCGCGCAACGGCCGGCCGCGTTCCAGACGGCGCGGAGAGGGCGGCCGCCGTCTGAAATTTTTGCTGCCCCCGAACAAAAGAATGTTTTCTGCAAGCCGGCCGCCGATTTCTGCCCGACGGC
Organism: Aphelenchoides fujianensis; assembly: GCA_024699865.1. Taxonomy (NCBI): domain Eukaryota; kingdom Metazoa; phylum Nematoda; class Chromadorea; order Rhabditida; family Aphelenchoididae; genus Aphelenchoides; species Aphelenchoides fujianensis. Next base: position 614,723 of record JAMPIO010000052.1, on the reverse strand, counting down.
CGGCGGTTCGCGATAAGCGGCGGCGGCGGGCGGCGCGGAACTCACGTTTTGCGGACCAAATGGACGAATTTGCGCCTCGCCGACGTCAGGCGCTCCAGCGGCATCTTCGCGGCCTCGACGCAACGGAAAGATTTCGAGGAGTGCGGGCGAGCGGACGTGCCGCCGCGTGTTTTCGAGCGGCGGCACGTGATCGCCGGCGGCTGTCGGCCGTTCGGGCGGCCGAGTGGGAGGTTTCGCCCAAAACATCCGCCTTTCGTTTTGTTTCCAGAGTTCTGTTTCGGGCTTGACGTGGCTGCTGACCTCGAAATAGATCAACCGCTCACTCGTTCATGAATCACGTGCGGGGCAGGAAGCAGACGACGGTTGCTCACTGGGCGAAAGGCCGGCCGGCCAGCGCCCAAAGAACGAGCGGCGGGTGGCTAATGGACCTTTTGGCTCTCCGATCGGACGAGCAGCCGTTCTTTCGGCTCAAAGGTCGCTTTTTGAAAATCGAGCGGCGCCAATGGGATTTTTTCGTTCAGAGCCCGCTGTAGTCATTCGTCAAACTATCAAGAGGAAGATTTCGTTCATTTATTCTTCATTAAACACAGACGAGAGAATTACGGCTTGTTGGACGTGCTTCTGGACGGCCCGTTCACGTACGAAACGACGGTCGTGCTCGTGCTCCCGCCCAGCTTGCAGGAATCGAAGAGGGCTTTCCTGTAGGGTTGGATGAGCAACAACGAGGAGCAGGAGTTGAGCGTGGCCGTGTAAGTCATCAGAAGAATGACCACCTCGCCCGAGTACTTGAAGAAGACGCCGCTCACGTTCGAGATCATGAGAAAGAGGAGCGGGCCGATGAGCGAGAGCAGGGGAGTCGCACTCTGCAAGCAACAAGCGATCAACAGATGCAAGTGGACGCGGCTCACTTGAACAAAAAGCATCACACTCAGTCTGAAACATTAATTAAAGCTTGAATAATTTGTCTTCTTCTAACTGTTTCTGCAAGGCGCGTGTCTTTGCACTCAATTGCGAGGTTTGCCGTTTGAGTTCGCGAACGGACAGAACGGAGAGGACAATCGCGATGATGTACGCTCCAAACAGAATCAAACGATTGTAGAGAACGGAGAAACGGCCGTAGGGATTCCGCTGCAGCAAACTGTAAGTTCGAAACAATCCGTGTTTGCTCACCACAACGTCCGCCACAATGACATCGGGCACTGGATTCTCTTGATACCAATTCACAGCATAGTCTTTTTCTGGATTTCCTTGGCAAAACGCAAGAAGGGCGACTACTCCGACGGAGAAGACGATGGCGAGCGGAAAGGCCAAAAGAACCGTCAGATGTCCTTTTGAGGGCTGCCGTTTGCTAAAAACGGTAGGTTAAATGAGGTCTCGTTAGACTCCCCCGCTTACTGCTTGAGAACAAAGAGACGATACCAAAACAAGACGGGGAGCATGCAGATGGAGAGCCAGGGCGCGGTCAGTTGCGGCGCAACCATCAGGCACTTTCCCGTTTGCCCGAAGTAAGAAGACGGACCGGTCCACGAATACAAATAGACGCCGTCGTTCACGCGATATCTCTGTATACTCAAGAGAAGTTGAAATGAGATAAACGACACGGTTACCGCTTGGTTCATCCAAAAGGCAGCCAGGAGGTAGGCGTCCGTTAGTGCCGTTAAAAACAAAAAGCGAGAGTATGCTTTCAGGTATTGCGGAGTTCTCTTCCAGATGAAGAAAATCAGCAGCGAAGTGGAAAGTGTGCCCAGTCCGAGCACAAGCACGTTGTTCGTTCGGTGGACGACGGAGAACGGCGAGTCTTGAAAGGAGGAATTCGTGACATTCGAGAAGAACTCGTGGTTCTGAACGTAGGGCCGATCGAGATGCCACGAAAAGCCGCCTTCTTCCATTGAATTCGGAGCGAATGATGAAAGGAACACGGAATCTTTCGAATGGTTACGAGTGACTCGAACTCTGCCGATTAGTGATTGCGGACATTCGTCTTCTGTTCGTTGTCTTCTGACTTTCGGCTACAAACCGAAATTGGAGCCGGTTACTGCGGAAACCAGACGATTCGCAACCTCCACGTGATCCTTCCGGTTACAAAAAAGAAACAAAAGGTCTTGTGCCCCTGTTCGGCGACCACAATCCGCCCCCATCTCTCTCGCGTTTATTCGGTGGGAATCAAAAAAGATTCGTGGGCTTGAGCGTAGGGATCCACGCGCCAAAAGAGGCTCGGTTCATCAGACGCGCCCCCCTCGGTCGACGTCTCCACGAACCACGTGCTCGCTTCTTCGCCCGGCGTCGTCGTAGACGGCTCGTTTGTCGCGGGCGGCGTTTCGCTCGTGGTCGAAGGCGTGCGATCCGTCGATGCAGACGAGGACGGAGTTGAAGTGGAAGAGGTCACTTCGAACGTGGTCCTTTCATCGGTCGTCGTGGCGTTCTCAGGCAAAGGAGAAGAGACCGCGGGAGTCGTCGTAGAGGCTTGGAAAGTTGTCGTTTCGACGTCGGGCTCCGTGGTCGGGATTTCGGGCGCCGTTATGGTGACTGTCGGAATTTCGAGCGTTGTTGTCTCGACCACCGGCGTGCTAGAAGGAAGCTCAGGTGTGGGGCCTTCAGTCGTGGTCGTGTGGAGCTAAAAACCATGCATTACGAATGCCTGCAAATCGTTAGCTCTTCTTGTATCACTTTTTTGCAAATGCCGCAGCCTTTTTAAAAGTTTCCTGCTGTTCTCCGCCAGCGGATCAGTCAAAGCTTTGTCCCAAAACCGTGAAGCTTGATTTGGCGCAAGCCGCTGACTTTTCTGTCCCCGTCTTGGCCGCACTGCTCATTTTCTGAATTCAAAAGCGCCTTCTGCAACAAATCGTAAAAATTTCACGCAGTTGCAAAAACGGGTAAAAATTTCGTGTAGGAGTTGCAAAGAGAGGTAACACAATTATGCAGACGTTTGTAATAAAAGGCTCTTACCTCTGGCACTGTTGTTGTGCTCGTCGTCACTTCAAGAGTTGTCCTCTCGATGTTGGGAGTCGTTGACGTGATTTCAGGTGGCGGCATCGTCGACGTGCTGATGTCGATGGGCGTGCTGGGAACCTCGACAGGTAGTTGTGGTGATCTCTGAAAAATGAAATATCATTTTGTTGCAATAGCATCAGGAATGAGCCGAACGCAAAACAAAAAAGGCTCGTTCGAGCAGGCGCGAGTGGGCAGAGTTTAGGATTCGCTGTTTGCTCTCAAGTTCGTAGTGATTCACAGCTCGCTGAGATTTTGGCTGTCCAATGCTTCGCCGGGTTGTAGACGGTTCTCCAACCGAACAGCACACCGAATAACCGCCAAATTAAGAAGAACAGCGCGGGTAAGTAATCTTTTACTTAGATGACACGCGCCTGCTCGGCCGAGTTTCTTTTGTTCCATTCTCGCCCATATTTGAACACTTGCAACGAACCAATGATCGTCGGAGTACTCGTTGATTCGCTCGTTGGAGGGCTCGTAACTTTGCTCGTTAAGGTGCTTGTAGAGAGGGGTCGTAGCAGGGAGCTTGTAGGGGGGCTTGTTGGAACGCTCGTTGGAATGCTCGCCGGATCCGGGCTGATTGAAGTGCTGCTCGAAGAAGGAGGAGCGGGAGTGGACGTTGTGGCCACAACGATGACGGTCGTGTTTACTGTAGGAATTGTAGGCGGCTCCGTGGTTGTTTTTTCCGTGGCTTCTGTCGCGGGAACGGTGGCGTTGTTGGGGCGGGCGGGAGTCGTGGGCCCCGTCGATGGAGTGCTAGGCGACGACGAGGAGGACGAGGACGGCGAAGAAGAAGACGGTGTGGAAAAAGTGGAAGACAAAAACGAGGTTTGGACGGGCGGCACGGTGGGCGGGCGGGTCGTCGCTGGTGGAGTCGAAGTCGTCGTGTCCGGCGGCGAGTCTGCAAGACAGTCGACTGATCGCTCGCAACTCGTCGCCCACTCACCCAAAATTTGCACGATCTGCGCGACGTTCTGGATGCCGTCAGGAACAACGGCGACGTCCGAATTGCTCAAATTGTACGCATTCTTCAGGTCCAATTGTGCCGAGGGTGGTGAGCACAACTGTTGCGCCTTGCGAGTGGATTCGGTCCAGCGCGGGGCCCGTTTGTTGAGCGTCTCGAGCAAAAGAGTCCTCCGAGCTGCACAAGACGAAAATAAAAGAAGGGCCACGGCGAACTCACGAGTAGAGGCTGCTGTCCGCTCCCACAAACATCAACCCCGAATCGGCTGCTGTGGCCGCAAACGATGAAGTCTTCTCGATTGAACTTTACGGGCAGCTTGTTCGCCTTGCAGTAGACGACCGCCCTGGAAACAAGCGATGACTGCATGGTATGACCGCATGCTTTTTATCAACGGTCATTAATTTGCGTGCAAAACAGGCGGCGGAATTCCGCGAAAGTGATGACAAATCGAAGCGGTGGATGCTTACGCGAATTGGTTCGGGTCGCTCTTCAGCGGCACTCGTCGCTGGAAGAGGAGCCGAAGGGCGGCGAGTGTGTCCGCACTGCTCGTCGTTCGGTTCGGCAGCAGGTCGTAGAGGACGTCTTCGGCGAACGGAACCAACTGCACGGCGTACGTCCCCGCATTGACGTTGTCCGCGATTCCATCGACTACTTCCTCAAGCAATTTGAGAGTCTGAACGAAATCCATTGGTATTAGAAGCCAAGCACCGTTTTACGTTGTTCCCGATCGGATCCTGCCCGACATCTCTCGGATGTCTCCTGCCGCCGTCCGGCTTGTACCCGAGGCAGGCTCATCGTGTACACCGACCGGACGGGCGGCGAGGGGGTCGTCGGCTCGGGCAGTTTGTGATCTCAACAGCAAGGTGATCTTCAAGCAAGAACGGATAGAAAAGAATTCACCTCCACTTGTCGTCGCAACAACCACACCGATCACGATGCCTAAACGAAAGGAAGCAGTCAAAAGAAAGACGAGAGTCGACATACCCGCAACACACGCAAGGAGCAGGACGGTCAACCCGATGCTCCAGAGGGCTTTTCGTCTAAACGAAGAGCATTCAACACAATACGAGGAGATCTGAGCTCTCGTTACTTTGTGACATGAATCCTTTTCGGAAACCGCCTCCTTGTTCGGTAGTGGTAGTCGTCCGATCGTTCCATTTCGATTGCTTGGTCCGAAAAGAAGTACAGAGCCGGTGATCGGTCAAACGAAGGAGGTGATCGACGACTACGAACTGATCAGCCGTTCATTCCTCGACCACGAACACGACCGGAAGTGGGCAGCGGGCGGGACGGATCGAGGAATGCGGCGACTTCCGAGCGGCGGTGTGATTTTTCGCCGCGAGTGCACAGCCGAGAGTCCAGCGATAACAAAGCTGGAAGGAAGGCGTCAATTGGGCGTGGAGGTGCAATAAAACCGACGGACAAGCGGCGAAAGTCGGCCGGTTGTAAACGGCCGCAGATTACGAACTGGGGGATCAGGGGCCTCACTTCTTCGAATCTTTCCAGCTGCCAATCAGCAGCAATCAGCAGCTGACAGTGTTTGTGTATCCGCCTACGTCGTTTCAACATCCGTTTGCGGCGTTCGTTGGACTCCTCTGTTGTGCTGCCGAGTGCAAGAATCCCATTAGTTGCCGCCCTTCCGTCCCGCCGGTAGCGATAAGCGGCGGCAGCCGGGAGGCGAAACCGCCCGTTTGGCCGTCCGTCCGGCTCGCCCGGGCACTCGGTCGCTTATCTCGAGAAACAAGCGGGCTTCTTGTAAAACAGCTTGCGGCTTCCCGTCTTTCGCGATAAGCGGCGCCCCGCAGTCGACTCGCAAACCGGATGTTTCTTCCGATTGCGTCGTTTCGTGCTTCCGAACGCCACCGAAATTCGCACCCACACGCATGGCCCTCGGAATTCCGTGGATTCCGCGAATTGCTCGTCTTCGCCAAACGAACCGGAAGTGGGCGAAACGGGTCATTAATTGAGCGCCCGTTATTACTCGATTTGCGTAATCGAACGAATGACCTCACGACCCAAACGACCCGCAAGAAAACGGGCGTGGTTCCAGCAGGAAGATGTGATGAAATGGTCATCTAGACTGGTTTTACGGGTTTCTTCGCATGGCCTTAGAAGAAGATCAAAGATTAGCCGACGACAACCGGCGAAAGCAGGCGGCTTGTTTTCCTACAGCAATCGAGTACTTCTCTCAATTGTTTGACGCTTACGAGGAGAACGCAGTGTTTATTCATTGACTCGTGGATATGTGGCCATGGGGATCAGAAAAAGGAAGGAAAAAACGCCTTCAGCTGACTCTTCGCTTCGGGCGGCGTGGGCTGCGTCGTGGTCGAAGTGCTGGAGTGCTGGGCTTGTGCTCGAGGAAGCCGTGGACGTCTCGCTGATCGTGCTGCTGCTCGTTGATGGAAGGGCGGAAGAAGTAGTCGTCTGCAACCACAAATAAAATCCACCGCCGCAACTATCAAGCTGCTTTCTCACTGGAGTGCTCGCGCTTGTGATCGACTGGCTGGACGTCGAGAGAGTAGTCAGAAGCGAGGTGGATGCAACGGTGCTTGCAGTGGTCGGAACAGAAGAGGAAAGTGAAGTCTAAATTAGCATGCGCTGAACAGAAACTAAGAATTCCAAGGAGCAACGACCCCTCTTCGTCAATCATTGAAAAACAAAGCAATTAGATCCAGCGAACTTCCTTCAAAATCAAAATCCCCACCGTTATAGGAAGTGTTTGTGTGTTTGTCGTAGCGACGCTCGTGCTGCTCGCCGTCTATTCAATTCAAATCAATTTGGTGTTCAACAGACGGCACGTACCGAAGTGCCCCCAGGATGTGGGCGTTGAACTCGAAGCAACGGCCGAGCTCTGCGTAGTCGTGGGACACTCGACGGAGTTGTCGCCACCGAGCTGCTCTCGCTGGTGGCTGGTAGGGGAAACCGAGGTGCTCCCACTCGTCGTCGTATCGAGAGAAGTGGGAGACGACGACCCACTCGTGCTTCCAGTCGTCGTCGTGTCAAGGGAAGTGGACGGCTGACTAAAAAAACACGCTTGATTCCGCGTGCAGTGTTCTATAAAGCAGGAGACAAATTCTAGGTAGTGTGCAAGCAAGCTGAACTCAAAATCAAGCATTCTGTTTTGCTTGCGTGTTTAAAGCTTTTATTATCGAATCTTTGTTTTGGAAAAAGCACGATGCACGAAATGGAGGCAAACGCCCGTTACCGGTGGGGTCGTTGGGGTGGTGGTCGTCTGAACAGTTGTTGTTGAACTGGTGGGCGACTCCGTTTGGCTGCTAGGTGGAATAAACACTCGTACTCGTGGACATCTGGATCGCAAAACCTATTAACGGGCTTCTTTGTTACACTCACTTCAGTGCTGCTGCTTTGCGGAGTTGTGAGCATGCTCGTTGTGCTCGTTTCGATCGAAGAAGACGACGGCGTGCTGCTGCCTGCCCCCAAGGACGAAGAAGAAGCGGTCGTTGACTAAACGAACCATTGAAGTGAAATCCACGAATTGGTTCGATTTCTACCGGCGTGCTCTGCGGTTGTTGAGGGAAGAGTCGTGCTCTGAGTGGTTGCAATTGAGCTCGACAGGGCTCGAAGCTGTACTGCTCAAAGAAGACGTGCTCTCGCTCGTGGTCGGTTGGGTGGAAGGCGAAAGAGAACTCGGGGAGCTTTCCGTCGGTTGCGTGGAAGGAGGACGGGGCGTCGTTAACGGCGACGTGCTGCCCGTGGAGAGGCCCGTTTCGCTCGATGACGACTGGGATGTGGCAGTCGTCGGCTAACAAAGGAAATAGTTGGCTCAAACAAGAAGTGAATTCGTACAGTCGTGATGGGACTGGACGAGCTTCCGGTCGATGCAGTGCCCGTCCGATTGGGAAGTGGGGGGAATCGCAGTCGATTGAGTGCTCGTTCCAACACTCGTGCTGGTCGGAGTCTAAACGAAGAAGAGTTGTTACACATCCTGCGACCATAAAATTGACCGAAGTGGTGGTGCTCGAGGACGTCGCCGAGTCCCCGTCGTGCTGCTCGAGGGGTGGTAACGGGGAGGTAGAGGCTAAAAGTTGGTCAGGCATTTGAGCGTAAAAGGTACGAGACGCCGTTGCGTTGGGGCACGGTTGTGGCTGCGACGTAGGAGGACGGAGAGGCACCGTGGCGGAGGCCAACACGTTGGTTCTTCGTTTCAAGCGAAACATCAAAACGATTCGCCCCACATGAGCCAAACATTGGCTGCGTCCACCATAAATGAACCAAACGCACGCCGCCGCCACGTTACGTACCGGAGTGGTGGGGCTTTGCGTGGGCGTCGAGTCGCTCGCCGTGCTACTCGTCAGGGTGGTTAACGGAGAGGTGAATGTCTGAAACTTGGTTGGGGACTATCAATGCATTTCTTAGGCTGCAAGAAGTTTACCGTCCCAATCGAGAGCGTGGTCGTCGACTGCGTGCTGCTGGACTCCGTGGAAGAGGAAGTTGGAGAAACGCTCGTTGTTGGGATCTGGAATCAAATGGAGGATTTCTGTTTTGCAAGCAAATCATTTAAAAATTGCATTTTCCGTATTCAATGGCACGTAAAGAAAAATCCCTGAGTTCTTTGCATTACGTACCGAAGTGGCGGTGTTCGGGGACGTTGTCGAGGCGACCTGCCGTACTGCTCGACGGGGTGGTTAAAGGGGAGGTCGAGGTCTAAACGTTCGGTTGATGTCTACTGTTTTCCGTGTTGCCAGTTTACCGTCTCAACGGACGGCGTTGGCGTGGTCGTCGGCGGCGTGCTGCTCGCCTCCGTAGAAGGTGACAAGGAGGACGAGGCCCGTCGTTGGGGGCTGCAATCACTACCATTGCTTCGTTTGCAACGAACCATCAAAACGTTCTGCTCCTCATCTTGAGGGTAAGCTTCCTCGGCCTGGCAAAAAAGCCGATTTACTATGAATAATCTACGTCCACCCACGCCCCGATTGCTTATTTCTCGATTACGTACCGGAGGGTCGCTCGGGTCTCTGAGACGTCGTCGAGTGAAGGCTGGTCCGTTAGCTTCTTTCAACGGCGTGGTTACCGGTTGTGTGCTGCTGGACTCCGTAGAAGAAGACGTAGATGAAACACTCGTTGTAGGGGGCTGTATTCACGTAACATCGCTTTGTTTGCAAACAGAAGTGAACGAGGCGTTTTGTCCTTTCTCAAGCCAATCATTCCACAGACTTCCGATACTCATAAATGAACTCTTTGTACACCCGCCTCCCCACACCGCCCTTTTCTTCATTACGTACCGAGGGGCGATAGTACTCGGAGACGCCGTCAAGGCGCTCACAGTACTGCTCGAGGGAGTGGTTAACGGAGAGGTCGAGGTCTGGAAAGTGGTCGCAAACATTCGCTTTACTGACCGGCAAAAGCTCACCGATTCAGTGGAAGGAGTGGTCGTCGGCTGCGTGCTACTAGACTCCGTAGAAGAGGACGTAGGAGAGACGCTCGTCGTGGGCTGCAAGCAAAAAAGACTGTCAGTTTCTATCATAAAATCCGCGTAGAATGAGCGTCTCTTATACTTTTGTAGTCAAGAACTCACCGCTGTACTCGTTTCGGTGCTCGGCGAAAGGGTTGAGGTCGCTAGACTCGTTCCGCTCGTTGTTGGGCTGACCGAAGTGGAAGACGAGGTTGTCGTGATGGGCGAGGTCTAAATCCAGCGCTCATTTCTCGTTTTTGGTAATAATCAGTGCGCTAATCAACACCATCCTCACGTCGACTCCCTTAAACTGCACAAAAAAGTTCTTCGGCTCACCGGCGTGCTGCTGCTCTCCGAAACGGTAGATGAAGTTGTGGTGGTCGTTGGAACGGTGGCCGGAGTGGACGTTAGGGCTGCAAACAACTAAGTTTCTTCAGGCGGTTTAAGCAGAAACTTGCCGAGATCGACGGCGTCTGGAAGTGGATCCCGTTGACGTGCTGGGCGGCCCGCTCGTGCTCGTCGAGGGGATGCTTGTCGTTTCTGTCTAAAAACCCGATCGATTTGTTTGCTGTGTGCGTGTGAATCTACTACGCTCACCAACTACTCGGGCTGCTCGAGCTCGGCGTCAAAGGCGTGGAAGTGCTTGTGCTGGACGTGGAAACAGATTGTGGGTGACGTCTGAAAGAAATTAGATAGTGGCCTCAGCAAAAGCCTCATGATTCGGAAGGCTCACCCGAGTACTGGTGCTCTCTGTAAAAGTCGACGACAGAGAAGGCTGCTTGGGGGTTGGGTCTAAACAACTTTCTTATTCTGTTGCAAACATTGTTGCAAAGTGATTTTTGGTCGATTAAAATTTGATCACCCCTCCCGCAAATCAACTTTCTCCCCGCACCCACCGAAGAAGTCGACGTGCTGGGAGTGCTCGTGGACGGGCTGCTCGAACTGCTGCTCGACGTGAGCTGGAGTGCTGCTCGACGTGGCTGGAGTGCTCGCTCGAAGTGGCTGGAGTGCTGGTAGAAGTTTGGCGACTTGGTGGGCGGCGGCGGCTTCGTGATGGGCGCCGCCGTCGTTGAAGCGTCAGGGAAGGCTGCAAGTCTTCCATTGCAAGGAGAGAAGAAGTGCGACCATCCACGCACTGATTCCGCCGATGATTGCGTTTGGTGTCGTTCACCCCATCCGGGCACAACGGTGATGCTCGAATCGTTCAGGTTGTAGGCAGTTCGCATGTCGTCCGTTTGCGCCACTCCGACGAGAAGGACGTTCTGCGAGGTCGAGTGGATTTTGCTCAAAACGGGTCCCGGTTTTGCCCGCATCCAGCATGAAGGCGTCTGGCGAACTGAACACACAAACAGAACGTTAGTAAGCATTCTTTCTACTTGCGTGTACAAATCGCTGTCCGGAGCGACGAAAGATCAACTGCGAACTGGGTGGTGCCGCCGCGAATCGGGAGCCGAGGACGAATGAAGAAGGGCCGGAAGACTTTCTTTTGCTGGCAATAGACCACGGCGCTAAAGCAGAAACGTCCGTTGATTTCACCTTCTTTAAACCCACTCGTATTGATTTGGGTCGCCTCTCAGCTGGACTTGTTGCTCGAAAAGGCGGCGGAGGGCGTCGATCGTGTCCCGTGAGCTCGTCGTTCGGTTGGGGATCCGATCGAAGAGGACGGTCTCCGCGTAGGGAATCCACTGGACGGCCAGTTGGCCCGAATCCAGACCATCCGCTATTTCGTTGTTTTCGATCATTTTAATCAAAAGCAATTGGGTCTGATCGTCGTCGTTCGGAACGTCAGATCTCCGCACTCGCAGCATGGCGGCCGCGTCTCGGTAGCCCAACTGGAAGGGTATCAGCAGTGTGGCGGCGGGATTGGCGGGCGGAAGAGGGGGGTCTGAAGAAGTGGGCTGTTAAACAACGTGAAAAAGCGGATGCAGACCGTGTTTCTTCGAGTTCGCTGCAAAAATAACGGCGAGGACGATGGCTAGAACGAGCATGACAGCCAAGACCACAATGCCGACTACGACGAGGGTCTTCTTCCTGAAAGCAGGGGAGGACGGAAGTTGAAGAAGAACTCGTGTGCTCACTTTGTTCTCGCAAACGTCCGCAAACGATGCAGCCGACGCTCGCGGTAGAACTCGCGTTCAGCTTCCATCGTTCAACGCGAACTCTTATTGGATAAGCGGTTTGCTTCGGTTCAAGTTCGCCTCAAGAAATACACGCTAAAAGACTTCGAATGACACAGAAGAACTGTTGTGAAGAAGGAGACACGCGTTGATGAGTGTGTTGAAACAGAGAAACACGGTCGTTCGTTCCCCGCGAACACGAAACATGCTCTTCTGCCGCCCCCTGCGATAAGCGAGGCCAAAGGAACACGGGACCGGAAGATGAGTGATGAAATCGGCGGACAGCTTAAGCGAACGGATGCTGAACTTTCATCGGGTGATCGCTTGGAAGGCCGCCTTCCCGCTCACGATCAGGCAGACTACAGCTCGAGAACACGCAGCTTTTCGCACCTTCGCTTAAAAGCAGGCGTTGTCGCTTGGAAACGATAACGAGCGATTGGGAGAAATGCGAAGCATCCTCGAATCCGGGTGGGTCGTCCCTTCCAACGGGCTCACACCTTCGCTTTGACGTCAGAGAGAGTCGTAACCCAAACTAATTAATTTTTCAAGCCTAGCGGAAGCGTGTTATCATCGCCGAATTCTTGAGAACATGCGAGCGACCACGTCGAAAAGGATGGGGCGAAGACGGACATTCGGGAGTCGAAAAATGATGATTTTGGAAGTGTCTGATCGCAAACGTAGTCTTAGCGATCCATTTGTTGAAACATTCCCTTCAACACGTTCTGCTACTGGTCCCGTTTTCAAGCCAAAGACAACCAACGGGCGGCTTCAGCAGAGAACCGAAAAAGCCGAGCTTCATGGAGCTGGGTGCAATCAATAGTGAGGCGATCGAATTCAACGACAAACTTCAGTTAGAGTTTGCAAAACGCCTCAAAATCAGAAAAATTGTCGGCAGCAAACAAACAGCGGTGAATCTTCCGCAAAGTCCCGCTAAAGGAGCGGCCGTTCGGTTCAAAAGAACGACGAGACCAAAAGGAAAGGCGGAAGATACACTTGGGCCAACGCATCAGCGAGCAAATGCTCGATAGAAATCGAAATCACAAACCAACAGTGAGAAACGAACGGGCAGAATCGACCGTGAAGGCCCGGGACTAAGCCAACTTCGTTTTGTAGGGAACTGTTTCTGGATTGAAGAAAGTGTGCGGGATTAAAGCGACTCATCGGAAACCGCACCTTGTTGTTCGAAAGAACACGCGCGGTACTCGTTTTTTCTTCCGCTTTTCACGCCGTTCTCTCGAAACCGTTCGGTCGGAAGATGCAGGTTTCCAAGAGTTTTGTTGAAACACAAAAACCTCAAGGCGGGGGCAATCGCCTGTGTATAGAAGCAAAGGAGATGATGTCAAGGGCAATAGACGAATGGAGAGCGCGCACCGCCGTTAGGTCCGGCAAACCTCGATTCTAACCTTGTTACCAGTTCTCATTCCTTTGTTTGATTGTGCCAACGGCCATCTTCAGCTCTTGCGGGTGCTCGTAACCGGATGCGTTGTTTCGTTGATAAGAAGAGCTTCCTCGCTAATCCCCCAAAACGGAAGCGTCATTGCTTTTGCCTTCCGCTTGCTTGTGTCTCTTTAACGCGCTGCTTCTGCGGGTGGAAGTCACGGGATTCCAATGACTATCTTCCAGCCGTCCAATTAATGAACACAAATGCACAGCGGGCATCCGTTCGAGAGGAATGCGCGAAATGACCTAAACGGTCAGGTGGCGTCACCCACTCGTCGCCCGCCTCCTTTCGCTCCTGTCTAGTTTGCTTCTTTTGTAGCAACGGGGCGTATTTTGTGTGCTCGCAACTGCCGCCGACCGCAAAGGAGTGATAAGCGGGCGGCGGCTCGTCGCTTGGTTTCGCCGCGTTTCGCTCGTTCGGCTGCTTGCTGCCGCCTCGCGTTTCCGCCGCTTTCTTCTCACTTCCAACCGCTAAATTCGGAATGCAGACGTTGAAGTGGGGAATCATTGGATGCGGAAACGTTTGTTCCCCAACCGGCAGGTCTCTGGACGTCCAATTCGTTTTTTCAGATTGCGAGCGATTTCGTTCATGCGCTCCGGAACTCCCCATACGACCACCGAGTTCGTTTGCCGGACATCCAATCATTCAACGGCTGCTTGCAGGTGATTGCAGCCGGAGCCCGCTCGTTGCAGAAGGCGGAGGAATTCGCGGAACGCGTCCACTTGCGCCTCCAGCCGTACGGCAGCTACGAGGATGTTTTGAACGATGAGGACGTCGGTAGGCATTTTTTCCGTTGATTTCACACTTGATGTTCTTCAGACATCGTCTACATTGCCGTCCTGAACTGTGCGCACGCTGAGCTCACGATCAAGGCGCTGGAGGCGGGGAAGCACGTGTTGTGCGAGAAGCCGATGGCCGTGAACGCGAAGGAAGTGCGCCGAATGATCGAGAAGGCGCGGGAGAAGAAGCTGTTCCTGATGGAGGTGAGTCCACTTCGTCTTTCCGTTCATCCCGCTGGTTGAGGCGATGTGGAGTCGCTTTCATGCCCTCCTGGACGCACATTCGGCAGATCGTCCAGGTCGGAAGAGCTTGGGGAAGGCCACCCACTTTCATCTGAACATCGCCGGCCGGAATCCCCGCTTCAACCTGCCCACCTGCGAGGTCCCGACCCTGTCGACGGGCGTCTACTGCGTGGTTCGTCCAATTGAATTCTTTTTGTTCGTTCCCGCTCGTGTGTTCAGTCGTTGGCCTTCTTCCTGTTCGGCGAGTCGCCCGTTCGAATTCACGCGGTGGGCGAGAAGAACGAAGAAGGTCATCCCACTTACTTTTTTGACCGCCCACTCTTCCTGCTCGTCTTTAGGCTTCGAAGAGTGGTGCAACCTGTCGTTGGTCTTTGAGGACGGAAAGCACGCGACTTTGTACTTCGGACGGGCCTGTCTTTCGGCTTGGACGGCGTACATTGCGCGTGCACCAAGGGACAGATCCAAGTGAGTGGGCAACCGAGGAAAGAGAAGATGACTGCCGTTTGTTAGGTCCCCCACGTTCTGCTGGGCGCCGACCGAGTTCACGAAGATCAACGGGCCGATTCGCGTGGGGGCCACCAAAATCGGAGACCTTCGAATACCCACTGCCGGATGACCACTCCAAGTATTTCTTCAACCACTCTCAAGGGCTCGTCTACGAAGCGGATCACGTGTTCGAGATGCTCCATAAAGGTCCGGTCTGTGCAGAAAAAGCGAGCGAATGAAGGGAATTGCAGGCCGAACGGAGAGCGAAATCATGCCGCTGGACACCAGCCTGAAGATCGCGGGCGTTTTGGACGAAATTCCGACGCCAACTCGACGTTCTGTTTTCCGCAAGACGACGAGAGGCACTCGTGATCAATAGAAATGTTTATTGACGAGAATAAAACAGGATCTAATGAGCGGCATTCCAAAGCTCTGAACGAACAGGGAGATGAGAGATTCAATCAGATTTGGGTGGGAAACTCACTGACTTCCTTCATGATCGTCGGCTTCTTGCCGGCCGGAAAGAGGGTGTACAGGCAGATGGACGCGATCACCAGCAACATCCCGACCAGGAAGAGGAAATTCGGGACGAAGTCGAAGAGCAGCCACGAGCCCAGGGCGGCGCCCACGATGGCCACCGACTGCGCGTACGCTTTCATGATGTTGTCCGCTGCAATCCGTTCGTTACAAGGCAGAGGAAGAGAGGATCTGCTCACCGTATTTCATGACGATCGAGATCAGCAGGCCGCCCGCACTGTTCGTGAATGTCATCACCCAAACGAGGGTGTCGAATCCCTTGAACATTCCGTCTGAACGAGCGGATTACCCGGCTATTCTCTCCTTCTTCCACTTGCATTCTTGAATGGCCTCGTAGTCCTGGTAGAAGATGAACAGACAGCTGAGCAGGATGCCGAACAGGGCGAGGCGGATGTTCTGCATCCAGACGGACGTTTGGGATTGCTTCAGCGCCTTCTCCATGTACACGCCTTCAAGTAAACGAATGAGTGATATGAAGGAAGAGAAGGACGAACCCGCAACGGCTGAAGTAAAGCACATCGTGAAGACGGCGCAGAAGCCGATCCACGGCCGTTGCTCGATTTTGTCCGCGTTCTGCGGCGGTTGGTACTGCAGCTGAACGTCCGTCACTCCAACAATCAACACGATTAGGGCAATCCATTGCGGTCGTGGAGAGCGGCTTTCGAGAGGACGAAGCGGAGCATCACGGCCGTCGTCAGGATCTTCATTTGGTAGGCGACCTGAACGAACGGGTGGAAAAAAGAAGTGGATGAATGGACGAACGCAAAAGGTGGTCGACTCCAAATTCGAGAGCGCGATGTAGTAGAGGTTGTTTTGGACCATGTAGATGAACGAGGCTGTAAGAGCAGCGCGCTGAAAGCATCCCTCAAAGAGACCACTTACGAACACAAATCTTCAGTGTGTCGAAGGGATCGCCGAGGATCTCGCTGATGCAAAGCCGAACGAACCTGAAAAGCCGGTCGATGAGCACAAATAAAAAAAGACTCTCACTTGACGAACGACCGCTCCATGTACAGCAGAACACCCGCACAGAGGGCGAGTTTGATGAGGTCCATAAAGAGGACGTTGACCGTCGAGATGAACACCTCCTCTTCACTCCGATAGCGAGCGGAACGGGCCATCAACGGCATGCTGAACACAACGTTCAATTACTCGCCTCAAGGAAAACGAACCTCGCTTGCTGAATGGTGAGGAAGAGGATTCCGAAGCATTTGTAACGATATGCCGTCGAGTCATCCTGGCTTCGTGACCGTGACGCGCGTGTAGGGCAATGGTTTTGTGAGCATTTGGCTGGACGATGACGAGCACGGCAAAAAAAACTCCAACCTCCTTCAACCTCCAATTTCCCTCCGCCAAGAAAGCGGCGCAAATCCACGAACCCACGGCAAAATCGCCGCTTGCGGACGGCGCGCGGCGATCCCGCTGGCAGATAAGACGGCCGACGGGGGGGCGGGCGGGAGAACCGCGTGGCACTCCTCAATCAATTCCGATTTCTCCCCCCTCTCATTGATTTCATTCGATCCTAGACACAAGACGTTTACTCAACGGATAAATACCGCGGGAGCGCCCGTTTAGCAGCCGATAAAGCGTGCAAATCAGCGGGGGGGGGGGGAACGCCTAGTCCTCAGTTAACATGCTCACGGTTCGCCTAGTCCTCCTTGCTATTGCTCTCGCTCTTGCTCTCGTCCTTCTCGTTTTCGTGCAGTTTGGCTGCCGAGTAGTACGAAGTGCCTAAAGCAAACGGATTGAACGAACATGCAAGCGAATTCACGGGTACTCACGTCCTTTGGGCAGGTCCTTCGGGGCCTTGTCGTAGAAATTGAGCTCAACATCGGCGTCCGTGTCGCCCCGTTTGAAGGTCATCAGAACCCGTCCCCAGTCGATGTCCCGCTCGTTCGGTTCGTAGCCGAAGGCCTCCTTGATGAGCTTCGGGTAGCCGCTGTCCTCCGCGTCCTGCAAACCAACGGCTTCAAACACATTCCTTCCACTCCTTTCAACCTTCTTTCGAGGAGAGCCAATACACTTTCAAACGCAAAGAAGTGACGTTCACGTCAGCGGCTTTAAACGCTTCGAGGATGGCTTCCACATTCGTCTTCAGGAAGTTGATCTCGTTCTTGATGTCCTCGGCTTGCGGCTTCTCCGGATTGTACGCGAACCCGCCGTCCAGTCGAACGCGCTTCAGTTTTGGCGCCTTCTTGCTTCAAATTCTCAACGGCTGTCTTGTAGAACTCTTCCGGCTTCTTGTCCTTCAGATCGGGGAAGCCCAGACTGAGCACGAGCTGCTTGAGCTTGTCCGACGGCGAGGTGTCCTTGATGAGCGGGTTGGCGAACTTCTCCTCGTTGAACTCCTCGAGGTGGAGCTCGCCCGCTTTGTTCAGCCGCTTGACTCCCGGCACAAACACTAAAGAGGATTGAACGGTTGTTGAAAGGATTGAACGAACATTTCGACTCGTCCTTGTGAATCCGCTTCTTGCTCTGCTCCTCCAGTTTGTCGTAGACGGGCTCCAAGTACTCGTTGATGCCGCGGGCGTAGGAGGTGCGGCCGTGCGGCAGTTTGGTCTTCTTGACGGCCTCCAGGTTGTTGATGAAGACGAGGTAGAGGTGGACGTCCGTCTGCTCCAACTGGAACAAGAGTTCGAGCCCGTCCTCGTTCGAATCGTCCACCACGACGTCCTTTCCGAACTGCTCGCCCACAAACTTCTCGATTTTGCTCTCCTTCTGGGTCTGCAAGCGATCGATGAACAGGGAGCTTCATCTCGAACACCCACCTTGTCGTCGGTGACCAGCAGAAGGGTGAGAACGTTCGAAGTGACCTTGATCTTCTCCTTGTTCAGGGCGGCGAGGAGGGATTTAATGTGCTGCTTCGTGTAGACGACCTCCTCTCGGATTGCATCCACCGTCTGAACAAGCGGCAAACAGAACGGTTATTCGTGCACGGTCGCGAACACTCACGCTGTTCTCCGGGTAGAAGATGTGGCCGCCGAAGAGGTTGATCGTCCGCACTTTTCGGCGCAGCTTTCTTCACGTTCTGGGCCACGGTTTTCGAGTAGAATTCCTCCGGCTTCTCGGTGTCCTTCGGCGTGTAGAGGAGCGTGGAGAACACAAGGTCGTCGTTATTCTGCTCGTCCTTCTTCGTCAACTTTCTCCGTCGAAATGAACTGCTCGATGTTCGTCTTCGGCGCCGCTCTTCAGGATCTCATCGTCCGCTTCGAACGCTGCAGAAAGGAGGATGATTTCTGAATGTTCCCCTGGAAGACGACTGACCATCATCTGCACACCAAACTCCGTAGACGAAGCAGGCAGAAAAAAGCAAGAAACAAAAGGAACCTCACTAAAACAAATCATCTGACGCGAAAATTGGACGAAAGAACTCACTGCTGTTCGGCTCGTTGTGGGCGCGAAGAACCGTTCGGATCGGCGGCCGGGAGGGTTTTTATACCCGCAAAGGTCAACCGAGCGGAGAGGCGGGTTGTTTGTTGATGTTCGAGACCAAAAAGCACTCCACTCGGCCCCAGCGCCGGCAAACCGCTCCGCTTTTCGTCGACAGCCGGCCGCTGTAAAGAAAGGAAGAACCAGTTGGGGGCTGCAAATGACCTCAAACCGTCGAGCAAGAAAACCGTTTGCTTCGACTAGTTCATCGCTTGTTCCTCGTTGCTCTTCTTCTTTGATCACTATCATTGCATCACCGGAACGGTCGTACCTCTCGAACGAGCTCGAAGATTCTCCTCCCAACCGAATGCCAAACTCCTATTCGGGCTTTCCGGAGCTTGTTTTGGTGCGCAAAGTGATGCGAGCGGTGTAATCGACCGATCGCCACCATTAGAGCGAAACGAACGAAGAGCAATTCGCCAAACCGCTTCTTTTCGAAACGTACTGCTCGTTTCGTTCCTTCCGATACATCACTTAGCGCCTCTTTCCTGAGTAAGTGGAAGGAATAAAGACCTTCGTCTGTTGTATTATCTCACTCAAGATGATGGGTAGTAGGGCATTCCGGCCGGCCGGCATGTTCTCTGCCATTCCGGGCCCTGGGGCGGCGAGCGAAATGAACACGTGGACACGCACGTCCTCGACGCGCGTGTTGAAATCGAAGTCCCGGGCGGCCAACTCCTCGGCGGTGGGCGTGTAGCCGAAGCGTTTCTCCAACTCGCCGCCGAATGCCTTCGGGTCGAAGTTCTGAAGCGGGGCGTTGTTGACCGAACGCTCAAGGCCGCTCGAGGGCGGACGCTCACCGCTTCGGAAACCAACCAAACGGTTCGGAAGTTGACGCCGAGCACCGTCCACCTCCTTCTGACGGGCGGCCTTGATCACTGGCGCGCAGTAGATTGCGGAGATACACGAGTTCTTCGCTCAACGCCTTCCGAGTTCTAAACAACCCCTCGATTAATCAACCAACGAACAAACAGGCGACGAACATCCGCTTCCAGCCGGCTGATGTAACCGCCGGCCAACCGCAATCGCTTCAACGAGGGCAACGTTTGTTTCAAATTTGACATGGCGCTCGAGAGGTAAAAGATGTAGACGCTCTCGGTGTGTTGCGCCGAGGGGACGCCCAAGCCGGCCATCAGCTGCTGCAGGTCCGGCCCTGCCGGTCCATGTAGAAATCCTCGCCGTGGAAGTCCTCCAAGTGCACCTTCTGGACATCCGCCAGCCGAGTGATGCCCGCCGGAATGGCTGAAAGCAAGAAGAGGAGTGTTGATGGGAAGGAGCGATGAATACTCGGTTTGAAGGGATCGTTCGCGTGTTTCTCCGCTTCTTTCATCAGCTTCATCCACAGCGGCAGGAGAAACTTTTCGGCCGCTTTCCGAAAGGGAGTTCGTCCTTTCGGCAGGCCGCCCTTCTTCACCGCCTCGAGGTCCGTGATGAAGGCGAAGTTCACGCGAAACTCCGTGCCCTCCACGTCGAAAAGCGCCTTCCACACCCGCCGGATCCGAATCGTCGATGATCGCCGCTTCGCCGAACTTCTCGAGCAGTTGGGCGGCGTAGTCACTCGTGTTTTTCACCTGAATGATCGACTCGGGTGGACAGAAAGACGTGGGGAAGAAACCCACTTGCTCGCTGAAGACGAGGCCGAAGTTGTTAACACGCCGCCCGTGACCGGTGAGGTTGGCCGCCCGGAAGGCCTCGCCGATTGCCCGTAAGTAGTCGGCGATGTAGGCGATTTCTTCAATCAATTCGGCTGCATTCTTCTGCAACTCCTCTCATATTCCACTCCTTCTGTTCGGCCTGCGAACAAACCGGATCGTTCGGGCGATAGACGAAGCCGCCGTTCAGCTCGACGGTCCGCAAGGTTGGGGGCCGCCGCCCGGAGGTTTCGGACCGCCCGCGCGTAGAAGGCGGCGAGTTTCGTCCGCCGGATGGACGGCGGCGGAGCGGCCACTCCGATCGCGACGTTCTTCAAAAGAAGCTGCGGCTTCGGGTCCTTCTTTCCGCTCAGGTCCTCCAGCTTCAAGTCGTACGTTCGTTGCAGCGAGGAGAAGCCGGGCTCGAACACTGCAGAAAAGGATAGACGGTTGATGCAAGAGGAGGGGACAACCTTCTTCTTCCGCGCCCTCTGCCCACAGAAGACCGATCAGAAGCAAGAGGAACACACAAACTCGTAGGTACATGGCCGCAAGTCGAGCAGATCGTCGATGTTCGGAACAAGAACCTCGAATTCGTGACCAAAAACTGCCGCCTTTCGACGGACGGGCGAAAAGAAGCGAGCGGCCGGCGGAAGAAACCGCCGCTTTCGGTTCACTCGTTCGAAAACATTCGCCGAACTGCGCGCTCTGTTTTGATTGGGCGGTGGGGCGAGTGGAAATCGATTTCGTTTGATCACTCGAACGTTTTCTGTTTGAAGATGCACGTGTTCGATGCCGCGGACGACGTTCGTTTGCTCCTTCCCCACCGCAATCGGGCCCCGTTCGAATCAGACGGCGGCGATCTCACGCCCTTCGTAAATCCGCCGATTTGATTGGCGGCCCCCGAACTCCCACGCGCCCTCGCCGCTAATCGGGCCGCCGATCGATCGAGCGGACCGCAAAGTGGACGCGGGGACGCGGCGTTGTTGCGAACGCGGGCCGGCAACTTTCCAGCCGCTCGCCGTCCACTTCCGGGCGGCTTCGTTTGTTGCGTGGCGATCGATTTGCCCCCTTTGCACAAAAAAAGGTTGTCCTCAAAGTGCCCTTCGAATGTCTCCACTCGAACGCGCCCTCCAATCGCCTCCAATCGCTCGCGTGCCCGCGGCAATGGCGGAAGAAAGAAGCCGCAACTTCTTGCAGTCCTGCGCCCTCGTTTGCCATCGGCCTTCTTTGAGGTGATTGCGGCGGTCGGCGGGGAAAACGAGCGTTCGAAATCGCGCCGCCTCCCGCCCGCCTGCCGACCGAGGGGGCCGCACGACGGCCGCAGACGGGCGGGAGATCTTTGGGCGTCGATCTCACCGCCCGACCGCCTTTCCGTCTGCCCCTCGAACGGACGGGCGGGCCGCCGGTTGCCGCTTGTTTTCTTTCTCACGTGTTTTCGATCGCCGCTCGACGGAATTCGGCGAACGATTGGGGGCCATGACGAGATTTCGGGGCTTTTCGGTCGCTCCGATCGCTCCGAACCTTGTTTGCTGCGCGCATTCCTGTCCAAATTTGCATGAACCCAAAAGCAAGACGTCATTTCCGGCTTTTGCTGCTCGCCCGCCCCCATTCCCCGCGCCGCTGACCGAACGAAACGGTTGCCTTCTCCCTGCTGATCGTGCGATGCCGGAACGCCCGCCTGGTGAGTCCTCCTTCCTTTGAGGCCTTCTGCAAAAATCGGGGCGTCGAGTGGCCGTCCGTTTGAATCCGCGTTCCCCCGACTTCTTTTCGCCGCCCCGCTCGGGTTTTCCGTAAACGTCGGGGGCCTCGCAGTAAAAAGCGGCCCCAATCTCCGTTTTTCTTCTTCGTTCGCGATCGGCGAGGCGTTCGAATCGAATGCGGGGCCTCGTCCACTCGACGGGGATCCTCCGGCTTGATTGCTTTTGTTTCCCCCCGCTGCCCTTTGGCCTCGTGGATCCGCGCGGGCGGGCGGCCCGCGAAATGTTTCGCGTCCAATGGCACCGCGCGATCGACGCGCCGCCCGCGCGGAACTGGACCGCGGACAAAACGACGCGGCTTGGGTTTCGTTTCCTCCGCCGCTTTCTTTTCGCCCCCGCGCGTTGCGGCCCGCCCGCTTTGTCCAAACCGAACGCGCAACGCCGCAACTTTCGGCCGGGCCCCAAAGTTTGTTGTCGTTTCGAACACGGCGGCCATTATTTCGAATCGCGAAGTTCCGAAAATTGAGGTCACGGCGCGCAAAAGAAAGTTGCCGCACGCGCTCGCGGATGTTCGGCTTTCTGTTCCGCCTGTCCGCCGGCAAGTTCGCAGCGAGGGGTTGCGTGATAAAAAAAGAACTCGCGCGGGGGCTACCGACGATTAGATTCGACACCTGGGCGCGAATTCGCGAAGTACGCGGGCACTCCGACCGACCGCCTCCCACTCACCCATCCGTCGAATTGCAGCAGCAGAAGCCGCCGCAGCGGGCGCGTTCGCAGCAATCGGAGGGAAGCAACGAGGCGCGAAGCAGCCCGTCGACCGCCCCACGCACGGAATGAAGACCAAGAAGACGGAGAAGCAGACGACCACGCTGTTCGACTTCGGCGTCTCCGCCTCGCCCGCCCCCCGGGCGCACCTCACGCCCGCGCCGCCGCGTGCCCCTGCGCGAAGTGAACCGCAATGTGTCCGCCTCCCTGCCGCCCGAGCCCGACATCCGCGCCTTCTTCGGCTCGCGCAAGCGGGCGGCCGTCCTCGAGGAGCGGCCCGCCCACTCGAAGCACCTGAAGCTCACGCCGAAGGTGGTGAACTTCGCGGACGAGGACTCGGACGGCGGCGACAATCACAACCAGGCGGCCACCGTGAGTCCCCCGCTCCCGCCGCCCGTCCACTTCTCTTCAGAGCCTCCGGATCCTGCACGCGCCCTTCCAGTTCCACACCGCCTACCACTCGATCGACGGCGAGACGCTCGTGGAGCAGCTGCGGCTGGGCGAGGACGCGTTTCCTCTCCAAGTACGTCCTCTACGACTGCCGCTTGGCCCTACGAGTACGAGCACGGGCACATTCTGGTACGCTCCCCTTTCCTTCTCCCCTTCACTCACTTCCGCGTGTTCAGTACGCGGAGAACCTCTTCGATCAGAACCAGCTGGAGAAGGCCTTCTTCCCCAAGTGCAGCCGGATCCCCATCTTCTACTGCGAGTACTCCCAGCAGCGGGGGCCCGGAATGTGAGTTTCCTTCTTCCGATTTCTTCCACTCGACGCCTGCAGGGCGCGCGCTCTCCGCGAGATGGACCGCCAGCGGAACATGGCCGCGTACCCGGCCGTCGACTACGCCGAGATCTACGTGCTCGACCGCGGCTACAAGCAGTTCTTCAGCACGCACAAGGTGAGTCCCCGCTTCCGTTCATTGATTGTGTGCATCCCTCGACTTGCAGGAGTTCTGCACGCCCGCCAACTACGTGCCCATGGACCATCCGGAGTTCGTGGAGGAGGAGCGGCACTACAACACGCAGCGGAAGGACCTGAAGCGAACGCGCGCCGTCCAGAAGCGCACCCGCTACGCTTCGCACCACTCCTCGCAGCCCACTTTTTGATTGTGTGCCCCGCCCGTCCCATAAACTAACCGTTAGGTCCCGTCCCTCCTTTCTCCGATTGATCCTCTCCGGTCCCCGGTGATCTCCGTTGTTCCCGCTCCTCCTCCTCGTGGTTGTGGCTCCCGTCTTCCGTTTGTTCGCCCCCGTTCCCCCTCCGCCCCTCGTTCTTTAATTCGTCGCCCGTACGGGCCGATTGGCCGTTTGATCCTTTAGGTGTCCTCGATCATGTCTCAACGCTTCGATTTCTCACTAAATTTCTCGTTCAATCGCCGTTTAAAGTTGATTTGTTTTTTGAATCGGGCGTCGAGGTTTCCAAGAAGATTCTTTTGTCCCCGCATTCCAGCAGTTTCTTCTTCTGACGGTGCTCTCCTTCGATTTATGTACAAAGGAAGTAGTTATTGTTGTTGTGGACAGCCGATTGTAAACGTTTGCCCACTTCTCTCGGCCTTCCTCTGGTCGGCCCAGGGGTTGCAGAAACAAAGAGGGCTCGTCTATGGGCAGATCGTCGGAATCTAAGAGGGCAAATTGAAGTCGGTGTTGCGAAGTTCGTTGCATCGCTTGTGGGTAGTCCCACTGCGGATTTTGCCTCTTGGCAGATTGGTTTCATCGCGAACGGTGCGAATCCGCGAATGAGTGTTTGCTGCCCGCCAGGCGGCCGTCCCTCCACATTTAGTTGCGACCTCCCGTCTTTGCGGTCGGCCTTCTCTTCAGCTGCGGGACCTCGAGGACGAGCAAATGGACGCGCTGCAGTCGATCGGCGAGCAAATCGGCCTCCTGATCGCCGGCCTTCTGTCGGGCGCGTACGTGGCCCTCGCGTGCGGAAAGAACAAGCAGAAAGGCGGTTCGTTCATCCCTCCTTTTAATCCCCAACTGACGATCTTCATTTCAGGCCAAACCGACGACCCCCGCGACACCTGCTGCCGCCGCCCTCCGGGCGCTGCCGCTCCCCCGCCGTCCGCCGTGCCCGCCGGTTACGTGAGCAAATCGTGCAACAAGAAGTGAGATCCCTTCGGTCATTCGACCTTCACCTCCGCCCGTTCAGGTCCGGACTGCTGAACGACGATCCCGACTTGAAGAGCGACAAGTTGCTGTGAGTCCCCTCTTTCCCTTTCCCTTCTCCTGGATTCCTTTGCTGCAGGCTGGCCGGGAAGCCGTCCTCCGCGAACGCACCCGCCGAGACGCAGAACATGGGCGCGGCGGCGGCGAGCTCGACGACCGGCGCCCCGCCGAACGAAGCGGCCGGCGGCTCGAAGGATCCCGTGTGAACTCCCGCCCCGCTCGAATAAACGCTTCATTCCAATCGATCGCGTAATGACTTCATTCAACAGCAAAAGAACCGTACAAAAACAATGAAGGGAGAGGTTTCACTCCTTGTTGGCCTCGTCCAGCGCCTTCCGGACCTTCCGCAGCAGGAAAATGTGGTCGAGCATCCACTTGCCGCTCCGGCTTGTGGGCGTTCGTCTTCCGCTCGCGGGCGCACAGCTGGTGGGGCAGCGGGACTGCAAACACGAGTGAATGGACGAACAGGAAGGCGGAAGGACTCACCCGGCCGCTCCCCGCCCAGACTCGCGTAGAAGAAGGTGGACGTCGCAATCTCCGTGTCGATCAGCTCCTCCAGCGTGCGGCAGGCGGGGTGGCGGCGGAAGGCGATCGTCGCGTGGCCCTGCGCGTAGCCGAGGATCGCCCCGTTCACGATGAATTGGATCCGCTCGAGCACGAAGGCGTGCAGGCGGGTGCTGCAATCCGAAAGGAGATGATCGCTGAACGAGGGCACTCACAAAAGATCCCCCATGCCCTTCGTCCACGTGGGCCAGCTTCTCGTTCTCGTACTTGTACTCCACTCTGGTCAGTGCCTTCAAAGTGCCCCGATCGAGACCCTTCTTGAGGATCGCCTTGAGGTCCTTGTGCCAATAGAAGCGGACGATGTCGCGCATCGAGTTCCGCAGCAGGCGGTCGGCGAGGTGGAGCTTCCGCTCGCGTTCGTCCAGCAGCGCCTCGTAGTGCGCGTACGTGACGTCGAGCAGGATCTCCTGCTCAGGACTCGCCAGCAACTGGAAGCAAGCAGATTGAGAAGAAAGAGGCCAAGAGGAGTGCCCACCTGCTCGGTCTTTTCGCGGAAAGAGAGCTGCTGCAGGTCCTCGGCCAGTCGGCCCTCCGCTTGGATGGACGGCCGCTCCTCACCCAGCAGCAGGGAGGCGCGCTCCTTGATCTCCTCGGACGTCTGCAAGGAGCGAGTGAGGTGAACCGAACGGGCAGAAGAGCGCGTACGTGGGGGAGACTCGCCCGCTCGATCTGCTCGCAGAAGGTCAGCGGGAACTGGGCCGTGTAGCGAGGCAGCGGGCTGCCCGACCGCTCCGGAGAGCTCTTGTCCATCTTCGTCTGCAAGCGAGAAGAATGACGGAAGACAAACCGGTGGACTCACTTCGGGGAACGTGCGGGAGGCGAGCGACGGCGTGGAGAGGTCGTGGGTCGTGTCCAGCAGCTGCAAACGAGCGAGAAAATGCGAGGGATCAAACGACGAGCTAAAGAACGCACTTCAGTGATCGAGTGTGTCGCGGAGGCCACCGATTGGGAGCGGCTCCGCGCCGTCGACGCGCCCGTCGAGCTGCGGCGGCGCTGCTGCCGGACGGGGATCTTCGATTGACTGTGGCTGCGGTTCGTGTGGCCCCCGTTCGAAGGCCGCCCGCTCAAAGGGCTCTCGTTCATCGTCTCGTCCAGCGCGTAGGAGGAGGAGGGCGGAACGGTTGAGCGGACGGACTCCTCCTACGCTCTCCGACTGCTGAACTCGATGGCAAAATAACGGAATATTTCTCTCGAACTCACGTGCTCACTCGCCTGTCGGACGGAAGAACTCTCGACGGAAGACGCATCTCCTTTCGATTGCTCGGCCTCTTGCGCCGGCTTTGGATCGGTGGGCGTCTCCTCGTGCTCTTCACCGCGAGGAAGCGGGCACCTCCTCGAGGCCGCTGGCCAACGGGACGTCCGACCGGAGGGACGAGAAGCCGGAGGCCGTCTTCTGCGGAGAGAGCGGCAGGGTGTCCGCCTCCTTCTCTTTGGCGCTCGGCCTTTCGGCTTCCTTCGTCCACCTTCTCGCTGGGCGGAGTGGCCGACCGGACGGCGGGCGGGAGCTCCGAGTCGGTGGAGATCGAGGGCACGTCGTTCTCCGTGTCGCGGTTCGTGCTCCGGCCGCTCTCTGCAATCCGATGGGCGGTCAACAAAAGACGGAAGAGAACTCACTCGGCCCGAGCAGCTGCTCGATCGACCCCTCGGCCTTTCGCTTGCGGGATCCCGACTGAAGAGAAACGACTTCTTGCGGCTGCTCTTCGGGTTCCTCCGCCGCTTCTCCCGCAGCGACCGGCGGCTCGGCGGGCTTTTCGGGCGCCTCCAACGAGCCGAAGTCCAGCGGAGGCACGTCGACGGGGGGCGTCGAGTGGTCGTCCTTTTCGATCAGGAAGAACTGGTCCTCCTGCACGTCTTCCGAGTGTTCAACCGCTTCCTCCCTCCCTTTTCGTCTTCCTGATCGCGGGCGACACTCGAATCAACGGACGTCTCGTGCTCCAGCTCGCCTTTTTCCTCTCCACTTCCTCCTTGGGGGTCTCGATCGGCTTCTCGCTCGGCACACGGACGGAAGAGCGAAGCGAATCGTTCAGACTCCCCGCCGCCTTCTCCGGCGAGCGGACCGAAGCGGTCGATTGGACGGGCGACTGGAAGGACGAACTCAACACTTCGGAGATCGGGCGCGTGCGGGCGCTCGTTTGGACGGCCTGATCGGACCTGAACACAACGAAGAAGTTCAAATAGCATCTAAAAGAACTCACTTCTGCAGGCGGGCGAGCGCGTCCTCCACCCGGCGGCATCTCCTCGAGCAGGCGGTTGCTCTCGCGCTTGTAGTCGGCCGTCTTCTTCTGCAGGGTGCCGACCAACTTCTGAACGAGGAGAACAGTCAGCCGCCCCTGCTCTCGTCCCTCACCTCGTTCGGGACGGCCTTCCGCACGCGTTGCCGCAGCAGCCGCTTCTGCTCCTTGAACTCGTCGACGAGCGACCGCTTCCGCTGGTCGTCCGCCCGCTCGTCGAAGAGGTCGGGCGTCACGCGCGCTTCCCGCTGCCCGTGGAGGTCCGTCAAGCAGAGCCGCATTTTGTACGCGAGGTTCAGCGCGTCCACGCACTCCCGCAGGGCGACTTCGACCGCCGAGGCGGCCGGCCGATGGCTCCGCGAGACGGCCGTCGAGTAGTGGGCGTAGAACGAGGATTCGAACGTCACGTTGGCCGCCGGCACGTGGCCGCTTGGCTCGGGCCGTGTGACGAGGCGGAGGTCTGGACGCTCTTCGACGTGACCACCACCTCTTCTTCCTTCTCCTGGAAGCTGCTGCAAACGGAAGGGAGTGCAAAAGAAGATAAAGGGAGGGACGAACCTCTCGAATTCCTCCGGCGAGTCGAAGGCCAGCGGTTTGTGGCGGCACTCGGTCCGCATTTCGTTCAGCTGGGCGCTCATCTCCAGCGAGTCGCGGTTCAGCTTCTCGATGATCGCGAGCGGCTCGTCCTCCGCCCGCTGCGGGGCGCGCGGCGTCTCGGAATCGAAGCGGCTCGGCGTGAGCGTCCCGTCGGACTGGCGGCTGGGCGTCGCGAACGCGTTCGAAGTGGCGAGGTCGAGGGGCTGCGCGACGGTCGGAGCTCGTGGGGTGCTCTCGTCTGAACATCCGGAGACTTCACGACTGAATGAAAAGAAACAAACCGTCCACATTTCGCAAGTCGCTCAACACGCGGGACGGGGGCGTCTGGAGGCCGCTGGTCGTCCCTTCGGCTCTCCGCAGCGGCCGCCACTCGTTCAACCGCTGGGCCTTCGGCGAGTCGGCGAGAGCGTCCGAAAGGAAGACGATCGGCCGTTGGATCGGCGGGGCGGCGGCCGGCGGCGATTTCTGTTCGCCGTCTCGCTTCGGGTTGGCCGGAGGGCGGCGGGAGGACATCCGAATAACGAAGATCGAATTAATCCAACAGGAACCGTTCACAAAACGGATGCAAACAAGAATTCTCGGCCGTGCGGCGAGGCGGCAGCAGCCGAAAGCAAACCGACGCCGCCCGCCAAAATCTCCGCGGAAACCGGCGGCGGCGTTTGGCGTTCCGCCGCACTCGACCAGCCGGCGAGTTCTTTACGTGTGGTTTGTAGTCTGCCGAGGGGGAGTGAGTGAATGCTCGTGTTTACTCGGCACGAAGAAAGAAGGGGAACAGCGCGGAGATCACTTGGTGGGGCCGACGTGTTTGAGGACTTTGCCCTCGTGGTCGGTGGCGATCACAACTTCCTTCTGCTTCTCGTTGATGGCCACGTGCCGGTCGCGCGAGGCCCCCGCACGCGCCATGATGCCCATCTGCAAGGAGTGAGTGGGCGGAGGGGAGTGGACGCACCTTTCGGGAGGCCGGATTGCCCTTCTTCTGGTCCATCTTCTCGCGCTGCCGCTTCACGATCTGCTGGATGTCGGAGGCCATGGCGACGGAGGGGGGCTGCGCCTCCGAAGCGAGCAGGGCCTGCCGCGTGGCCGCCTTTGCCGCGTCGCTCTCCGCCCGTTCGATCACCAGCGTCACGGTGCGGTGCTTCTGCAGCGAGTAGTCGTTAGAGGAAAGGGGAGGAGGAGAGGCACCTTGAGGGACATGAGGAGCATATCGCGCGCCACGTCCTTGTCGCTGACCGGCTGGCCGTTCACGTCCACGATCCGGTCGCCCAGCTGCAGCGAGCGAGCGGAGAGGGAGCCTGAAGAGCGGCAGTGAGCGGCCGGTCGAGAGGGGAACTCGCCCTCGTCCACGCGCGAGACGAGCACGCGGTTCTGGTAGTGCTTGATGCCGAGCCCGAACTTGCAGCCCTTCTGGAAGTCGATCTGCGTGAGGCGGTAGGAGAAGCCGTCCCGACGCGTCACGTTCTTCTCGCGCTCGGGCGGCAGCAGTTGGACGTCGTTCTGCAAGCGGGCGCGGGAGTTAGCAGCTGCTGGGAGGGGCGGGCGGGCGACTCGCCGATTTGAGGCCGCGCGTGACCTCGACGCGCATCTGGGCCGTCTGCAGGGCGATCGCCTCGAACTCCTGCAGCTTCTTGACGGGCGTCTCGTTCACCTGCAATCGGCAGAGTGGTCAAGGGAAGCAGAGCGGAGGCGCGCTCACGTTCACCACCTGGTCGCCGATCTCGCACTTGCCCGCGAAGGGCCCGTCCGCGCGCAGGGCCAGCACGATCAGGTTGCTGCTCAGCTTGATGCCCCAGTCGGGCTGCCCGTCCAGCTCCACCTCGAACACGTTCTCCGGCTGCTCCTCGGACGCCATCGGGATCGCGGGCCGCCGCTCGAGTCGCTGCCAAACCGCGAAAGTGGCGGCCGGCTGGCGGTCGATTGAACTTGAGGCGGGCAGAACTGCTCTGATTTGCATGAAACAACTGGCAGATCGGAGACCTTCGCCCGCTCGCCCCCCATTCTCCATCCAACCACCCGCCGCACGATGTTCTCCTCCCTTCTGCTCGTCTGTGTGTTGATCGCGGCGGTCGTCTTGGCGCAGTGCGGGAAGAACAAAAGTGAGTCCACTCGCCCGACCGCCCTCTCGATCGGTTGCAGGCAAGAAGAAACCGGCCCCGTTGGGCGCCCAGTGGTCGCCGGACGTCGCCGAGGGCCTCGTGGGGCGCGGCGAGGACGAGCGCTCGCGCTCCACGTCGAACAAGCCGGCCGGCGACTCCTTCGAGAAACACACGCCCCAGAAGCGCGAGGCCAAGCGCGCCGCCGAGATCAAACAGCGCGGCCCCGTGGCCAACCGCGACGACTACAAGACGCTCAACCGCGCCGCTCCTCCCGTCCAGCGACTTCGACAAGTCCCTCGGCATCGCCCCCGCCGTGTGAACCCGCTGTTTGAACGAATAAACTCTGCATTGAATCGGATGAAAGAGAGCTGGGGTTGGTGATGGAGCAACGACTAGCAGTAAACAGTGTTTATGTCAGCATTCTTTCAACAACAACAGAAACGCGAACTAAACACAAAGAAACAAACACCGACCACTCAATCTCATCGCTCTCCGAACTCATTCGATCGGTGGCGTTTGGCCAACGGCGACTGCGACGGCGTCCAGGCGTCCACTTCGCGGCTGCCAGAAGACAGAAGCGGAGTGAAGGCGGGCGACGGGAGGACTCACTTGTTGGCTCTCGTTCACTTGCAGCCGGTCCACGCGCAACGAGTCGCCGTACTCGACGGTCAGAATTGTGGGTGCAGTCACGCACCTTGTAGATGCCGATCAGCCGGTCCGCCTTCTCGAACATGTTGTTCCGCAACGAAATGATGATGAACTGCGCGTTTTTCGTCCGCTCCTGCAACAAACGGATGAGTGGAGAACTCCCGGACAACTCGCCTTCAAGTAGGTGGCGATGATGGAGACGTTGCGGAAGTCGAGGGCGGCGTCGATTTCGTCCATCACGTAGAGCGGCGTGGGGCGGAAGTTGTGCAGCCCGAACACGAGGGCCAGCGAGGCGAGCGTCTTCTCGCCGCCCGACAGGTTCGTGATCTGCTTCCACGTCTTCTTCGGCGGGCGCACTCTGCAAGCGGCGGGTGAGCACTCCGAGTGGGGGAACTCACTGGAAGGCGACCCCCTCCTTGAACGGGTCCAGCGAGTCGATGGCATTCAGCGACGCGTCCCCGCCCAGCGTGATCATCTGGTAGATCTCCTGCGTGGCGAGGCAGATCTGCTGGAAGCCGTCCATGAACTCGTCGCTGCGCATTCGGCTCAGGCGGTCGAACAGCCGGCGATGGGCGTTCTTCTCGTCCACCAGCTGCTGCATCTGGGCGACCACTCGGTTCTGCTTGTCCATCTGCAAGCGAGGGCTGGAGAGTGAAGGGATGATCGACCGACCTTCTCGCCGAAGTCGTCCACCAGCTGGAGGTTCATGGGCGTGCGGAAGGCGCGCTTCTTCGCCTCGTAGCGCTCGACCTTCGCCTCCAGCTTGGGCGCGATCGAAGGCGACGATCTCCTCCTCGGAGTAGGAGGGCAGACTGCCCGTGTCGAAGGCGGGATCGTGCGTGCTCCCGTCGTCCGCCGTGATGATCGTCGTGCTCGGGATCTCCACCGGGCTCGATCGCCGTCGCCCCGTCCGCCTCCTCTCCGGCAGCCGCCTCGCCGCCCGCCTCTCCGTCCTCCGGCTGGTCGACTTCCATCCGCTCGGCCTCCTCCTGCTGCTCGTCGGCGGGCGCGTCCTCCTCGCCCTCTTGCGTCTGCTGGGAGCTGGCGGGACTGCTGTTCGCGGATCCCTCCTGCGGGTTGGGCGATCGGTTGCTCGCCGTCTCCTCGTTTTGAGCTCCGCGGCCCCGTTTGGCCATCGCGTCGTAGAGGAAGGGGAAGGATATCCTGCCGCACTTGGATGACCGAGAGCTTCCCGATCTGCAAAAAGGGGGAAAAAGAGGAAGGATGTTGTTTGTGTACGGAGAAGAACTCACGTCCTCGTCCACTTTCTGCACCTTCTTGAGGAGTTTCTCCACCTCGCGGCCCGACGCCTCTTCGACCTCCTTTTCCTTCTCCTGGAGCGGACGGCGGGCCTCCTTCCTCGCGCTGCACGAGGGCGGCGATCTCCTCCGTCTTGCGCACGATGGCCGCCTGCAACTCCTCCAGCTGCTCGGCGAGGGCGACCTTCTCCTCGGCGCGCGTCTGCACGTCCTGCCGCTGCCGTTCGAGCTGCTCGGTGGCCCGTTGGACGTCGCGCTCGGCCTCCTCGATGCCGTCCTTGGCGCGGCGGATGGTCGTTTCGATGCGCTGGATGGTGGCTGGCGGAGTTTTGAGGACGAGCGTCTCGCGGCAGAGCGTGTCCTCGGCGGCTCTTCAGCTCGTTCTTCCACTTCTTCAGCTGCGATTGGGCCTTGCCGAGCACGCGGTCCTCCACCTTCTTGATCTCCGCCTCCAACTTCTCCTTCGTCTTGCGCAGTTCGGACGCTCGCTGGCAGACGCTCTCCTTCTTCTGCAAGCGAGAGTGATGTCGGAGAGGACAGGACCGGCCACCCACCTCGCTCGAAGCGGTTCATCTCGTCCCGCAGCGCGCAGATCGCGTCCTCGTCCACGTCCAGCGGACTCGAAGGCGGTCTTCGCGCGCGCCATTTGGTTGCTCGCCTCCTCCAGCTGCTTCTTGAACACCTGAACGAAAAGAAGAGTGGGAACACGGAAGAAGAGGGAACGAACGGAGATCCGCTGCGAGATGGAGGCGCTGATTGTGGACGGCTTGGGCGAGGTCGTCCTTTCGCGTCTGCAGCTCGCTGTTCTTCTGCAAACGAAGAGTGAAAAAGGGCGATCCTCCCACAACTCACGGCCTCCAGTTGGGAGCGTAGGCGGTTGAAGTTGTTCGCGTTTCTCGCCCAACTGCCGCTCCATCTCGCACAGGTCGACGGCCGGCGTCCGCTGCGAGGTGTCCACGCGGGCCCGTTTGCCCATCGCCCCGCTGAAAGCAGACGATGAATGAAAGAGAGGGGGAGAACGAACCGCTTCTCCTGCCGGCCGCCTCCCGCCATCGTGCCGCTCGTCTCGACCACCTCGCCGCGCAGCGTGACCACCCGCCAGCGCCGCCCCTCGTGATTCGAGACGCGACTCGCCCGCTCGATCGTGTCGACCACCAGCGTGTCGTGGAGGGCCGAGTAGAAGGCGGGCAGCAGGCGGCGGTCGCTCACTTGGATCAAATCGATCAAGCGGGGCTGGTCCTCGGGCCTGAACGAACACGAGTGATCGAAAGAACTCCCTTCTTCCCGCTCACGTCTGCGGCTTGTTCTCGATGCGCGGCCACAAGTGTTGCTGCTTGTCCAGGGCGATGAAGGTCATTCGGGGCATGTTGCGCGCCTTGAGGAACTCGATGCACTCCTGGGCGCACTCGACCGTCTCCACGGCCACCGTCTCCAACTGCGGGCAGCACGTGGAGATGGCGACGTCGTAGCGCTCGTCAATGCCGCCCAGATCGCCCAGCCGGCCGAGGAGACCCCCCAGACGGCCCTTCGCGTGCTCTTGGTTCAGGGCGGCGAGGGCGGCGTTCTGCGTGCGGTTGCCGTCGGCCTGCGCGCGGGCGACTTGGAGCTCCGAGTTGAGGCCGTTGAACTCCTGGACGAGGGCGTGCTCCTGCTCGCGGATGCCCCGCACCTCCGCCTCCCCGTTCGCCACTTCCGTCCGGAGCTGCGGGATCTGCTGCTCGAGGGCCGCCAACTCGCTGCAAGAGAAAGGAAAGATGAGAGGAAGGAGAAGAGGAGAACAAACCGCTTGGATTGCTCGTGATCCTCTTGGACCTTGCGGAAGCGATTCTCCGCCTCCACGTACTTCTGCTCGACGTTCGTGGACGCGCTCTGCATCCGCTCCAACTTGTCCTTGGCGAGGGCAACCTGCAAGAACCAACGAATGGGTTGGATGGATGGAAGAAGAAGAGACGAACGTTGCTCTCGCACTTGGCCTCCTCCTCGTTCATCACTCCGATGCGCGGGCATGATTTCCTCGAGCTGGCGGCGGGTGGCGGCGTTCGCGTCGCGCTCCTTCTTCCGCAACTCCCGCAGTTCCTCCTCGAGCTCGGCGATCTGCTCGGTGCGGGCCTCGATGGTCGCGGTCTGCTCTTCGATCAGCTGGCGGGCACGGCCGGGGGCGTCTCGGGCTTCTTGCAGCTGGAAACAAACGAGTGAGGGAAGTGGTAGAGAGGACTCACCTTCTCCTCCTCACGCTCGATCTCCGCCTCCTTGCTGGCGATCTTCTTCTCGAGGCTCTTGACGCGGTCGGCCGTCTTCTTCGCGTTCACCTCGACGTCCCGCTCCGCCTCCTCGGCCTTCCGGATTTTGTCCTTCAGTTTGTCCGAGTTCCTGCACAAGAAGAGTAGAGAAAAGGGAACGGCAGAAGACTCACTTCAACATCTCCGTCTTGACGGCGGTCTCGTTCTTGAAGTCCTCCTCGCATTTGTTCAACTCCGTGCGGGCCTCGCGCAGCTCCTCCTTCGCCTTGGTGAACCGCTCGCCGCCCTCCTTCTGCCGCTGGGCCAGCTCGCACCTGAAGCAAGAAGAAGTGAGTGAGGGGATGGGGGGAGGATAACGGACTTTCGAATGCTCAGCAGCTTGTGGGTGCAGTCGGTGATCGCGTTCTCGACCGTGATCATCCGCAGCACCTGCAGCACGGGCTCGGCCATCTGCTCGACCTCCGAGAGAGCCAAGTCGACGCGCTTCTGGACCATGTCCTCCTCGTTGTTGAACCACTCGAGCTTCTTCTTCAGCTTCTCGATGGGCTCCTTCAGCCGACTGCTGCCGATGATGTCCTCCAGGTACTCGAGCATCCCCTCCACGCCCGACCGCTCGCAGCCCTTCGGCTTCATCAAGGCGATCTGCTCGACTTCTCCCTGCAGAGAACGGAAGTGATGAGAAGAGAAGGGAAACGCACCTGAAGGATGAGGAAGCGGTTGTGGTCCAGATCGATGCCGTTCGCCCGCAAGTCGGTCGCGCACCTCGCCGGTGGTCGCCGTCCGCCCGTTCACCTGGTAGGCGGACTGCCCGCTCTTTGGTGGCCGTGCGGGAGACCGAGAACTCGGAGCCCGGCCGCACCTCGAAGTCGTGATCGCCCTGAACGAACGAGAGAAGTGGGCACGAAGAACGGGAGGGGGAACGAACCTTGTCGACGATCTTGCCGAAGAAGACCTCCACCTTGCAGGAGGCGACGTTCGGATGGGCGGCCGACGAGTGGATCAACGAGCTCACCTTTTTTCGAGCGGATTCTGTTCGCGCGGAAGCCGAACACGAAGAGCAGCGAGTCGATCACGTTCGACTTGCCCGAGCCGTTCGGGCCGAGGATCGACGTGAAGTTCTGCAAAAAAATCGTAGGAAATTAGGGGAAGGAGCAAGGGGAACAAACCTTGTGGAAGGGGCCGAGGACCTCCCGGCCGAAGTAGGACTTGAAGTTCTCCACGACGATCTTCGTGATCATCAGCCGCTCGCCGCCCGGGCCCGCACTCATCGCGGGCACCGGCCGCTCGGGGATCGCCATGTTCAGGAGGTCCGCGCGGGCGATCTCCTCCCGCTCGCCAGCCGTGAGGGCGGACGGCGGGCGCTGCGGCTCGTCGGCGTCCTCGTCCTCGACCGGACGGCTCTTCGGGCCTCGGCCGGCGGCTCGGCCGCTTCCTTCCGACGGCGTCCGGGCGGCATTTCGACCCGAATAGACGAGCAGGAACGGGACAGAAACAAGCGGGAGAAAGCGAGCGAAGACCGGGAGGAAGCGAGCGAAAAGCGGCCGCCCGAAAAGAACGCCGCCCGTTCGCAGTTCGCGGCGGCCGATCGTCGGCGCGGGCGCAAGGCGGCGGGCGGCGAGCAGAACGCGGCGTCTTCGCCGACCAGACGGCGAGCGGGCGGCCCTTCCCTCCTCCTTTTCAGCCCCACGCGGTGACTCATTCACAAATGCGTTTATTCCTTCCCGTAAACACCCGACAATCTTCGAGTGTTCACAATGTTTGACTGCCGTCCGTAGCGCTGACCGAAACGTCCGCCCGCCAGCCGAGTTTCGAGCAGAAGCCGCCCAGCAGGAACTCCCGGTAAGGAGTGATAAAGAAGATCGACAGCAGCGAGGCGATGGCCGGATTCGCCGGTAAACACGAGGTTCCAGCGGGTGGAGCGGTCGTGATTCGGGAAAGGGCGGCAAGTACCATTTCACTACGCACGTTATAGCCGGATAAACGCCCATCATCAGCGGCAAAAAAGCCTAAAACACGCTACTTCTTCCTCTTTATTCGTCCATCCACCTGAACGGCGAGCAGGAGGGTCAGCTGGCGGTGGAGGCGGTGGGTCCGCTTCGAGAAGGCCGCCCGGTTTTGCCGCAGAATCCGCAGAATCCAGACGATCAGCACGACGTAGACGATCTCCGTGATCGAAAGGAAAGACGCCAAAGAACGCGTTGATTGCGAGAGCCACCGGCTCTTTGTTCCGCAGCAGCTGCCGCGGTTTCGTCATGTCCACCTCGTCCAGCGAAATCCACCGGCTATAATCGCCTCGTACTCCTGAACACGCCTTCCGTTCGCTTGTCATGACTAATCCGAGCCTCGCCGATTCCTCCGCTACAATCGAGTAAAAAGCGCCTCCAATGGCGGCGGAGAAGAGGAACAGCCCGAAATACACAAGGAAAGTGACCCGGCGGGAGGCGAATCGTTCCTTCCAGTAGGTTTTCGGCTGGACGCACAGCCATCTGTAGACAAGGCAAACCTTCCTGTGCGCCGATCATGAAGGTCATCAGAAAGAATTGGAAGAAAGTCTGCAAACTCTCGGCTATCTCTCGGGATCCCTCGTCCGACACCCACCCCGATTTCAATGCCTCGCTGTCCGAAGGCGAGACACCATCCGTGAACCCAGTAGCCAATGCCCGGATGGAACTCTGGGCGGCTGCAAGCAAAAGCAGGAAATCAACAGTAGCAGAGTCTCTTCACGCACCTCCATCGCCAGAAAGAGCCCCCAGTCGATGGTGAACAGCATTTCGGCCGCCTGTAAGCGATGAGGAAAAACGTTCTACCCCCCCTTCTCGTCTACTTACTGTGCAAATCAAACAGGTAGCGTTTGTACTTCGCTCATGTAGGCGGGTGAGACGAAAGCAATCAGCAGAATGTTGACCGACTGGAGGCACAAACTGCCGACCGAAAGGGCGAACATCTTCGACGCGTAGTCGGCGGACGACTCTTCCGTAATGTTCATTTCTCTCCGCGAACAGGAAGCGAGTGAATCGAGCGATGCCAAAAGAAGTAACCTCCGCCTTCAGCTTTTCGACAAAAACGCCCTTCTTCGACTTTCCACCCGCTTTCTGCACCTGGCCGCCTTCCATTGACGACGAAAGCGGGCGTTTAATTATTGATCGAGGAAGGAATGCATTGACGACATTTAGAAGGAGAGGTACTTTGGAGCGAAATGCCGCTGACTAATTGACCTTTTTTGTTCGATTGAACTCGGATGGGCAGATTTCTGATCGCTTGTGTTTAAAGGTCATCAACGGGGGTCGTTCCCAGTACGCAACCACACGAGTGGCGGAAAGAGCTTAGCTCCGCCCGTTGCGCACCCGACCTTTCGTAAAGCTCGTTCGTGTGGGAATTCGGGCATCTTGATTGCTGTATTTAAAGGCCGACCTCCATTCAATTGATCACCTTCCTTCTTCCTCCTTCATTCCGCTCTTCCAAATGTCCCCTTCTTTCGCCGACCACCCGACGGACGCCGCCCGCCTTGACAGCGAGCTCGGCGGACCTCAGCCGGCAGATTTGCTTGCTGCGGGCCAAAGTGAACGAGCAGCAGAAGGAGAACGCGGAGCTGCCAGACGCAAATCGAGCGAATGGAGCGGGCGGCAGCGGAGAAGCGGGCGGAAGCTGAGCGGCAGAAAGAAGTGAGTTCTCCCCTTCCACCATCCTCTCCCATCCCTCCTTTCTTCAGTCCGAAGGTTTTCGAGGGCGAACTGTTGCTGATTGAAACGTTCGAACTGAGCGGCCGGTTGGAACGCGGAGTTCGAACTGGAGCGAGCAGAGCGGGCCCTCGCCGACTGCCGGCTTCTTTTCGGCGTCGCCCAGCGGAAGGCGGACGAACGCGCGGCGTATTTGGAGGAACTGAAGAAGCGACAGGCCGCCAAGGAAGAGGAGGTTCCGTTTCTTCACGCCGATCCCCCTCATCCCTCCTTCTTTCCAGCCAAAAGAAGTGAACGCCGAATGCCGAGTTCAACAACTGGCCCAAATGCTCCGCGATCTCGACGACGCGAGCGCGAAGATGGCCGGACGATGTCCACGGATTGCTGCCCCTGATGGACGGCCTCGAGATGCGACTTGCTTCCCGTCTTCCAACCCCGCTGAAAGAAGAAGAGGTGGAGGAACGGGAAGAGGAGGAGGAGCGGACGGCTTTGTTTCCTACTTCGTCATGTTTTCCCTCGCTCTCTCGTTGTCCCTGGTTGTTCTCTTCCACCTGAACGAAGCTCACAACCACTCGCACACCTCTTGATTGTTGCAATAAACCCATCGTTCTTCTTTATTATGCTTCTTCTAATTGAAAGGGGGTGATCGCGTCGTTGCGTGGCGGGTGGCCGCGGACCTTCTCCGCAAACCCAAAGGTCGCTCGTTCGTAGTCGAAAGATTGGCAGAACTGCTTCGAGAAAGACAACGTCCAAAGATGAAAGTGGGCAGCCCCGTGTACGGGAGTGTGGTCGGCCGCTTGAATGGACGTCCAGTTCATCGTCTCGTTGAACCCATTGGCCGCGAGGCACTTGTTCGGGATTGTGATCGACTGGTCGTCCTCAAAGGTGATCTGCAGCTCCAGGTTGACCATCTTCCTCGTTAAATAAAGGGGCACAAAAAAGCCGTCGTAGCGAAAGAGAACGCCCTTCTCGATCAGCGCGTCGATCATCGCTTGTGGAAGGACCATTGCATCCGGAGTTCTGGTCGGTAGTCATCTGAAAGCAATTCAATTGAATGGAAAGACAACGAGGAAGAAGACGAACCCAGATGTTTTTCGTCAATTTCGACGCCCATCATGGTCGCTTTCTTCGCCCGCACAATCCACGCCTCGGACGAGACCGTCGGGTAGTGCCGCCAGTTCTTGCAGTTCGTTTCGTCCAGCTCGCCGATCGTGAGGCCGGGCGAGAAGCCGCCTTTCATTCGGGGGAACTCCGAATGAGTGACGATCGGGCGGGGGATGAGTCCCTTTGCGGTACGCCTGCACAATGAGGTTCTCCCGCTTGCTGGAGATCCCGAAGCCGATGGAAGCGTTGCACGAGTACGAAAACAAGGCTTCAAACAAGAGAGATCAGAAAGCCGTGCGGCTGATCACTTGCCGGTTGTCCAAAAGCGTTCCAGACACGAAATTTGCATCCAAAATGTTCAGGAGAGGTGGGTACGTCTGCGGGCGAACTGCCGTTTGGTGGAAGCGGATTGTGTCGCGTGCCCGCCTTCCGTAAAGCTTCCTTGTCATTTCCAACTGCCCCGTCCAGCTTTCCTTCAGCGGCCGGAAGGTGGACGACTGGGAGGACCGAAAAGGCGATCTCCTGTCCGTCCATGTTGTTGCACAAGAGCTTCTCTGCTCACTGGCGTGATCTGACGACACAAAGGGCGGCAATACAATTTGGCGAACTCATCTGAACCATCAATCATCAAAGGAAAACGGGAAATGGACTACCCCGTCAGAACAGTAGCGAGGGCAGTTCCTCCTCCGGTCTTCCCGCAGTTCTCGTCGGCCAACGATGAAGTCGGGAGAGAGGGATGTTGAAGAGTGCGTAGAAGGTTTGTGGTGGAGTGCCCGCACTCATCAAAAGGATCTCTGCAAGCAAACCGTTGTGGCTTTGCTTGTCCAGGCTCGACTCACCCTGATCGTACCAGTTGGGTTGGAAGAAGGGGATTTTGTACACGCGAGCGGTGGAGTTGGGCGAGTCATCCCACAAAGAAGCGGCGAGTAGCGGCAGGTAAGCAAAAAAAGAATCCCATGAAGAGTAAGCCGGACTGTCCTCATCGTTCATTTCTGCCCAAAAAAAAAACAAACAGCCGAATTGTCGTCGTGATCAGCCGCCCGAAGTCCCCGCTGCTTCCGCCCCCGAACTTTCGGAGCAGGCGGTCGGCCGGCGATAAGCAGCGAGCGGGCTGGAGCTTGCAGACACACGCCTCAAAGCCGCTTAACGAAGGGGGTCGCCCACGTCTTCCGTCAAGTTCGGAAGGGAGCGGCATTTCTCGCAATGTTCATCCCCGGGCACGTCATTCACGAACTCGATGACTGGTCGCTGATCGTTGCTTGGCAGACTGGGCTCAAAGTAGGCGGAAGTACACGGCGAACGAGAGATCTCCGCAATGGACAGATTTCTTCAAGACGGAAGTTACGAAAAGAGCATTAAGGAATACAAAACGCAAGCAAAATAACAAAACTTTGTAGTCGCAGCGGCGATTTGAAGTCCGGGCTGACTACTGCGTCTTCATTCGCTCCAGCCATCAGACCATTTCTTCTTCGTCTGTCATCCACTTTTAAAGTGAAAACTGGGAAAGATGGTGGACTTATCGACGGTAATCGCCCTGCAAATTCTGTTCGAAGTGTCCACGTCTATCCTTTGTCTCGGCCTCAATCTGTATTTTGCGCACCGATTTCGTCGACTAGAGATCTTCCATCCGGCCTTTCGCCGTGTGCTTGTGAGTTGTCCATTACTATGGCCGCTCTTTCATGATGTCTGTTTGAAGCTCTCTACGCACGTTCTCGAACTCGATTGCAACTGCCACTCACCCACTTCTTGTGGCTGTTCCCACGCAATGGTACTCCGTGCAAGACGGACATTACTTGGCGGCCGCCGTCTACTCCTTCTTGTTCCTTGGCCTACAAACTGTCCTCATCACGCTCTGCAGTTTGAAATACTTTTTAATCGGGTGGGAGCGACGGCTCGCCTATCAACACCGACGGAACTACGAAACGCGTGGATCGTCCACGGGCAACTGGATTCTCTGCTTCGGAGTGAGTGGAGAAAAGACCAGAACAGAATGTCAGCTAGATTCTTCAGATTCTCTTCAGCGTTTCTTTCATAACCGTCAAAACACCTTGTCGCTTATGCTTTCGATTCGCACGAGCCCATCGACGAACGACTGCACTTCGCCTTCAGTATGGACCATAACGGTCCAGCAATGCTGTGCATGTACTCGTTTGCCGGCTCGAGTTTCTTCTTCGCTTTTTACGTTCGTTGTCAATGCCTGACTGCAAACCGAAGAAGAATTGCAGGAGATCGGTCGGCTGAACAGGTTCGCCAAAAAACACTACTACGCAGGCCGCTCCTTAGGCCGAAAACTACCAGGTGAGAGAGAAGAAACGCGACCAGGAGAAAGTGCACATTCATTGTCCAGATCAAACAACTAGCAACTACACTACGCGTTATCCACCCCCTGATGAAAGCCTTCGTTCTGCATGATGCTCTTTTCCACGGTTTTTCAATCTTTGTGGGTGTACCTCCACTTCGTATGCTCGGCTACCCGATGGACTCGCAGCCAGTAGTCGCTTCTATGATGGTAAGCTAGAGCATCCTGACGACTAACGAAAGCTATTCAGGGTCTGTACGTCGTGTTCACCATGTACTCGATCTACGCAACCGTTCGCATGATCTGGGAGTTCGCCGGCGTCCGTCGTGCGTTGGTGGACGACCTACGGCGAGCGTTTGGCTGCAAGATCGCCTCCACTCAAGTGGCCGTCGTCCCGGCCGGTAGACTACGCGGCCGACCACTTTCCGCCAGTTGAGCGTCGCCTGGGGCAACGAAGCTCGACCCTAATTGAAGGCAATTCTTTTTGTATCGAAGACCGGCGTAGTGTAAAGGATTGACTCGCCGGCAAACTCAGTTTCTCTGTCCTCTTCGTCAATAAACGATCATCTGTGGGAAATTGGCAAATAAATAATACCGGTAAAAACTCAAGAGAAACCAACCGCCTCTGCCATATGGCTGGGCGTCCACCTTAATCTGATCAAGTTAATTGGTTTGCTCGCAATCAATTCTCCGTGATCAACGAAAACAACCGGAAAGGTGCGTGAACTCGGCGGAAATCTCCGCGTGTTCGCTGCTTCCAACACGCCCTCGCTCGTCCAAAATCGATGGGGGCAGTTCGAGACGACACGCCGCGTTGTTCGCTGGCGACGCGTTCGCCGGCTGTCAGTCGCGACGTCCAGTTGGCGGCGGTTTGCCCGCCTTCTTCCTCCACCTCACCCGCGTTTCCGCCTTCTGCCCGGCTTGCAGTCCGCTCGTCTCCTTCTGGACACTCGGAAGTTCGTGTGGGGTTTCTTCTGCTCAAAACACTGGATTGTGGTCTGTCTTCCTGGGCAAACTGCAAACCCAGTGGTCATTCCGTTACGCGTGTTCCTCTTTTTTCGTTCACGCACCGACAACCCCCATCCTTGCAGGTCCCGCGGGATCGATCAAGCGACAAAATGGGAGGTACGTCCACCGTTTCTTTTCCTTTTTCGTTCACCTACCCGTGATTTCAGTGAAATTTCTGGAGTTCGTGAAGCCCTTCTGCGGGCTCGTGCCCGAAGTCTCGAAGCCGGAGCGGAAGATTCAATTTCGCGAAAAGATGCTGTGGACGGCGATCACGCTCTTCATCTTCCTCGTGTGCTGCCAAGTGCCGCTATTCGGTGAGTGCCCCTCCATCTGCTCTCTGTTCATTCCCTTCTGCAGGCATCATGTCGACCGAGAGCGCGGACCCGCTCTACTGGCTCCGAGTGATCATGGCGTCCAATCGGGGCACGCTGATGGAGTTGGGCATCTCGCCGATCGTCACCTCCGGAATGATCATGCAGCTGCTGGCCGGCGCCAAACTGTTGGAGGTTGGAGACACGCCCAAGGATCGCGCCCTCTTCAACGGCGCCCAGAAACGTGAGTGAGTCCGTTCATCCCCTTCATTCGCTCGCTTCTTTTCGTTCAGTGTTCGGAATGGTGATCACGATCGGGCAGGCGGTCGTCTACGTGTGCTCGGGCATGTACGGACAGCCGGCGGAAATCGGCTGGGGCATCTGCTCGCTGATCGTCCTCCAACTGGTCATCGCCGGTCTGGTCGTGCTTCTGCTGGACGAGCTGCTCCAGAAGGGCTACGGGCTGGGCTCCGGCATCTCGCTGTTCATCGCCACGAACATCTGCGAGACGATCGTCTGGAAGGCCTTCTCGCCGACCACGATGAACACCGGCCGCGGCACGGAGTTCGAGGGCGCCATCATCGCCCTCTTCCACCTGCTCGCCACCCGCACGGACAAGGTGCGCGCCCTTCGCGAGGCCTTCTACCGCCAAAACCTCCCCAACCTGATGAACCTGATGGCCACCGTCCTTGTGTTCGCCGTGGTCATCTACTTCCAAGTTTGTTCTCATCATTTTTCCATGTTCTTACCCGTGATTTGCAGGGCTTCCGCGTGGACCTGCCGATCAAGTCGGCTCGCTACCGCGGCCAGCAGTCGTCGTACCCGATCAAGCTCTTCTACACGTCGAACATTCCCGATCATCCTGCAGTCGGCCCTCGTCTCCAACTTGTACGTGATCTCGCAGATGCTCGCCTCTCGCTTCGGCGGCAACTTCCTTGTGAACCTGCTGGGCACGTGGTCGGACGCGGCCGGCGGCTACCGCTCGATCCCCACGGGCGGCCTCTGCTACTACCTCTCGCCGCCCG
The DNA here is from genome assembly GCA_024699865.1 of Aphelenchoides fujianensis. Lineage (NCBI taxonomy): Eukaryota > Metazoa > Nematoda > Chromadorea > Rhabditida > Aphelenchoididae > Aphelenchoides > Aphelenchoides fujianensis. Next base: position 571,011 of record JAMPIO010000052.1, on the reverse strand, counting down.
AGACCTTCGGCAACGTGCTCGAGGACCCGCTGCCACTGTTTCCTCTACATCGTGTTCATGCTCGCCTCGTGCGCCTTCTTCGCCAAGACGTGGGTCGACGTGAGCGGCTCGTCGGCCAAGGACGTCGCCAAGCAGCTACCGCGAGCAGCAGATGATGATGCAGGGCCACCGCGAGGCCTCCATGGTCAAGGAACTCAACCGCTACATCCCTACGGCCGCCGCCTTCGGTGGACTCTGCATCGGGGCGCTGTCCGTCACGGCCGACTTCATGGGTTCGTTTTCCGTTCCGCTCACTCCTTTGATTCTTCTGCTCGCTTTCAGGAGCGATCGGAAGCGGGACGGGAATTCTTTTGGCCGTCACGATCATCTACCAGGTAGGGAGCATTTGGACTGATTGCCCTTTTATTCGTCCGCTTTTCAGTACTTCGAGACGTTCGTAAAGGAGCAGCAGGACATGGGCGGAGTGGGCTCGATGTTCTTCTGAGTGGACCCTCCGTAGATTCCCTCCGTCTAGCGGGTGTTTGGTCGAATTCGGAGTGCAATCCTCTCGTTCGATTGCCCCCTTTACGCATTCTCCCCTCGTTTTATCCCATCGTCGAGTATTGGTTGCTTTGTGAATAAATATTTCCATAATGAGCTGTTGTAAGCGCAAATGGAAATCATTTACAAAAAGAAAGATAAAGTGGGCAGCTGCGGAGAGCTCGACGACGCCACTCGATGTGTGCACTTCGCTTGGCGTCTGATCGATCAATGGCCCGACTTTTTGCCGTCCGTCCGCTGCTTTCCGATCGGTCCGCCGTCTTTTCGCAGGCCGCCAAAGATGCCGACGAGCGAGGCCGCGCCGATCGGCCGCCTTTATGGTCGACCGGCAAGACATTACGGGTTTTCGCCGAGCTTTCCCTGTTGCGGGTCTTCTATTCGCTGTTCCTCATCCGCCTGGTTTCAGATCCCCTCTTCTCCCCGACCTCCGACTGCGATGGCGCTCCCTCGTCCCACCAACTTCGGCGGCGTTGTCCTCGGACTGGCCACCTCGTCCGAGCTCCCGCCCTACGCCTCCGAAGACGAGGACACCGACAGCGAGCAGGCGAGCGGAGAGGAGGCGGAGGAAGTGCCCGTCTGCCAGAACGAAGAAGCGACCACTCCGCCGCCTGCTCCGGCCGACGCTCGCCGAGAGGCCCAGTGGAAACTCCACAAAGAGGGTCGCTTCAACGATCTCCGCCTCGTGGTCGACGGTCGGTCTTTCGGAGTGGGTCCATTCCTCGCCTTTCCCCGCACTTCTTTGTGCTTGCAGGTCAATTCGATGGTCATGGCAACGGAGAGCTCCTTCTTCGCGGCCCTCTTGGGCGAAGGCGCACGGCCGGAGATCGCCGTTTGTGGGTTGCCGACGGATGCCGCCGCTCTCCTCGTCGAATTCGCCTACCGCGGCCGGCTGGAGCACCTCGACGCCCACGCCGACGTCCTCCTCGGCCCCGCCGTTCGCTTTGGGATGGGCGAGTTGAAGGTGAGCCCACTGAACGAACTCGTTTTCTCACTCCGTTCGTTCAGGCGGCGTGCATCCGCTCGCTGCAACGGACGCTCTCGCTCGAGAACGCGGCCGAACGCACGATCTTGGCCGTCGAGAGTGACGTGGAGGAGCTGCGCGCGGTCCTCGCCGACTTCTTCCGCCGAAATCCCGCCTTCCCGCTGCGCTTTCTCGTGTCCACGCGGATGTGCCGCCTGATCGCCGACGAGCCCCAGCTGGCGGCCCGAGTGCAGCGCTTCGTGAAGGAGACGCTCGCCGCCCACTCCTCGCCCACCTCCCTCCGCTTGATTCTTTTGGCCTAATTTTTCGTTCTTTTTTGATTGCTCGTAGACCGCAGGAAATAAACACGCGTTTCACGGTTCCGTGTAGCGACAGGCATTAGAAACGTTCGTTCAGGGTAAACAAATTAATCAAAAGGTGAGAAGGAGGCAATTAGAATCTCCAAAAGGTGTCGTGTCGAAGCATCGCATGACTTCCGATCGTCCGTGTGCCGCTCCAAATTCCACCTCTCTCTTGCGACCCCTCAATTTGGACGCCCGACGAACATTTCGGGGCCTTGACGTCAAACTCCAATGCCCGGCGTGTCCACGGGCGAAGGGCTGAATGCTCGCAATTACGCGGGACTTTTCTTTTTTGCTTGAAGTGGAAGATGTTTCCGTGCACACTGGTCGACCGGCTCCTTTCAATGCTCTCCGAACACGTGGATTTGATCCTGCTGGTCGAACGGCTGACCGAACTGTCGGCTGCAGTCTTCTGCTTCTTGCTGAAGGTCTACTTCGCTCGGAGATTCGGGCGGCTATCCGTCTTCAGCCCCAGTCTACGCATCGTCCTCATCACTTCGCACTTGGTCGGGGCGACGATCGCTCTCCTGCATCCCCTCCTGCAGGTGGTGCCTTTGGAGTGGTACTCAATCGAAGGCGGGAACCTTATCGGAGCTCTGCTCTTCTACTCCCTCCTGTATTTCGTACAAACTGCTGGCTGGTTCTTTATCGCCAAATATTTGATGGTAGCGGTGGAACGACGATGGGCGTTCGAGAGGCGGGCGAACTACGAGGCGGAAGACGGGCGCAAAGGACGGCAGATTTTGCTCGCGGTGGTCTGTCCCGTACTTTTTTTTAACCCAAGACGCCTGTGCCCTTTAGTTTTGTTCCATCGCTCTTCTGGTGCTGCTGAAGTGCGTGGTCATGTGCCTCGTTCTCCCGGACCGTTCGATCGACGAGCGGCTCCTTCTTGCGCTCGACATGGACCGCTGGCCGCCGGCCCTTCTCTCCGTTTGTGCGATCTCGAGCGGCTGCTGGGCGGTCGGCTACTGGGTTTGCTCGTCGGTCTTCGCTTGCACTCGTCTGTTTGCAGCAATTCCGTCGTTTGTCCCGCTTCACGCACGTCCACTACTACAAGGCGGCGACGCTCTCCGAGAGCTTCCAAATCAAAACGACGAGGACGGTGGTCGAAACTCTCCGGCCGCTGCTTGTCGCCTACTTTGCGCTGATGACCGTCGCTTTCATCCCGCTGTCCGTTGCCTTCTACTTGACGTACATTCGGGGATTGCCTTTTCACTCGGATTTGTGTCGAGTGTTCGTGAATGTGAGGGGACAATGAAAGGTTGAGGTATTGAAGAGAGAATGCTTGCAGCTCGCTTACATCTGCTGTGCCTTTTACAACCTGTTCACTGCTGCGTACATGTGAGTTCTTTCGACCATTCGCCCTCAACCACTTGCTTCTTCAGGCTGTGGGCCTTCCCGCCCGTTCGCAACGTTCTCTTTCGGGATTTGCACGCGATCTTTCGCCTCCCGCACTGCAAAAAGAAGGTGGAGCACGTGCGAGTGGACCGGGAGAAAGAGCGGGAGCACCACTTCGAGCAGCTGAAGACCGCCTGGAATTCGCCCTGATCTCCCCCCGTTCACGTTTGCTCGCTCGAATAAACCCGCCACTCGTTCACTCGCTCGAGACACGTGCGGCCCGCGACGTCCACTCGGCTTTTATGTCCGCATTCCAACACAACGGTTTTTCGGCGGCCGCCACTGGACGACCTCGACGGCGGCGGCGATTGCTCAAGAACGAGCGGCGTTTTGTTTTTCCCACGGCTCGAGTGGCCGCCGGATTGGGCGGCGAGTGGACGCTCGAGCGCGAGTTCTGGCCGCCCGAATCCCCACGTGTTGATGGTTTGGGGCCTGGAGGAGGCGGTCACGCGGCCGGCGGTTGTTTTCGGCCTTCGATCGAATGGAGGCGAGTGTTGTAAATCGGGGTCTCGATTTACAATTCCCGTCGATCTGCACTTTGCGGACGTCAACACTTGAGGAGCGTGAGCGACGTTCGGGAGTTCGCCCGTCGTAAATGGCGCACCCTCGAGGGCGCCGAAGAAATTCGATCGAGTGGGAGTGCGGGTGCCGCTCCCGTTCCGCGTGGCGTGGGGGTCATGCCCTTCGCCGAACGGGTGAGCCCTCCGTGGACTCTCGAGCGACGGCGGCCGGTTTGATTTACAAGCGCCGCGCGTCTGCACGCCGTTCGGGCGGTCGAGGGCGAAATTTGCATTCGAGGGGCGGAAATCTGCGGCTCGTGATCCGCTCACGCCCTTCGGACAGGCGGGCATTCGAATCGAATGGGGGATCTCTTTTGTGTTCCCGTGAATGGCGCCCCCGCTCTTGTTGGATGCCCGGAGGCCTGAAAACAGCGGCGAGTGGGCGGCCGCCCCGCAGTCAAACTCCCAGCGACCCGCCCGCCCGCGTTCTCTGCGGCAATAAATCGAAAGATCTCCGTTCGCCTTTGACTCGCCGATCACGCGCATTTTACTGCGCGTCTTGCGCGTCGTCCACCCGCCGATCGACGGAAGGCGGAACGCAACGCGGAGATCGCCGCGTGGACGGCGAAGTTGGCGGCAAACAGGCGGAACTTTCCGATTGCCAAACGGCGCCCTTTACCGCGATTTCCCGCCTGTCCACCCGCCCGCCTCCTGCCGATCGGCATCCGAAAGAGCGCGGATTTGTCCTCCGTCTTGCCGCGGCAGACGGGCGACGCGCAAGAGGGCGGACGGGCGGGCGGGATGATCGCGTCGTGTGTTTGGGATCAAAAGAAGCGGCCACCGCCTTGTGCTCCCGCTTTTCTTTCTTTCGTTTCGATCCGCGCAATTCTCGCTCGAAATCCGTGGAGCAAACAAAACTGCAAAACGGAAGGTGGCGAGTGGACGTCCGCTTCCTCCGTTTTGTTCGTCCACCTTCCTTCTTCCGCGAATGCCCACCGCGAAGCCCCGGAATGAAAGATTGATCGACGGACGAAAACAATGCGGGTGTTTGATTGCCCAGTGCTTTTTGTTCAGCTAATCGCCTCGTTCACTCCACTCCCCGCGTGGCGCAACCCGCCCACCCCCTCGATTGTTTTCTTCCACGCGATCTTTTCGGAGGAGGGGGGCGCGACTCATAAGCGGCGGCGGGACGTGTGAACGGAGGGCCAAAAAATTCGGCGGGCGTTCGGCGGCGGGCGGCGGGCGGCGGGCGGGTGGGCGGGCGCGAGGGCAGAAAAGGGCGAGCGGAGCCCAAAACGCGAGCTGCGCGACGTCCACTCGCGCGTCGGCGCTCTTCTTTTTACGATCTCGCTTTCTGTTCGTCATGCCGCCTTTGACGCGGCGGCGCGGCCCGTCCGAACGAAAAGATCGCCGCGTCCAATTCCTCGTTTTGTTCACGATCCAATGATCCTCGCGCGAGTCGCAACTTCCGCCTTCTTTCGATCGGTCGTTCGATCGATTCGAGAGCGGGCAGTCGAACACCCGGTGGCGTCTTCCTTTACTCGCAACATTCTTTTGTTTGCAGATGGTGGGCGCGTGGATCATCGCGGCCTTCCGCCTGCTTTTGGTCCTCGCGGCCGTCGAGGCGCAGTCCACGTGTTTGTTCATGCGCGAGACGCCGTTCGACTTGCGCAACATGCCGACCGAGCCGGAGATCCGTGAGTTCTTCCCCTTCGTTCCACCGATCATTCCGCAAGCAGTCTCGAACCTCACGATCTGCCGCCCGCTCGACCGCACGTGCTGCACGGCGGCCATCGAGGCCGAAATGGAGGAGGTGGCGCGCGGGACGGTCGACCGCTTCGTCCACGACCACCTCGTCCTCCTGCGCCACACTCTCGACGACTTCGCTCGCGACTTTCGAGGTTTGTTTGTTCGTTGATACGCGAGGTGTTTGTTTTGATAATCGAGAGAGGTCGTCAATCCTTCTTCCACTTCCCCTCATCCAAACAGGAATCGATTGGAATTCAATCGATCGTGACAGTCGGAGTGGTCGTTAATGCGCGCATTTCAGCCCACTTCCGCGCGGCCCTCCGCTCCACCGAACGCCAACTCGACCGATTGTTCCGCACGATCTACGGCCACTTCTTCACGCAGAACTCGAAGGTGAGCGGGCCGGCGGGCGGGCTGCAGGTGTTCGTCGGCGTTTGGCTCGAATTGGCGCGGCCTTCGGACGGCCGCGCGGTTTTGATTGAAATCCGTGGGAAGGAACACGTGGAGCGAGCGGGTGGGCAGTTGGGTTCTCTTTGTTGTCGGAATGTTCGTCCTCCGTTCGAACAAATCCGCTCGATCGGGCGCCAAAAGGTCGTGGCAGGCGGCATCCAATCGGAGTTGATGAGTGGGTGCGTGGGCCGAGATCCGGCGGCCACTTTGGCGCCCGAATCGCCGCCGTCCATCGGGCCGCTCAAGGTCGTCCGCCGCCCGCCCGCCCGCCTAATTGGGCGGCGATCAGAGGGCGCGTGCCGCCGACCGGAAGCCGGCCGAACGCTGCGGGTGGGCAAAAAGCGATGAGAACTCGGGGGGAAATCGATCGAAAGCGGCAACATCCACTCGTTTCTTCAGATTTTCGCCGACTTCTTCGACGAACTCGACGAGCAGTTCGCGGCCGACGATCAGCCCCGTTCGGCCGTCAAGGCGGCGTTGAGCTCGCTGTTCCGCAAGATCTTCATCACGGAGTTCTCGTTGCTCAACCCCCTAGTTCGTTACGACTCCTGCCTTTCATTTATCCCTTCTGTTCAGCGACAAGTGAGCAACAGCGAGCGGCACTGCATGACGAGAATCCAAACGCACTTGCGGCCGTTCGGCGAGATCCCCGCGAAGATCGCCACCCAACTCGATCGAGCGTTCGTCACGTGGAAAACCGTAGTGGGCGTTCTCGAAAGAACTTCAATCGTGCTGATCAACGTGGCCGATCGTCTTCGTCTTTCGCCCGCCTGCACGTCCGCTCTCGTCCGCTTGCGGGAGTGCCACGTGTGTTCGGGCGTGTCGGTGGAGACGCGGCCCTGTTTGGGCTTCTGCCTGAACGTTCTGCGGGGCTGCTTTGCGGACGTGGCCGAACTGGAGTCCCAATGGGAAGAAATGATCGGTGAGTTCTCTTCTCTCCGTCCGGGGACCGTAAATTGGGGCACTTGCGACTGTTGGCTTTTGCCCGCCACCCCGTTCGTTCGGATTAGCGGGCGTCGGGCGGCCGACAAAAGAGCCCCGCAATGCGTGATTGTAAACGTGCACGTTGGCACCTAATTGGCGGTCGCCGACCGCAGCGGGGCGTCTGGCCGCCGATCGTCGGGCGGAAGGGCGAGGGCCGAAGAATGCGGCTGCCGATCCACGCCAAGCAGCAATAAACCGGACTGTAATTGGGCAAAGCATATATCAACGTATAAATGAATTGTTTATTCGATTTAGATGCTCTCCAAATGCTCACTCCACGACTGAAAGGCGCGAGTAACCCTTATTCTGTTCTTGCCCCGATGCCCGTGCAGATCAGCGAGGCGATGATGCTCTTCCAAGAACGCGGAAGTGCGCTCTCCAGTCGGGTATGTTCAACATTCCTGTCTTCTCTAGCAGTTTTTTTCAGATCATCTTCCAATGCTTCGAGCCGCTCTTCCGGGTCAAACGGTCCGCAGCCAGCGGAGGGAAGCCGGCCGAGCGGCCGCAGATCGTCAACGACGGCGATTCTTCCACGAAACTCCTTGGCGAGTACATGGACGCCGAGTATCACAAGGCGGACACCGTGAAGAAGGACGTTGAATTGTTCGCCGATCGCGTAAGCCTTTCTCCGCTCCTCTCCGCCCACTCTCCTGCTTTCAGTTGGGGAGGATGCGTGGCGCTCGCTGCCGGCGGCCATCTGCTCGGACGGGCGGGTGGCGGCGAGTGCGGGCGAGGGTTGTTGGAACGGTGAGCGGGTGGCGCCGTACCGCCGACTGTTGGCTCCGAACGGCGTCCGCGGCCAAAAGCAAAATCCCGAGTTCGGCGACAACCTTCAAGTCTCACGAGGTTTGCTCGCATGTTGCTCGCTGTGTGCAACCGGCTGATTTCAGAGACGTTCATCGAGGAACGCGTGAAGTTGGCGGCGATGGCGCGTCAGGTGAGCGCGGTCTACGAAGGACGGACCGGGAGGAGGCGGAAGGAGCCGCCGGCCGTCGAGGGCAGCGCGCTCGAGGATTTGGGCGGGCCGGACGACGAAGAAGGGGTGAGTTCCTTGGACGGACGATCAGAAGCTTCTCTTTTTTACAGCTGGAGGGTAGTGCGTACAATACGGACGACGAAGAGGTGCAGGCGGAAGGCGAGGCGTTCAGCGATCTCATGGACATCCGCCTACTCGAACAACGGCGAAGCAATGCAGCCGCTCGCTCGCTCACTTCTATCGGCCTCCTTTTTTCCGCCGTCTGCTTTCTGTTGGCGTGCTTCTGAATGCCCACATTCCATTGTTGCTCGTCTTTCCACTGATCTCAACGCTCAACTACCTCCTTCATCTTCTTCCTTTCGCTCCGGTTCCCACTAGTCGACCGTCTAGTTTGCACTCTGATGGGATAAACTTTTATCGTTCTTGCGGTTAGACGGGAGAAGAAACAAACAATGGGGTAAATGAAAGGAAGCGAAGATCAAAACAAAATAAGTGGCTTGCGAATCGAAACAAGTGAACAGAACGAGGACTCAATTCCGAGCGGTCCCTTGGAAGACGACCCACCCGACGGCCCCAAGAGCAATAATCGCTGCGATTCGAACGAAGACGTGCGTGCGGTCCGTCTTCGGCGGCTCCTTCCTTTCTTCCTCCGGCTGGGGGGACTCGGCGGAGGGGAAGGAGTCGACGGACGAGTGGGTGCTCGTGTCCTCGCCCTCGCTGTCCGTGTTCATCTGCTGGAGCGAGCGTTTGCGGCGGATCGGGGCGTCGGTTTGCTCGTCGACGACCTCCGTCCGCTCGATCTGAAGCAACAGAAAGGGAATGGATGGAACGAGTGGGCAAACACTTACCTGCTCTTCGGCCTTCGAGTCCAAAAGCAGTGGTTCTCTCGGAAGTTCGGGCGATTCGGCGGGCTCCTCGTTCTCCTTGTCCGCATCGTCCACCGCTTCGGGCACCTCCTCCACCTCCTGCACCGGCTCTTCCACGGACTTCGGCTCTTCGACGGCCACGACAGCCGGCTGGTCGGAAGACGGAGCGGCCGACAGGGGCTGCAGTTGGAGGTGGAAAGCGGCCGCTTGGTCCGGCCGGAAGACGGCGGCGAACTCGTCGCTTCGAGCCCAGAAGCCCCACAGGGCAGCTTCCGTCAATTGTGTGCCGAACGGACGGAAGAAACGCTCTGAAATGGACGGAGAAAATAAAACAAATTAGAGGAAAGCGGGTACCTTTGGTCTTCAGTCGCTCCTCGCCGCTCTCGATCCACGCGATCCCGTGGTACACGGCCGCCGCCTCTTCCTTCGAGTCGATCGGGCGGAAGTTCACGCTCAAGTCCGTCCAGCCGACGAGGAAGCGGTCGCCGATTCGCTTCAGTTCGGCCGTCACCTCGAACTCGGCGCCCCCGTCCGCCGTCCACTTTCCGCTGCGGAAGACGGCCGACCGCTCTCCCTCGTCGACCACCAGCGGCGGGAGGTCCCAGCGGAAGGCGAGCGGCGCGCGGGAGACGCGGGCCGAATTCACGTCGACCACTCGGGGCGGCCGCTCGTCGTGCTCGGCGGGAGTGACCAGACAGCAGAAGACGACGCCCGTGCCCAAGCGGCCGATCTGCGCGGAGAACGTGCGGTAGAGGGAGGGAGCGGGGCCTGAAATGAGAGAGAATGATGGATCTTCGGCGTTCTGCTCACCTCCATCGCCCACTTTCTGCCCATTCGAATCCTCAGCCCAGAAATCGAACAGGAATTGAGAGTCGAGAGCGTCTACGCTGCAGATCGAGAATGTCTGGCTGGACAGTTTGAGGACGCGCCCGCCTCCTCATCGGCCGTCAGCGAGAACAGCTCGCTGATCCGATCGTCCTCCAGCCGGCGGGAGTCCGCCCCGCCCGTCCATCGGATCAAGGTGGGAGGAGGGAGACCAGTGGACATCTCGCGGTTGCCCGGCTGCAATCGAGAAGAATTTCACGAGTAATCGAGTTACCGCTCGAGCGAACACCCGAACGAGCGCGCGGTTTGTTTAAACGAGCAAAACATCAGCTGATTTACGAGCGGCGCCGTTCGGACCCCCGCGTTCGGGTGATCGATCGGCCGCTTCACGCGCACACGCCCGACCGCAAGCCGAGCGGGCGGCCGCAGATCGAGCGAGCGGACGGGCGGCAAGCAGACGAGCGGCGGGCGAATGCGGCGGTCGAGGAGTTTTGAGACGCGGCTTTGACCGAAGGCGTTTTTGTTGATCGAGTAGATGGTTTTTCTCCCCCGCCGCCCGTCCGAGTGCCCCGACCGACCGACCGAGCGGGCGAGCGGATGGGAAAGCGAGAAGATTGTTTTCGTTTCCACTCGGTTGACCGCAAAAGGCGGCGGTTGATATGAGCGAGAGGAACCTGCACCCACCCACCCGACCGCCCGCTAATCGACTCGTCTTCTTTTCGCACAAGTCAATTAGTGGCGATCTGACCGTTCGTTTGCGAGAAGAACGACAAACAACCCCGCATTCACGTGAAAAGCGGCGTGTTCCCCGCTTATCGCCCCTCGAAAGCATTCTCTCGTCTTCGAGCGACGAGCAAAAGTCGCCCGAACGAACGAGAAGAACGATTTCCGTCGGGCAGCAAGAAGCTCCCGCGAGAGCGAGAACGGAAGTGATTTACAGCTTTGCTCGCTTTCAACGACTCGGTAGGAGCGCAGCGGAAGAGAATGTAAAAAAGGGGAATAGAATAAACAATTGCACATAAATTTTGCAGAGCGGAACGCACGTAAATCATCACATTTCTTCAAGCCATGAGGAACACAGCAATGATTGGAAAAAACGTCCACTTACCCTTCTGTTCATCCCTTGCTTCGAACAACGAATTGCTTTGCTGAAACGAATCCCCTACGGTAGTGATCGTTTGTTCCCTTCGATTCGAAAGATCGCGGATTATGAGCGCCTAACCGAATTTCTCGCTTCGAATTCGAGACCACGAACGGGGATTAGCGACGTCCAATTATTCCCGTCGATTGATCGAATAGTTTACGCGATTCGAAGGACAAAATCCACTCGCGAACACGCCGTGAACCCGCGACAAACAGGCGGATTAAGCGGCGAAAGGATCACACCTCTTGCTTGATCGAAAGTTCGATTGGGCTGATTGGACTCCACGCAGCGTATAAAAGCCGGCCACGAGTACTCTTCTGCATCCACTGAAATGTCCGCCCTCTCCGTCCTCCTCGTCATCGCCCTCTTCTTCGGCGCCAACGGCCAGCTCTCGGGTAGCGGCCAGACGACGCGCTACTGGGACTGCTGCAAGCCGTCGTGCTCGTGGCCGGGCAAGGCGACCCTCTCGCAGGGGCCCGTGCGCACGTGCAGCGCCAGCGATCAGCCGCTCAACGACGACGGGAACACGCAGTCGGGCTGCAACGGCGGCGGCGCGTACACGTGCAGCACGCAGCAGCCGTGGGCCGTCAACTCGTCGGTGGCCTACGGCTTCGCGGCCGCCAAGCTGGCGAATGCCGGCGAGGGCGACTGGTGCTGCGCCTGCTACGAGCTCACGTTCACCTCGGGCCCCGTGCAGGGCAAAAAGATGGTCGTGCAGGTGACCAACACGGGCGGCGACCTCGGCAACAACCACTTCGACCTGATGGTGCAAACAATCGGCTAGTTAATTAACCTTTTGTTCATTGCAGATGCCCGGCGGCGGCGTGGGGATCTTCAACGGCTGCTCGGCACAGTGGAACGCGCCGTCGGGCGGCTGGGGCGCGCAGTACGGCGGCGTCTCGAACCGCGCGGCCTGCGACCAGCTGCCGGCCGCCATCCGCCCGGGCTGCCAGTGGCGCTTCGATTGGTTCCAGGGCGCCGACAACCCGAACGTCTCCTTCCGCCAGGTGAGCTGTCCGGCCGAACTCACCGCCAAGACCGGCTGCGTGCGCCAAGACGACTCCGCCGCTACCCCGGCGCCCGCCCAGCCGCCGGCCAACGGCTGCCGCAACGACTGATCGGGATTTTTTCATTTCAATCCCTGCGAACACAAGCCTGCGACCGCTTCTTAGTGAAATAAACTTGCGCTTTCAATGATCACTTTCCACTCAAGTCATCCAATTTATTGTACAAACTAGCAACACAACGGTCAGAGACCATCCCCAAAGTGGACGCCGTTTTGGGTGGAAAATCGAACCGATTGCCCCCGATTGCCCTCTCTGTCTACTTCGGCGGCCTTTCGGCCGACTAGGCGGCTTCCGATGAAGAGGAGATTGACAATCAGGATGGCAAGAAGGAGGACAACGATCAAAAGTGGCAGGAGGCACGACGAGTCGGAAGTCTCAGAGGCCTAAACATTGTGTGAGTGCACCAATCGAAATAATTTCACCGCTTGTTCCTCATCTCCAAACGAGGAGAATTCGGAGGTCATTTTGCGGAAAGGCAGTCGGACCATCGCCGCCAGCTGGTCGGCCGCGAAGAAGTGGCTGCAAGAGGCGAAATGAAAAAAGACGGGCGGATGGGCAGACGAACTGCTGGAAATCTTGCGGCGTGAGACGCCCGACCATTCCGAAGCGCATCGTCTGGTCGTGGTCCGAACAATTGAGACTGATCGCGTTCCAATAGAACTTGTGCTGCTGGCAGTCTCGCTCGGTTTTCCACTTGAGGCGACGCACAATGGCGTGTTGCGGGCAGCGGATCGCCGGACAGAAAGCGCGCGAACATTGCTGCAAACAAGAATGACGAGTACTCGTCTTTAGCAAGAAACCTACGATCTCCTTGTTTCGTTCCACCAGCTGGTCTTCTTTGACGGAAAGACACTTGGACGCGTTCAAGAATGCGAGCGAATCGGGTGTTTGAATCAGCCACCTGTAGCGACGATTGTAGCGGGTTTCCAACGGCCCAAACGTAGTCGAGAAAACGACGATTGTTTGCGGCAACATGCGCGTCGAGGCAGTCCGCTTTAGGTCGTAGTCCGGAGGATCGCCTGAAGGTAGAAAATGTTCTTCTGTGCCCGTTGCTCGCGCTCACCGGCATCTCGCTTATGACGGCAGCCCGTGGATGCGTACGACCCGGACCACCCCGCCTCGAAGTTCTTGAAAAGTTTTCCGTCGCGCACCGTGTGGATGCAGGCCGTCGCGTGGATCTGAACAATTAAAAGTAAAAAAAGAGAAAAGAAATGGCGCTCACTTCGAACTCGCCACAACGGAAGTCTTCGTACGAGTGGCCGACGATTACCTCGTTCGGATGACGCTGAAACTCGAAAGATCCGTCGCCTTCGTCTTTTGATCGCCCACCCGCATGTATTCGTTTTCGTCGAATCCGATCAGCGTGAAATTGTTGTGCAGGATGTAAAGAAACGAGACTGCCTGATCTACCGGCTCAAACAGCGCACGCCGACGTTCGTCCATGTAACTAAAAATCCGCAAAAAGTGAACAGTTGCTTGAATCTGTTTTTTAGACTTACGTTCCATTTACGAACAGTTCGTAGTCACAGTGAGAAGGCCCATACCAGGCTGTATAATCCACCGATTCGTAGGGGGTCCTGCGACTTTTGCAGAAATTCGTGATTCGTGATCGAAGCCGCCGCCGCCAGAAGTCGAACGTTTCGAGGGAGCAGTTCTGAAGGAAAAGACACAATACGCCTTTCATTACGGCTTTACGCACTTGATGCGCCTCCTCCCACTTGTCGTCCATCAACGTCTCTTTCCTGCTATTCAGCTGCTGGAAGATCCAACGCCAATCGTAGGTGACTTCTCTGCACTTCTTTTGAACGTCATCCTCAAACCTGAAACAAAAAGATGGAGTGAAAAAGGGTATAGAGGCCCCTCACACGACAGGATGAGTCTCGCCGTACTCGACGGAGCCGTTCGGCGCGCGGGGCGTTGATGGGTCGTAGTCGGAGTGGAACATCAGCTGCAGCATATAATTCCTCTCATTGGCCAATGTTTCTTCGAGCTGCTCGCCATGGCTTGTCATCAGGAAGCAGAAGAAAAGGAGGACAAGCAGAAAGGGACGAAAGCCGCGCATTCCGACCTTCAAATGAGCCGAATAGTCGCCAGTCGACCGAGCGCTCGCTCGAACACGGTCAGGGGTTAGCAAGGCCGTGCTTGCCAAACGCCCCTCTTGCAGCGGTCGTGCGTTCGATCCAGTAAAAAAACGCAAGTTTATTTACAGGTCGAGACCAAAGGTCGCTCACTAATTCGAGGCCACTACCCCGTTTTTCAAATGCTTATGACCGTTCGTTCCACTGTTGAATGTTTATTCTCGCAATCGACCAACTTTTACGAATTGCACTTGGCTCCTCTCCCGACCTTCTCCGCTTTTAACGATGAGCAACATCCGCAATCATCGATCAAAGTATTTTCAGAGACGCTGTCTGCTTCTTAGTGAAATAAACTTGCACTTCCATTTCTTTCACTCTCCGAACAATTTCGGCAACCCTTCTTCTACTCCCCGATATCAAATTTATTGAATGCAAACAACAACGATTGATCCCCGTCCCCAAATCAGATGCCGTCGTAGATGAAGGAGCTCGCCGCTCTTTGCTTTTGCTTCAAGGGCTTTTCGGCCACTTGCGGCACGACGAAGAGGCACTTTGCAATGAATAAGACGAAAAGGACGACGGCGAACACGAGCAGCAGGACGGACAGCGTGTCTGACACGTCCGACACCGTCGAGACCTTGAAGTCAGCGGTGGGCTGGAAAAGAGTGACCAGAGGAATCGCATGAGTTTCCACGTTCTGATCTCCGTTCGCGAAGAAGAAGTCGGGAGTCATTTTGCGGAAGCGCTGTGGGATCATGGCCGCAAACTGATCGGCCGCGAAGAAGTTGCTGTAAGCAGTCGGAATGAAAAACCAGTGGATATAAGGCGAACTGCTCGGGTCCGAAGGACGTGAGGTAGCGGGCAGTGTGGAATTCGATCGTTTTGTTCACGTCCGAGCAGAGCAGGCCGAAAACCGTCCACTTGTCGCCCGTTGTCGACCGGCAGTCCCGCTCGGCCTCCCACTCGACGCGGTGCGTGATCGCGTCTTTGGAGCAGCGGATGGGTGAGCAGTAGGCGCGGGTGCAGGGCTGGAATGGAAGAAGATGGTGGATCGTAGAGCAAGAGCTGCTCACTACTTGCTTCCGTTCTAACGGCGGTTCTGACATTCGATGCTCCTTTTTTGTGCGACACTCGCCCCCGTCCAGGAAGCTGAGCGAGTGGGGCGTTTCGATCAGGAATTTGTGGTGGCCGTCCGTTTCCACGTCGCCGATGGTGGTCGAGATGACGGTGAGGATCTGCGGGTTGTGGAGCAGCGTGCGCGGGCGGTTGTTATCCACGAACGGGAAAGGGTCTTCTGAATAGACAAAACGGGGAGCTCATGCGCCTCTGCTGATTTCCTACACTCACAGGGTTCTGGCCGCGAACTGCTGTCCGTTGAATTCGGTGCGGGAATCTGCCGACCCCAAAAGTTCTTGAAGAACTTTCCAGCGGGCACCGTGTGGACGCAGGCCGTCGCGTTGATCTGTCAAGAAACCTCAGAATAAAACTACCAACGAGGTAAGTGCCCTCACCACAAGATCTCCGCACTGCAAGTTCTCGTACGAATGCTCCACGATGACCTCGTTCGGGTAGCGCTGAAAGCAAAAAGTCGGTTACAATTACAAGCCTTTATCTGCTGTTAGCGCACCTTCAGGAACTCGTTCTCGTTGAAGCCGATCAGCGTGTGGTTGTCGCGCAGGAGGCTGAGGAAGGCGTACGCCTCGTCCGCCGGTTCGAACAGCAGACGGCGACGGGTCGCGTCGTAGCTGCAAATCAGAAGTGAAAGGGATCGTTGGAACAAAAAAATCACGTTTTGTTGGCAAGAACATCTCCGCCACAAGCCTGGCAATAATCCGGATGTCCGTAGAGCGTCTTCATGTACGCCCACCATAACATCGGGCAGATGTTCTTGATTCGTTCGTAAAGATCGTCCCGCCAGTACTTGTGCACTTCACGCGAGCAGGCCTATACAAACGCGCTTAATAACGTTTCTTTCAGCGTCACCTACTCGCTGTTCCAAACTCCACTCGCGAGTCGTCAGCGCCTTTTTGCCCGCGTCCAGCTCGTCGATCACCCACCGCATATCGTAGGTGACCTCTTGACAACGCTTTTGGACATCCTCGTCGAACCTGACGCACAAAGATTGGAGGAAGACAGAACGGACACTCGCACAACAGGGCGGGTTTGGATGTACTCAGTTAACGTTGCCCTTGGCGCTTCCTTCACGCCGTCTTCCTTTTTCTCCGTCAGCATGTCCTCTTCGGTAGCTCCATTGGCTTTCTTGGCCGAGCTCGCTGCCAGGAAGAAGAGCAGGAGCAAGAGAAGAGCTTCGCGAAGCACGCGCATTTCGACCACTCAAACGAGCCGCATGGTCGACAATCAACCGGCGCCTCGTTTAAGACGGGCACAAAAGTGGGGAGTGCCGCGCACTGCGCTACCCTTTCTCTGCAGCAGTCGTGTGTTCGATGCAATCAAAAGTCGTTGGTCATTCGTTCTCGCCCGCTGATTGGAGCGGGAAAGGCGCTTTACGATTTGAACGACTGCCTCGCGGGCATTGCAGACGAACAAGCATCGTTTGTTGCGCTGAACCAGCGATTGGTTTTGCCGGAGTGCTCGTCCAGCTGGAACCAACAACTCAAGCAAAGAGCGAAGTCCAAGTAGTCGTTTTGCCTTACACCACACTTGTTTATTGCGGAAATTTTCATGAATATTCGAATCACATGCTATGTTGTTCGGCTGCTTGTACGGTCAAGTAGCAAGCAAGACTAACGGATGAAATATCCGCAGCCAAAGATCACTCCGTTAAAGAGGACAAACGGATTGAATTTCTCGCCATCTGTCTGCTCATTTGTAGTTTGTGCTTGAACTCACAAAGAGCGAAAGTGATCTGCGGGACAAAAAGCGAACTCGCTCATCTGTCCGTTCTCTAACGTGAAAAGACGGCGATAAGCCGCTTGGGCGTCGGTTCAAGAGAGTTCTTCCACCTTGTTTCCTCTCCTTTCCCTTCTTTTTGTTCGTTCATTCGAATGCAGAATGAGCTTCGTCGACAAGGCGGTGATCATTACGGGCTCCTCTAGTGGAATCGGGCAGGCGTCCTCGCTGTTGTTCGCCAAGAAAGGAGCGAACATCACGGTCCACGGGCAGAACGAGGAGAAGCTTCAGGTACTCCCAACCGCTTTCCTCCTTCTCATTTGTGTGTTTAGCGAGCGGTGGAGTTGCTGCACTCACTGGGAATCTCCGATTTGAAATTCCTCAGCGTCTGCGGCCCGATCGAGAGCGAGAGCGTCCAGAAGCGGCTGATCGACGAGACCGTGGCAAAGTTCGGCCGCGTCGACGTTCTCGTCAACAACGCGGGTCTCACCAATCGCAACGATTTGGAGCCCAACGCTCTCGGTTCGCACTCGTTTGGTCAAGCAGTTAGGCGTGTTTGCAGAGAACTTTGACCACGTGATGAATGTGAATGTGCGAGCGGTCATCTCGTTGACCCGCCTGGCGGTTCCCGAGTTGTCAAAGACGAAGGGCGCGGTGGTGAACGTCTCGTCGGTGGCCGGCCACCAAACAGCGCCCTCATTCACGCCCTACTGCCTGTCGAAGGCTGCCTTGGACCACTACACGCGTAATGCGGCGGTTGAGTACGCGCCGCTCGGCGAACAGCGTGCAGAAGAGGAAGGCGTACATGTTGGCCTTCTCTTCAATCTGAAAGCACGGAAATCAGGGAAGAATGGAAGAGAGGAACGAACCGATTTGGCGGTTGGCTTCCCCGCTTTGTACCTCGCGTCCACGTCGATTCGGGCGATGACCGGCCGCTTTTGGGTGTTCGCCGCATCGCGATTCAGCTTGAAGTAGAGCTCGGCGATGTACCTGCATAATTAAACCACAACTGCTTTGTCTACTAGATTTCGTTTCTTGTTGCAGCCTTGAACAAAAATTTCTGAACAAACTTTTATTTCCTTCAGTCAGAGATCACCAACGGGCATATTGCTGCCTAGAATCAACTTGCCGCGAATGTAGAAGAAGAAGGCGGCGACGAGAAGGAGGAGAACGATCCGCACGTTGGCCCTCCGCCTTGCAGGAGAAGACGACCACTACGGGCGCCCCGTCCAAGGAGGAGGTCGACGTCGGCAAAGAGGCGAACGCGGCCAGAACGCCAAGTTCGGTTGCAATGGCCATGTGAAAGCACATTTTCTCCGCGCTTTTTGGTTGGTTCCGCGTCGAATCCGAAGAAACGATAACGATCGAAGCTAAGAACAACATCAATGAAACAAGGCCGTAAAAGATGGCCGCGAAGCCCTGCAAGCAGCACGGAGCTCTTTTGTCTTCAGTCCATTGATTGTGTTCAAAAGTACGGTACTAACATCGAGCGGAAGGTTTGAAAGTTTATAGATCAGCGAGCAGCAGTAGTGAGGAAACCGAAGGAAAATAGAAATAGGGGAGTTCATGTGGAGGAAAAGAATGATGCGAAAGACACAATGAAATGCGGTGTACAACGGAAGGGCAGTATTCAAAAGGCGGCGATCGGGGCGTTCGGTCCGGGCCCTTGGTCGTCGTCCCCGTCCCGGGGGGGTCGCGGGGATGCTCGTCCGGCGGGCTCCCGTCGTCCTCCGCGTCCTCGTCCCGAGGCTCCTCGCCGTTCTTGTTGCGCTTGGGGCAGTAGAAGTCGAGGTGACGCTCCAGGTCGTGCGGGGCGAAAAGCTTCTGGCACAGCGGGCAGGGAACGTTTTTGGGCCGATCAGGGTTTTTCGCGCATCGCTCCTCGTGGCCACTTCGCAGGTTGGCGGCCGCGTTTTTGTAGCCGCAGCCGAATCGGCATGGGACTTCTGCGGGCGGCGACTGGCGGAGCGCTGGGCAGCGGTTTTCCTTGTGTCGGTTGAGATTGCCCTTGCGCGTGAACCACCGGCCGCAGGCGTTGCATTGGTGGTCCTTCCCGGCGGGCTTCACGGCGTCGGGACGAAGCGTGCACCTCTTGTCCTCGTGTTTCTTGCGGACGCTGCTGGTAGAGAAGTACTTGCCACAGTACTTGCATTTGAGAGGTACGGCCCGACGCTCAGGGGCAGTCCGCTCGACGTTGGGGTTGGACGGGCAAGCGCGCTCGTGCTCGACTACTCTGCTTGAAGAATCGATTTTCTTCCCGCAATGTTGGCACGGGAAGCCCTTGGTCGAGTGCGTTCGGATGAAGTGGGATTTGAGCTGCGAACGGTTGGAGAACGTCACCGAGCATTTGCTGCATGCGATGCGCACTCCGTGTGAGGCTGCTCGGTCGTCTTGGAGATCCTGCGAAAAAGAGAACTCAAAAGAGCACTCGGGGCATTCGTGGACGGTCGACTCGACGTGGAGATCTGGGTGATCGCGGCGAATGTGGACGACCATGCGGGCGCGCTGTTTTCGCGTGGCGTTGCATTCCAAATCCGGGCAGCGATAGACCTGAACAAACCACAGAAATGAATGTGTACAAATCGTGAACGTACCGTACTGGGGCGAACGAAAGCGTTGGTGGTCATCGCCGATTCGAGCGCGTCCATCAGGCGTCGCCACGTAGCCGCTCGGCGTTCATCGCCAGGTCGATCAGCGAACGGTTGTAGATCATTTTAAGGCGTACGAGGATCCCAGCGTTCCTGGGCAGATTGCCGGCAGTGAAAAGTGAAGACCACGAGTGGAGAATGAACTCCAGGACGACGGCGTAATCGGCGGCCGAGTCGATTCCAGGCGGCAGACTGCTCGTCGTCACATGGTCGAGAACGAGCAGGCCGTGCGTGTCCGAGCGAAAGGCTCCGTTGCCGTTGCGGGCGCTTGCGGTCTTTTCCAGCCACTCGTGAGCGCGCATTCCTTCCGGTCGTCCTGCGTAAAGGGAATGAGAACGAAGTTGGAAAGGAATGGACTTACCGACAGACGTGCCGTAGTAAACAATCGCCTTTCGTAGGGCAGCGTCACGCAGGCGTCGCTCTTCGGAAGTCCCGCTTGACATCGCGAGTGCGCTGTCGAGCAGGGCGAATTCCACGATGATGTACGCGAAAGCGCCGTAGAATTCCTGGATCGCGTCCGGTCGTTGGTCGTGGCCATCTTCCTGAACGTGCAAGAATGAATAAGAACAACGTGGAAAGCAAGCTTACCTCGTCCGCGAGCGATTGCAACGTCTCGTTCAAGTCGATGTCATCGGCCAGCCACTCGGCGTCGTCTTGGTGCCCGCCGTGCGCGTTCTAAACGAGAGATGGAAAAAAAGATAAGAGACTGAACGTACTTGATCGAGACCGTCGTTGTTCTCGCCCACCGACGGGTGATCGCAGGACGCCTCGTCGTTCGACTGAATTCGCGGTAATGAAAGAAAAAAGAAAGAAGAACTTGCCGGTTTCTGGCGGTCAAGCGTCTTGCCGTGTTTCTCCATAACGTGCTTCACAACATCCGGCCAACTGTCACGCCGTTCCTTGCAGAACGGACAAGGAATGCGCTGAACAAATAGAAGCGGTGGGTAAAAATGTGATGAACAAACCGATTTGCCTTCGATGGGCTTGTCCGTCTTCAACGCCTCCATCAATAGGCGGCGGCAGTTAGCGCGACGTCGCGGTTCGTTCGATCGGGCGACGTGGGCACGGTTGTAGGATTGATGGACTGGGTTCACGACCCCCGCGATGCGAGGAAGGTGGGGGCCTGTGAAGTGAACCTGCCACGAGTGCAGAATGAATTCCTGGCAGACGGCCCAATCGGCGATGCTGCCGAATCCGGGTGGGAGGCTGCTCGCCGTCCGATGGTCGACGACGATGAGCTCGTGTGTGTCCGATCGGAAGGCGCCGTTCCGGTTGGAATCAGAAGCTGGGGCGTGGAACCATTCGTATGTGCGCATTTCGATGTCGCGCCCTGGAAACAAGAGAAGTGGACAAGATGAAAGCGAAAGGCCGTACCGACGCAGGTGCCGTAGTAAACGATCGATGCGCGCAGAGCCGCTCGGCGTGCGTGGCGCTTCTCGGGCGTGGACGTCGGCATCACGAGAGCGGTTTGGTGGGCCTGTTTCTCGCGGATGATGTATTGGAAGGCGCCGATGGATCCTGAAGCACTTGCAGACGCCGTAGGTACTCGGCGTCCTCGGCGGCATCCTGAAAAGCCGGAATGTAGAAACAGAAAGTGGGAAGAAACTCACCGGATCGGTCGGGATGAGCGGCGGCATGTCCAGCAGCTGGGCGGCGTCGAGCTCGTCTTTGATGTTCTGCAATTCCCAATGGGCGTTCTTTAAGCAAAAGAGCGCTTACGATGAAGTCGTGCTTTTCGGCCGGCTCGTCTTCAAAGGCGCCGTCGCCGTCCTCTTCCTCTTCGATCAGGGCGTCGAATACTTCGTCGTTGAGCGGCTCGCCCAATACCGCTTCGAGCTCAGCGCGGAGCTTCTGCCGATCTGTCAGCAACTTGCCTTTCAGTTCGAGGAGCTGGAAAGACAATCGGTGATGGGAAGAGTGATCAATGAAACAAAACAAACCTGAGTGGCGGCCACTTGCTCGATCTCGGCGAACTCCTCGCAGTCGTCCTCGACGTCCCTGATGGTCTTCTGCAACTCGATAAGAACCAAATGAACAAGAAACAAGCGACTTAGCGCGCTGGGAATCCACGGGCACGTGCCGATCTTCCGTTGGGCCATCGGCAACTCGCCGTCCGCCTCGCCGCTCGGTTGGGGCGGGGTGAACTCCTCCACCGCCCGCTGCAGCTCGTCGTCGATCGGCTTGTTGTTGTCGCCAAGCAGCGAGCGGTGGATCGCCAGTTGGAGGTCCGCGTCGTCGATGTCGTCCGGCTGCTCCACGGATTGCAAGCGGAGAAATAGCTTTGGACAACGGTAAGAAGAACCCACTCGTTCGTGGTCGGAGGAGGCCGTCGAAGAGGTCGGCTCGTTGGGATCCCAATCGTCGTCGGCCTTCTTGCGGGAGCGCAGGGTCATGTGGAAGACGAGCGGCTCGGTGGGCAGCACGGGCGTCGGCTCCTCGTCCACGGGGTTCAGCGCTTCTTCTTGCAGCTGTTCCGCCGAGACGTTGTCAAGTAAGGCGTGCTCGCCGTGCTGCGCGTCCTGCTCGTCGACGTCGGGCGGGACGAGCGGCCGGCACTCATTGGACCGGTCGTTGACGTCGGCCGAGGCGAGCGGCCGGCCCTGTTCGGAGTGCTGGTGAGCGCGGGCGGCCGCGAGGCGCGTGGCGGCAAACCGCCGTTGATCCTCGGACATCTCGAGGGCCAGCGACACTCCGGCCGACGAGAACGGGATGAAGTCCCAGTAGTCGACGAGGTACATCTCCCAATTGAGCGCCTCGAACAGCTCTCCTCGGCGGACGGCCCAGGCTTCTGTCTGCGGCTCAAGGCCGGTGGACGCGAGGTCTTCCTCAAGCTCGGCCGCCCGCGCGTCGTAGCGCCGGCGGTAGGCGAGGATGGCGTTCCACGTGACGTTGGAAAGCTCCTCGGGCGTTCTCGCGTTGTTGAACTCTCGGATGAAAGCGCCGTGAGTCTAAATAAAACGAAGAATGAGACACAAAAGAAATGGAAAGAGGAACTCACGCAGCGGATGCGGTGGTCTTGGGCGAGTTTGAAGCACTCGGCGGACACTTCGGGCGTGACCCAGGGGTTGTCGTGGCCCTCCGCGTCCAGCTTCTCCTCCCACACGCTGTCCCAGAAGGCCCGCTCGCCGTCCTCAGCGGCTTGTTGAACGTTTTCGAGCGAACGGAGAAGCCGCCGGTCGATGGAGGACAGGCTGGCCGTTGGCTGCTCTTCGTGGTCTTCGGGAGGCGCGTTTTCGAGGTTCCCGTTGGGCGAGTCGTCCTTGTCGGCCGGGGCGTCTTCGTCGAGCATCTGGTGGTCGTTGAGGTCGGCGGTCTGAACGGGGGAACGATAATTACGCGGTAGAAGAATGAAGGCACCCACCCCGTCCTCCACTCGGGGGATCTTCGGTGGCGGGAGGCGCGCATCCGAATGGGCGAAGACTCGCTTCCGAGTGCCCTCTTGGATGATGGGCGAGTCCGAGGCTAAAGGTGGGCAAAGAAATAAATGAAGATGGAAGGAATGGAAGAACTCACCGGAGAACTCGGTGGGCTCGTGGTCGAGCGAGGAGTCGCGGTCGGGCGGCTGATCTTTGGCCTCGTCCTCCGACCGCTCGTCCTGTTGACCCGATTCGGAGACCTTCTCGTCGTCCGTGTCGTCCAGCATGATCACTTCCTTCTTGATCGAGTCGGCGGGCGGAGCGGCGGACGGAGCGGCGGACGGAGCAGCCTCCTCGTCCGAAGAATCAAGCGTGATGACGGCAGCCGGGTGGTCGGTGGACGATCGGCGGGAGCTGCTGGCTGCCGGCGCGCGGAAGGCGGCGGCGATCGGCAGCGTTCCTTCGGCGTCAACGGGAGTGATCCGCGTCGTTCGCCGTTGGACGGCGACGACCGCTCCGAATTCGGAGACGCGCGTCTTCAGGCCGCTCGCCGTTTTCTTCGGCGCCGCCTGCTTGTTCTTGCGGGCCATCTCGCCTGAAGGCATGAACATCAAGTCAACAGTTCAGAAAAAAAGAGAAACGTACCGTGCGAGTCGGGCGATGCGGGCGCGGAGCTCCGACTGCAGCGAACCGGCGAGGCGAGCGGCGACCGTTCCGTTCGCGTTCGCAATCCCGTCTGAGTGGGCGGATTGCAAACGGCGGACTGCCCGATCGACGGCGGACGGCCGCCGCTCGATTCGAACGGGCATTTCGGGCCCCGCTGCTCCGCTCCGCAACGTCAAGCGATCGGACGGGGCGGCGATCGAGTTGAAGCCGAGTAATTGCGGCCGTTTCACCTTCTCCCGACAAAACGAAACAAAAGACACTCCTTGTCATGCCTAAACCGAAAAGGAATCAAGCGGAGTGTGAAACAACAAAAATAATTAGCGTATAATGAATCCATCAAACGCGAACAAACCAAGCGGATTTCCCATCGGGCGCGCGGGATTTTTGCGATGATGACAGTTTAAACACGCCGGGCGGGAAAAACGGTCGTCGGATTGCGCTATTCTTTTCTCAGCAACGCGATAATCCTTAAGATTTCCGATTACCGATCGTTTTTGCAAGCCAGCGAGTTGTCGCTTGGGCAAACGTCGCGCGGGCCGCCATGCACACGCGCGTTCAACAGGGCGTTGCGCACAACGAGCAAGCGACTAGACCGAAAGGATCCGCGCGGCCTGCGCACTGGTCGGCGGGCGAGGCGAATGCGGAGGTCGAGCAGCAGTGCGGGACTACGATCATGCGGTCGGCAGAGTCATTCACGGCCGGCAGAACGAGCGGTCAGTTGGTTCTTCCAAAGTGGGTTGCTCATGCCTTTCTTTTTTGCGGTCATAAGCCTTCTCGCTGCGTTCGCCGTTTGCTTTTTTTGCGTTTTTGCTTTCCGTTTGAGGTCGAAGTTGCCGCAATCTCCCACCGTATTGAAATCGTTACCATTTGAAGAAGCGATCGGCAGCTGGGTGGCGCGTGGTCAAAGTCCGCAGAAAGCGGCGGCCCCCGACGTCTTCTTTCGGTCTGTTCGCGTGTGCGCGACCCCGAACCGAGCGGTGGGAACAAAAAGCGGTCGAGCGGCCTTGATTCGCGATCGAATTGCGCGGGGGGACGGGCAGCGAGCGAATGGGGACCATGCGGGCGAAGGGATAACGCGAGCGCGTCAAAAATCTCTTTTATTTCGTTCTGCTCGCCAGTGTGTTTGTTGAAAGACGTGGACATTCGGCCATCGGTAACGCTTCTTTGCCCTTCGGGATAGAGTTTCGCGGAAGCTCCCGATGTTTCTTTGCCCCGCTTAGGGATGGAGTTCCACATCGGGGGTCCGGGGCCGAACGGAAGCGTCGAACACACACAAACCGGCGGAAGGAATAAGAAGATACTACCGGCTAGCCGTTCCCTTGAGTACAATTGTTTTGTTTTGTAAAAACGAGCGAGCGTCCTATTCGATTAAAGATTCGTTCCAATCCGAAGGTTTGTTGTTTTTAAAAATCGATGATCCCCGCGAACGACTCGATCTCCGTCAGCATCGACGCCCTCTTTGCCGAAACTCGGCTGTCGCTCGTGGACGAGGGTGAGGACGCGGCGGCGGTGGACGGCGAGCGGTTCGACTTGGAGAAAAGCGGGCGGTTCGGGCGGGTGTTCCGCGTGAGTCTGCCGTTCGATCGCCGTCTTTCATTTTGATTCGTTTGCAGAATTACCGTGAGGAAGCGTTCGGCCGACCGGACGGGCCGCCGTTCGTTCAACTCGACTCACGAACGAACTTCCCTACGGCCGCCGGCTTGGCGTCGTCGGCGGCGGGCTTCGCGGCCGTCGCTTTCGGGTTGGCGACGTTGGGCGGCCTGTCGGAGGACCGAACCGTCCGATTGGCCCGAGCGGGCAGCGGATCCGCCTGCCGGAGTGTTTTGCCCGGCTTCGTCCATTGGATTTCGGGCGGACGGCCGACTTCCGCCGCCGATCGAGCCGAATGTGATCGGAGGACCGAATGCAGAGTGAGTTCTTTCTTCTTCCATCTGTCTTCTATTCTCGTTCTTTTGCATACTCTCCCCGATCTCTCCGACCTGTGCAGCCGCTTGCGGGCCCTGATTTTCGTTCTTAGCGACCAGCAGAAGGACGTCCCTAGCACGAGCGGGCTGCAGCGAACACTCGAGACCTTCGTCCTGATGGAGCGGGGGATCCAAGTGGAGGTGCCCGCTCGAGTGAGTGCTGCATTTTCCTCTTCTTATTCACGTGCAGATTGAAGGCGGCGATTGAAGCGGGCGACTTCGGCGGAGTGGCGGCCGTCACGATGGCAGACAGCGACCACCTGCACGCGGTCTGCGCGGACACTCGGCCGCCTTTGCATGTGAGTTTGCTCTTCCTCTGTTTGTTTGTTTGAATGCTCGCGTGTTTGCAGTACCTAAACGACGACTGCCGCCGACTGATCGCATTTGTGCGGGAGTTCAACGGAACGGACGGACCGCCGAGAGCCGCCTACTCGTTCGACGCGGGGCTCAACTGCTGCTGCTTTCTGGAGAGGGCCGACGTGTTCGACTTCCTCGCCGCTCCGCATCGAACGAGCCGCCCGCTTGTGGTCGAAGACGGCGGCCGCTTCTCCTCGCAGATCACCGCCGACTCGTCCACTGCTCACCGCTTGCAGCGGGTGTTGCCCAGCGAGCGGAAGCGATTCCAGTGCGGGATGTCCAACTGGAACGGCGTCCAATGCAGAACACTGCCGCCATCTCTCGGGCAGCTGCGAGTTTTGAACGGATGGAATAAACGATTTATTGGCGTCGTTCTTCTCCCGCCGGGGACGGACCTGAAGTTCGGGCCTTCCGGCAGTTGAGTTCCGGCGAGGAGGTCCGGCTAGCGTGGCTTGGGCCTCGAGGCAAAGTAATGAGCTCACCATTCTTTCGTTCCTGTTCGGCGGCCGCGCTTCCGCGCGTTCACCGCGTACACCCCACGCGGCCCTCGCTCGATCACCCCACCCCAACAATCGACCAGAAATTGCGGCTCGTGTTCGAAGCGCGTGAACGAGTGGTGGCGGACGGGAAAAAGTCGGAGAAAACACGCGGCTTCTCTGTCCGCTGGCGGTACGAAAGCGGACGAAAATTGGAGGTCGCAGTCGCCGAGCGGGAACACCAACCCCACTCCCGCCAAGCAATCTTGTGGACGTCGCCCGTGTTCGCTCCCAAGCGGTCGGCAGTGGGGAGTTGCACCCGAAGAAGCGAGTGGAAAGAAGCGCCGAGTCGCTCGTTCGATCGTTCGCTCCTCGCTTGTGTTCACTCGATAGGCCCACGCGTTCCGTTCGCGCCGGCCGTCTTCCCTCGTCCCCAGGAGTTGCTCGAACTGAACGACGGACACGATCGGGACGGGCAGCAATCCCCCGGCCAATCCCCCGGTCGAATGCCCGCCCAAGAACCTCCGTTCGTCCCCGTCCCCGCCGAGCACGAATCCAATCGCTCCACTCTTTTCGAATGGGGGAAAACTCGTCGATAATCCATCGGCCTCGCAGCGGCGTGCCGCCCGCTGATCGACCCGCTGGACGAATGGACGTCTCGTCCACCAAGCGAGTGGGCAATCGGACGGGCGGAAGGCAGCAGCGAAAGGCCCCCGAGCAGCAGGAAGAGGTCGACGGCGGCGGCGTTCGGAAGCCGAGCGAGTGATCTGAAATCGAAACATCCCCAAAGAAACGCCCAAATCGGGAGGACGAATGAGAGGGCCAATACAACGACCAGCAGGAAGACGGATGCCGGCCTGATTGGGAAAAGCAAGGGATCGCGCACTTTAGAGACCCGTTCCCGCGTTCCGACCGCTCGTTCGTGCGCGTGCCCGCATTTAGCCAACCTCTCGCTGAAATCCCCACTCCCTGGATCCCGTAAATTCGAGACAACCCCATCGGCGCCCGGTGAACTCAATCGGGACGCCCTTGGCCGCGTGCCACTCACGTAAAATCGACATTTATTGGAAGGAATTTGGAAGAATTTGGACGAGAAGCCCGAATAGATCAAAATCAAACGGGCGGCAACCAAAAGCCGACCGACTCCCGCACTTCCGTTTCATTCCGCCGTTTCGCACGTGTTCGACGCTTCAGTATACCGGGCTCAGATGGGAATTTCAATCGCTCAAAAATCTTCATCCGAGCATCGTGAATTTCCGTCCCGTTAGGGATTAAAAGTCACGACGGTGCCAACCTCAGCGTCATCGAACGAACACGTGGACGGCCAGAACAAAACGAAAGAAATGGAAAGAAACTTGCAGCCCGAAATTCCCACCGCCCGCCAGCCGCCCGCCCGCCGCGCGGAACAAAAACAGTAGGACAAAACGATCGCCAGCAATTGGATGACCGTCGGTCGTTGCTTTCGCTTCGTCCCGTCGGTTTGTGTGTGTTCGACGCTTCCGTTCGGCCTCGGACCCCCGATGTGGAACTCCATCCCTTGCGGGGCAAAGAAACATCGGAAGCGTCGCCAAACTCCATCCCGAAGAGCAAAGAAGCGTTACCGATGGCCGAACGTCGACGTCTTCCAACAAACACACAACTGTGAGATGCGAGTGCTTTTGGGTAATGATGTCATTCGGCTTTCTGCCTTCAAAGTTCTCATTCCGACCAAAAGCCATCGGCTGTACGGTAATCGGGAACAAAGGCGTGCAGACGGGGCCGAACGTCCAGGTGTCAGCAGACCGCCGCCGTCCGCATTCCTCGCGGATCCCGAGCGGCGGCAGAGAAGCAGAAAGAGGTCCCCGAACGGGAGGCAGCAGAGAAAAGAAGCCGCGGGATCATTAACGAAACCGCCCGAGCGGGCGGCGCGGCGACACGTCAAGCGAGCGGCCGAATTGCCCGAAAGCCGGGCGGACCGATCGGCGAGGGCCGCGTGACCGCGAATCTCGCCCGTTCGACCGCCGATTGCAAAAACACGGCCGTCCTTCTTAAGCGACGGCCGGACAGTCGATCCGCTCATTCGAGCGAGCGGCGACGGCGGCCGGACGGCCGGATCGATCGGCGGTGCTCTCCTGACGTGAATAAACCTCTCTGCTTTCAGACGTGTTCGGGAGGCCTCCCGGACGACTCAACTCCAGCGACAAACAGCTCCTGCTCTCAAGTGCCCCAACCGACCAACCGAAGCGCCAGCCTCCAGCTCAGCGACCACCCGCACGAGACCATCAACGGGAGATGACCGCCAGTCATCCGCGGAGCCCCGCACCGGCAGCGGAGGTCAGTGCTCGGAACCCTCGTTTAACCCACTTGCACCGGCCTCCGGCCTTCGTTTGTACTTCCTCGCTCTTCGTAAAATAAACGAGTCCGATCAGCTCAACCCATCGAAAGTCGGGCGAAAGCCCCAGTTTTACTCAACCGAAAGGAAATCGCGAGATACACCCACCTTCTGCCCGATTTTGCAGACTCGTCGTTGAAAAGACGCAATAAAAACAAGACACGTATGGGTCTTTTGGCCGAACTTTTTCATCCATTCAACAGTCCGCGCGAATGTCGACAAAGGGGAAGAACGAGAGGAATTCGAAGTGAAAAAGAGGGAAATCAAGCCGAAATGAAACAGCCCCTTCTTTTTCGAACTGAACGAACGATTTGCGTAAATTTGCAACGCACACATCGGCGTCCACTCAACTTTAAACAAGGCGCCGTTCGCCGCGTCCCGTTCACGTAAAAAAGGAGTAAATTTAGAGAAATCGGGAGTCGTGACTCGCAGAAATCGAAAACAGACGGGCGGCAAGCAGACGCCGACCGACTCCCGCATTTCTTTTTTGTTCTGCCGTTTCGCACGTGTTCGACGCTTCAGAATACCGGGCTCAGATGGGAATTTCGATTGCTCAAAAGTCCATCCGAGCATCGTGCATTTCAACGAGTAAAAGACACGACGGTGGCAACTCCAGCGTCATCAAACGAACACGTGGACAGCCAGAACAAAAAGAAGGAAATGCCCAGAATTTGCAGCCCAAAATTCTCAACGGTGCCCCAACCACCCGCCCGCCGCGCGCCCGAAATCGAAGTGGCGATCGCGTTCGCAGCGGCGAGGAGGTCAACAATGCGCGCCTTTCCCTACGCGCGTGCGACCTGCGCCCGCTCCTTCAGGACACCAAAAAGTCGGCCGGCAGCATCTATTTTCGCTCCTCCACTGCACGCTGGATACCGAGCCGCGTGGGGGCAACGTCCTGCTAAATGTTGAGCATCGATTTCCAGCAGAATCCCTCGTTCTGATCGGAGGCAATCGGACGAGAGAATTACACGAACGTGCTCTCGTCTCGAAGATCACGCAGTCGGACGTCGAGTTCTGCACGAACACCGTCAAGGACCTCACGGCAAAAGGGATGACGATCACGTTCCTCGCACTGGGCAACGACGTCAATTCGAAGCTCCTCCTCAAGCTTTCGCCCAATTTGATCAAGTGCGTTCGATCAACCGCTTCCTTCCACCATCTTCTCGTTGCAGGTGGGATCTGGACAAGGACGACAAACCGGTCGCCTGGGAGACGCAGTTTTGGAACGAGGCGTACGGTTGTTCGTGATTCGTTCCTTCGGACTCTCCGGTTGACGTGTGCACCCCCGTCACTCGGAGGTGATGTAAATAAGCGGATGAAGGGGTGAATAAACCGGCTTTCTGCTCTTTTTTAATCGCCAAACCCTTCGACCCATTTCTGGAGTTCTTTGCACGTGGTTCAAGAATGCGGCGCTCCTTTTCGCGGACTTATGCCCGTGACACACAAGTGACTGCGGAAAGCTCGTTGTTTTCCGTGAAGCCGAGTTTGTTTATGGCCGTTGTGTGAATCAGAAAGGAGGATGGAGGACGATCCGGAGGGGTTAGTCGTTCGAATGGCACGCCTCCGGCCGCCTCTTATCGTCGGTTGGCCCCCGAATTGGGCGTCACTCTTGCCGCCTCGCCCGGCCAGCCGGCCGCTCCGCCGAAAAGAAAGCCGAGTGACCGCCGCCCACTTTCGTCCGTTTAGCTTCGAATTTCCTTTGATTTCTCGGTGTAAAGTGGTGAATAAACCGAGTTGAATGCGCGGGAAATGTGTGAGCAAGAACTCGTGGGTTGAAAGCGCGGAGACCTTGCATCCACTCACTCGTTCGAGATCGCAGTCTACGGTCGAGACCGCTCAGTTCACCTTCCTCTCGTCCATCAGCCGGTTGCTCGCAATGCTCCGAAGTTCCGTCCGCTCTCGGCCCGCGCAACGAGAAGATCCCGCGACTTATCGGTTCTGCGGCTGCCACATTCACGTTTCTGCTTTACTGATGGCCGTCGTCCTCTGCATTTTTGCCTTCTCTACCGGCCTGCTGGTGATTGCAAGCAAGCGGTGGTGGAGCTTCGTTTCCGTCGGCTTGACTGCGATTGCCGCCTTGAGCTTGTTGGCCGGTAACCTGGCCAAAAAGTCGGTCCTATACTACCCCTTCTTCATTCTCGTTGGTAAGCAGTGGTCAGCACTCTCACAAGACAACCCGTTCTTTCAGGACTTGCATTCCTCGCCAATCTGGGCTTCGTCACGTACTTTTTTGTGCGGGAAGCGATCGAAGGTCCGCCGCCCGACTCGACCGTCCTTGTGACCGTCGATCGTTCGAGACTCGCCGTCGACTTCACGCTGGTCGCCCTAACCTTCGTCCAACTCGTCGTGCTGGCGGTCGCCTTTTTGATCGCGTGGATCGACTTCAAATATGTGCGGAACGAGTGCGAGCCGCGTGCGCGAACGACCCAACGGGTTTCCTACTTTCCGCGTTCTTCCGCCGACCGCCGCTCGACCGACGGCGGCCGCCTGCCGCCGGGTGTGCGAGAGGACCGTGTGGACGTCGTCGAGCACTTCGAAACCGAATACTATTGACCGCTCGAAGAAACAAAGCTGAACCAATCGTCTTTCTTTTGCCCTCTTTCGTTGAAGAGCCGCTTCGCTTTCGTTTACGTGAGATCCCCATTCGTACAGTTCCGTCCGCTTGTTTGCTCTTTTGAAGTCCCGAAATAAACATCTTCTTTCGAATGGAATGCTTCTCTCGATACAAACAAGCCAACAACAACGGCGAAAAGAAGAAGGTCGCGTCGAACGGGTGGCATTTGACTTCCGTCGCTTTCTTTTGATTCGGCCGCTCGGGAGGCGCCCGCCGTTCACGACGAAGAATGCGGTTGGGCTCCGTGTCGAGCGTATAAAACGAGTAGGTGATTCTCCTGTTCGATCGTCGATTCGAGGAGAAGATGAGCAGTCCGGACGTTCCGCACGTGTACGACCGGGAGAAGGAGTACCGCGACGACACCTTCAAGTACTGTGGGATCTCCATCCACATTTGGTCGGTGATTTTCGCCACGATCGTTCTCGTCTGGGCCATCGTGTCAGCTATTCTGTCTATCGTCGCCCACGACTACTGGACTCTCGTCTACCCCGTAATCGCCATTGTTGCGAGTGTGCTGCTCATCGTCGGGAATCGGACGCTAAAGCCGGTCTTCTATTACGCTTTCCTCATCCTTTGCGTAAGGCCGAACAAGTGAGTAACCAGTTTTATTGGATCGTTCAGCTCTATCATTTGATCGCAACAATCGGATCAGGCATCTACTTGCTGGCAACAGGAAGTTTCGACAACGAACAAAAGGGCGAAGGGCGAAACGGCGCCATTTTGACCAACGTCTTTGTGCTCCTCGTCGACGTCGGCCTCGTCGTGTTGACGTTTTTCGTCGCTTTAATGGATTTGTACTATGTTCGTTACGCCCTCGAAGATCACCTGGCGCCCGGCCCGATCTACCCAACGGCCGAACCGCACGTGGACGTCCCGCCGATTGTTCCCGAGCACCTGCACATCGAGACCTCTTCCCCGCACATTTGATCCTTTTCCGCTCTTGTCTGCTTAACTGGCTACTTGCTTGAATAAACACTCTAACGTAATGGCAAGAAAATTTATTGCTGAACGAAGGAAAGACGGAAGCATTCGAAGCGATCACACGCTGGTCACTCGCCACCATTGGGACTGGACACTCAGCCGGTCGGCACTCGGGCGGCGGTTTCGGTTGAACGGAAGGAATTCGGGCTCCAGCTGCGAAACGAGGAGATCCCGCTCGCTCTTCCACTTGTTGGGCACCTCGGCAGACGAGAAGGAGAGCCGATCGTACGTGTTCGTGTCATCCGCCGGCCCCTGATCGATCAGAATCCGTTCGGCCGACCGATTCCTCCGCAAATTCGAGCTCGTGGGCGACGGCTTGGACGGCGGGAGAACGTACAGCCGCTTCTGACGAGTCGGGCGGGCTTTGGGCGTTTCCTCCTTCTCGTGCTTGGCGGCCGCCTTCTGTTTCACGAACTCATAGTCCCTCCAGACGATGAAGAAGTAGTAGAAGGCGAGAAATGCGAAGATGATGACGCCCGTGCCCGTCAGGATTGTGATGCTGCCCACGAACGTCTCCAGCACCTCGCTTCCGATCCGCAGGTTGTGCGAAATGAAGGCGGCGCCTGTCAGGTAGAAGATGCCCGCGAAAATAAACGCGCCGATGACCAGTGCGAGCTGAACGAGTGGACAGAATGAGAGAAAGAAAAAAAGGACTCACATTGACGATCAGAAACGGGCAGTATTGGGCCGGACGGTTGAAGCGATTCCCAATTAGCAGACATCCGTAGGAGAAGAGCGGCGGCACGACGAGCACAAGGCCGAGCAACTCCCCTTGCAGGATGATAAAGGCGGCGATTGAGAGCCAAAACAAGACCACGACGAGGGCGATCACGAACTGAAAGAAACCGTTTGATCCGATTCTTTTTGCTTAACGAACAGTGCACGTGTGAACATGGCAGCAGAATGCGCGGTAGTACGAACTCCCGTGCTGGACGCCCATCGAAGCGAGAAGCGAAGAACTCGGCCGGTTTCACTCGACGAGAGCGGGCGGCCAATCGCCGGAATTCGATGACTGGCCGGCCGCCATTTGCGATCGGCCGGCCGGGAGTGTGGCGGGAATCCGACGGGAGAACGGAGAAAACACGCGGCTGTACAACAACGAAGCGGAAAAAAGAAGCGAAGAAGCATAAATCGGCGGTCTTTTTTGAATCGTCGCCCGTGACTCATGGCCGACCGCCCGCCCGGCGGACACCAGCGGCGATGCTCACCGCGGCGGTAATGGACAGAGAAACAAGAGGGCGAGCGATGAGTCGACCGCCAGGTGAGCGCGAGTGCGCGGAACGCAGCGGGCGGGAGCAAGAACGAGTGACCTCGAAATCGCCGAGGGCGTTCGCCGACTGGCGGAGATTACTCACCGTTTTTTTTGTGGAAAAGACTCAAACGACTCAGCAGGTTAAACGAACCACTGGTCAGTTCGAACTCGTCGAGCAACCCTACCGAATTCGATGAGCTCGTGGGCCATTTGGAAGCGGCGCAAATTTGAATGAATCCTGGGCGAACTCGCTCTTTCCGGGCAGGCGGGAGGCATTCAGTCCTTTCGGTTGCAGCGATCCCCAGCAGTCGGCCGTCTTGTTCCGAAGAGAAACGAGGATGTCGGTGAGTTCTTCCCTCCTCTTCAACAGAGAAACCTTCGTGGCAGAACGACAAGAATCGCCGTCCGCCCGCCTCGCCGGCCGCGCGCTCCACCTCGTCGACGGCCAGCAACCCGCCGTGGACGTCCGAGTACGAGGAGAAGCCGTTCAGCTTCGAGAACGTGGTCGGAGGAGGGCGCAAGGGCCCCGACTCTTCGAGGTTCGTTTGCCCCACCTTCTGCTCACTCGTTTCGTTCAGCCACTCGGGAAACTCGGCCTTCACGCCCATCCGCAGCCCGATCCCGTTCGGGTGCCCACCGCGCACGCGCTCCGAGGTTTGGGTCAATCCGGCCACCCACTTGGGTTCGTCCATCCTCTCCGGCTTCCATTCACTTGCCGCTTGCAGATCGTGACAGCGACACGAGCCGTTCGGATTCTTTCGATGGGGAGGAGTCGCAAGCGGCCGCCTCCCGAACGCCCAAATCGCCCAAGTCGCCGCTCCGCCGTCTGCCCACGCCCCGCAAGGAGGCCGACGAGCCCGAAGCCGCCGAGTTCATGCAGGAGCGGAAGAATTGAGTGCGCTCGGTCGTCTCAACTGACTCCCCTTTCTGCGGGAATAAACCGACAGGAAACAATGCACGTGTTTATTTCTTCTGGACGGTCAACTGAACCGTCTTCCACTCGTTCGCCTTGTAGGGCCTCGAGCCCGTCAAGTGGTAGACGGGTGCACTTGCGAACTCGCTGAGCAAATAGCGACGAGCCCGCCAGACGATCGAGATGCAGTGGACGTTGATCAGGGCGAAGAGCGTGACGAGGAGCGTGAAGAAGAAGACGATGTCCGGTGCTCGGATCTTCTGCTCGCTTGCCGTCTGATTCCCGAGCCGAAGGTTCGTCACCGGAAGCCCGTAATGCAGAAAAGCGATCAGCACGAAGAGCTCCACAATCGTGCAGGCGGTCTGAAATAAGAGGAAAGGATGATCGGTTGGCAGCAGTCGAGTACTTACATTTCCGACCAAATAAACCCACATCCACTGCGGCTTCTCGCGCTTGGCCGCGGCCATCAGAATCGTGTAGCTGGCCAACGATAACGCGTCCAGAACGTAGTGGTAGAAAGAAGGTCCTCCATCGAAGGAAGCGACGAACACGAAGATCAGGGAGCCCAGTTCGAAGAAAAGGCCGAAGACTCCTATTAGGTACGCCGCTTTCTGCAAGCGGGGCGAGAGTAAAGAACGTGCTCAGCGAGGTGTAAACAAGCGAGCGACCGTTAACCGCTCGATTGCAAAACAATTGCGTGGAAAGAAAACCCACCATCACGTGCAGTCCAAGAACACACCGGAAGTAGGAATCCGTCGGGTTTGCCATCTTTGTAAAATAGAGACAGGAATGGAGAGAAGCTAGGTAGATGGATAATCGACGGCTACCGCTCGTAGTCTTCTCAAACAAACAAAAAGAGGTGAGTTGGCGGTCAAAATTCGCTTCGAAACTAAAGTCGACGACCGGCGTTCATCGAAATTGCATCAAATCGGGGGGATTCGCAGAGGAACGGCGGTAAAAACGGGGCGAACGGAGCGAAAAGTGTTCACTTGGGATGCAATTCGAATGAACACACTTTTCGCTCGAACAAAAAAGAACCTTTCGGAGTTTCGCTCGCTCTTTCCGCCGCTCGGGGCAGAGGTCCCGCCCGCCCGTCCCTCGTATTCGATCGAGCAGCCGCGAGAATGAGCGGGAACACCCGCCTCCCAGTCCGCTTTCTTCTTCGATTTCGCCGAACATTTGATCTTCTCTGCGGACAGCACGTGTAATTGACCCGATGAACAAACAAAAGAGAGGTCTTCTTTTTATCCGGTAGAAAATCTTTTTTTGCTTCACACGGTCAACAATAGCCACACGTCTCCTTACAGAAGAACTTCTTCACTCTGTCCTGAAAGAAAAAAGATAAAAGCAGGATGATGGAACGGAAAACTCGCTTCGTAGAACGCGTTGTCACAAAAGTTATTCTTGTCCCAGGCGTCGCAGCTGTAAACGAAAAGAAAGATCCTGGACGGGTGCTTTCGACTCACTTTGGACTTGCATCCTTGCATCCCGCCGCGTGGGTCACAGAAAGGAAGGCCGCTAGCAGGAAGAACAGGAGGAATGTCCGCATTTCGAGTGAAAGCTTCAATTGTCATCACCCTCTTCTTTTTATGGAGTTTTGTGGCCGCCAATTGACGTTCATCGACGAGAGGGCCATCAGTCCTCCTGTTTGTGCAGCTGGCGGGAAACAAAGAGTGAACGGCCGTCGTCCCATCCCCTCGCTGCTTCCGCCGTTCGTCTCCAACAGCAAACAGTCGAATCCGCCGGAACTCTGCTGCCTTCTGTTGAAAGCAACGAAGCGTTCGAATTGCGAAAGCGGACAGATGACGATTCCGAAGACAGGTGGCTGCAACACAAGAGCAATCCTCCGTTGTGGAAACCGCTTTGGACGGCGATGCGTGGCGGAAAGAATCAACCAATGATAACAGAACGCATTTTGCATACGACCGGACACCCGAAATGTTCGCCATGATGCAAATTCGACCGGAGCTCGTCGGTTTCGTCGGGCTCTCGCTCGTCTGCTCACTTTTCTTCTCTGCACGCCCGTCGACCGGACGTCTTCGCTCTCCGCTCTGCCCGCCGCCGGACCGCTCGACCGACCGCGATGTCGACTACCGACTCGAAGCTGAGCTCTTCGGGCACGCGCACCTCCGGCTTAGACGCGACCACCGCAACGCCGACCGAAGTGGACTGCACGCTGGAGAATCTGCGAAACCTCATGAAGCTGCGCGGCGAGGAGGCGCGCAAGGCGATCGACCGCGACTGGGGCGGGATCGGCGGCCTCTGCGCGAAGCTGGCGGTCGACCCGCGCCACGGGCTGCACGGAACGGAGGACACGCTGGAGCAGCGACGGGCTATCTTCGGCGCGAACGAGATCCCCGGCAAGAAGCCGAAGAACTTTCTGCAGCTCATGTTCAAGGCGATGAAGGTGAGTCCCCCTCTTCCCCGCTTTGTTCACTTCCCGCTTGCAGGATACGACGTTGATCATCCTGCTCATCTGCGGCCTCTTCTCGCTCGCGCTCTACGCGATCCCGCCCAGCGGTCAGTTCTCGTCGTCTCGCCCACTCACTCCCGCCCTCTTCTGCAGGCGAGAACGACACCCAACACAACTACGCGTGGATCGAGGGCGTGGCGATCCTCGTGTGCGTCGCCCTGGTCGTCCTCGCGACGTCGATCAACGACTACACGAAAGAGCGGCAGTTCCGCGCGCTGCAGGCCCGCATCGCCGTTAGCCACGAGTTCACGGCTATCCGCGACGGGCAGCCGGTCGAGGTGAACCCCAAGAAGCTGGTGGTCGGGGACGTCGTGCAGGTCAAATACGGTGAGTGCCTCCTCCCTTCTCTTTATTCACACTTTCTCGGACAGGCGATCTCCTGCCGGCCGATGGCGTGATCGTCCAATCGCACGACCTCCGGCTGGACGAGGCCTCGCTGACCGGCGAGACGGACCACGTGAAGAAGGCGCCCGACGGCGACCCCGTCCTCCTCTCCGGCACGCACGTGATGGAGGGCAGCGGCAAGATGGTCGTCACGGCGGTGGGCGTCAACTCGCAGACGGGCATCATCATGACGCTGATGGGCGCCACGGGCGTCAAGAGCACCGCCAAGCCGCCGCCCGTCGACGAGAACACGCAGGAACGCGAACGCCGCCCGCTGGTCCCGAAGACGAGCGGCCCCAGCGAGCAGTCCCTCCTGCAGCATAAGTTGAACCGCCTGACCCTCCACATCGGTTAGTCTTCCCCTCCCCTCTATCTCACCTTCGTTCTTTTGCAGGCTACTTTGGGATGTCGATCGCGAGCTGCACGTCGCTCATCCTGATCCTCCGCTACTGCGTCGTCCGCTTCGTCCTCCTGCACGACTCGTGGCAGTGGTCGCGCGACGTCTCCGTGTTCGCGATGTTCGTGGTCGTCGGCGTGACGGTGCTCGTGGTCGCGGTGCCCGAAGGCCTCCCGCTGGCGGTCACCCTCTCGCTGGCCTACTCCGTCCGCCGAGTGAGTGCTCCCCTCCGCTCTCTGCTCATTGCTCGCCTGCAGATGACGAAAGACCACAACCTCGTGCGCCACTTGGCCGCCTGCGAGACGATGGGCAACGCGACGGTGATCTGCTCGGACAAGACGGGCACGCTGACCACCAACCGGATGACCGTCGTGCGCGCCTACGCCAACGGGACCACCCACAAGACGCCCCGCCTGGACGAGGTCGAGCAGAAGACAGCCGACATCCTCACGCACGCCATCGCCATCAACTCGGCCTACTCGGCGAAGATCGCGCCGCCCGCCGGCCCCGGGGAGCAGCCGAAGCACATCGGGAACAAGACCGAATGCGGGATGCTCGCCTTCCTGCAGGACGGCGGCCGCGACTACGTCCAAATCCGCGCCACCCACCCCGAGGAGATGTTCATCAAGGCGAGTCCACTTCCCACTCCAACTGCTGACTGCTCGCCTGCAGGTGTACACGTTCAACTCGGCCCGCAAGTCGATGACCACGATCCTGCGCAACGAGTGGGACGAGCGGGGCGGCTTCCGCGTGTTCACGAAGGGCGCGGCGGAGATCGTCCTCAAGAAGTGCGCCTTCTGGTTGGGCCCTGACGGCGTGGCGCGGGAGTTCGGGCCGGCCGACCTGCAGCACGTGATCTCGGAGGTGGTGGAGCCGATGGCCGCCGACAGCCTCCGGACGATCTGCGTCGCCTACCGCGACTTCTATCCGGCCGGCGCCCAGCTGGAGATGAACGAGACGGCCTACGAGCGGACGGTCGACTGGGACAAGGAGGACGAGGTCGTGGGGCGACTGACGATGCTCGCCGTGCTCGGCATCCAGGACCCCGTCCGGCCGGAGGTCCCCAACGCCATCAAGCAGTGCCAGGAGGCGGGCATCTCCGTGATCATGGTCACCGGCGACAACATCGGGACGGCGCGGGCCATCGCGCGCGACTGCGGGATCCTGCCGCCGGTCGGCAGCGAGAACGAGGACGAGGTGCTCGCCCTGGAGAGCCGCGAGTTCAACGAGCGCATCCGCGAGAACGGCACCGGCGAAGTGGTGCAGGAGCTCTTCGACGAGGTGTGGCCCCGTTTGCACGTGCTCGCCCGCGCCCAGCCCGCCGAAAAGTTCACGCTCGTCGCCCACATTATCGCGAGTCACCTGCGGGACGGGCGGTCAGTCCACTCCTTCCTCTTCTCTTTCATCTCCCGATTGCAGGGAAGTGGTGGCCGTGACGGGCGACGGGACGAACGACGCGCCTGCTCTCAAGAAGGCGGACGTCGGCTTTGCGATGGTCCGTCCTCCCCTTCCCGTAGTCTCACTCCCGTCCTTTTGCAGGGCATCGCGGGCACGGACGTCGCGAAAGAGGCGTCGGACATCATCGTGACGGACGACAACTTCTCGTCGATCGTCACCGCCGTCATGTGGGGCCGCAACGTGTACGACTCGATCGCCAAGTTCCTCCAATGTGAGCGGCCGGCCGAAAGCACTGGAACTTTCTTCCGCTTGCAGTCCAACTGACGGTGAACGTGGTCGCCGTGCTCGTGGTCTTTGTGGGCGTGTGCTTCGCGGAGGTGCCCCCGCTGAAGGCCGTCCAGATCCTGTGGGTGAACCCGCTGATCGACACGCTCGGCGCCCTCGCGCTCTCGACCGAGCGGCCGACCGCCGAGCTGCTGCAGCGGAAGCCGTACGGCCGCATGTCGCCGATCGTCTGGCCGCGCATGGCCCGCAACATCATCGGGCAGGCGGTCTACCAGCTGGCCGTCCTCCTCACCCTCACGTTTGCCGGTGAGTGGTCAGGGCAGGGACGAGAGGGCATGCTGCTTGCAGGCGAGAAGATCTTCCGACTGGACCGCAACGCGCGCGCGGAGCCCCTCTACGCCGATCCCACCGAGCACTTCACGATGGTCTTCAACACGTTCGTCATGATGACCCTCTTCAACGAGATCAACGCCCGCAAGATCCACAACCAACGGAACATCTTTGCGGTCTGTCCTCCCCTCCGAAACGGAGTGCTCACTCCTCTCGTTGCAGGGCCTGTTCACGAACTGGATGAACCTCTGCATTTGGTTCCTCTCGTTCGCCGCCCAGTTCGTTTTCGTCCACTGGGGCGGCCAGTGGTTCTCGACGGCCAAGCTCAACTGGTGGCAGTGGCTCGTGTGCGTGGGCTTTGGAGCGGGGACCTGCTTTTGGCATCAGGCGAGTCCTCCTCACTCCCCTTTTGTTCATTCCACGGCCTGCAGGTGGTGATCTCCGTGCCCTCTGGCTGGATCCCGCTCTCGTTCGGAGTGGCCGCCCACGAGACGGAGTCCGCGAAGGCGCTCAAGCGCAAGAAGCGCGCGGCCAAAAAGAGCGCCCGCGAGGCCCCCAAGACGCCCAAAGCGGAGAACGCGTGATCTCCTCTGTTCGTTGGTGTGCAAGACCGAATAAACGAAATGAATGAAGCGTCGGTCGCCTGCAGAAATGAGTGGAGTGGAATGGGTTTGCATGAGTGAACGAAGTGGTGACCAAGCAGTCCCGCTAGTTGTCGGTTTCCCCGCACTCGCTCATTTGTTCGTTCTGCAGTCAAGCGGTCACTCTTCGCTCTCTTCGATGTCCCGCCAATCCCGCTCGTCTTCTACCGCCGTCGAGTCGATCGCGGACGCCGCCACGGGCAACCGCGTGGACAAGACGAAGCAGAAGGCCGCGTGGGCGCACTCGATGGCCACGACCGTCGTCCACATCGCTTTCTTCGGCTTCTGCTCGGGGTTGGCGTGGGGCGTGGCGGCCATCCCATGGGCCTTCAGCCTCCTGTGCGCGTCCGTCCTCTTGGGACTCCCGTCGGTGCCCGTCTTCCTGCTGTTCGAACCGCACGAACACCAAGGCGAGTTCCCCTCCTCCTTTCGTTCACCTTCTTTGTTTGCAGCGTTGACCACGTTCTGCAGCCTGAACCTCCTGTCGGGCGGCGTGGCTGCGGGACTCGTGGGAATCTTCTTGGTCCACCTGTCGGACTGGAACGAGCGCATCCTCCCGCCCGTCTTCGTGGCCATCGCTCAGCTCGGGATGGTGATAGCCCTCTACGTCGACCGCTTCGAGACCAAAAAGACGCCCGCCGGGAGCTCCAAGGAAAGCCAGAAGAGTGAGAAGTCGGCGGACTCCCGCTCGAAGTCCACTTCATAGGCCTCGTCGAAGGAGTCCGCGGCCTCGTTCATTAATCCGGAGACGGCCATCGGTGAGTGAAGGCGCGCGGCTCGTTCATCTCCGCTGCCTTCAGAAATGCCGTCGCCGCCTGCTGCCCCGAGTGCGAAATCGAGTGGCGTGAAGTAGGTGGAACGATCGGGAAGCCTTGTCACCGCCTTCTTCCAGCCGTCTCACCACCCAAGTGCCCAGCAATGCGTCCGGTTCGGTCCAGAATGTGAAGCCCGCGGTGAGTTTGCACCCTCAACTCACCCCTTGCTTCTCGTTGCAGGAGTCCGACCTAAAGACGGCGCGTCCGGCCACTCGCGTGGGTTCGGGCACCAGTCAGCAAGCGCTGGAGACGATCGGCCGTTCGGGACGCTCCCACGAGTCGCTCCACACCGCCAAGTGCGCCACGCCGGAGCTGAAGACGGCGCTGCCGAAGGTCGAGTACGCCGACGTGTGAATCAAGTGTGTCGTTGTTCTTGCTTTTGTGTTCTGCTGTGAAATAAACTGTGAAACGTACGAATGCTTTGACAATTAAAGGAGCAGTGGAACTTGAAAGTAATTCTTTCTGCGACGGTGAAGGTGACGATTCGATCGACGAGTGTTCTCTGATCGAACAAGGCGTCTTGTCGAATTCTTCTGAGCTTTCAACTGCGTTTACTTTGAGGTTTTCGAAGAACTCCTTCGTCTAATGCGGGAGGAAAACAAACCTCTTTGCGCGCCGCCGCACACGCGGCGAGCACGTTGTTTTTGATCGTGGTTTGAGCGCGACTTCTGTTCGTTTGCACTTTGAGCGGCGACATAAAAGAAGCTTGCGGGGCGGACAGTTCGTCCTCAATGGTCGCGTACAAACTGAATTACTTCAACGGACGTGGGATCGCAGAGCCTGCTCGCCTTCTGTTCGCCTTTGCGGGGGTCCCGTTCGAAGACGTCCGCTACGAGCTGCCCGACTTCCCGGAAGAAAGTGAGTAACCGGGTGATGGACGGAGTGATTGCCAGGGTTCCAGAGTTCCCATTCGGCCGATTGCCCGTGCTGGAAGTGGACGGGCGATCGATCCCCGAGTCTTTTGCGATCTTCCGCTTCCTTGCCAAGCGGTTCGGTCTTGCTGGACGAGACGACTTTGAAGCGGCCGAAATCGACGCCATCGGCTACCTGCTGAAGGATTTCTGGTCCGCGTACATCCCCTACTTGCTCGTCGTTGTGGAGAGAAAGACGGGCGACAAGGCGGGTGATCAGCAAGGGGGTCTACCAGTCAATCCTTTCTTTTAGGAGAAACTCCGCGAAGAGCACTTGCTGCCCGCTCTGAAGACCTTCGGGCCTCTCCTGGAACGACTGCTGGACGAAAGCGCCAATGGTTTCTACCATCGATCGGGACTCACGTGGGTCGACTTCGTGGCCGCCAACTTTTTTCTTTCGGCCCACTCGCGAATGCCCGAGTTCGGCGACCTCAAGAAACTGGTCCAGCACTGCGAACTAGTCCACTCGCTGCCCCCGCTGAAGGAATACGTGGCCAAACGGAAAGACACGGGCTTTTGATCGTTTAGACTGCTTGAATCACTTTCGCTTAGTCTTACGATGCTTCATGAGTACAAGTAAAATAAAAAACGAAGTATTCATCGAGCAGACCTTTTTACAACCCTCCGACACGTCTAACGCTCACTGCGCGTAGTATTCTTCTTCGGCGATCAACTCGTCCGAAGTGGTGGACGGGAAGTCAGTCGTCGCTTCCGGTTCATAGGTCGTTGTTGGTTCGGGCGGGAGAGTGGTCGTCGTCGTCGTTGTACGACGAGTCGTGGACGACGTAGAAGAAGAAGTGGAGGGAGTGGACGAGGAGGTAGTCGGGACGCGAGTGCTCGTCGAAGTCGACGTGGAAGTCGACGTCGATGAACTCGAAGTGGACGGCAAGACGGTCGTTGAGGGCGGTGCGGGGTCTTCTGCAAACTCAACAAAATGAAAACAAATCGGTTGAAAGCAACTCACCGATCCCATGGACGATCTGGTCCGTATCACTGGGTCCATTGGGGAGCACCTGGACACTCGTGTCGTCCAGTCCGTAATCGGCCGCCATTTCCGCGTCGTTGTCCAGCCCGACGAGGAACGTCTTCTTTGCGAGTTTGATCGCCGTATTGAGCAGAACGCCCGTTTCTCCCGAGTCGTGCAGTCGGGACTCGTTTGAACTAAACGGAAAGAAGTGGGCAGATGGAAGAAGACGAAACACTCACCTGTACCACTTGCTTTCCGGGGCGACGAACACGAAGTTGTCGTTGCCTTTCGAGTCGTCGGCCGCGAACTTCGCCGCCCGTTCGGAGGTCGACGAGTCGCCCGCTTTGTCCAAATAGAAATTGACGGCACTGCAATCAAACGAGAGATTAAACGGTTGATGGAGAGGACGCACTCGTATTGGGACGGGTCGTTCTGCAGCAGGTGTTTGTTTTGGAACATCGCCGTGATCACGTCAAGGATCTTGTCGTAATCAGACAAGCTCTCCTGCACCCGATCTTTGAGCACGTAATCTGCCAGAAAAAAGAAATTGAGTCGTTGAAACCTCTTGCGTACTCACCCGCGTACGGAACGAACGTGATGAAAACGGAGCCGTTCCGGATGCTCCCTTCCAATCCCTGGACTGTGTTCACAAGCACTTGCTGACCCTAACGGACGAACAAGCAAGCATTAAGAAGAGCGGAAAGAAATGAACGCACGGGATCCACGGGGTCCGCGTCCAACGACCGCTTCTTCCGCACAACGCCCTCTTTTCGGTAGCCGACGTGAAAAGTGAACGTGACGATGGCGGCATTCGGGTTCGATCGCTTCGCTGGCAATGAACGTTCGCTTGAATTGATCAACGATGGAGTGGACTCACAGATGACCGTTTTCGTCAGAATGACCGCGAGAATTGCTCCGAAGAACGAGAGGAGAATGAAGACGGCGACCACGGTGATCAAAA
Source organism: Aphelenchoides fujianensis (assembly GCA_024699865.1). Classification (NCBI taxonomy): domain Eukaryota; kingdom Metazoa; phylum Nematoda; class Chromadorea; order Rhabditida; family Aphelenchoididae; genus Aphelenchoides; species Aphelenchoides fujianensis. Next base: position 527,101 of record JAMPIO010000052.1, on the reverse strand, counting down.
TGGGTTTCCTCTTCGTGTACGTGAAGTGGCCGAGTTGCCGGCGGTAGTGGTGGAAACGCTCGCTGTTCGCGGAGAAGTGAGAGGAGGACGTCCGCGCGGACATGATCCCAGCGACCTCTGATCACATCCACGCCCTTGAACCGAAGGATGCAGGGAACGGTCGGTTTAGCGCCCCTCCACACGGCTTGTTTGTTCGAAAAGAAACGGAAAGCGGAGATGAGTTCCGGCCGAAGAAGCGCCAAGAACGCGGCCGCTTATCACCGCCGCGTAATCCTTCTCTTTTCTGCTTTGTTCGTCCGCCAACCGGTCCACGGCGGGATTAGGCGGAAGTGTTTCCGACCTCCTTTGGGCGGGCGTCAGCACAATGCTGGAGCAATCAGGGCGGCCGATTGGGCGTGCGGACCGAACGAATGGCCGCTTTCGTCACGGAGGAATGAATGCGGACGCGATGATTTCCCAATTGCTGGAATTAGTCATCGAAAAGACTTCGTTGATCCGATCACTGTGCTACTGAAAGGATGAGGCGGCGAGACAGTAGCTGATATTTGGTTTTTGCCTTTAGAATCACCCGTATGTTCGACACGAACCTCGACACACTGGCGAAGAATTTGCCTCGATTCCAAACCACGTCACTCGTCTAATACCGTTTTAGAGGCGAGACGGAACAGTTTCATTTTCATAACAAGCAGTTAGAGAACTCTGAACAGCAACAACAGACGACTCCGGCTACTTCAACAAACTGCAAGAACACAAATGCAGAAGCCGGGGATAAAAACATCTCCCGTGTTGATTCACGAACGCGGTAATTGGATTGATGCGCGTGCTCTCTTGCACGCAATCAGTATGATTCATTCCGCAAGGAAGAACACATTGATTGGGAAAGTACTCGAAAAGAAGAACGAAGAGAAGTCGGCTGATTTACAGTCGAACGGAAGGACGGAATGCTCTCAATTGAGCGTGTAATTGACCGAACGACCCCGCAGCCCCTCCTGCCGCCCATCAGTCGCAATTGTTCTCTTTTGAAAAGAAACACCCGTCTTCTACCGACTGCCCGATGTGCTGCTTTTCGAAAAAGTCCGAAGCTCGCTACAAACGATGGTGGACTTGCTGGGTCCACGCTCACGTATCCATCTTTCTGAATGACTGCTCGTTATCATTTGCTTGTTTAGTGCGTTGCCTGCCTTTTCTGCTTGTTCGGCCTGTTCGTGTTCGGGCGGCTCGTGTTCGACGACCTCGACAAACGGCAATTCGTGCATTTGGGCGTCCACGTGTTGGCTGTCGGCTGCTTGCTGTCGCTGCTAGTCGGCAATCGATGCAAATTGCTCAAGGCATACTTTCCGTTCTTCGTTGGATACGTGAGAGCCTTCCTACAATTCTTCCACTAGTTCCTCGCTTGCAGCACGCGTGTTTGGTCGCGAACATCGGCCTGGAGATCTTCGATTTCTACCGGACGCCCCACCCGACCCACGAGCACGTGGTCTCGCCGATGCCGCCCCTTAACTCCACCCGCTTCCCCAACGGGCAGCCGTCCCCGTTCGAGGGGATGTACGAGGAGACCCTGTGGGCGTTGATTCTCCTCGTCCTGATCGTCCAATCTTACGTAACATTCGTCGTCGTGATGTCCTTCTTGTGGGTCAAAGAGCGGCAGAACAAGCACAGGGTCCAGCCGACAGTCGCCGTTGAAGAAGCGAAGGCGGCGGCGATCCGAAGTAACGACGGGCAGCCCGCGGAAACGACCGCCGCCGCCACTGACCGAGCGGAAAGCAAGTGGGAGAAGAGATTTCACACGGTCGGCGTTGTGATCAATTTTGTTACTCAGATATTGCCCAAGAAATGATCTGTTTGCTCGCACCACTCATCCACTTGATTACTGGTATTCCTCAACTGTTGACTGTTTCCTTCTATTGATTTCGATCAATAAACACTTTTCTCATCGTTCCTTGTTTGATTCTACCCTCATCAATCATCCTTTCTTTGTTTGTTCCGCAACCCGCAGCTAATCCTTTCCCGAAAACCCGTGATTTCGGGGATCATTCGCGAGAAAAAAAGAGTCAAGGTTGCGCATTCCAGCGCCCAACGCCGTCGCCGCGTGACCGCCTTCTTTTTGCGGGTTTTAATGAAAAGCGGACAGCTTGGAAGGAAGCGGAAGAATGATGCCGCCGAGTGTTGACGGCCGCCCTCTTCACTGCGCGTCTTCCGCTCCCGACAAAAGCGGAACGACAAAACGGCAGAAATTGCTGCCAATTCGATGGTGTGCGACGAACGGCTAAAGGTTCCTTGGATTCCGTTCCTTCAATCGTAGTCGGGTGAACCTCGGGTTGATCGCCTGTCCATTCGATCAACACGTGATTCATTCCAATTACTCACCGCTCGATTGACCGACTGGCCGCCGCCGTTTACACTCGCGGCTCGAAAACACGCCGCTGGTCGGCCGCCGTTACGAATTCGAATCGAATCGAAATTCGCGTCGTTCTCGCCGAACGCCTGCGGCGGTTCGCAAAACGAAAACGGCCGACGGAAACCAGTCGGCGGTTTTGATCGAAAACGAGCGCTCGGTTGCGGACCAAAAGAAGTTCCTCGCGCACTCGTGAACATTGCGGCCGCCGACCACCGAACGGGACGGTCGGTTGTTGATCGAGACGAAAATTCCGTTTGTGTTAGTGTGCGGTACGTGCGTGTCCAGCGAGTGTCTTATTCTGTGTTCTAGCCTTTTTCTACTCATTATCTGCGTTGTTTAGATGTCAAACACGTTCTTCGGCCAGCACGTCCATCGAGCGGCGTTTCTTTTATCCGTCATAGGAGTGCTAGCGTCGGTGTTCACGGCGAGCTTCTACTTCTACGACTCCACGCCATTCCCGCGCCTCCACGTGATCCTCTCGCTGATCGCGTAAGATAAATATATCTTTTAAAAATAGGGAAACAAAAAAAATTAATTTTTTTGTACCATCGCTTAGTGCTCATTTAGTGTTGTTCTAAACTACTGCAAAAAGTGGTTCGCCAATTTCAAAAGAAACCCTAATTTCTTTGCAGATTTCTCTGCTACGTCTCGTTGATCGTCGGCAACTACATCGAATCGGCCGTCCTCTACTGGCCTTTTTTGATTATTATTGTGAGTGGTTGGAAGCTGTTGACTTGTTTTCATCTCTCTCCTTTTAGCCCTTCTGCATCATCGCACAACTTCTCAATGCATTCCTGATCTTCTTTATCGTCGGAATCGAGTTGACCACCGGTCGCCGGCAGATCATCGAGGATCCGGACCTCTCGCACGTCTACTCGTTCGTTCGCGCCCACCCAGAGTTCACGTACGATGCTTTACGTCCACCCCATGTCCTTGTGCTTCTTCTCGGCGTCTTGCACCTGCTCGCGGCTTTGTTCCAGATTTATTTCTATGTCGTTGTGATCCGAGCGCTGAGGTACATGCGGAAGATCGAGAACGGGCGCTTCCTCGAGGAGATCACGTGGTCCCGACGGGTGCATTAGACCCCACAATTTTTCCCTCCTTTTCTTAAGACTCTCACGTGTAATAAACGGACTATAACCGCCCTTGATTATGGAATCGAATGATTAAAAACGAAAAGGCTGAAGCGTGGAGTCTAGGGATGGCAAATGCCCGGGCAGCTGAAATTTGCGGGCAGGATGCCCGGGCAGCTGCCCGGGCAGCTGCCCAAATGCCCAAAATTTATGGGCACGTGGAAAAATCGCTCGACTACTGTATTTAAACACTTATTGTTACTTAAAATTGGGTTTTTTTTGACTATTTATAGCTTTAACAACACGTTAACTAACATTCGGCAAGAATAGAATAAAAGAAACAGCCATTGCATGACCATCAGGGTTTATGACCGGATGGATCTAAGGGGGTACCCTGATGAAATTTTCGAAAAAATTTATTTGTTTATTTTTGTGCGCAAACAACTTTTATGTCTACGAAATGTTTACTAAAACAGTTCTCCTTGCCGCCCGATCAAAAAACAGGTAGGTTTTACTTAAATTCTTCGAAAATCCCCCTTAAAATTGGTGATCCAAGCAAAATCTTGTTCAAAAAACGATGTTTAACACGTAACTTGCACTAAAAGTCCTAGAAAACTTGCAAAGATTACTTATCTGTGCAATAAAAATGCCAAAACCGTCGGTAAAATGTTTTTTTCACGTGCCCACTTTTTCGCTGCTGCCCGGGCGATTTTACCTGCCCGGGCACGTGCCCGGGCAGCTGCCCACTCCAAATGCCCGGGCAGCTGCCCGGCTGCCAACCCTAGTGGAGTCAAAGCAAAAAAAGAAAAACAACGGCGATCGATGATTCATCCGCCGAATGGAGAGGGAAGACGACGGGCGGGTCATCTGGGAGCAAAGAGGGGTTTTTGCCGACCATTCTTTCGATTGCACGCCTCCTCTTGCCGAAAGGGGAATCCGATTCGTCGGAAAAATCCGCCCGATCGGCTTCATTCTGTTGTCACAGGAAAACCGCGCAGTTCGTCCGGATCGCTTCAATGGCGGCAGTAAGGAACATGTTCCGACAGCACGTCCACGCAAGTTCCTCGCTCGATTCATTTTACCTTTTGTTGATTTAGGAGGCCGCTTTCACGATTGGAGTCGTCGGGGCGGCTGCAAGCATCGTCACATCGATTGTGTTCGGCCTCATTCAGCACACCGGGCAGTTTCTCTACGTCTCGCTTTCACTCGCCGCCGTTGCCGTCTACATTTCGGTGCTTCTCGGGAACCATTTCGGCAATCCGCTCTGCTACCTCCCGTTCTTCTTGGTTATCGTAGGTTTCCTCTTATTTGTGCTGATCGATCAATCATCTTCGTTTATAGCCGTTCTGTGTGATCGCACAGATCTGCTACAGCGTCTACTGGTGCATCGTGGGCGGCGTGTTGATGCGAATGCCCGTCAAGGAGATCCAAGAAGACAAAGACCTGATGAAATACTGGCAGCCAGCCCAGCACGCCGCTGCCGACGTCGCCGACCCCGAACTTTTCCTCCGACTGCTGGGCGGTGTGTTCGTTTGCCTGGGCATCGGATTCTTTGTGGCTTCCGTTATTCAGATTTTCTTTATCTACGCGATTATCCTCGCGCGCCTTTACTTGAAGAAGGCGCGAAGAAATCCCGAGTGGTTGAAGAACTGGCGAAAGCAGTCTCTGTACAAGGTGTAGCCGATCGTTCAACTCGCAACCAATAAAACATTCGATTCACGCCTGGTTTATTCCCGCACTCAACACGCGCAAAAGAAGAACTGCCGCCAGCTCTCGAAGTGGCCGAGTCGCTGGAGAATGCCGCGCCCCCTCCAGACGAAGAACGCGAAGAGGAGGAGCTGGAACAAGACGGCGATCTCGACGGTCAGCCGGAGCACGAGGACGAAGAGCAGCCGTTCGGAGAGGGCGGCCGGGCAGTCCGTCTGTTTGAGGAGGGCGTTCAGCTCGACGGCGCTCATCGCGACGAGGAAGAGCCCGACGGCCGCGTTCACCACCTGCAAGCCGGCAGTCGAAAGGAGGGAAGGAGGGGGACTCACGGAATTCGCGAGGAAGAGCGTGAAGAAGACGAGTTGTCGCTTCCGCAGGCCCCGCAACAGGGCGGCCGAGCAGCCGGCCGAGAGCGCGTTCATCACGAGCCGGCAGACGGCGAAGTGGAGGTCGCGGTCGGGCAGCACCGAGGCCGCGCACTTGTCATGAATGCCGGCGCTCTGCAAGGCGGAAGCGAGTGAAGATGGAAGGGCGAGGCTCACGAATGAGACCACTTGGTACACGCTGTAGACGGCCGAAAAGGCGGCGGTCAGCAGCGAGCAGACGGCCGCGTACCGCGCGATCCTCTGCAACAGGCGGGAGTGAGCGGGTGCAGGGCGGAACGGACCAAAATCGGCAGTTGGAGGCCGCAAATTGGCTGCAGGGTCCCCTCGACGTTCATCCGCGCCACCTCGGCGGAAGGACCGCGCGCCATCCCCGAACGAGTGAGAAGAAATGAGCCGCTTGTTGACCGCAAAGTGCCCACGAGTTCCAAGGAGGAGTTTATTCAGCCGCAAAGTGGAAGTTCACGCCTTCTTCTCGCCCTCCGCCGCTTGGTCCGGATCGTCCAGGTTGGTCATCTCTTTGGTCTGGCCCTTCTTGCTCTTCTTGCTGGCGGCCTTCTTCTTCTCGCCGCCGCCCTTCTTGTCGCCGTCCTTCTCCGAGTCCCAGTCGCTGAGGACGTCGTCCATCTGAAAGGGCGACGTTCATTACAGCAACAAGCGGGGGACTCACGGTGGGATAGTCGCCCTTGCCCCGCTTTTCCTTGCCCTCCGCGATCTTTTGCTGCAAGCGGGAGGATAAGGGAGCAGAGGGGAAGGAGACTCACCGCCTTGGCGTCGAGTTTGATCTTCTTGGGGACGAGCTTAGGCTTCGATTCTTCGCCCTTGTCCTCCTTCTTGTCGGCCTCATCCTTGGGCTCGTCCGGCTTCTTGTCCGCGCTCTGCGGGGCAACGGGGTCCTTCTTCTCGTCCTCCTCTTTCTTTTCGGGCGGCGGGGCCTTGGACTTCTCGCCGTCTTTCTTCTCGTCCTCCTTGGGCGCCTCGGGCAGGGCGCTCTTCCCGTCGCCGTCCTTGTTCTCGCCCTCGACCGCCTTGGACTTCTCCTGCAGGCCGATCGATCAAGAACACGCTGCAGATCGCCCACCTTCTCATCGTTTTTCGGGGGCGCCTCCGGCTTCTTTTCCTCCTCCTTCTTGTCCACCTTCGGAGGGGCGGCGGGCGCGGCGGCGACGGCGACGGGCGGCTGGGCGGGCGCCGTGACCATCGACGTCGTGACGCCCGGCGGCTTCGCGGGCGCTCCGGAGGCGGCGGCCGGCGTTTTCGGGTTTTCTGCCTTCTTTTTCGAACAGCCGGCCGCGGACGCCAGCAGGACGCCGGCGGCGAGCACGGAGCACTTGCCCGCTGCAACCGGAAGGGAGTGGACGGGCGGAAAGGCGGGCACTCACCGAGCAGGAGGGCGGCAGAAGGATCAATGGCGGCCATCGGGACGAGCGGAACGCGGAGAACTGGAGCGAATCGACCGGACGGAGCGAGACACTTCCGAATCAACTGGGCGGGTGAGCGCGCGAATGACTGCGAACTGCTTCCCTTTCGTCAACCGGAGCTTCCGCATGCAAATTCGCGCTCGCCCGGAGACGTCTGTCATGCAAATGGCGTCTGCATGGCCCAAACAAACAAATGCGTTGATTGGGAGCGGTCAAGCCACGTCAACCGTGATTCTGGCCCATGCCGAAGGGAATGAACACCACGGCTTCACGAATGAGTCCCATTTCTACTTGTGCTTGATCAGATCGATCTTCTTTTCTTCTCCAGTTGGACTAACCGGGCTGCGCGGAAGAACTTGCAGCCAACGAACAAATCGTTGCAAATCGGCTGCTCGTAAGTGAGTGAAGGCGTGTCGGATGAACCGAAGGGGAAAGCCGGGCGAAAGCGCAACGGGCTGATGATCCGCTCGCCCTCCGAAATAATTGCCCCCCGTCCCTCCGGTCGGCTCGTTCGCATCCCCCTCCATCCCCTCCCCTCTCCGCCCTCTTCTTTTTACTCCGTTCGATCGAATTCGATTGGCGGCTGAAGTGGTTTGAAACGCGCGCGATTTGCGGCGGTCGAAATTTTGCTAATTTTCCCTTCGGTTGTCCGCCGAACGCAAACAAACGTTCGGAAGCGGCGTTGGTCTCTCGATTTCTATTGAACACATCGTCTACTCATCGTTCACTCAATTCGACCAATACCGATGGCTCACGGGTGCTTGTGTTCGATTCACGTGCACAAGGGCGCCTTTCAGGTGAGCAGACCGTCTTATGTTCTCGAGTGAAAGTCGTCTTCAGATCGGGATCGTGGGCCTCGTCCTCTCGGTCTTCATCATGCTGTGGTGCATTTTCTTTCACTCGTTCGTCGTGTTCTCCGTCGGGACCGTCTCGTTCTGCTGCTACCTCGGCCTCGTTATGGCCGTCCACATTGAGAGTTGTGGACTGTACTGGCCGTTCCTGCTCCTACAAGTTGGTTACTTTCATCCCACCGTTCGTTTGTGATTCATTCTTTCAGCCGTTGGTGATCTTTGCTGAGCTCACGTTCTGCATGATCTCCTTTTTGGTGATCGGCGCGGCCAGCTTCCTCGACGCAAAAGAATTGAACCAGGACCGAGATGTGCAAACACTCGTCCGCGCGTACCCGCTCTTCTTCCAGGACCTCGACGAATACGCCCTGGGATTTGCTTCGTTTATGCTCTTTTGGGCGGCTGTGCAAGTCTACGCCTACTCCGTTGTTCTACGAGCTTTCGCGTACCTGCGCAAAGTGCGGGACTTTCCGCCACCGCTTTCCGTCGGCTGGAATCATCGCGTGTGATCGCGCACGATTGTTGTCCTCTTCCTCGCCTCCCTTCTGCTTTCCACCTCAAACTGCCGCTCAATCGTCTTTGAATCGTTTAATAAATACGTTGAGAGAAGGAGAGGACCCGGATTCTAGCACCATCGTCGAACTAAACGCTCAGGGGCGATAAGCGGGGGCGGGCGTCGTGGCCACCGGAGCTCCCGGCTTCCAGTCGAAGGGCGGCGGCGGGCAGTCGGCCGGCCGGGCGGGCGGCAGGTCGTTCCGCGGTCCGCACGCGTAGAAGGCGGGCAACAGGGGAAGCGGGAGGCCCGTGTGCGGGTCCAAAAGCTCCCGCTCGATGAACTTCTTCGAGCGGTATGCCACCTCAAGGAAGTAGGCCCACGTGAACATCAGGATGATCACCTGGAAACGGCGATCAATCGGTTTGTTTCATTCGAACTCACCGCAATCCCCACGAACAGGACGAAGTGGATCGTGGCCGCTTGTTGGGAGATCCGCAGGGCAGGCACTTTGTGCATGATGATCACCGTCGACTCGAGCAGCTCCGAAGCGCATTGGAACATCTTGTAGACCTCAAACAGCCGGCCGATGAGGTCACCGAACGAATGGTTCCACTCACAGAAAAGGCGAAGAACGGCCAGTAGTACGAAGGGCGGAGTTCTCTGTTCGCATGGGCCAGAAGCAGGCAGCAGACGGCCGCAATGAAGACGTTCATGTACACGAGTCCTCGGGATTCGGGGATCGCTTGGAGGTAGAAGACGTACACCCGTTGGGCGGTGGCCACCACGTTGTTCTCATCTTTCGGCGAGGAAAGAAACGAAAAGGCGGAGGCCACGTTGTAGAAGATCGCCACGAGGCTCTTCGCATTGAGCAGCGAGAGGGCAAACGAGTAGAAAGCCACGTGCAGGCAGGCCCGCTGAAAATAGATTCGATTTCTTATCGCCGCCGTCCGTCGATCACTTTCATCAGCGTGGAATTCTTTCGAAAAGACCAGAACGAGATCAAAACTGTTTTGTAGCCTGCAGTACGAATGCAGAAAGGCTGCTTTCCGATCGGAGGGATAAAGACCGCTGGTGGCTCGTCGAAATACTCACGTGAACGTGTGTTTTGCCGAACGCGTAGAGATGCATCGCCGCGCTGCCTGAAAGAAAGCCCGCAATCAAGCGCCGAGGTCGCGCGCGGGGGGGAAAGTTCGCGAAGAGGCCGCCGAGCAGAACGAACTGCCGGCCGGCCGGCCGCCGCGCACCTGCGGGAAGAAGGGGCCGAGCGGAAAACGGGAGGGAGTGCTCGTGATGGGCGAAAGAAAGACCGCCGATTACCGCCCGTCGTTCCAATTGCGCCACGAGTGCGTAATAAAAGTGCGGTTGTTGATCGAAGGGAGGCAGAAAAAGAAAGAAGAAGGAAAGACGATCACTTCGGTCGCCTCCGAGCGTGAAAGAAGGCGGAAACAACCGGAAAATCGACTCCGCTCGGCGACGATCAAGCGCCGACTTTTGTACGCGCGCGCGCGAAGAAGCTCGTTTTCGGTCGATTGCGTGAAGCAAAAAGAAGACGTGCGTGGAGCCTCCATTCCGCCTTCTTCCACAAAAGCCGGCTGAAAGAAATGAGCGGCGAACGGCGGGAATCATCGTCATTCCTTTGGGTGAGCCACGCCCGTCTTGATTCACACCCTTCGCGAGAGAAGCGAGCGGCCACGGCGAGGAACACGGGCGTACCCTGTGGTCGATTCGTAGACAAAGCGGGGGATTGCACCCAAAAGTGCAGCGTTCACGCCGCCGCTCCCTTTTGAGCGCGCGGCCGGCCGGTCGAAACTCTTCCCAATAATCCGTCCTTTGATCGCAGGCTCTCCGCAACGCCACGACCGAGGCGGAAGCAAAGAAGATAACGCGGACCGCGGAAAGTGCGCCTCCAATCGACGCGAATTGCCGGCGGTTAGCGGAAAGCATTCTTCCGGGTTCTCCGAACGCACAAAACGGGACCAAAACGAGAAGAAAGTCGGACGACGAAGAAGCGCGCCGGCTGTTCAAACTCCCGCACAAGTCGGGGGATTAGGAGGCCGGAAAGGGGCGGAAATCGTCCACTCCATTTCGCTAATGAAGCCACGAGGTCGGAGACGGATCAGGAGCGACTGCAGGGGGCAACAGGCGGGGATTATCGAAGGCGAAAGCCTCTTGGAATGCGAGCGACCTCCTTGCCGACCGCTAATGTAAGTAGTCTTTTATATCAGTCTACTTACTCATACTGTAGCTACATAAAGGAGAAAACAAAACGAGGATTTTAGATTGCTTTACAGGCTCCAATAGCAAGGGTTAGCCTTTGTGGGAGCGCTGAGTTTATTAATCGATCCACAGGCGATAGTCGGTACGTAACTCGCTGGTTTATTCCTAACGGAAATGGCAGTCAGTAACGCAATTCGTAGTACTCGTTTTCGAACGGGGCGGTCGGCTGTTGCTCGGCCAACGCTGCCGGATCCTCTCGTTTGGAGGCCGCACGGAGAGCGGCAAACTCGCGCCGCTGCTGGTTCACGAAATCCACGTGCCGCTTCCCGCGGTAGACCAGCGAAACGCAGTAGAAGGCGAGGACGATGAGCCCAAAGTACAACAGCTGGTCGAGGGGGAGCGTCCGTCGGTTGATCGCGGCGGCCAGTTGAAAGCAGAAGTTCTGCCAAAGGACTCCAACCTGAAAACAAGAAAGAAATGGCAGGAAAGAGGAGGGTAAACGAACGTCGATCAAAATGAGCGGCCAGTAGAATTTTCCGCACTTGACCACGTGCCCGAAGAGCACCAACAAAGCGGCTACGAACTGCGCTCCAAGAATGACCCACTCCACATAGAATTCGCCAATTGAGGGGCCGAAGTTCGCAGCGATGGCCACTCGCACCTCGTACGGAATCCTCCAGTCGTCCGGATCCTTAAAGCAGGAGGTAATGCAATCGATAAAAGTGCACTCACTCCATTTCGTAGCGAGAAGAAGGCAGCCGCCGCGCAGCACGTGTACACCAAATGAAAAACGGCGATCAAACAAGCGGCCGCCTGCAACACTCGACTGTTGGCGGATTAGCGCTCGAAACGAACGAACATTCACGGGGATCCCGCAGAAACAGCAATCGCGATCGTTGTATGCGTTCACCATTCTGCTTCGTTCTCCGTACGAACTGGAAGAGTTTAATCGCATTAATCGAAAGCGTGCATTTCAATCGCCTACCCTCAATCACGCTCATCTAATCGATCGATCGACGCCGTACGGGGAATGCGGGGGTTTAAACGGCGCGCGAGGTACCCGCCGGGCGAGCGAGCGGCAAGAGCGGCGGGCGATCCGTGAACACACCTCCGCAAAAAACGGGCAAGACGGCGGACGGGAGAAAACGGGCGGCTAACACGAGCGGAGCGGAAAGAAGCCGCCGCTCGCCCGTCCGTCGGATGACCTCGCGAAACGCGCGGGTCCTTCGGTTTGCGGCGATTTGCACGAAATCAAGACGGCGAGCGGGAGTGAGTCATTCGGCGGCGACCGTCGCAAAGCGAGCGGCGAGCAGCGGTGGATAAGTGGAAGGAGAAGGAAGGAATAACGTCTCCAATTACAGCGGCCTTGAAGCGATGAGTGGGCGGAAACAAAACAATAAGCGACGTTTCATCGATTGACAGACAACTCGATTAGTAACTGCTCTAATGATGACTAATCAAAAAGTCGCAAGTTCAAACCAAAGTCCTTCGAACGACCTTCCGAACGTTCGAATTCGAGTGCTGATTGCGGCCAATTACTTGCGCCTGCCTGAAAGCTTTCTGTTCGCCTCCTTTCCAATCAGAACTCGCAAACAGTCGAGTGCCGGCAGTCATCATTTCTTCTCAAAAGGACACCACGATCCCCGCTCAACGCGTCGTCAACCACGAGAGAGTTTGGATCATCGACGCGGACGAGATGAGCGAAACGCCGATGTTGTGTCTGTGTGGCATGCACGTCTACGTGAGTTGTCCACCAACTTCCGCCATCAATCGAGCTTTCAGCCGGGATCGTTCACCATTGGAGTGATAGGGGTCTCTTTGAATACGATGATAGCCGGTTACTGCCTCTTTGTTCACTCGTTCGTCCTCATGGCGGTCGCTCTTTTAGCCTTTGTTGCATGTGTGCTTTTGGTAAGTGAAGACCCGAAAAATCTGTAACGTTTTTGCTTCAGATTGTCGGCAACCACACGGAGAACCCGCTCTTGTTTTGGCCGTACTTGATCGTGCAACCGGTCGTCGTTTTCATCCAACTGGTTTTTGCTCTGCTTTCGTTCGCTCTTGTGGCCGGAGCGATGGGCTTCCTCGGCGACCTCGCTCAACACCCGTACGCGCAACAGGCCGCTGGACTCTACCAGGGATTCTTCCACCCGATCGGCCTCTTCGCTGCTCTCTTCGCTTTTGTCTTGCTGCTCTACTGCGCTCTACAAGCGTACTTCTTCTACACCGTGCTGCGAGCTTACGGTTTCCTGAAGTACATGCTCACAACAACTCCCTACTTCGACGCCGACTGGAAGCCGCGCATCTACGTGTAAAGACACCCGATCACTGAACTAACGCCTTGCTTGAAATAAATATTCGTGTGTTCAATCTGTGGTTCGCCTGTTGTATTGAGTGCAGGTGCAAACTGCAAACGATTGGTTGAGTGAGCCTTTTGCTCCGCGTTGATTGGGTTCTTTCCAATCCCCAGCAGGACTGAATACGCGACGATGTTGTTGAATTGTAGTCCAGAGATTAAAAAGAGCTTTCGGCTCGTTTAGGCCTGCCGTAAGTTCAGAGATCGGCCTTTTGCAGCTGTCCGTGTCGAAAGATGTTGATTGGAGGCCGGCGAGTTTTGCACGAGATGTCAACGAGCAGGCGGGTTGTTTTGCTCGAGCAATGGCCAGAGTTCATCGATCGATGGACGACGGCCAATCGGAGACCACAAACAGCCGAGCAGAACCCGGATTGCCGGTTTCTTCTGTGCCGACCCAATTGCGGAGATGGTCCGTGACTCCTCATCTGTGGAGCCGCTCTCCGCAACGGCCATTCGAGTGTACTCCGCCTATCAACACGTGACCTTCTTCTTGAACGCGACTACCTTCTGTCTTTCAATCGTCATCATCCTGCGGGGTTCGACAAAAGCGATGGGCCGCTACAAGTGGTTCCTCTTGAACGAATGTCTCTGGAACTTCTCGCTTGACATCATCGCCTGTTTGTGGCAGCCGGCTCCTCTGTTGGACGAGGGCGTGTGTGCCTACAGCACTTCTCCTTTCCTGCGAGATTCCTCCTCGCTCGCAAGCCGAGTCGTCTTTTCGATTGGAGCGTTCTGTGCAATCGGCAAGGCGGCTGCGCTCGCCGGCTGTGTGCTGCATCGGGGAGTGAACGGTGAGGACGAGTGCATTCATCCGAGTTGATTGATTGCTCTGTGTTTAGTGTTGCCGCAAGACAGTTGGGTTCCGCAGCTATACGCCCACCTCTCGCCGTGGGCGGAGATTTTTGCGTGGGTGGCCGCGGAGATCGTCGGATTCGTGGGTTGCTCTTCCCCGCTAGACAATGACCGCTTCTGTTTCAGTTCCTCTTCAACGTCTCCACGGAAGCTCCACTGGAAACCTCGGAACCGACGGCCATCTGCGTGCGGGTGAACGGCGAGGAGCCGCCGATCGTCTTCGTTCTCGTCCTCATTCCGCTGGGCGCCCTTGTGTGCGGAAATTTCTTCGTCCTCGCGATCGCCATGTGGTCCCTCCGGAAACAACAACCGACCCTGCGCGAGAGCACGTACAAACTGCAGAAAATGCTGCTGGTCGCTTGTGAAGTCCATCTGATCGTTTCGATTGTTTTGCTTATTTTTCCGCTCTACGTCGTCCTGCTGTTTGCCTCGTTCCCCACAAGGCATTCGAATCTCGTCGTCCTCGTCTCGATTTGCGTCTTCTCCAACCACTCGCTCTTCGACGTCGTCCAGCTCGCTTTTATCCGGCAATACCGCGAGTATTTCGTCGCTCGCTTTGTTCGCTGCCGGTCGCGAAACAAAACGGTCACAACGACCGGCAGTTTCTTCACGGTCGAGGCGACGGAAAGCCGCAAGTCGAGCCGCTTTTCGATCCAACTACCGAAAGCGATCCCGTTGAGAAGAAACACCTTTTAGTTCATTTGTTCCTCATTTGACGCCCGATTGTTTTCTTTTATTGGCCACAATTAAACGTTTGCTTGTGACAACCTTTGGGCTGCAATCTCATGGACGGCGGAAGGCAGGTGCTTCCCGGGAATACAAAATGCCCGTCGCCGTCCGAAGGAACAACGGCCGAGTGGATGGCGTCAAGCCGAATGAAAGTGCCGAGTGGAAACATTCGCTTCTTCGGAAATGCGAGTAGACGGTCTCCACTTCGACGGGCTTCCGTCCGAGTCGTTCCTTCGTTTCAATTCGATTGCTGAATGGATCGCCCTCTTTTTGGGCACAATCGTGTTCCTTCTGTCCGTTCTCGTGATCACGAAAGCGAGCACTCCACTGATGGGGGCCTACCGGTGGTTTCTGCTAAACCAAGCGGTTTGGAACTTCTTCTTTGATCTGGTGATCTGTTCCTTCCAACCCACGGGCCTCTTTCCCGCTCTCTGCGGCTTCTCGACGTCGCCGATCTTTCGAAGAAGGTCCTCGCTGCCCCCGCGAATCGCTTTCGTCGTGGCCACGTTCTCCGTAATCGGCAAGTCGGCGTCGATTGGGATGGCTCTCGCCCATCGTTTTGCGTGCGCTTTCCCGGAGAACGTGTGGATTTCTCGTTTGTACCGTGCTGGGACGCCTTGGATGCAGCTCGTTTCACTGGTCCTTGTGGAGGTCTTCTTTTGTGTGAGTGGAAGCGGAAAGAAACCGGTAGAAGGACACGTGTTTCAGCCATTCGTCTACCTGAGTGACGCGGAGGACGAGCGAATCCGAGCGGAACTCACGCGGACGAGCGAAGTGATGCGCGCCGTCTTCCAACGAGAGCCCAGCACGTTTTGCTTCAGCGCCGACGAGACGCCGACCTCCCTGCTGCTGAGCATCGCCGTGATCACCGGCCTCTTCATCCTCCTGTTCTTCGGCCTTCTTGCATACACCAGTTGGCTTCTGCGCAGTCAGAAGGAAGCTTTGAGCACGAGCACCTACCGAATGCAAATCATGCTCTTTTGGGCCTGCACCGCACAGGCCCGTTCCGCCTTTCCATTGGCTAAATGATTGGTTCTTTTAGATCGTGGCTGGCTTTCTCCTGCTCGTTCTGCCCGCCTACTTCACACTGGCCGTGGCCATTTTGAAGGTCTCCAGTAAAAATGAAGAAGTGGGTGTGGCCGTCAGTCTGACCGCCTTCCATTCGACCGTCGACTTCTTCTGCTTGTGCTGCTTCGTAAAGCCCTTCTCGAGGTACCTGCTGCAAAAGTTCTGTTGCCGCTCGAAACAACCCAGCACAATGGCCGTGTCCTACGTTCAAACGACCGAGCTGGCTCGCACTCGGCAGTCACTGACGGCAGCTCATCGAGCCCGCCCGTATGCTACCATTCGACATCTGCACCGTTGAACTCACTACTTTTATTTGTGCTCGGGTTTGCGAGTAGAGTGGACAATAAAAAAGAACAATATTCGGGACAGAGTGTCGCTAATTACTGGTAATAAATAAACGAGCAAGAAACTAACTAAACATCAAAGAATTGGAGTAAATGAAGGGATCGTTCGAATATTTACAGAAAAGCGGGGAGAATCGCGGCCTTCCAGCGGTCACTTCTGGTGGGGGACCGCCGCGACCTTCCGCAGCTGTTTGTTCTCTTCGATCAGCTTCGAGTTCAAGTGAAGGACGGTGGCCAGTTGCTGCAAACGACGAGGAGTGCGAAAGAAATGAAATCAGAGAGACGAACCTTCTCCAAAGCCGCCACTTTCGCGCTCAAGTCCTTCGGCGTGGCCGTCTGCTGGGCGGCCTCTTTGTCCGCGTTCTAAACAAAGAAAAGGAATAAAAGAAGCGAAAGCAAAGACGCACGTTGATGCTGCCCGAAATGGACACTTGATCGACGTCGGTCGAGTTGTTGTCCTCGATGTCCGCTTCCAAGTCGGAGTTCAGTTGGTTCGGCCGGCGGAGGAGTTGCTCCAGCTTGTTGGCGCAGTCCCGCTCGCTCTCGTTCTTCGTCTCGTCGCCGTCGTCCCCGCTCGTCTGAACACAACGAACAAATGAAAAGGAGGGCAGGAAGAAACCAACGGTATTGTCCGTCCCCATCAGGTCCACGTTCCGCCGCTTCTCGCGCAGCTTCCGCTGCTTGTCGGCCGGCCGGTGGGCGGGACGCATGTGCGGCACGTTCGGGTGATGGCAACGCTTCTCGCGCGGCTTTCGGGGATCTGAATCACGAGAATAAACGAGATTGTTCGAAAGAAGTCAAACCTCCGGAGCAAATCGGCGCACACGCACTGGTCGCCATCCCGTTTTCCTGAACGATCGCTCAAAATAAATGTGGAGAACGAGCGGTCGAATGATAAGAACGCGGCAAGCGGTCGGCACAAACGAACGGAACGCAGGAGCTCGACGAAAAAAATTATTGCCCGCACGCGCCAACACCCTTCCCTCGATTCGTTATAAGAGAAAGACCGAAAGTCGTCGCCTTGAGCAGTCGAGCAGACGAACAGCACTCCGCATTGACCGTCATCGACCATTCTTTTACACACTTCGACACTTGCTCGATGTTTTTGCTGTCTTGAGCAACGCGGCTGCAAACAAAAAAATACTCGTTTGGTCCAAGCAAAAGGAAAACTCACCGCTTATTTGACTACAAACGATAGCAGATTGTTCACACGAGCGTTGAATTACAATTCATCTCCAAATTGAGCTTCTAATGATTCCATTTTCTCTCGTTTCTTCCGCCGATTCAGGAAAATCGATAAACGGCGGCAAAAGGCGAGGAGTTTGGCGGCCGGCCGGCAGCGAGCGGATTTCGTGGCCTTCCGTCCGCAACAATCCGGGCGGGAGCGGACGAGCCGCACAGCTGGAAGGCGGAAGGCGGCGGAAGACGTCGATCGAAAGTGACGGCGAGTGATCTCCGAGCATCCCGCGGCGAACTCAAAATAAACAATCGTGGGAGGGAACACAAATCGCTCGTAATCTCCGCTTTGTGCAGTGCTTGTGCCCACGAGTTGTTTCCGTTCGCATTTGAACACTCGATTGAACAAATGATTGCAATTCATTAGAACGCGTGCTTTGTAGTTGAATTCGCTCTCGTAGTGTTCCCGAAGTACCCACTTGCCGGAGGAAGCATTCCGCCGACTCGTCGCTTCGATTAGCCACGAACTTCCCGTTGTTTGGTCGGTCGGTCGGTCGGGAGGCAAACCAACTGGAGCGAACGGACGGGCGGACGGGAGGAGCGGGCGGAAAGGAGTGTGTTTAAACTTTCCGCTCCGCCGTCTTTCGACGTCGATCGACGGAAAGCAGGCGGGGCGCGCGGATTGCACAACTCCGCCGGCCGCTCGTTGATCACTTCGCGTTGTTGTTTTCCAATTGTTTTCGGAGTTTTCTCGTCATAACCACCCTTCATTGCTGCACGCGATTCAACGGAAATGCCGATCGAGCTGCCGACCGACGACAAAATTCGAGGCTACGATGATCGCTACTTTTGGCACGCCGGCTTCCACGTCCATCGGCTGGTGGTCGTCGTCTCGATGCTCGGCTGCCTGTTCAACATCTTCCCGCTGATTTACCTCACGAACCGCGAGTTCGCTCAATTCGACGTTGGGCGCTCGGTGACCGCCGGCCTCTCGCTGCTCGCTTACCTCATTTTATTCTTTGGCAACTCCAGCAAGAAGAAGTCGTTCTATTGGTTCTACTTCATCGTTCAGGTACGCGAATGTAATCCTCTCGCTCTCTATTGCTTTCTTGCAGCTGTCGTTGCTGGTGCTGTGGTTGCTCGGCTCGTTGATGGCCATCTACTTTGCGGGCGTGATCATCCAGCGGCTGCTGCATCCGGACGCCATGGAATCCCACCTGAACATCTGGTGGCTGATCCACATTGCCGTTCTGATGACGGGCAACCGGCAGGACTACGGCCGACAGAACGCAGAAGTGCCCGTGGCGATCCTCCTGATCACGAGTTCCCTCCTCTCGCTGTTCGGAACGCTCTTTCAATTCTACTTCATGTGGATTGCGTACAAAGGTAAGAATGCAGGCGTCGGAAGGAAACTAATCGTTCTATATCCAGGATACGTTTATTTGGACCGCGTCCTCTTGAACCCACTCTCGCCGCTCAAAAGAGTGGGATGATCTTGATGCGTCCGGTCCTTCTTCTTTCAATAAACCTAATCACTGCTCATGAGCATGCTAACAGCGTTGCTTTATTTCAAGAAGGAATCACAAGGAAGAGCGGACCTGCATAAGCGCGTCCCCCAAAAGATTCTTCCCCTTCCAGGCGGAGGGATCGGCGATCTTCGGGCTCGTGTGCTGGACGCCCGCACTCCAGCGGAGGTTCGAGTCGTCAGCGAAGACGAGCACGTCGTTGCCGGTCTCCTTCAATGCCTTCTTCAAGTAGAGGTTTTGGAAGAACTTGGCCTTCAGCGCTCGCTTCATCACGCCGAACGACTTGGCGTCCCACTTCTTTGCATCGAAGGTCGACAGTTGGAAGCTGAGGATTTGCGCTTGACGGCCGGAGGGCTCGGCGAGGATCCTTTTCGCCATTCGGTTGTCGCCGAAGGTCCTCGCTTTCGTGTACGCGAAGAAGTTCTGGGCGTTGTGAAAGTTCCGCCCATCCAGGTAGAGGACTTCCGTCGGGTAGAAGGCGTGGAAGTAGTTGCGTTTGGAGTAGAAAATGCGGTACATCCGCCCGTCCGGCCCCTTCTTCCGCAGTCCGATGTCCGGGCTTCGTTCTAAAAAATAGGTGAGTGTGGAGGTGATCAAGAGAAGAGAGCTTACTGTCCGCTCCATTCTTCAGTCCCGTTCGCACTTCCATTAAAGCGCGGCCAAGGTAGTTTGTTCCTCGCCACTTGGTGGGGTCTTGAATGCTCGGATCGTTCACGGACAGCCCCACGCCCCAACGGTAGTCTTTTGGGGCGGCTTCCACCAACGTTCCGCGAGTTGCGAGAAGAGCGGCCTTCAGACGGCGATGCTGCTTGAACTTCTCGAAGATCGCTCGTTTCATGATCTGAAGGCTGTGTCGTAGAGGAGAAAGAAGTGAGTGCTCACCGTAAACGAAACTGCGTCCCACTTGTGTTGGTCGAAGTTGCGCACGTTGCGGCCGATCTCCTTCGCCTTCATCGGGTCCCTCTCTTTCAGCAGCTTCCGTTCAGCGAACTTGTCACCGAAGATCTGTGCCTTCCGGTAGAAATAATACTTAACCAGTTCAATTCTTCAAGCGTTCCATCATTCCTCGAAACTACCTGCTCGGTGCTGTAGAAGACATTCTTGTCGATCGTGATGTCCGTCACGTAGTGATTCGAGTAAGGGTAGTTGGCTGCGTAGAAAGGGAGGATTCTCTCGCCCTTTGGCGAGTACACGGCTTTCGGTTGACGGACACCTGAAAGGAGGCTGATTGAAGACAGTTACTTCATTCGAACACTCACATTCCACTCCGCAAACCACGAGGAGCCCCACGAAGATGCCGATGCGAAGCATTTTGAAAGGTTTGTGAAGAGTGAAGGGTTCATCTTCCTTTTATATTCGTCGTCCTCGCCTTCCTCCAGCTTGTGACGCTCGTCCGCGGGTTTGAACAGCCGGCCGACGATTCGAACGGAAAAGCGGGATGGCCGCGGAAACAAACTGGAGATCGCAACGACGATAATTGAATCCTTTGTTCGTCCCTCCCGCCACAATTCGACAGTCCACCTTCTACACTCGGTTTATTTGGACAAAGGGCCGGCGGGGTGATTGGGAGCGGGGAGCGGGGGTCAAAGTCGAACCGGCGGACAAACAGAAAGGACGGTACTTCGAAACTACGCGCATTGTCCGCGATCAGAAGGACTTGGTGAGCACTTGGACGGGCGTCGTGTCCGTCGGGTGGACGACCTGTGGCCCCCGCGTGGTGTAGAGGACGTTGTGACGTCCGGTCCGCGCGTACAAGAGATACCGACGACCTCGAATCACTAAACGGAAGCGTGAAAATGTGTCTGTGTTGCCGCTTCAACTAACCCACAAACAGGAAGTAGCAGTCGATCAGGAAGATGACTATGGCGATCCCGATAGCCGCCAGAATGCCGAAGAAGGTGGGCGATCGTTCTTCTTCCGGAATCTCAGCCACTTTGCCCGCTAGGACCGCTATTCCCGCAACCACGAAGAGGGCAACCCAAATCATCCACCGTATCGCTTCATTCAGTTAAACAAACCTTTGCGATCTGGAAGCCGAGCTCAAAGTAGCCGATGATCAGAAAGGGAATGTAGTAGAAGGGTTTGCGTTTTCGGTTGCCGAAGATCAAAAAGAGGCAGGCGACCGCGACGATTGTGTTCAGCAGGATGTCCCTGCAACGTACCCGTTCACTAATACAAACTTTAACAAGCCCTGCCAAATCGCGTGGTAAAAAGATCGGGAGCGGACGGAGAAGAGTACGTAGTCAATGGTCTCGCCGGAAGTTATCTCAAGCAATAAACTTTACGAGTACTCGGATTTTCAACCACTTACGTCGTTCTTTCCCATGATGTACACATCGCCCAATATTGCAAGAATGACACCGATCAGACACAATATAGCAATGACGAGCGTTCCTTTGTGCACATGTACACCACACCAACAAAAATCAGAAGCCATCTTCCCTGAACAACGAAAGAATTGAGTGGAAGCGGACGAAAACACGCGGAGTTTTCTCGAAATTAGCGGACGAACGGATTTGAGCAAACAACGAACGCCCGGCGGCCGTCCCGCACTCATAAATTCGCTTCTTGCGCGCCCGTCCGACGACCACGTGGTGAGTCACCCGCTCGCCGTTCGCCCGCTTCCTTTGACTCTTTTTTCTTTCCGCCGGCCTTTGGACGACGGGATCACGAGTAAGCGGATTCATTTCAGTCTTTCTGCTCGTTTAATCCAATCGAAGTCGAGTGTTGGTTCTGAAAGCGGCGTGTGTTTACTTGAAAGCAACAGAAATGAAGAGCTTATTTACAAACAAACAAAGAAAGAAGGCGAGTGGATCACAAGAGAGTCGGCTGGTAGGCGCCGCCCAAGTGGGAGGTGCAGCCGGATATCGCGACTCGCATCGCGTCCACCCGACCGCGGTATTTGATCACGAATGCGCGGCCTTTCCGCACGACGTTCACGCAGCCGAGGGCGGCGAGCACGACGAGAGCGGAAAGCAGACACAACAGGCCGATCTGTACGGCGGCCATCAGCCGGCCGCTCGCCGGAACCTCGGCCACTTCTCCTTGGTAGACGCTGAAGGCCGCTCGCGTGAACAGAAGGATTTTCAGCACTCCACATCCGATCATCGCGTACTGCAAACAAGAAGGATGAGCATGCATGTGAGTGGGGACTCACGGAGCAGTAGATGAACGGCAAGTAGCCGCGTGGTTGAAGGCGGAGGTTTGCGAAGATCAACACGCCCGCACTCAAACTCCACAGCGAGTACAGGCAGAGGTCCATAAGCACGTGGTAGTACGCCTTCCTTTCGAGCGTCCAGTAGACGTACGAGAAGAGATCTCCGAGTACGACCTCAAAGCAGGCAGAAATGAAGGAAAGAGTAGAAATACGAACTTCATTCCGATGCAGATTCGTAGCGTCAATTGCAATCAAGACCATCGAGCCGAGAATGCAGAAGACGCCGACGATGAAGCACCCGTGCTGCAACGAGGGTTGTTTATTGAATGAACCTTGAAACCATTCGAGTGATTGAAGTAAACAGAAAGGACGGTCGACGAACGCGATCAGCAAGTGGCCTGTCGGCCGTTCACCCGTCTGTTTATCACGCCTGTTTATTCTGTTGATTCACTCGCGTCAATGAGAGCGGGCACGTGATCGAAAGCATAAGCAATCAAGCTTCTCGTTCTCATTCTTTCCGTTCATTTATCCGTTTACCATCGAAATGAATTCTTTTCGATGGGATGCGGAAGTGGACGCGTTATCCAACGAACGAGCGACGGCGTGCAACCTTACGGTCGAATGGCCAGCGGAGATCTTCGAACGGGCGGTAAGAAAGCGCGTAGAAAGTGATCATTCGATTCGTGCTGTTCAGGTCCACGTTTTGAAGTTTGTTGCCTCCGTTTCGCTCGTTTTGGACGTCCTCCTCCTCCTCTGCTCGTTCTGTTTGCTCAAACGGCGGCCGAAGGCAATCCCCGTGTTCGTCGCGAACATGACGGCCGGCGATCTCCTCTCTTGCGCCTGCTTTCTGCTCGAAGAGGTCCGCTGGTCCCTGCTTTCTGACCGAATCGTGACCGCTGGCTGGTATGTCGGAAGCACTAGTGCCGCCTTCTCGTTGCTTCTCCTCAACTGGGCCAAGTTGGACCTCTTCATCAACCCGTTTCGGAAATTCCCGCACGTCTCCTCTCGCTTAGCGTTCTTGCTTTTGGCCGTCGTTTGGATTCTGGTCGCTACGTAAGCTTTTTGATTCGGAAAGGCAAGACGGTCAGTTGCGTTTCAGGCTCTTCGTGGAACTCTTCCGCAGAGACCTCCCAGTAGACGAATGCCCCTTATTTGTAGGGATCGACGTTACAAGCAGATGTTTTGATGCCCACTTTCAGGAACGCAAAAGCGAACAAGGATCGTTTGTCCGTTTATTCCCACTCGTCCTCCTCGCCTTCCCGTCCGCCATCTCGCTCGTCCTGAACGTCGCCCTCTTCTGTTCCGTCCGCCGGCAACTCCGCCGTCGAGCAGATCGTTTCCCCCACTCGTCGTTCGCGTTCCAGTGCAAAACGGCTGGTCGATTGAAAGCGATCGGTTATTCAACCCGAATGTTTAGCTCAACCTCTCCTGCTTCGTCTTTGCCTCGACCGTGTGGTCCGTTTGGAGTTTGCTGCCGCATCGTTTGGTTTGCGCCCTGGAGCCGGAGAGCCGCCATGTTTTGGACCCGAAGGCGTGCGAGAGCCTTCAGTTTCTCGTTTGGTTCTTTCGCTTCAACTTCGTTTTGGGTCCCGTGAGTTCGAACGAGAATCAAACGGACGTGGCCGAGATGTTTAGATCGTGAATCCCTTCCTGTCTGCTTTCTGCTACGCGCCGTACAAACGAGCACTCCAACACCTTTTCCTCTCCCCCCTCCACCCGCTTCTTTCGATGGGGAAGCGAGCCAAGAAAGCCGTTGGGCGGTGTTTCCGACGAACGCCGCGGGATGGGATCAATCGGCCGTTGTTGCCGTAAGAATAAAGACCGTTTAAGAAGATTCGAACGTTTGAAAGGAACGAAAGAACTCACGTGGCAGGAAATCCCAACACAACACGCGTCCGTCTCCACGGGCTTTGTCGATTTCATGGTGCGAGAGCGGGAAGGGGCAAGGGAAAGAGGTCAGAGTGGAAGGCTGAAATAAAAAGAAATGATTACAAATTCGAAAGTAACTCGCGCTAATCCCACGCAAACAACCGAGCGGCGCGGTGTTTGTATCGTCTTCCTCTCGAGCGATCATTCCGTTCGAATTCTCGAGAAGAAAAGCGGAGAGTTCGTCCTTCCGTTCGCCCAATCGGCCGACTGCTCGCCGTGTGCACGTGGACGAGCGGCGGGCAGGGCGGTCGGCCGAGCGAGCGGCTAATCGGATTCCCGTCCCAAATTGCGATTCCGCTCACGTTCGTTTCTTTCCGGCCGCTCGGCCCCCACGAACTCGACCGTATTTTCGGCGGCCGTTTTGCAGCGGCGGTCACAATCGGCGGAATTCGCAGGCCGCTCACGCGGGGGCGGCGGCACGCGGCCGAACGATTGACGTCGACGAGCCGGCCGCATGTTTCGTTACGAGAAGGCAACACGCCGCGTGCAAATTGTTGTTTATTCCAACAAGAAAGAAAACTGTCCGTTCGTCCACTAGTTCCCGTACTGCACGTCCCAGCCGCTCTGGAGCAGGAAGTAGAGATTGCGGTCCCGGTCGATCCACGTGTCGGCGGCGGCCGAGCGGAAGTGCTCGCGGATGTGCGAGGAGAGGCACTCGTTCTCGTGCAGCAGCAGCATCCAGCCGTTGTGGTGGGAGCGGGGGCCGCGGTCGACGCGCCCGACCTCCGTGCCGCCTGCAAGCGGGCGGGAGTGAGCGGCGCGAGAGGGATCCCACCGATGATGGCGATCGGGCACTCGCTCCGTCGCTTCAGTCGGAGCACGCCGTCGACCGCCTCGCGGTGGATGCCGTCCAGCGAGACGCAGTGCGGATTCCAGCGCTCGAAGCAGCCACCCGCCGACTCGATCCCCACGCCGCCCTCGATGAGCCGCTCGACGGCCTCCGTGTGCCCGAGCGTGTCCTCCGCGTATCTCCGCTGAACGACGAGAAGAATCAATGATTGAAAGGAGCGCTTACCCATGCATACATGCTGAGACACACGAGCACAAAGAAGAGGACCGCAAGGGCCACGAACACTCGCCGCTGTTCGTGCAGGAAGGCGGGCGGTCGGACGGCCGGCGGGGGGCGCTCGGCGCGAAGCGTCCGCGCGTCGTGGACCGTCAGGCTCTCGGTGCTCGCCGCGTCTTCCATTCGAACGGGGCAAATCGAATGAGCGGGCGGCTCGGTAGGGCGCAATCAGCGGGCAGATTGGAACGGAACTTTTCGCGTGACGCAAGTGACCACGAGGCAGCCGGCAACTTTTCGTAGAGTTTATTCTACCGGCAAGAACACAACAGCGAGGTCTAAGCGGGCGGCGGCGGCGGATTCTGAAGGAAACAGTTGAGCCGTTGGATGGATGAGCGGCGAACTCACGGCCACGTTTGGGACGGCCACAGACGGCGGCTGAACTCCGGCGGCCGCGGGATCGGTCGGCTGGCTCGGAAGGGAGGAGGCGGGCGGCTTCTGCTCGAGCGACGGCTGGGCGGCTTCCTCGCGCTGTCGGGCCGCGAAGAGCGGCTGCTGGCCGGTGGCGACCCGCCGCGCGCGCGCCCGCCGCCTCTCCGCCGCCCGGAAGAACGCGAGCGCGCCGCCCAGCAGGCAGACGGCGAGCAGCACGAGCAGCCCCACCCTGCACACTCGAATCAAAGGAGGGAAGGGGCACTCACGAGATGTACACGAACCACGCGGGACGAAAGCGGAACGCGGCGGGCGGCGTGGGCGGCATCTCCTCCGCCCCGTTCCTCTGCAAAACACGAGTGACAGGCAGAAGAGGGCGGAAGGGACTAACCAGCTGCAGGCGGAAGCGACGCGGCAGGTTGCCCGCAATGGAGAACTCGACCGTCTGCTCCACGCCGCCCGGCTTGAACTCCGGCCTGCAGGCGAACTTCTTGGGTCCAAAGCGGACGTCCGCAGCGGTCATGAGGCCAACGGGCGTCTTCCCGAGGTCCAGCCCGCCAGCGGAGGTGCCTGCAGCGAGAGGAGTGGGGGGACGGGCGCCCACTCACCGTTCACTTCGAGCAGGCGGACGATCGGCTGGCTGTTCGAGAGGACGGCCCGCAGCCGCAGCGCACAGCCGCCGAACGTGAGCACAAAGTTCTTCCTGCAGCCGGGTGGGCGGACGAGAGGACGGGCGACTCACGAGAGGGCCCCGACATTCGACACGTCGAACGAGAACTCCAGCACCATTCCGGTCGTCCGCAGCGTGTACTCGCCCGGCTGGGAGAAGTCCCTGCAATCGAGGATTGAACAGATGAGAGAGGAGAAGGAACTCGCGTCGTGGCAGCCGTGCCCTTGTTGCAGAGGAGGACGGCGAGAAGGAGAGTGGACAGACATACGCACATCATCGAAACGAATAGCGGCAGACCGCTCGGCAAGGACTGCTTGATTGAAATGAACCGCTTGCTCACTGTGGGATCTGCTTTCGAGATTTGTGGGTTGTTCGTGACGGTCATTGAATCCACCGCGTGATCCGTTCTTTTCACTGCTTGCCCCGTTAGCTCGCTCAACTTCACTCTTCAGCTCCATAAACCGCATGTTCCTCCCCGCTCTACGCGCTTTTGTCCGTGGCCGAGCAACAATCGAGCGCGAGCGAGCGGAACTCGTTTCGAGTGGACCGTCGGCAGAAACCCGCCCGCTCTTCCGCCCACCCGTCTTTTGTGCGCGACGATCCCCGCTCGCCGTAATTACCGACCGACCGGTGACATGAGCGGGCGGGCGGTCGCTTCATTCGCGTCGTAAACGAGACGGAGAAAGGAGTGAGTCAAGCGGGGATGCACTCACGTCACAGACACGGGCGCTATAAATACCTACTGACAGACCCCTCCGCCCTTCATTCCTCAAGAAGATGTGGCTGCTCGAAGCGACTGGAATGCCGATGGGCACGAAGACGGGCGTGATGATCGGCGTCGCGTCCACGGGCTCGGCGCTGGCGATCGCCGCCTCGCTGCTGGTGGTCGGCCTGCTCGTCCGCGACATCAACAGTCTGCAGCGGGAAATCCTGCAGGAGATGGCCGACTTCAAGGCACGTCCGCTCGTCCGCCCGCCCGCCCGCCCACTCACCGCTCGTTGCAGGCTGTCGCGAACGACGCGTGGCACGGCATGATTTTGATGCAGGGCCACGAGCCGAGCGGCCTGGACGTCGCCGCGAACCCCCGGTTGCAGTTCGCGTCCATCTTCAAGCGCGAGAAGCGGGGCTACGCGAGCGGCGGCGGGAGCTACGCGTCGCCCCAGTGCAGTGAGGAGACCTACTTGCTCTTCTCTCGTTCATTTATGTTTGTAGACTGCGGGCGGCAAGCGTCGAACTGCCCGAGCGGGCCGCCGGGGCCGATGGGAGCGGTGAGTGGCCGGCGGGCGACTCGAATGACCGCCGCTTTCAGCCGGGATATCCGGGCGAGGACGGGACGGTGAGGACGCCCTCCGGCCGCCGTAATGAGCGCTCGATTGCAGCCGGGACAGCCGGGAAGGATGGGCGCGCCGGGCAGCTCGCTGATCATCGACACCGGCTATCCGGGCTGCATTCAGGTGAGCGGAGAGCGCGGAGAAGAGAACAGAAATGTTACTGATTGTTTGTTTCAGTGCCCGCCCGGCCCGATGGGGTTCGCGCCGTCCTTCACTCTTCTTTTCACTCCTCCATGTGTTGCAGGATGCAGGGCCCGCCGGGGTCGATGGGCGCGCCCGGGAGCAGTGGACCGGTGAGTGGACGAACGAGAGGACGGAGTGATCGCCCGTTTGCAGCCGGGGATGCCCGGGGCGGCCGGCCGCAGCGGCGGGCAGGGACCGATGGGGCCGCGTGAGTGGGCGGACGGCGGCGGGAGTGACTCCTCTTTGCAGCCGGCGACATGGGTCCGAGCGGCTATCCGGGCGAGATGGGACAGGTGAGTGGCCGACCCTTTCGCCCGCTCATCCCGCTTGCAGCCGGGCGCCGCGGGCGAGCCGGGCACGCGCTCCACGCCCATTCCGGGGCCACCGGGCGCTTTGGGGCCGATGGGGCCGATGGGACAGGTGAGTGGGGGGCGCGGAGAGGGGGGTGATCGCTCGATTGCAGCCCGGACCGCCCGGCTTCTCGCCGCCGCAGGGACCACAGGGGCCGATGGGGTTTGTCCTCTCCTTCTCGGCCGCTAACGGCGCTCGTTTAGGCCGATGGGGCCGCCCGGATTTGCGGGTCTGTTCGCGCGTGCACGCGGCCGCTCACTCCCGTTTAGGCAGCGACGGGATGCCCGGCAGTCCCGGGCAGGTGCGTTCTTCCCTCTCGCTCCTCTCCTCATCCCCTCGTTCAGAACGGGAGTCCCGGAGTGCCCGGCGCGGACGCGAGCTACTGCAAGTGCCCCACGCGCGCGCCGCCGCCCACCTACCAGCCGGCGCCCGCCTACCGCCCCGCCCCGCAGGCCTACCGCCCGCCTCCGCCCCAGTACGGCTGACTGTTTACTTCAAGAGAATAAACGACTGCAATCTGCATACTCGTTGCTCGAATGAACGAAAGAAATGAACGAGAATTCCTTCCCTTCCATTTCGGACTCCCGCTCGCCGTCCAGTCGGTTCTCCCGAGAGAAGATGGACGCGTACCTGGTCTTCTTGGTGCTGCTCGCCTTCGTCTGCGGCTACTTCGCCCACGAGTTCGCCGCGCGCCTCACGGGCGGGCAGCCGGCCGGGAGTCGTCGGTCGCGTCGCTCTCCGAAGGCCCGCTCGCCGGCCGTCGCGTACGAACGGGGCGGCGGCTCGGCCGGCAGCGCGCCGTCGATCACCACGGACGTGAGCGGAAGGGATGGATGAAGTGATCACGCCTGTTTGCAGTCAAACACGAGCATCTCGCGCCTGCCCACGGATTCGCCGGCCGCCCCGCCGCCGCCGGTGCCCGCCTCGCCCGTGTTTGTGGAGCGGCCGCTCGTTGCGGTCGGCGGGAAGCCGGACGAGCCTCCCGCCCAGCAGTCGGCCCGCTCGGAGGCCTCGCCGATCGACGGCGGGACGGAGCGCGTGTTCCGCGGCACGTGCCACTGCGGGAACGCGGCGCTGGAAGGCGACGCGGCCGACCGCCTGCCGCAGCCCGACCCCGCCTGCCCGTTCCCCATCGCCAACCGCACCGTCGTCCTGCCCATCAACTTCGACAAGTACGACGCCCTCAAGGTCACGCACCCCACCGGCAAGTCCCCGCCCGCCCACTCACCCCCCTCCCCTCCAGACGAGCCCTCCGAGCTGTGCGCCGCGGCCACCAAGGCGGCGCCCAAGCGGCTGCCGGACGTCTGCTCCGCCTTCCACTCCACGCTGCACGCCGTCTACTTCGCCCACCACTACTCCTTCCTGCTCAACGAGCTGCTCGAGAATTACCATTACTTCGGCTGAGTGCACGAGTCGTCTGTCCTCCTTCTTTCGTTCGAATAAACCTTCCGTAGATACTCCATTTATTCAACAATGTACCGCGAAGCAACAAACAGAAGGCAATCAATCGAAGGGAACCGTAGAGCGGAAGGAAGGCAACAAATGAGTGATACGTTCGATCGCGGAGGTCATGAGCAGTGGGAAGAAGGCACTGGACAACAAAACAAAGAGTGATCAGGCGGCGGGGAGCATCGGGGCGGCGGGGTCGGCGGCGCGCTCGTCGAGCCGCACGCCCGTCGGCGGGACGGCCTCGTGGCGGCCCTCGGCGCGGCGGCGGCGGATGCAGGGGATCGTGAAGAGCATGAGGCCGCTCACGAACAGACACACGCCGCAGAAGACGAACGTCCAGTCGTAGCGCTTGCTCAGGTCGTACAGCTGCCCTACAGGGAGCGAACGGAGGGATTAGACTAGCTGAAGCAAGGGAGGACTCACCGGCGATGGGCGGGCCCACGAACGTCGCGATGCCCTGGACGAGGAGCAGCAGCCCCAGGCCGTTGGTGAGCTTCTCCAGCCCCACTAGGTCCACGAGCACCACCGACGTGAGGCACACGTACGAGCTGATGGTGAAGCCGAAGAAGAAGCAGTAGCCCACGAACGAGTAGTAGCCGTCCATCGCGAACACGAAGCACGACGCCACGCCGCACAGCATCAGCGTCAGGTTGTAGACCCACAGGCGGTTGCGGGCCGTGTCGCGGCCCCACCGGAAGGGCAGCTGCCGGTCGCAGCAGAGGCCGAAGAAGATGCGCCCGAGCGTGTTGGCGAGCCCGTAGGCGGCCACCGTGTTGGCGGCGGCCGTCTTCTCCAGCCCCAGGACGCTCTCCGCGTTCATCGGCATGAACATGGGCGGCGCGTTGAAGCCGATGCTCGTGAAAAAGTTGGACACCGCGAACAGCACGTAGACGGGGTCGGCCAGCAGCGACAGGTCGAGCATCTTCTTCAGCGTTCTATGGTGAGTGGATGGATGAGTAGAAGAAATAATTGGCCACCTACCGCCAGACGGCGATCGCCCGACTGGCGCTGGTGGCGGCGCTGTCCTCGTTCTCCTCCTCGGCGACGTCCGGCAGCTTGTGGGCGGCCTCCTTGTGGGCGGAGGGCAGCGAGTGGACGGAGCGGAGGCGGTCGTCGAAGTGCTTCAGCTCGCTGGTCGACCGCTGGTAGAAGACGTCGCGCACGTTCAGGTAGCCGAGCGACTCCGCGTGCGCCTCGCCCTGCTTCGTGCGACGCGGCAGGTGCTCGCCGAGGGACCGCACGCGCTGCAGATTCGAGGCGGGCGGCCGCGGCGAGACGTCCGTGTGCGAGACCGCCGCCCGCAACACGCCGGGCGGCTGCAGGGAGGGCGGCTGGAGACCGGCGTGTGGGTGGAGACCGTTGGTCTTTTCGGGCTCCTTCTCCTCATGCTCTTCTTCTTCGTCGTCGTCGTACACGGGCTCGAAGGCGATGGGGCGGTAGAGGGCGCCGCACTGCAGCGGAATGCATGAGATGAAAGAACCCTACCGCTTACCGGGACGCACAAGAGGACGACGCCCGCGTAGATGAGGAAGACGGTGCGCCAGTTGAAGCGCACGATCAGGTAGGAGATGACGCGCGAGAAACGAACGTGCCCACGCCCGCCCCGCACACCGTGATGCCGGTGGCCAGCGAGCGCAGCCGCTCGAAGTACATCGTCACGATCCTGCAACCGGCATATCAGAGGGGCGGGAGAGTTCATTGCGTGCATGATGGCCGGGCAGTACATCATGCCGAAGCCGAAGCCCATGACGATGCCCACGCTGAAGGTCAGGTAGCCCATGGAGTCGGCGTAGTAGGACATGGCGCAGCCCACGCTCGCGATCAGCGCGCCCCCGATGGTGGTCAGACGGCAGCCGATGCGGTTCGACACGACGCTCGCGATCGGGCCCGCCGCCAGCATGAGGCCGGTGAGCAGCGAGAGGATGAACGACGTCTCCGCATTCGACGCCTTGAACTCCTGCGGAGGGGATTAGATGCTTGTTTGTGATGAGAGCCGTACGTGGACGAGGGACTCGGCGATGACGCCGAACGAGTAGACGAAGCCGTCGGCGAACACGTGGATCAGGAACGAGCCCAGCACCACGAACCAGCCGTAGCCGCCGTCCAGCGCCACCGGACGCCAGCGCGTCGGCTTCCGCGCGCTCGCAGGGGCGCCCATCAAACGACTGAGGCTGCAACGGAAAATTGGGCTTGGGGGTGGAAGACGCGGGAAAGACGGCGGTGGGGGCGTTCGAGCGGAAAGCGGCGCCGGCGGGGATTTTGCGGAAGAAAATGGCGACGATTGCGAGAGAATGACGCCGCTGAAAGTGCAAAAGAAATCAAACGCTTCCAGCGGCCGGCGAGCGAAAGGTCGCGGCCGGGCGACGCGAAGCAAATCGATTCCTTTTGGCCGCCGGAATTATGCGCCGAGCGACGGGAAGCGCGCGCAGACGAAAGAATTTCAAAAGGCGGCCAAAAGCCAAAAGAATTCTCGCAATTAGCCGCCGTCCAAAAACAGACAAGCGCCGCTCGCCAAAACCCGACGGCAAAAAATAAACAGAAAGCGTGCACGTGGACTCGAGCGGGCGGTCATGCGACGAGCGAGCGGCCGAGAAACGAATTTCGCGGCAAGAAGGCGCCGAAATCCTCCGAAAGTTCGATTGGGAGGGCGGCGGTCTTCGAAGTTTTCGGCCGAAGGGCTCGTCCGGTCGCGAGTGGTCATCCGCCCGCCTGTTCGCCGACGGCCGGAGAGGGCGGCTGGTCGGACGTTTCGGGGGTCATTTTTTGGCGAAAAATGGCCGCTTTTCTGCAACCACGCAAAACGGCGAGCTCGGAGGGCAAAAAACAAACGGAAAAAGGCGGGGTGGCGGGCGGTGAAAAGAACCAAAAAAAGGCGTCATCAAGCGCGCCGACCTTCGCTCTTTCCTTCCGCGGCGTCGAACGGCGGAATTTTGGCGCGAAAAGTTCGGCCGTCTGCCCACTTGCGCGATGAGAGGCCCTCGATCAAACAGACGACGAAAAGCGCGGAGGTTGACGAGTGCGCGCCGACAGACCAAATTCGGCGGTCGGCTGTTTGCTTTTCGAAGCGCGGGCCTCGGAGCGGGCGGGCGGGCGACGTGGAGAAAAATTGGCCGCCCGCTCGTTCCAATCGGCCGTCCCCTCCGCCGGCCGGCCGCGTGGCTCACGCTGACGCAATTTTCGAACGCGCCGTCTGCCGAGTGGACGCCGTCATTCGACGCGCAACGGCCGGCGCGGAAAGCGGGCGGCCGCCGTCTGCAATTTTTTGCTGCGGCGAGCTCCGAACAAAAGAATGTTTCCTGCAAGCCGACCGCCGATTTCTGCCCGACGGCCGGCGGTTCGCGATAAGCGGCGGTCAGGCGGCGCGGAACTCACTTTTTGCGGACCAAATGGACGAATTTGCGCCTCGCCGACGTCAAGCGTTCCAGCGGCATCCTCGCGAGTCGACGCAACGGAAAGATTTCGAGGAGTGCGGCCGAGGGGACGTGCCGCCGCGTGTTTTCGAGCGGCGGCACGTGATCGCCGCCGACCGAACGGCGGCTGTCGGCCGTTCGGGCGGCCGAGTGGGAGGTTTCGCCCAAAACACATCCGCCTCTCTCGTTGTTTCCGAGTTCTGTTTTGAGTTTGAGGTGATCTGCCGAGCTCGGAATAGACGGACCGCTCATTCATTCATGAATCATGTTCGGGCACAGGGCCGACGACGGTTGTTGCTCACTAGGCGGAAGGAAGGCCGGTCGGCGCCCAAAGAACGAGCGGCGGGCGGGCGGCTGATGGACCTTTCGGCTCTCCGGTCGGGCGAGCAGCCGCTCTTTACGTTTTAAAGTTTATTCTCCGTTTCTCACACCCGAAAGATCGCAGCCGCTCATCCGCGGCGGAGGCGCATGCGGAGGACGAGGGCGAAGAGGCCGAGGAAGCGCGCGACGAGCACGATGGCGGCGAGCAGGAGGCCGTCGCGCAGGAGGTGGCCGGCGTAGAGGTCGCGCCGGTCGAGGAGCCCCTCGCCGTTGGCCGCCGGGCAGTAGTCCGCCTCCTTGAGCGTGTACGGCTTGTACGGGTGCGACTCGTTGTAGCCGACCACCCACTCGCAGCCTGCAGTCGAGGATGAAAGGAGAGCGGAGGGGAACAAACCGGGGATGTCGCCGATGTCCGCCCACTGGTTCACCTCCAGCCCCTCGAAGCCGTAGCGGAACCACGACGCGTACGAAATCCATTCGAAGTAGACCGGGATAACGTCGAACTGAAAGCAGTGCACTCGGGGAATCTTAAGAGAGACGGTAAAGACTTACATTGATGTAGAAGCCGCCGAAAACAACTGGGAAAATAGGAGGCAATTATAGGGAGCAGATCAATGAAAAGAACTTACGCATCGGCAGGACGACCATCGGCACGTAGGTGGTCGCCAGGTCCTCCGAGCCGAAGATGCAGGCCCCCGCGTAGGCTGAAGGAAGGAGTTAAGAGGAGAACACCGCCGGCCACTCACCAACGGAGATCGCCGTCCACGACTGCAGCACGTTGAAGGTGCAGAAGATGAGGAACTTGATGGCCGAACGTTGGAAGCCGGCCATCCAGTAGATGATCGTCGAGTAGAGCAGCGGCAGGACGGTGTACTGCGGCAACTCGGCGAGGGACTTCCCGACGTAGTAGGCCGACGCAGAATAGATGCCCGCCCGATACTCGCGCGCCATGATCGGGAACTCCGAGGTGATCACGTGAATGGACGGGAAGAGAAACATGAAGTTCATGTCGCGCGGGCTGAACTCCAAACCAGGTGAGAGTGGAAGATGAGAACAAACCAGTTGTAGAGGATGCCCTCGAGGTTCGTGATCGTGGGCCCGGTGATGGGCGTCTGCCAGTTGATGATTCCGATC
Organism: Aphelenchoides fujianensis; assembly: GCA_024699865.1. Taxonomy (NCBI): domain Eukaryota; kingdom Metazoa; phylum Nematoda; class Chromadorea; order Rhabditida; family Aphelenchoididae; genus Aphelenchoides; species Aphelenchoides fujianensis. The sequence goes on along the minus strand of JAMPIO010000052.1, from coordinate 493,140 downwards.
ACGAACGCCGTCAGCTGAACGGGCGGGAGTGAGCGGCGCGCGGAAAGGACTCACGATGATTTGGATGAAGCGGACTTGGAGGAGGACGGGGTCGCGGATGATCGTCTTCATGGAGCGGCGGAAGAGGACGGCCGTCTGTTTGAACCAAGAGACCGGGTACCTGCAAGCAGTCTTCCATTCACTTCCTCCCTCCTCCCATCACTCACGTGCTCTTCTTCTTGAGCTCCTTGTTGGCGGCGGGGTTCGCGAAGTCCGAACTCTTGGCGGCGCGGGTCTTCTGCTGGGCGCCCATCTGCGTCTTCTCGAACTCCTGCCGGATGAAGTGCACGCGGTTCTCGAAGGACTGGTCGTTGTCCGAGGTAGTGCGCGAGATGATGCGCATTGCCTGGAGGGAGTAGGAGGGCAAGAGTTGGGGAGAACTCACGTGCTCGGCGGGGCCCGTTTTCGGCGAGCAGACCAGCTCGTTCTCCTCGTCGCTGTCTTCGTGATTCTCTTTGTGAATGCCGTGCTGCCGCTTCTGCGCGTCGAACGAGCGCGAGATCTTCGTGAGGAAGGGGACGACCTCGGCGGGGCGCCCGAAGAACACCACGCGGCCCTCGTCCTTCTCGCGCGACAGGAAGCACACCCTTCAAGCGGACGGATGAGTGCAGGGAGAAGAGAGAGCGCTCACTTGTCGAAAAGCTGGAATACCTCGTCCGAGGGCTGGTGGATGGTAGTGATCACGCATTTCTTGTCCGCCTTCGCCACTTCGTGTAGCACGTGAGCGACCTGGACGGCCATGAACGAGTCCAGGCCGCTCGTGGGCTCGTCGCAGAAGAAGAAGTCGGGGTTCGTGAGCAGCTGCAACGAGATGGGAGTGAGTGGAGAGCAATGTCGGCCACTCACCTCGCAAGCGAACGCCAGCCGCTTCTTCTCGCCCACTGAGATGCCCTTGCGGATGCCGACGGCGCCGATCACCGTCTTGCGGCACTTCTCGAGGTTCATCTGCGTGAGGAGGTGCTGGACGCGGGCGGCGCGCGCCTTCGACGGGAACTTCTTGGGGTCCATGCGGAGGGCGGCCGAGTAGCGGAGTTGCTCCTCGACTGTGAGGGAGCCGATGAACACGTCCACCTGCTGCACGAAGGAGGAGGCCACGCGCATCTGGGCGGCGCTCACGACCTCGCCGTTCACGAGGATCACGCTGTTGGGGTCCTTTTTGATGTCTTGCTGATCGATGTTGGTCAAGACGTTCAGCAGGGTGCTCTTCCCCGCCCCGCTGCTGCCCATGATCGCGAGAGTCTCGCCCGAACGAGCCGACCCGTAGACTGAAAGGAAGAAGAGTGATGGGTGGACAGGGCCGCGAACTCACTGTCTCGCAACACGACGCGCTCCTTGGGCACGTGCGGCTCGTTCTGCTTGGCCTTCTTGCACCGGTGAAGGAGGCCCTTCTTGGCCTTGTTGACCACCGAGACGGTCAGGTTGTTCCACGTGATGTCGCAGCCTTGTCCTCGGTGTGCTTTGACTGAACGGGAGGGTTGAAGGAGGAGGAGCGGGCACTCACAGCTGTCCCCGTCGAGCGCCTTCGAGGAGATGGACGTTTGGCCCGCGTGCGACCCCTGAACGGAGACCTCGCCCTTCGCATCAAGCCCCTCGCCGCCCACCTGCTTCTCCTTCGATCCCGAGGGCACGACGGACGCGCTCTTCGAGGCGGTCGGGGCGCGAGCGGGACGAGAAGACGCCTTCGACGTGGACATCGCGGAGAGTGCGGCCGGCGGTCTCCACCTGCGAACTGCGGAATGCGGGCGGCCGAGCAAACAGAAATCTCTAAATCCGCAGAATTTGCATCACACGTGGCAAACCGCAAAAGCGTGCGGCATGCAAAACACACCGCTGACGACGAGTTATCACCAAAACACGGCGCTCACATACGAATTCGCTGGTTCTTATCGACGAAGCCTTCTTTTACCTCACCGTTCATTGATTCTAACAAGTGAGCGCTACGTGATCTGCAGGTTTACCTTCCGGGCTTTTAGTATTCCTCTCGCCTTTTGAACTATTTTTTAATTCTTCACAGCGCAGCAAGGAAGAAGAGGAAGTCAGGGAACAGTCGCAAGTGATAGATCACGATATCCGACTGACGGAGATGGTAGTCGTGTGATGGGAGCGGCCATTGAACGGGAGGGCCACAAAGAGCCGCCTGACCGCTCTCCAAATACTTCTGCGGTAGGATTTGATTAAAATGAGAGTGGAGGTCGACGAGATGAACGGGGTCCACGTGAAGAGGACGTTCGAGAGTTCGTTTCGGTTGCCGTTCGGGTCGGCGGGCACGAACAGGCGGACGGTTTGGAAGACCATGGGCAAAACGAGGAGAAAAGAAGGGATCGAGAGCTGCAAACGGCGATGATAAACGCCACGTTTCTCCAGCAAACCTTTGCGACGAGAACGAAAGCGAACTGCCGAGCGAGTTGTTTCGAGCGCTCGCTCATCCGCGAGACCTCACGCCGCATCAGCCGAATCGAAGCGATCGAAATGCCGACGATCAGCGCGAAGCAACCGAACGTGAGCAGCCGGCGGTAAAATGCCGCGAACGTGCCCATGGCGCCCCGCTGAAATCCAACTTCATTCATCCTTCCTTCCATTTGCTCTTACCGTTGAGCTCATGACGAACGGCGGCGGTCCGTCCGTTTTGTACCACAGCGGACTCAGATCCCTTCCGTTCAGCTCCAAGTAGTCCGAGTAGACGACCACCAGCGGGGGGAGTGTGAACACGAAGACGACCAGCAGCCAGTGGAAAAGCTGGGCGGTCGACGGGGCCACTCGACTGAAGAAGAAGCGGATTGCGAATTGCAGCCCTGGTCAGTGTACTCACTGCTTGATCACCCAGTAACGAAATGCGAACTCGACCACCGCCATCAGCATGTAGAGCGGAGAGATGATAGTGAAGAGTCCGAGAAAGAACCATTGAACGTCCGGCGAGGCCAACGAAACGGGGCCCGTCATCACGAAGAGGGCGCCGCCATTGATTCGCGACCTCTGAAACCGTTTCTGATTACTCCAAGCAGCAAGATCAATGGTCTCACCATTTCACAGAGAGCAAAGATGAGCGTAAGGTAGGTGTCCACGAACACGCCGATCAGCAGCAGTCGTTTGTACTGCCGGAGGGCGGGCGGAGGCGAGAAGCGGAGGATCATGAGCAGCAAGAGGCCAATGGATGAAATGTTGAAGAAGAGGGCACACAGGTTGTTGATCCGAACGAGTTGAGCGATGGAAGGATCGTCCGTTTGATCGGACAACGAAGTCTCCGAGGCGCTCATCTCGACACAAACAACACGAAGAATGACGGGCGAGAGATTACTCGAAAGAAATGAATCCTTCCGCGACCCCCGATTTGTAGCTCCTCAATTCCTCTCGTTCGTCATCAGAACTCTGAGCAGCCGCTTGAATCACGAGACGACAAAAGCAGGAGCAATCGGGCGAGGATTGTAGCTTTGAGAAATGTAGGAGAAGACGGAAGTCAAGCAAACGATTGCTTCGTTCCGCTCCACCACTACAATCGACAAATAGAAAGAGATGTAGGTAATCCGACTACAGAAGCTTGGAGGACTCTTTCATGTCTTCATCCGTGTGAAGAACAGCGACAGCAAAATTACTCACTGACGGTAGAGCTGCTAGTTCATAAACAGCGAAAGGAATGCAATCAAATCCCGTTTGTTTTCTATAAACAAACAAGAAGAAAGTAGCTGGGAAAAGCAACGAGAGAAAGCGCATAACATCAATATCGATTTATCGACGTTGATCGAGTTACGAGCCAATATTTTCTGGGCAGGTCCATTGTTTGACGGCTACGCCCCTAAAATGGATTGTCTTCTGCCTCCGCATCAATTTCCTCGATCAGGGAAATCGGAAATGCAATTGTTGGACAGACTAATGGGCTTTTGTTTGCGGAGGGGAATGATTCAATAAAAGTGCGACTGCATTGAACCCTGATACCAATCAGGCAGACGGCGTTGTTGAAATCAAAGGTCGTAAGGCCCGTTACTTCACCGCGGACTCGTGTGACGTCGAGATTGCAGACGAAGTACAATTTTATTCGAGAAGTTCGCTATTTCTACTTGAAAGGCGCGTGAGAAAAGCACAAAGCGTCTCGTCCGCAGACTCGTCGCTCATATCAAGCACAAACGAACAATCGTCGCAAAACACCGCAACTTGCCGCCCGGCGACCTCCAGACGACCACCAAAGGCGGCCAAACAGCAGGGATCTCCGTCCTCCTCCTCTCTGCCCTCTTTCTTCTCTTGTGAATAAACGGCCGAGCGGCTTCTAACTCTACTTTATTCACACACATGACGAGACGGACTACGCTACGCGGGCGCAAGGTCGGCCGGCCGAGGGGGACTATTGGACCGGCCGCTAGGGGCCCGGACGGGGCGCTCAGGCGGAGCAGCCGCAGAACTGGGCGACCGTGCCCCAGCCGGTGATCACGATCTGCTGCACCTTGATGTAGAGGGCGGACGTGGACGAGGCGAAGCCCGTGAGGACCGTCTTGATGTCGCCGAACTTCTTCGAGTAGGTGTAGCCACTGGTCGAGTTGGAGTTGATGTTGTAGATGCGCTTCTTGTAGCCGAGGAAGGAGCTCTTCTCGGTGGTCGTCCAGGTGGTCTGCGCCTGCTCGATGGACGTCAGCAGCAGGGAGGTGTTCGACGAGAACTGGATGGTCGACAGGACCGTCGCGCAGTTGCCCTGCAGCGGCGTCGTGGTCGTCGGCTTCTTGGTGGTCGTCGTGGGCGGCTTCGTCGTCGTCGTCGTCGTCGTGGTCGTCGTGGTTGTGGTGGTGGTCGTCGTCGTGGTGCTGGTCGTGGTCGGCGGGTGGATCGTGATGTTGTTGTTCTGGCAGTAGGCTGAAGAAGGAAGAATACAAGAGGGAATGACCTCTTGCGGCTTACTGAACGCGAAGATCAGCTGGTAGAAGGAGCCGTACTCGGCGCTCACTTGGGTCGTGAAGATGGCCTGGTAGACCCACGACTGGGAGTTGGCCGAGGTCAGGATGAACAGCTCGTAGAGCTGCTCCTGGAAGTAGTCGATGCGCAGCTCCACGGACACCTCGCTTTGGAAGTAGGCCGTGATCTTGTCCACGAAGCCTGAAGCGGCCGTCAACAATCAATCGACGAGAGGAGGCTGACCTTTGATGTCCGAACGCTCGCCGGTCGACAGGCCGGACGAGGTGTTCTGGTAGAGCTGCGTGAGGGACGTGACCACGGCGCAGCTCTCAGCCGAGCCGCCGATCACCGTTTGGAAGCTGTAGATGCGCCAGTACTGCAACAACGGGCATGAGCGGTGATCAAGACAAGCACAAATAGACGAACCGTCGCGCAGATGTCGTAGAAGGCTTGGAAGCTGCCGAAGCCCTCGATCTCGGCCGCGTAGAACTGCACCTCCCAGTCGGCGTGCACCTCGAAGAAGGCCTGAATCTTCTCGTAGATGAGGACGAGCTGGTAGGAGAACTCGAAGCTGCCCTCGAGGATCACTTGGATCTCCGAGATGAGCTGCTGGACGGCGGTGTCTTGCTGGCTGGTCTCGCTGGCGTTGTTCAGGCAGTCGAAGAGCGGGCACGAGCCGCCCGACAGCTCGATCACGCCCGACACGCCGATCACCGAGATCTCCGTCTGCAGGTCGATCGCCAGGCCCTCGAGGTCGATGCAGTAGCCTGCAAGCGGGCACCACTCATTCTCTAATCTGTTCTATCCTCGAGCGCTCACCCCAGCCCGGGATGTACTCGTAGAGGCAGGGCGACAGGTCGGGGTACTGGACGATCAGCGCCGAGAAGGAGTACCAAATCTGGACTGCAAGCGGGAAAGAGTAGTGCATAGATTGAAGGAAAGGAAGGGGAGAACGCACTGAGGATCTCGTAGGACGTCAGCGCCTCGTTCTGCACGATGGTGAGCTGCGTCTCGTTGATCCACTGTTGGAAGATGATTTGGATCTCGATGTCGATGGTGAGCGAGTAGTTGAAGAAGAACTCCAGCAGGAAGCAGTACTTGCCGGGCGGCCACACGGGCTCGGGCGTGGACACGAAGTCGGTCACCCAGGCGTCCGTGTAGTCGGAGACCGTCGAGCCGGTGCCCGTGACCTCCTCGACGGGCGGGGGCGTCGGCGGGGCGGCGGGCGTGGGCTTCTCGCCGGACTCGTGCGAGCTGGAGGAGCGGTCGGGCGTCACCAGGTGCTTGCAGTGGTCCTTGCGGTCCTTCTCGTCATCGCAGAAGTCGCCGCCGCTCTCGAACGAGCCCTCTGCAAGCGGGTGGGTGGGAGGAGGGGAGGGCGGGGGACTCACTGGCCATTGTCAACGCCGCCAGGCACACCGCAGTCAGGAGCAGAAAGCGCATGTTTAACTTCGGCTACGAGGACGAAGTGAATGTGCAGATGGGGAGCGACGGCCCGCTTTTATGCGACCAGAAGCCGTCCGAACGGCCCGCCCTCCCGTCCGGCAAGCAGCAAACAACTCGCCGGAAAGACGGGATTTGCATTGACGCCGACGGGCGCGGGACGCCGCGAACCGTCCGGACGGCGATTTGCATCCCGATTCTGCCGCCCGACCGGGGATTAGCGGCGGCGTCCTCGGAACGCCGAACGGACGACCGGGTGTCGCCGATCGCTTGTGCACGAGTTCTGCTCCGAATTGCTGATTTGTTCGCCGAATCGCGAACTCCCGATTGTTCGTTTCGTCTCGAAAACAAGCGGCCGGCGGGCTTCCGGTCGGACATTCCGGAGATCACTCTCGTTTCTTTATTCGGTTGGGCAATGAGGGGAGGGAGAAGTGGATTATGCTCGGCGGGTGACTCGAAGATCACTGGAGGCGATCAGCAAAGCCGAGCTCTTGCTTCTCGAAGTCCAAGAGCAGACAGCTTCGTTTGAGAACGGTGGGCGGGATGACGAAGAGCGGGAAGGAGGTCTCGTACGCGTTGAACTTGCAGCTGTCCATCGTGTTCTGCGTGGAGCGGTCGATGTACTCGTCGGGCGTCAGGACGAGCTCGACGGGGCCCAAATCGAAAGTGATGTTCGCTTGGGCGTCGCAGGGAACGTCGCCCTGCCCGTGGGAGCCGAGAGCTTGGAGGACGGAGCCGAAGACCGTCTGCGGGAAGGCCATCACGCGATCGCTGACCGAAATCTGCGCGCTTCCGGGCCGATCGAACGTGAAGCTGCCGACAGAGAACCTAGAGAAGAACTGTTTCTCCTGCTGCTCCTTCTTGTGCTCACTCCTCGACGTCCACCATCCACGGGCTGCTCGTCTCGGCCACTCGCGTCCAGCCGGCGGCACAGCGATCTTCGGCGAGGTGTCCGACGGCCATCCGCCCGCGGATTTTTACGTCCAGGTCGGGCGTCAGTCTGCAAGCACCCCTTCAACTCTTCTCTTCCTTCGCCTGTGAGCTCACTGATCGTAAGTGAAGACGACCGCCTTCTGCTCGAAATCCCCGAGAACGTGCTGCAGGAAGCTGGAGCCGTCGGCCGCCCTCGCCAATCCGATCGATCCGTACGGTCCGTAGAACCACGTGGAATTCACCACTTTCAACGGCTGGCTGCCGACCGACACGCCGTCCCCGATCTGCACGAATTTCCTCCTTTTTTTGCTTCTTTCTGGTGAACACTCACGACGAACTCGTCCAGCCCGAACTCGCCCACTTTGTTTCCGAAGTCGTCGACCGAGTCGTTCGTTTCGACGAACGTGGACGAGAGGCTGAAAGGAGGCGAAAGGAGTGAAAAGAAGGACGGCAAAGGGAGTGCCTCGGATCGAAATTGCCGCCCGCACGAGTGTCCAGCACCTCGACGCCCGGATTCTCCGCGTTCTGCACGATGAGCAGGTGGACCGGTTGGCCTGAAGAACGAAGAGGAGGGTGATGGACGGCGGATGGGAGCACCTGGAGTGCCGACCGTCGCGTTCACCGCCACGTAACACGCGTGGCTCGTCGTCTCGAAGCTCCAGTCGATGCGGGCGGCCGTTCCGACGGCGAGCACGAAGAAGAAAACGAAAGAAACCATTTTCTTTTCGCCGACTACACGCCGGAGTTCGTTTTATAGCCGCCAATCGACCGAATTCTCGCCTCCTCGTTGCGATAAGCACGGCTTTTGGACGACCACGTGTTCCCCGCTGGAATCGCGCGTCCCGCCGTTTATCTTGCGGTCCGCTTCAAAGCGCGAAGGCGTGAACGAAGTCATCACTTTTGGGTTGAACGGCCGCCTTTCTACGGTAATGTCATCGTTTTCGTTCGAAGTGTTGAACCCGCCGTTGTACCCTCGATCGGGTGAAGCAAGGGGCTCAACTGCGGCGAGAAAGCAGCTTCGAGCATTCGGATTTGATGGTTTTTGTTCACGACACCCGCAACCTTTCGGTGTGCGGCTGGATTGCGATCCGCGATGCAAAGCCGACGGACGGGCGGCCGATTGGCAGGCGGCGCTCGAATTGGATTCTTTTTATCGCTTCTTTCCTTTCGAAGAGCAGACGGCCGCGGACGATTGCACACGCAAAAGAACACGTGGAGAACGAACGGCTTTTTTGTTTGTTGTCTTCGGCGAGGAAGCGGTGGCGAGTGCGCATGGAAAGGAGGAAAACTTCCGGCGACTCGTTTTGTGAACGCGCGAACGCCGCGTGCTTTCCGCAGTTGGACTCCACGGACTCGCGAGATGCCGCTCCGGTCTTCGAACACTCGCGTTCCGATCGATTTGGTTCACTACTTTTCTTTTTGAGGGGCGAGTTTCGGTGACCAAAGAGCGGGCGTCGAGTGATGGGTTTTTGTTGTTCAAAACATTTGAATCCGCCCGCCCGCCCGCCTCCCCTTGCACGCAGTGGCCCCGGCAAACGAGTGCGTCCGCCGCCGCTCACCAGAAACCAAGAAGAGAGGGCCGAGCGGGCGGGCGGATTTTGGAGGGTTGTTTTCGTCTTTGCTCTTCGAGCGCTTGCAGGCGGCCGGCCGGGGGATTCCAGCCGCCCGCAATGTTTTCTCGTCCTTTTGCACGCGGAAGAGTGTTTTGCGCGCATTTCGAGCCTCCGCTTCGATCGAAAAAGCCGCCCTTTTTACTCTTGCGTTCTTTGGCTTCTTTTCCCCTCGAATCCCCGCCGTTCACTTCGCTTCTTGCAGCTCGACGTCCAAAATGCCCGAATCGAACGGCGACGACAAGAAGAAGGACGAGAAGAAGAAGGAGCCCTCGATCGAAGAGGTCCTCAAGGAAAACAACTACTCGAAGGAATGGCTGCTGGAGCACATGGACAAGAACGACGCCTACAAAAAGGCCAAAGGCGACCGCGAGCTGAAGAAGGCGGGCGTCCAGCATCTTCCTTTTGCTCACCCCTCTTCTTGCAGATCCACGTGAAGAACATCGGCGACGGCAAGGGATACTGCGCGCAGGTCTTCCGCGTGACATTCGAGTTCGACGGGAGCGGCGAGCAGGACGAGTTCAAGGTCGTCATGAAGATCCCGACCGACGAGAAAATTACTGAAACGTTCGACGAAGACGAGTTGACGGACGTTCGTTCCCTTCCTCTCCCATCCTCATCTCTTCGTTCAGGAAATCGCGGAGAACCTGCGGGAGCTCGCGTGGCAGCTGCACGACCGCGAGGTGCAGGCCTTCGACGTGCTCAAGGAGATCCGCTCGACCGGCTACCCGCTGCCCGACGTCTACGGCAGCGACCACCACGGAGAGGAGCGGCCGGGCATCCTGCTCATGGAGGACATGAGCGGGCGCGGCGTGAACGTCGAGGCGTTGGACTCCCTCTCCGCCGAGCAGTGCGTGTCGCTTGGCCGTTCTTTCGGCGACTTCCAGGCGAGCACTCCCTTTTCTTCCCTCCACTCACCTCTTGCTCGTTGCAGGCGTTCGTGGAGCTGCTGCCGAACGACTCGTGGAGCGACAACTTCAAGGACAGCGTGCACATCCGCAAGGAGAATGAGAAGGAGATTAAAAAGAAGCTGAAGCCCGTCCTCGAGTTCCGTCCCGAAGGTTCGTTATCCCTCTGCCCTCCCTCGAATGCCCGACCGTTCAGAGCAGAAGGGCATGGTGCAGAGCTTCATGGACCTGGACATCTACGAGTTCTGCAAACACGCGCTGCGCGACGTCTCCGAGGAGAAGAGTGAGTGGCCGCTCATTCCTCTTCCATCGCTTCTTCCTTCCTTCAGAGGCCTCATCGCTTCAGCACGGCGACGCGTGGAGTCACAACGTGCTGTTCGAGAAAAACGAGGACGGGTCCATTTCCGACCGCATGACCGGCATCCTCGACTGGGCCACCTGCTTCGAAGTTCGTGTCCCGCACGAAACTGCCCCTCATCCACGCTCTTTGCAGGGGAATCCGCTGTTCGACATCGCGCGCTTCATGATCACGTGCACCGACGGGGAGATCCGACGGGAGTGCCTGCCGCGCGTGCTGGACGCCTACTACAACCGCTTGAAGGAGGCGAGTCCTTGACATGCCGAACCTTTGTAATGGAAGGGGTTTAGGTCCTCGCCAAGCACCAGAAGAAGCCTCGCTTCTCTCGCGAAGACGTCGACACGTTCTACGAGTGGGCTGCGGTCCGCCAAACGGCAGCCCTCGTGGAGCTGTTCGCTTCGGACGGCCTGCCGCTCTTCAAGAAGGAGGACGGCGACGGCGACGAGGAGAAGGGCGAGAAGCTTTGGAAGCGAACGCTCCTCGGGCTGGAGGACGCCGCCACGCTGATGAAGAAGTACGAGGTGGCCGAGAAATTCAGCCGAAAGAAGTGAACGCCCCTCTCCCTCTTGTCTTGTCTGCATTGATTGGATTGTGATTAGTGCCAGTATTTGTGCAATAAACGTGTGTATTCGTTTGGTCGACGGACATGCTTCCTTTGAGTTATCGGGGTCAAGAGCAGAACACAGCAGGTGATAAAAAGGTTATCGGTTCAACTCAAAGACCAACCAGCAGTTTGCCGCTTGCCAAAGTGCACGCCTCGTTGAGCACCTGCGGTCAACGCCCACGACAGGCGAGTTTTCCTTAAGCAGTTATTCACTTCAAATGCTCGACTTTACTGACTGTTTGGCTTTTTTAATCATCCTCATTCAACTGTACGTGCTGTGGCTCATCTTGCGGCACAGTCCGCCGAGCATGCGCGAATATCGGCGGTTCTTGGTCCGCTTTTCGGTTTGTTCGATTCTGAATTTGATTCACCGTTCTTCTTGAAGTTGTGGGATCTTGCGCTAACGGTTGGGATGGGCGTCTACTTGCGGCCCGCCCCGATCCCCGTGCTCGTTGGGTTGGCGGTGCGGAGAGCGGCCGTTCGGTTCGGCCCGACAGCGTGTGCGCTCGGCGGACCGCTGATCATGTTTCTCTCCGTGCACGTGGTCGTTATGCAGTTCTTCTGCCTCCTCTACCGCTACTCTGCCGTTGATCCCCGCCCGACCATCAAACGGATGCTCACCTCGTGGACGTTCACGCTCCTCGTCTACGCGTTTGCGGAGATCTCGGCCGTCGGATTGGGCGCCTTCTTGTGGGCGACGTTGGAGACACGAGAAGTGAGTAAAAGCAACATAGATCGGAGTATTTCTGTTGTCTTTAGAAAGTGCTCGAGAAGCTTTCCAATTTTGAGGATTTCGGATCGGACGTGTCGGCCGACGAGCCAATCATTTCGTTAGATACAAACCGCCCGGTCACTCGCTTCTTCTTCCTGACGGTCGTTGCCCTCGTGCTACTCTTTGAAGCCTCTTCGATCACGCTGATCGTCCTCATCCTTCGGCTTCTTCATCAGAACTCTTCGAAGATGTCCCGCTCCACCCTGCGGCTTCAAATCGAACTCGTCAAAGTGTTGATCGCCCAGCTGTTGACGCCGATCGTCCTGATCGCCCTCCCAATCATTTCGGCCATTGCGGCGATCAGTCAGGGCGTGAACGCGTCTTCAGCCACGATCAAGGCCGGATTCCTCGCTTTGACGTCTTATGGTGGGTGGAGGAAGAAGGAAGAGTTGACGGAGTGATTGCAGGCGCCCTGAACGCACTGGAAACCGTCGTGTTCGTTCGGCCCTTCCGAAAGCATGTGCAGAACACGCTGCTCATGAGTTGGATGCGGCCTCTTTTGTTGCGAGCGGGGTGCAAAACGAGCAGCCGGTCGGGCGATTCGACGTCCTTTGTGACTCAAGCGAGCGTCCTACAGCCGTCCGCTCGCGTGTTCACGCCGCGCGTTTTCCAGTGACCCCTCATTGCGCGAAACATCCACTCGCCGTCTATTTCAATCGTTGTTTATCCCAGTTCGTTCAAGCCAGAAGGATGTTCGTTGAGTAAAGAAAGAACGGCAAGACAGCCTCACGTCGTCTGCTTGTTGGCGAGTCGGAAGAAGAGGCCCTTCCGTTCGAGCAACTCGTCGTACTTCCCCTGCTCGACCACCTGTCCGTCCTTGACGACCACGATGCGGTCGGCATTACGGATTGTGGAGAGGCGGTGGGCGACGACGATGCACGTCCGGGTTTCGGAAGATCCGCTCGATTGCCTGTTGGACGAGCTGAAAGGAGAAGGGAGTGATGGTAATGGCAGCAGAGTAAGCACCCGCTCGCTCTCCGAATCCAGTGCCTGCAATCACGAGGAGGTAAGGAAAAACGAGTCGTTGTTGGTGAACTCACAGAAGTCGCTTCGTCGAGCAAAAGAATGCGCGGGTCGCGAATAATGGCCCTTGCGATTGAGATGCTGCAAGAAGGAATGAGAAGAAGAGTGGAAAGAGAACGAACCGCTGCTTCTGGCCCCCGCTCAGCTGACTTCCGCGGTGTCCGATCAGCGTGTCGTATTTCTAAACGGGAAAACCGTTGAACAGATCAACAAAAAGTAGGGAACCTGCGGAAGCGATTGAATGAAGTCGTCGATGTTCGCGAGCTTGGCGGCGGCGATCACTTGTTCGATGGAAGCCGATTGCATTCCGTATGCGATGTTCTGAGCGAGGCTTAGGTTAAACAATGTGCTTTCTTGTCCGACGAGGCTGATAGCCGTCCGCAAAAGCCGAAGGTTGATTTCTCGAATGTCTACGCCGTCAATCATCTGCAAGGAAGAGATTAGAAGCGGGCGGTAAAGGTAAACCAACCAGACTGCCGTTCATCACGTCGTAGAACCGTTCTAGCAGTTGGATGGTCGTCGACTTGCCGCTCCCGCTGTAAACACATCGATGAAGTCAACGAAGAGAAGAGGTGGACGGACCTCGGGCCAACAAGAGCGATCGTTTGCCCGGGCTCGATCTCCAGCGAGAAGTCGGAGAGGACGGGCCGAGTGCGGGCATTCGGGTAGGCAAAATCGACGTCCTTCAGGTGAACTCGCCCCGAGATCGTCGGCCTCTGCCCGCCTTCGCTCATCGAGTCGATCGGCGCCTCTTGTTTGATCATTCGAAACATCAAACCGGCAGAGACCTTTGCTCTCAAGTATCTGAAATCAAGGGAGTAAGAGGAGCTCGTTTGAAATGAGAGCTTGCTCCGGAATAAACGACGTGACCACATAGAAGGACCTAAAACATTTATATTACGCATCAGACGTTCATAATAAAGCACTTAAATCAAGCCCATGTTGACGGACTCAATCACTTGGAATACGGTAAACGGAGTGGCGTGGCCCCACCGGATCAACAGAAGTCCAGCCAAGTAGGCCGCACCAAAATGAACTTCTTCCACACATGAGATCAGCCCGTAGAGAAGACCTTGGAGATTTGCTCGTTTGGAGGTCAAGCGGAGGGCTGAGGACGAGAGCGAGCAGAAGCGCTCGTACACGAAGTCCTGTTTGGTCAACGCTTGGATCGTCTGCACGTTCTCGATCGACTCGCTGGCGACCTGCAAGTAGGCGTTGACCCATTCGAAAGAAAAGAACGAACCTGAAAGGCCTCGTCCAGAGCGTCCGCGTCAGCAATCGCTCGTCTCTTCTGCATCTCGACGAGGACGAGTTGGAGTGCAAGAAAGACGAAGGAGTTCGCCGCCTCGATCAGGGCCATCTTCCAGCCGAAATAGAATCTAAAAGATACCGGTAAGCAATCGAAAGCCCGCAACAAAACCGACCCGATCCCGAGGCCGAATAGCAACGAGATCAGCCCTTGAAGCACATCACCGAGGCGCGTGTCCATCGCGGCCTGCACGTTGGGGGCATCGCTCGCCAGCCGAGTAGTCAGCTTGCCGACCGTGTGCCGAGGATTGTCGAAGAACGGCCCGTTCTGTCGCAAGAGGTTCTGCAATCCAACTGTGAGTGGGAAGAAAAGAAGGAAGCGCGCCTTGAAAACGTCGATCCGCAGTCGTTTGGTGAACCGCTCGCCGCCGACCGAAAGCAGAACGCCGGACGCCACGCACAAGACGGCGGCGATCACTCCGAGCGCGCCGAGCACTCCGCCGTCGAAGAGGGCGGCGGACCGCAGCCTTTCGGGATCTCCTCCGGCAAGGGCGGAGCTCATCGTGTGGAAGAAGTGGCCGAGGATCAGCGCGTAGACGGGCCACACGTGTCCGCGGAGGGCTCCGATGAGGACGCCCGGCAGGAGGAATTTGCGCTCTTCTTTGGCGAACGACCAGATCTGCGAGAAGGTCGCCTCCGCGCCGCCCTCCGCCTTCAACTCCAGCCGCTCCCTGAACACGCGACGAAGAGTGAATGACTCTTCTTTCGTTTTCTGAACTCACTGCTCCAGTTCCGACATCTTCGTGGAGACGGAGGCGGCTGAGCGAGTGGATTCGCGGAGTTTGGCGCCCTTACGGAAGGCGGGCGGCTCGCTCGGCGGCTGCTTCGGATTCTCCTCCCGCTTCTCCACTTGCTGCGCGAGGACGAGCTGCTTGTAGCGGGAATCGCGCTCCATCAGCTCGTCGTGAGAGCCGGCCTCCACCAGCTGGCCGGCATCGAAGACGAGGATTCGGTTCGCGTTGCGGATCGTTGAAAGACGGTGGGCAATCGTGATGCACGTCCTCCCGCTCGACGCCTGATCGGAAGGATGAGATTGAAGCGGAACAAACGAGTGCTCACTTGTTCGATGGCCGCTTGCACCTGCCGCTCGCTCTCCGTGTCCAACGCAGACGTGGCCTCGTCGAGCAGCAAAATGCGGGGCTTGTGGCCGAGCATTCGGGCGATCACGAGCCGCTGCTTCTGGCCGCCGCTCAACGCGATCCCGCCCGGACCGATCCTCGTCTCGTACTTCTCGGGCAGCTTGCAGATGAACTCGTGGGCGTTCGCTTGAGTGCACGCCTCGACCATCTCCGCTTCCGTGAGGTCCTCCTTGCCCATCCGCAGGTTGTCAGCGACAGACGCGGAGAAAATGCAGGGCTCTTGTGAGACCAATCCGATTTGATTTCGAAGCCACTCGACGTTGATCCTATCGAGCGGGATGTCGCCGAATGTGATCTGAACGAAGAGTAGAGAGGTAGTCGATCGAAAAACTCACTTGGCCTTCGGTCGGGTCGAAAAAGCGCATGAGCAGCTGGACGAGCGTTGACTTCCCGCTTCCACTCGATCCCACCTGAAAGAGGAAATCACTCTGTATTCCTTGCTGATCGCTCACCAATGCAATCGTCTCTCCGGCGTCCACTTCGAAAGAGACTCCCTTGAGGACGGGGACGTCCGGCCGGCTGGGGTACGCGAAGCGGATGTCCGCGAACTTCAGCGCGGGCTCCACGCCGTCCGGCCGCAGGCCCTCACGACTCGCCGAATCCAACGCCGGCTTCTGCAAACATTCGGTCGAATCAATTATTGCAAGTGTTCATGGAAACCCACCCGATCGATGATTTCGAACAACTCGGCAGCCGCGATCCTCGCCTTCATGATGACCGAGAGGTAGGGAATGGCTTTGCCCAGTCTGATAGTCCCGCAGATAACCGCCCAGTAGACCTGTTGCGGCAAATCTCAGATTCGGCCAAAACTGAAGATTGGCCGGCCAAAATACAGTTCTCTGAACCTTGGCCGAAAAATGCTCGAACTGAAGTTTGGCGGCCGATCTTCAGTTTGGCCGATTCTGAAGTTGGCCTTAACAGACCGAGAAAACGGTTCCGGGCGTGATCGCTCCACTGATCACGAGGTTGGAGCCCATCCTGAAAACAGACAATTACAACGAACTGTCAATAATGAGAGGTAGGAGCAGTTTCGTGACGTTTGTTCTTTTGTTTCTTTTGTTCTACGCACCAGACAGCGACGGCCATCGAAAAGAAGTTGATGAGCTCGAAGGCGCCCGTGAAGAACGAAGAGAGCGACGCCTTTCGGATTCCGTAGCGATAGGCTTCGTTCAGATGGAGGGAGTAGCGCCGCAGTTCGAGCGGTTGGGCGTTAAAGGCGGCTACAGTTCGAATTCCGGACAAAACTTCTTCGGCGGTGGCGGCGGCCAGTCCACTCGCGTCCATCTCCTTCCGAATGAATGTCTTTAGGGCGGAGGTTGATCCCCACACGCTCCACACAACCAAAGGGGCACCCAGCATGAGGACGGTCGCCATCTTCCAACTGCAAGCACGAAAGTGGGAAGGAAGCAGATCGAAAAAGCGGAAACCTCATGTAGAAAGCTACGAAGATGCCCATAAAGAGATTGGCAGCTGCCTGGACGATAAAGCCGAGCTTGTCGCCCGTCCCGTCGCGCACGCGGTCCACCCCGGCGGTCAGACGATGCGAGAGGCTGCCGACCGTCGAAGTTTGGTGCCAGGCGGCGTCTTGATGCAAAATACTGCGAATGAACGCTTCCTTCATCCGATGCGCCTGTCGGTCGCCCACTTTCATGAAACAGAGCGTCTAGGCAGGAAAGAAGAAAGAAAGGGACAGGAAAAAGAGCTCACTTGTGCGTAGCCGACGACGAACAACGCGAGCCCGAAGCAAAAGTACGTGATCGCCCACTCGACGATCGACCGCGTGAACCACTCGACGTCCAACCCGTCGGCCGAATCGAACTGCTTCTGCGCGAGAATCTGGCTGTCGGTCAGGGCGCGAAAGGCGAAGAGGCTGAGCGGGGCGAGGAATCCGTTGAGGACGGCGAACAACGAGCCCAGTCCGAGCAGAAACCAATCAAACCCGTCCGCGTAGCGCATCTAACGGCAAAAAAGGAAAGGAAAGAACAAGAGAAGCCACTCACCAACTGGAGCCATTCAACAGCTTTTACTTGCCGCTTTTTCACCCCAGCCATTTTCGGCTTCTCCTCGCTTTTGGCCATCAAAAAGATCGACTAGCAGACAATAAGGGAATTCACAAAGAAATAGGCATGCGGAAAGTTTCAATACGAACCACGTTCCCCACTTGCTCGAGAGTTGAACGGACGAGCGTGAACTTTAAACAGCGCGCATCACTCCTTCCGCTGCCCCTTGCCTTCAGATCGCCGTTGATCGATGGGCGGCGGGCGGCGTTTTTCCGCAATTAAACCGCCTTCATTCGTTTGTTCGCGCGCTCGTCGTTTGATTTCTCACGGCCATTGTTCGCAGAAGGGAACTCACCAGACGGCGCAGCTCATCGCGGCGAAGAAGCTCAGCTCGAAGCAACCGGTGAAGGCGGAGGTGAAGAGCGCCTTCCGAATCCCACAGCCGTACGCGACGTCCAGGTGGCTCTCGTACCGCTTCGCCTCGAATTCCTGCGCGTTGAAGGCGGTGACCGTCCGAATCGAGCTGAGAACCTCGTCGGCCACTCCATTCGCCTCGCCGCTCGCCGCCGTCTCCTTCTTGAGCGACGACTTAACCGAAAGAGCCTGCCCGCAGGTGGCCAAAATGATCAACGGCCTGAAGGCAAAGCTCTCAGACAGAATCGCAACGCGCGGAGAGAAGGGCTTGGTACCGTACCGGAACTCGTTGCGGCCCGTTACAAGCCGGACCGCGCAGCAGCAACTTCCGATACGATACAGCTCGGCCCGCCCCGGCCCACTATTGGGAACTTACATGAATGCGAGCATCAAACACGCGATCCTCCAGCTGGAAACACACGGTGAGGAACGAAAAAAGAGAACGCGTACTCCATGACGGCACCGACGATGAGTCCCGCGATGACGTTCGAGATCGACTGGATCATGAAGCCGAGTTTGTCGCCCGTCCCGTCTCGAAAGCGGTCGATTCCTCTGCAAACCATTGGTTGAGAAGAGAAGGAAGAAGAAACGTACGCGCTCAGATTTTGAGTCAGCATCCCGACTTTGTTTTGGTGGAAGTATTGGGCGTCTTGGTGAAGGGTCCGTTTCAGGAAGTGGGTCTTGATGCGATACGCCTGACGTTCGGCCAGTTTGATCCAACAGACGGTCTGAAGAAGAAGTCACGTGAAGAGCAGGAGGAAACTCACCGCCCCGTAGCCGAAGACGAACAGACCGAGGCCAAAGAGCAGGAACGCGCAGCACCACGTGACCATCTGGCGCGAGAAGCCGTCCATGTCCAGTCCGCTCGCGCTCTCGAAGTCCATCTGGCCCCTCATCAGGACGTCTTGCAGGTGCAAGAACGCAAAGATGCACGTGGGGCACAGGGCGCCGAGCGTGATGCTGCAGAACGT
Organism: Aphelenchoides fujianensis; assembly: GCA_024699865.1. Lineage (NCBI taxonomy): Eukaryota > Metazoa > Nematoda > Chromadorea > Rhabditida > Aphelenchoididae > Aphelenchoides > Aphelenchoides fujianensis. The sequence goes on along the minus strand of JAMPIO010000052.1, from coordinate 474,743 downwards.
GCCGAACAGGAGCAGAAACCAGTCGAATTTCGTCGCGTAGCGCATCTCCAAGCCACCCGGATCAATTGGAAAATGTGAAGGAGAAACAAACCAGCTTGAGGAAGCCAACGGGACGCGGGGCGGCCGTGAATTCGGCCAAGTCGGCCGACGATTTCCGGCTTTTCGACATCTTCGTCACTCGAGGAAGACGAGAGAATGAGAGGCGTTCGCGTTTGCAGGCCCCACCGCTCGCGAACGCCCGACGAAAACGAAAATGCGGGAGCAAAAATTCAAATCCCGCCCGCCCCGACGGTCGGCCACTTTCGAGCCAACGGCAGACACAAAGCGTGGAGAAAGAAACGAGCAGGCCGGCGAGTGTTTTGTGGTCGGAGCGAACGGAGAGGGCAACTGTTCGGAGCTTTGCATTCGATTTCACGCTTGTTTGCTTCGAATCTTTCATGACGACAATCAACTTGATTGCAACAGTTTATTCGGTTGGAAGGATGGATGCGGAAGGGAACACTCGATTCAAGCGGTGCTGTTGGACGACTTGGAGGGCGCGAACCCGAGGGTCTTGTCGACGTAGTTGTGGATTTGGCAATACTTGCGGATGAAGGGGTCGCCGAGCAGCAGCTGGATTTCGGTCCCGCCGTAGCCCCCGCCCGTGATGCCGGGCAGGCATCCGCCAGCCGCCTTTTCGGATTTGAAGATCGCGTCGTTGACGTCGAGCACGAGCGTCGTGTTGCCCACTTGAAGCTCCAGTTTGAAGTCCTTCAACTGCTCTTTCGCCAGCGCGCACTCCACTCCGAGCTCGTTCTTCAGAGCGGGGTACTTGGCGGCAATCGGATCGAACAACGTGGGCGGAAGGTCGACGATGGTCGTCCCTGTGTCGCTGATGGCGACCTGGTCGCGCGCAATCGACTTTCCGTCGAATTTGACGTCGTCGACCTAAACGAAAGAAGTCGGCAGCAGATGATGCTTGAACGTGCCTTGAAAGTCCACCAGGGGCTGCGTAGAAAATAGGAAAGTGATTAAAATAGACTATGAGCTTGATTTCTGCTTACTCGGTGGGCTGAAGCTGAGCCTTCGTGCTGGTGATTAGCTGGCCGCACCGCTCCGTATCGCCGCCAGCACCGAAGAGAATCTCGCCGGCGAACTTCGTGATGTCGGCGGGCTCGTTGTCCAGCCAGACGGTGAAGACGGGCGGGTCGAAGGTCTTCTCTTTGGCGAGCGAGTCGATGAAGGCGTGGGGGTTGTTCTTCGTTGCGAACGACAAGCCGAAGAGGCCGTCGAAAGTCGCCGGCATGCCCCTCAGTCTCTTCGCGCCGCCTGCAATCACCCCGCTTTGTTTACGTCTTGTTCTTTTAGCCTACCGAATGTGAAATTCTTAATATTGGCGACACTCGGGTCGCCAGTCAACTGAAAGCCGGCGACTTTTCAGTACTCTGTAAGCCTTTCGACTTACCCCGACGACGTCCGTGTAGAATTGTCCAGAAGCCGTCCCCGAACCATAACGGATGCCGAAAGTCTCGCCCGTCTCGTGGGAAGTGTTGGACTTCTTCGGGTCGTACTGGTGCGGGGACTTGCAGGACTTGAAAACGCCCGACTTGCATCCTTCCACGACAAGCCACAGTTGCGGGGATCCTGAAAGCACAAAGCAGTCAGAAGGCAGAGTGCTTCGAGAGCTCCCCGGTGTCGAAATCCACGACAAACGTCTGGTTCGGAGTGCCGACGTGAATTTCTCCTTGCTACAACGGGGCCGTTTCATTGGTACGGCCATTCAATGGAAGAGAGGCTTACGTAGTTGATGTTCCGCTCGTCGACGAGCGTCTGGTTCACTGTCCCCGAGTTGCGGAGGTGCGAGCGGAGGGCTGAAACGCACGAGTTACTCTCCAGCATTCGTTGCTGCCCCCTTACCACTCACGTATCCCCCATCCTTCTGTTGTTTGAGTTGGATTCGCAAGACGCCGTTGTCCTGGAGGGAGGCGGCTAACGCCCCGACGGCCAACAGAACGAGGAGGAGGGATGGACGGAACATCCGACTGCCGGAGTGCGGAGTCGAGGTTCGGAGGAGAGGAATGAGTGGAGAACGGTGGGCTCCCGGTTTTTATTTCGTTTATTTCGATTCATTCCAACCGAAACAAAAGGCCAGCCGAACGGCGAGAAACAGAAGAAGTGAGGGGGCCGTTCACCTTCGCTTGGTTCCGCCAAATGCCGGCGGTTGCCGCTCTTCCGATTTCTTTTGTTTCGGATTGAAGGGCGAAGGCCGCGAATTGTTTTCGAGCTTCAACGAGAATCCGGAAGTCCGTTTGAAGTGCGTTGAATCACTCGGTATTTCACGCGGTCGCCCCCTCTCAACCAACAGACGTGAGCGGTGGAACAAAAGGTTTCGTTCGTTCGCCTCATATCTCATAATCTTCGTCTTGGGTCCCGACGCCCACGCCGAATTGCTCCGGGCGGGCATCGGGATGAGTTTCCGCGTTCTGTCTGTCTTCATCGGCGATTCGAACCTTCCACCTGCTCTCCAGTGGTAAGCGGGCGGCTTTTCCACTGCGCCACGCGGTCCCGCCGCCTCCCCGCCTTCTCTCGCAATAAGCCCGCCGTAGTGGAGGGAGAGCTAACCGCAGACACAATCCAAGGAGAGTATTGCACGTCGAAGTGAATAGTTATGTACATTCATTTACAGCGGAGTAGAAAGAAGCACCGTTCATTTGCCGAGGAAGGCACAGATCCCGCGGTGGAAATCGCTCAGCTGCAGGTGTTGGTGGTGGTTGGACTGTGTGATCGAGTGGTGCACTAGCCGCTCCAGCCAGCAGTCGGCGCCGTCAAAGAAGGCGGCCCACTCGCTGCGGTCGATCGTCGCGTTGGCCGCCATTTGGCCCAAAAGAGCGTAGCTCTCCGCACACTTCAGCTGCGTGTTCCAGTCGGGCGTGTCGCGCACCGAAGAGAGCAGGGCGAAGTACTCGCTGCAACCAGACAAATGAAACTGAAGAAATGGACGGGAACGAACCTCAGAATTCGCTGGAAGTCGGCGAGATGAAATCGTTGGGCCTCTTGCATGAAGTCGAGGATGGCGCTCACCGTCAGCGGATCTTGCTGCAAACAAGTGCGTGGAAGGGAGGCAAGTAAACGCTGCACTCACGATCTTGCTCGACTCCAAACTAAGGACCGTCCGGAGGAAAGGCCGCAGGAGGGGGTCGATCAGGTTGGGCGCTGCCCGTCCCTTCGGTTCGAGCGGAAGTCCGCCGTTCAGCACGACGCTCTTGCGGATCACCTTTCCGATTTCCTTCTCCTGATGCGACCGCTTTCGGGCTCCGTTGGCCGTCTTCTGACCGTCCGCGGTTTGCGATTCGGTCTGAACAAGAAGAACAACGAAATACGATCAATATTCGACTGAAACTCACTGCTTTCTGAACCAAATGCTCCAGCAAACACTGGAGGACGGCGATCACGCGGACGCGTTCCGGCGGCCCGCTCGCCAGCCGAAGCCGCTCGCAGAAATCGGCGACCGCCGACGGATCGCAGGCGAGGACGCTCACCAGGCACGAGATCACTTTCTTCTGCAAACCGGGAGATGATCGAACAAGAAAAGAAAGAGGAACTCACTCCGAAGTCCTTCAAATGGAAGCGATTCTCCGCGTTCATCAAGACGCGAATCAACTGGGCGGATTGCGCCCGGACGGCCGACTGATTGCGGGCGGCAAAGTCGGGGAACGAGTGGAGGGCGGCGAGGAGGACGGTCGGGTCCTCGGCCGAGCGGACGGCGTCCACGAACTCGGCCACCGTCTTCGGGGCCCTTCCGTTTGATCGCGTCCTGCAGTTCGCGGTCGGAGAGGGCGAAACCCTCGTCGTTGCCGTTCGAATCGACGGCCATCTCTTCCTTCTGCTCCGCCGCCTCCCCCTCCTCGAACAGACGGGCGACCACGTCGTCCTCCACGGGGTCGGGCACCTCGAACGAGTGGCCGTTCGGCGCGTTCATTTGGGCGAGGAATTGGGCGAAGCGGAAGGCCAGCCGGTGGGCGTTGCCGTCTGCAATCGAGCGGAGTGGATGGAACCGATGGAAGGAACGAACCGGAAGTCGTGTCCTGCACTTTCATGATCTTAAAGAAGGACTCGCTGGCCGTGATGTCGATCGTTTTCTTCGTTTCCTCGCTGCAATCTACGTGTTTGGAAGGAATGAAACAAAGGGATTCACTCCATCGACCGCGCGAAATCCACGACCGCTGCCACGCGCTGGAAGAGGGCGTCGAATTTGTCGTCGAAGTGGTCGCAGCAGAACGAGAGCGTCTGCATGAAGGCCGAGTGGACGTGCTGCTGGTCGATCGAACGGAGGAAGTCGGCCACCTTCCACGAGGCCCGCCGGCGGCGTTCCGCAGCGGGCGGTTGGATTCGCTCCAAGCAGACGTGATGGACGAGGGCCTGCCACAGCCGCCCGCTCGACGGGATCTTCCCCAACTTCTTCTGCAAGACGACAAGTGGAAGAACGAAGAATGCGGAGAACTCACTCGAATCTCGTGCCCATCGGCCGCCTCGTCCACCAGCCGGCCGACCGCCACCTTCAGCTCGGCGTCGCTCATCTCGACGAGCAGCTGGTGGTGGGCGCCCTCGTCCTCCAAACACAACTCGCCCGCAACGGCGTCTCCGAAGTTCGTGGTCATCTGCGTGCTGAAAGGCTCGATTAAACGAAAGAAGCGAAAGCAAACGGAAGAAATAGAGAGTGGCCGGAGGACCAAATATCGAGCAATCAATCGATCCTTCCGCTTCTTTCTTCTTTCTTTTATTCGCGAACAACACAAACAGAAATGGCAGAGAACGAAATAAAGGCGACATGCACCAATTAGCAACAACGTTAAGAAGAAGAAAAGGATTGCGTACGGGATTTGATTCGAAGGTCGGAGAAGTGGGAGGGATCGCAAGAAATATCACGGTTTACCATCGGAAAGAGAGAAGAAAGCATTCATTCGGACAAGAGGAGAGGGTTATCGTTTGACTCGTTTCGCCAACTGGGCCTTGAACTTCTCGAATTCGGCGAGCCGCCGCTTCCGCTCGAGCGGGTCGTCGGCCGGATCGTCGGGCCGTTTGGCCAACCGCCGATTTTTGGTCGCCGCGCCGTCCGCCTCGTCGTCTTCGGTGAGGTCGACGACGTCCGCTTGTTTTCGGCCGTTCCGATCGACCTTTCCGTTCTTCGCGGCGCCCCGCCGGACGCGATTCAGCGCCGTCTGGGCGTCGGCGTTGGTCGGAGCGAAGTCGAGGGCCCGCTCGAACTGCTTGACGGCCGCCTCGAAGTCCTTCTGCTCTTCGAGCCTGAACGGAGAGAGCATGAGCAATGGAATGTAAAAGAGAACTTGCTTTTCACCGTGCTGCACAAGCACCTTGTCGATTATGCTGCGAGCACGCGGGTGGTCGGGGGCCGCCTTGAGGATGCGATCGAGGTCCAAGACCGCACTCGCGAAGTTCTCCATGTTATTCGCTCTGCAATCCATCGAATTCAAACCGTCAACAGGAGGATGAGAACTCACGCGATCGCGCGTCCAAGAAGGGCGTCCAGATTGTTCGGCTGCACGTTGAGGGCCGAGTTGCAGCACTGGATGGCCTCGAAGTTCTGATGGTTGCGGATGTACTCGCCGGCCCGTCGGATCTGCATTTCGGCCACCAGCGCGTGCTGCTGCTCGCGAAGTGACTCGGCGGTCTCGTCGGGCGGCCGGAGCGGATGTTTGCGGCGGAGGGCGGGCACGAGGGATTCGGGCAGACGGCGTGGGAAGCCGTAGACGTGGACGGCCGAGGGGTTGGCGGCCAGACGGCACACGTCCGCATTCTCGCCGAAGATCGCCGCGAGGGCGGCCGGGTGGTCGGCGGCGGTCGAGGAGCTCGCGGGGCCGTCAGCTTGACGCCGTCGGGCGGCCGCATTCCTGAAAGCGGCGAGCGGCAATCCAACCAACAGAAGACTGAGGGAACCCACCTTTAATACGACGGCAATTGTTTAGGCGTCAGCGGTGCCTCAATGGATTCTCGCGTTAATCGGGCAAAACTCCAGCAATCGAAAGAATTTTTTGCGGACAAATCGAATCAGTTTCAAGCTTCGGCAAATCGAGGAAGAATTCAAACCTTTTCGAGGTCGATCGAGAAGGTCAACCGCTGGACGGGATCGTCCACCGTCTCCACACGGACTGCGAGCGGAAAGAACGTTGAAGACCGTCGGGCGGGAGAGAAACGAACCTTCGAGGAGGTCGCCCGAGTGGAACGCGTGGTCCGTCCGATCATGCATGATTTTGAACTGGAACGAACCGGAAGAAGGGTCAATCAAATGAACAGAAGGCAACGTACTCTTCCCAGCTTCAGCGGTTCCAAATTCCTCCGAAAGCGGGCCGTCGTGCACAGCAGTTCGACTTCGATCATGACGGCCGACGTGGCGCGCACTTGGGCGGCGATCCGATCGGTCGGCCGCACGTCCTCGAAGAACTTGGCCGCCCGCTCGTGAAGCGAGAGGACGCCGTCCGCGAACTCCTCCAGCAGCGGCACGTTGTCCAGCGCGTAGTCGTCGAGCGGGAGTTCGTGGACGTCCGGCTGCCCCAACCGTTGGAATCGCTTGCGGAGCGACTCGGGGATCCGCGGCTCCATCCTCGTGCGCCCGCCGTCGTCAATCAGGGCCTGGAATTCGGGGATGCGGGAAGAAGAGGAGAAATCGGATAATTCTTCGCTTTTTGCGAAGGCCGACGACCGCAACTCAAAGGGCGAACTGCGCCCGTTTGAGCGCGAACAAGCGGCTTGTCGCTTGCTTGCTCGCTCGCTTGTTGTTGTTGCGGAAAATTGTTAGTTGGCTCCAGAAAGAAAAGCCATGCGCGCAATTTGAGAAGGGAGTCGAGCGTGGAAAGGAACAAACCGAATTGACGCCAACCGACGGCCATCATGTTCATTTCGCTGCAGCATTCCAGCCATCTTCCAACAGCCAAGTAACAGATGAAAGATGATGGATTGGAACTCCGACCATTTGTTCGAACAAATGACAACACGTTGGACCACCCAACGAACGAAGTGGCGGCTTCTCGTGACTTCCGAAGGCCGCGTGGTCGATGATCTCCGAGCGGAACGGAGGAGGCGGCCGGTCTTTTCCTTGTTTTTCCTCCTTGCCGCCCGCCCGCTCGGCCTTTCGCCCGCTCTCGGGGATTTCGCGGCGGCTCGTGAGCAAACCGCCCGCCCGCTCCTTGCGGTCCGCAGGATGCCGCTCGCCGCCGTAAACAAGCGCGGCCTTTGATCGCCGGCGAATCTCCGAATGATCGTCGATCAGCTGGCAGAAGGCGGCATTTCGTGACGCAAACGACGACAAAAAAAGAAGGTTTCAAGCCCGGAACTTCTATTCGAAACAATGCCCGCCCGTGCACACCGTCGGGAGCACCCAAACACTCGCAGTTGGACAAACGCGGACGCCCACGAGAACCGAAGTCGTGTGCACAAACGAAGGAACCAGAAACGTGCGGGCTGAAGGCGAACAGAAGTCGACAAAATCCCTCGCTTTTGTCCCAGTTCTCAATAGAAACGTCGGAATGTTGATCAAGACGAGCATCTTGCTGCCCAAATCGGTGGCCGACTACGAACCGTTGATCGAACAGACGGAAGATGGAGCAAAGAAGAACGCGGCTCCTAAAAGTTTGTTCTTTTTGTCTTCTGTTTGACTGTCCGCTTGTAGAAGAAATTCGAGCGGACGTTCAAGGCCTCCGGGCGATCGCCCTCCTCTCCGTCCTCTTCTTCCACGCGTGGTCCGCCACCTTCCCGACCGCCTTCCTCGGTGTGGACATGTTCGTCTCGATTGACCTACTCTTCTCTATCCGATTGTTTCAGATTCTTTGTGATCTCCGGCTATCTCATGTGCATGTTGCTCTCTCGCCACAAACCTTTGGGAGCGACGGCCATCGCCTCTTTTTACTTCCGGCGGTTGAAACGAATCGTCCCGCCGTACGTGTTCGTGATCTCCGCCGTCCTCCTCGCCGCCTTCTGGCGGATCTCGCCGTTCGAAATGAAGGCGATTAAAGACGACGCGATTCCTTCCCTCTTTTTCTACTCGAACCGCCCACACACTCACGAATTCGAGTATTTCGACCCGGTTTGCGATCAGGAAAGTGAACAACACGGTACAATATCCTTTGTAGCGCTCCAAGCACAGCTTCTTCCTGCACACGTGGTCGTTGAGTGTGGAGCTCCAGTTCTACGTCCTCTGCCCGGCGATCGTCCTTGCAATGGGATTCTTGGGCAAAATTCACGCCTTGCTAAAGCACACCTTTCTTCTGCTGCTCGCCATCCTCTCTTTCCTGCTTCAATCGACGAGCCACTCGAATGCCGCTCACATGGCCGTCGAGGGGAGGATTTGGGAGTTCCTCCTCGGCTTCATCGCTTTCCACGTGCACGACTCCCGATTGCTGGAGTGGAAGTGGGCAGAAACGGGACGAGTGATGACCGTTGGACGGGATCTCATCCTCTCCGTCTTTCTGCTTGCCCCACTGCTGACCGAACTGAGCGAGGAACACCAACTCCAACGCCTTTGGGTCGTTTTGATCACCGCTCTCCTGCTTTCCGTGCGGAGAGAAGAAGCGTGTATTTTGGGCGCCGAGCTGCTCGTCGGAATCGGCCACTCTTCTTACTGCACCTACTTGGTCCACTGGCCGATCTTCGTGTTCCATCGCTTCTCATCCGGCAACAGCGGGATGTACGCGTACGGGAAGGATGCCGGCCACATTGGTGAGCAACAATCGAGTGCTTCTTAACCAAAGACTTCCAGTGGGCACTTATTTGATCCTCCTGTCAATGGCCGTCGGCTACTGCATCGAGCACACGTTCAAGCGACTCCTCCGTTGGATCACCAGCTGGACGCGTCTTCTCCTCCTTCTCGCGTGTTTGTACTCAATTGCCTTCTTCGGCTTCTACCTTCTGCACAAGCATCACCGCTTGATTCACGAGGTAGGAGGCTCTCCTTCCGGCCATTCATTTCCGTTTGATTGAAGGAAGACGGCCACGATCCGGCCATTCGTGATCAGCGCATTCGAGACACAAGAATGCTTTGGGCCACACGAGATTCGGACGTCCAGTTCTCGCGGGAGCGGACGATCGAATTGAATCAAGAGATCTCGTGGAAGCAAGAGACGTGCACCAACCGCACTCGCTGGCTTCCGTCTTCCTTCGGGGATCTCCACGCGATCGACAAGATCTGCAACGAGAAGGTAAGGATAACGAAGGAATTGAGTGTGATCGGATGCTTTATAGGGCAACGGAACGAAAAACATCGTTGTGTTCGGCAATTCGCACGCCTACCTCGCCTTCTTCGGGATCGTCGAGCACTTTCGACCGGTCGTCCGTTCGATCACTCTGATCTCCTCGTACTCCTGCACTCCCCTCCCGTTTGAATTCCAACAGGCCGACTTGAATCTGGTGACCAACGAGTGAGGTCAACCTCTCAATCGGACGGCTTCAGAAACACCGACGGCGATGCCTCGCGTTCATCGAAACGACCCTCCGGCTACTGGAGAGCTGGAATTCCCCAATACACGTTCTCATCCCCATCTTCGGGTTCGTTCTTCCACTCTCCTCTTCTCCAGACAGCGGCCTTCAGCTTCATGCACATCGACCCGCCGATCGGCTCGCTGCGGGATCCGGACAACGACGAGGTCCTCCGCTCACTCCGCTCGTTTTACGGCCGCTTGAGCAAAATCCCACGAGAAATTTTGTTCGTCTCGTCCACCAACCTCCGCTTTCCGTCCAACCCGCTCCGCCGGCTGCTCATCCGCTTGTTCGACGAGAAGCCGGTCGGCTTGATCCAAACCTCTCACCGCGTGAGGCCATTCGCCCCTCACCTCGTACTTCTTTGTTTGCAGAAGCAGAACTCCCACCTGCAAACCCTTCGGGAACGATTGGAGTTGATCGACTGCGAGCTGTGTGTCCAAGTGGATTGGAGGGACTTGTGGTGCACCAACGGCAAGCGGGGCGTTTGCTGGGCGGCAGAAGGCGGGCGGAACATTGCCTTTTTTCAAGACCACCACCACGTGACTTCGTTCGGAGCCATGTTCGTTGGAGACTTCCTATTCAATACGTATAAGGATTTTGTCGAGGAGTGAATAAAAGAAACATGAAGAAAGTAAACAAGCATTTTTCATCGGCTTGAAATGCGAGCTCGAGAGTCGCCAAGTCGCCATGGAGACGGCCGGCCGCTCGCGTTTCCCCTGCCTTCTTTTGGCCTTTGCGCGGGCGAAAAGAAAATCCAGCCTGTCCATTCAAGAATTATTCTAATTTATTTGGTGGAAGATGTCGCTCTTCCATCTGAACGAATGGTACACGACCGACGTGGTAGAGGGCCGCTTCATCACGAACGCCGGTTTGATCGGAAATCGAGGTCCTTTCGCTTCTTTCTGCTCGTTCCACTCCGTTCTTTAGACCAAATAATCGTGGGCGCGTTGACGGGCGCGGTGGTGATCGTGGACCCCGGAAAGGACGTCGAAAATCGAAACGAGACGTCGATTCTGATCGAAAAGACGCTCCCGCACCCCGTCCTGCAGATTGCGGTCGGCCGTTTCCTCGCCAGCTACGACGAGAACCTGCTCGCCATCCTGCATCCCAAACATCTCGCCTTCTATCGCCTGAATTCGGGTATTTAGGCAATCGGTTAGCAAAAGTCAATTGTCCTTTAAGCGGACGAGGAGTCCTTTACGCTGGACCGCATCTTCGAACACCGACTGAAGGCGGGCCCCGCTTACAACATGCGAGTTCCCTCCGTTCCTTCCATTTTGACCGTTCGATTGCAGGTGTTTGGGCGCGGACTCGCGGCAGCAATATTCGCAGATCTACGTCCAATCGATGAACTGCACGCTGAGCATCTACGAGGGCGAGAACCACCTGCTCGACCGGCAGATGATCAACGCGATCCACCCGGGCCCCATGCTCTACGCGCCCTTCTCCCAGTCGTTGTATTGCGCGAGCGGCGGCATGTTGTGTTGCTTTCCCTACCACTCGTTCACGGCCATCGGCAACAGCAGTCACAATCAGAAGAAAATCAACGTGCGTACAGGACAGAAGAGACCACTCTTTCTTTCTTTGTTTGCAGTGGGAGTGGTCGTTCAACTTGGGCGACACGCCGATCGACATCGCCGACCTGAACATCGTCCCCATCCAGCCGTCGATCCTCGTCCTCTGCAAGCGGGCGCTCTTCTGCATGACGCACGGCGGGACTCCTCGTTTCATCATTCGGCTTCAAGCAGTGGCCACCTCCCTGCTCGTCTACAAGACAAGTGCGAGAGGAAGGAAGAAGAGGGGCTAAACGAGAGAGCTTTCAGCGGCCGATCCGAAGACCCAACTGTGCATCGGGACGGCCACAAAGACGCTCCTCTTCTTTCGCGACGTCACGATGATTTGGGCCGCGCAGATGGACTTCGTGCCCGTCCACCTCCTCTTGAGCACCATCGGGCACGTCGACCCATCGGCTTCATTCCTCTACGGACTGTTTGCAGCGACCAGCTGAAGGGGATGGTGACCGTGTTGAGCGACGAGTGCAAACTGGTGATCGGCTACCTGGGCACGGAGCCCTCGCTCTTCCGAATGCCCATCACGGAGACGCGGTACATCGACTTCGAGAAGCGGCGGGCCGAGTTGGACGAGTTCGAGGAGGTGATCCGCACGTACTCCAAGGACAGTGCGGCGGCGGTCGGCTCGATGGCCGGCTTGGAGCTGAAAACGAGCGTCGAGATGGACAAATCGAGTGTACGCGCATCCTTTCATCTATTCCCTTTTCTTCTCTGCTTCCAGCGGGCGTACGACACGCAGGAGGGCGTCCCATCGGCCACCCTGAACATTTCGATCAAATCGGGAGCAAAGAGCGTCGATTTGGCTCTTCAGGCTGAGATCTTCGCGCACACCGAGTACTTTACGCTCACTCCAGGTTGGATAAAAAAAGATGGGGTAAACATGAAGGCCGTTCAGCCGAGTACTCGAACGTTCCGATCACGCTCTTTGTGAAGGAGAGCCCCGTGCGGGACGCCCGATTCTGTCTGGCGGCCACCACGAACAGCGGCGGTTCGCTCTCTTCCCATCCCTTTCCTCCCATTCTCTTGTGTTCAGACGGCGTGCTCGTGGAGGGCCACCTCCCGCTCAAACTCCTCTGCCACGAGACGAACCCGCAGCGCAATTCGCACGTGAAGCTGTCGATCGACTCGACGGGCGGCGGCGTGGAGATCGCCGACTTGTATCCCGGTGATCCTTTCCTCTTCCTTTCTTCTAACCGATCGTCTTATGAGAGAATTCCAATGCGAATCCCAGTCGTCGCTGGGGCTGCAGCCGTTCGGATCGGAGGTCGTCGTTTCGATCTTCAGTGCGGCCAAGAACGGTGATCTCCATTCCCTCCCTCATTCTTTATTGTCTTTCTTCAGCCCGCTACCGAGTGCAATCGGACTCCGTGGAGTTCTTCTTTCTCGTGCTGGACGACCTCGTGCGGCGCCTGCGGAAGAAACACGCGGACGCCAAACTCAGTTGTCCCGTTCCGCTCCACTTGTTCGCAACGGCCATCGCCGACCAGGTGGACGTGAGCGAGCGACACCCAAGCTCCCGCTCACTCCTTTCTTGCAGCTGGAGAAGCGGAAGACCGCCGAGTCGAAGGAGGTGGAGCGCGTGTCCGTCCAGATGCGCCACGTGGAGACCATCCTCCTGAACAAACTGAAGGCCGAACGAGAGGAGTCAATGACTCCAGTGAACGTCCTCATCAACTACTCCTACCGCGAGCTGCTCACTCTGATGGACCGCCTGAAGGCCACCGGAGACCATCTAGCCCGCCACGAACGGGAGACCTTGCGGCCGCTCCTCAATTTGATGCACGTCGTGATGGAAATCAACGAGATCGCGGTCCCGTTCGACGGGCGCATTCTCGACGCGTCGCCACAAGTTCGTCCTTCTTCCTCTCTAACTTCCTGATCGTTTTTTCTAGTCACTGGCGGATCGCCTGCCGCCGCTGCTCGGGAGTGCGGGAGCGGGAGCGGCCGAGGTGGACGCGGCGGAACTCACGCGTCTGCTGGTCGCCTTCTGCGAGCAGGGCGGCCGGCTGGGCGGCATCCTCGAGATGGCCGAAGAGGAGGAGGAGGAGAACGAGGACGAGAAGGATCGGCACGATCTCGTCCAGTTGGAGAGCGGGGCGATGGCCCTAAACACGGGCTTCGAGAGTTTCCTCGGCGGCTCCACCATCCTCCCGAAATAAACCGTCGGAATTCAATAAAGAGAAGTGTTCTGCGGTCCTCGAATCCAATCACCGTGCAGAGGACGAAACCCAATTCGGGCGGAACACCCGCACCGACGCAAATTTAATGACCGTGTGGTCTTTCATTCGAACCCTCGTCGAAGAGTACAGAAAGAAGGCGGAAGCGAGGGCATTCGGAGACTTCCGCCTTGGCGCCCCTTTCGACACAAAGACAAGAGGGAATGTTTGGGCCGATTAATCGGAATGGTTTGTAGTCCAATGAATCCCCGATTGTAGCCGACAAGTGTGACGAGCGGAGACGACGACCCGCGTGGTCAGGAGATGACTTTTCGGCCGAATCGTCCAGAAGGAAGACGATCCATTCGGGTTATTGCGCCTTCTCGAAGGTGACCCGAATCAACTGGGATGTTTTGTTCATCAGTCGGCACCCACCCTCGAACGCGTGCGTGTTTTCAAGCGCCGTTAATCGAATTCGGGTTGTTTTCGTGTTCAACAGTCGAAATGAGTGTGTTCGGGGAACCGCCCGCCGGCCGCCTTCTCGCGATCTTCGGCCCAAAACAACCGAGCGAGCAGCTGCAAACGCGCGCCGCTTACGGTCTACCTACTTCTTCTTTCTTTAGGCGGACCGTCGAGTGATGATTTCGACGATCTACGAGTGGCTGCTGAATGCGATCACTCTGCTGACCTTCCTTTCTCAAGCTTTCGTCTTCTATTGCATCAAACGGAAGTCGCCGCCGGTGATGCGCGACTACAAGTACTTCTTGCTAAACTTTCTTGCGTGGGACACCGCCTTCACGTTCCTCATCTCTGTCCTCCTCCAACCGTTCCCCATTTCTCCGCTTCTCGGCGGTTCGGCAAGAGGTCAGCTGGATTGATTGTTTGCCGGCTAACCGCCCACGGATTCAGGACTCGCCCGGTATTGGGGTGAAGCGACCACTCGGCTGTTGGCGGCTGCCACCATCTTTTTTGGAGCGAATCTTGTGCTGGCGCAGGATTACTCGTTCGTCTACAGGATCGTCCTGCTCCGAATGAGCAAAGAGAAGCACGATGCGTACGTGAGCCGGCCGTGGAAGTTGTTTTGGTTCGGCTTCCACCAATGCTTTGCGCTCCCGCTTTCCGTCGCCTTCTACTTCACATTTGCGGACTCTAAGGTGTGCTCGTCTGTCATCCGCCCATTCATTCGTTCAATTGAAGGAAGTCCCGCACTTGATGGCCGCCAACTGCGGCCGCTCGCACTGCAACGTGCAAAGCGGAGATCCCGTCGTCATCATTGAATTCCTCCACCCGTACACTTTGGGCTACTGCGCGGTGCTCTTGTTTCTGATGGTCTTCTCGGCAGGCTTCTGCATCACGTGCATCTTCCTCATCCTCTCCGGATTGCGCAAACATCAAGCCACGTTCTCGAAGCAAACCTACCGCCTACACGCGGAGTTGGCGACTCTCCTTCTCGTTCAGGTGAGAACAACGCGTAAGAGTTGATTCCAACTGCTGATTGTAGCTGCTGATTCCGATTCTGCTGATTTTGATGCCCGTCCTCGTGTGCATCATCGCTCTCTAGTTCAACAAGACGACGACCGATGCGATCACGCAGTTCGGCTTCTTGATGCTCGCGCTCTACGCCCCGGCCAATGCGATTTTGACGGTTAGTTTAGAGATCGTTCAAGTGCGATAGAGCTTCCGGTTCTTTCAGATCGTTCTGGTCGATCCCTACCGCTCGTTCACGCTCAACCTGCTCTTCGGTCGGTGGGTGAAGGCGGGGCGTGCGTACGGCCGGGCGCGACTGCCCTCCTCGAGCATCAACCCGAGCGTCCACCGAGATCTCGTCCTGCCGCAAAACCAACGAAAATTCATTCGGCGTCCCACCCTGCATTTGGTGGTGATCTGAAGAAAGAACGAGAATAAACGGCAAAGAAGAAGAAATGATCGTTCGTCGGTTCTACCGCCCACCTCTTCGCCCCGCCCGTCCCCAGCCGTTAAAAAAAAGAAGAAGCCGTGGGCGGGTGCTTTGTTTCTCGCTTATCATTCGGACGATCCTCGTTGCTCCACTTTTCCGATCAAAAGTCGTCACCGCGACCGAAAGCACGTTCCGAGAGCACGGCCGAAAGGGCGAAACACAACACACGGCTTCCGGCAAACGCCCACCTTTCTGCTTTGCTGTCCTATCCATAGGCAATCGATTTGTCTTCTTCGAACGTTGAGCACAAAGAAATTCGAGTGGGCGTGTTCGTTCGAACGGACAGTTGCATTCAGCAGCTATTCATTAGACTTTTGTGATTCGTTTTGCGGAGCAAGGTGACGTAAAAGCTCTTATCTTCGATTAGCCGACCTTTAATTGAGACACGTGTACCGTGTGCTTTGAAGAACCCTTAATTAAGAAGAACGAAAAGGCAGGGACACCGACCAAACGGACACAAACGATCGAAATGATTTTCCGCCTCTTCTTCCTCCTCCTTCTCGTCGCTTCGTCCTCGTTTGCCAGGGAAGAGCTCGACTACTCGGAGGAATGCCAGGAGGAACACGGTGATCCTTACTTTGCTTTGACCACGTACCACTCTCGACCCAAAACTCCGAGCAATCAGTTCCGTTCAGGTTCGTCTTCGGCGACTACGAGACTTCGCGCTTCAGCAAGGGCTACGTGCAGAACGCGTCGATGGCCGACGATCCCTTCTACTACGTGCCCCCCTCCATCCTTAAGGTGATCATGAACACACTCAGCGCGTGGCAGAACGAGAGCGGCTGGTTTGTGGCCTGCGACGCCGTCGAGTGGTTCCCCACTTTGGGCTTCCAGATGTACTACGAGTACGAGTTTGCCGATTCGGGCTATGGATACACGGACTGCACTGTACGAACAACGAACCAGCGATAGAATCTTTCATTGTCGTGTTTAGAAAACCACGGACGTCGGCCGCGTGCTCGTCGACCTCCAGCCCAAGGACTCGCTCGTCGACTTCACCGTTCCGAACGAGTGGGCGAAAGACGTGTGCATTTACGAGCACCAGCCGCACTAACGAGGATCAGCGGTTGAAAGAATGATTCATTGTATCATTCAATTCAAGTAGAATAAATGACATGCACGCATCTTTGATTAGTAGTCTTCGAGGAAAAGAGACGGTTGACGTGAATACATTTTTCTCCTTTCGTCGGACGACCAGTCACCCCTCGGTACTCCGCCGCCCTACAACCAAGCCGAACTCTTTAATTGCTCATACGCCCTCGACGCTTTGGTTGTGTTTTGATCGAACACGCCGTCCGTTCCCCGTTCGAAAGGTCGAGAAGTCTGCCGGTCGGTCGAAACGGTACTTGTTGGACCGAAAGTTCGTTTTTGTCCTAATGAAATCAACTGCACAAGTACAAACCAACGAGAGCATGGAAGCTAGAGAACAACGAGATCAAATAAACGAATTAGGATGAACGGTAAAGGACATCGGATTAAAGGCAACGGTCACGTGGTGCTCGTGGCGGGTGCTTCGAAGATCGAGACGGAGTTCGTTTGCCACCAGGCCAGCTGCTGGACACACGAGAGGATGTACCGCCGGAATGGGTGGAGGGTGAAGAGCGTGGCGGCCGCGTTCAGGAACGGGGCCCAATGCCAAATCATCACCGAAACGTCGGCCGTGTAATTGAACGTGATTTTAAAGGAGGTAGCGATTGTTATGGACAACAGCGGAACGACGACTGTGATGAAAGGAACGGCTGCTTGGGCCATCAGAGTGCGCGTCAGTTGTCGCTGCATTCCTTTGGCCCGCTTCGACAGCTCCATCGGTTGGTGGGAGACCTCGCGCACCGTGAGGACGGCGATCAGAATGCACCACAAGTAAGAGCCTGCAAATATTCGTTGGGATCGCTGCAAATTGTTTCCGCTGCTCACCGAAAATGACCACGCGGCCGTAAATTGAAAACGTGTACATTACGACGTTGATGTTGGAATCAGCAACCAGAAGCGGCGGGATGGGATCTTCTGGATACCTGCAAGAATCTCGTATTCTCTTTGTCTTCCTATTGCTGCTCACCAAAGGGCCCCGTAATTAATGCGTGTGTATTGCGGGCACCAAGCGAACACGGCCATTGTGGAGCCGATAAAGAAGGTGGCTATCGGCACGGAGAACATCATTAGCGCGTACCAACTGGTGGGCGGGCCTTTGTGTC
This sequence comes from Aphelenchoides fujianensis, assembly GCA_024699865.1. Taxonomy (NCBI): domain Eukaryota; kingdom Metazoa; phylum Nematoda; class Chromadorea; order Rhabditida; family Aphelenchoididae; genus Aphelenchoides; species Aphelenchoides fujianensis. The sequence goes on along the minus strand of JAMPIO010000052.1, from coordinate 457,399 downwards.
TAATCGTCTGCGAAAAACGTGATTAGTGAGCGTCTATCGTTCTATTAACCAACATGCAGCCTGTAGTAAAACAACATTGGCAAAATGGAGCACTCAACGGTCATCGGTGTCGTCTGAAGAGCCATTGAAAGACATTGGCCCGTGTGGCCGAAGAGCAGGCCGGCCGGTCCCTCCTGCGTGTACATGTACACGCCTTGATTGATTTTGTAGCGCTAAAAAAGTTGAATGACTCAACGAAAACAAATTGGAAGACTCACGACTCCACAGAAACCAAATGCAAACAGAAAGTATGCGTCGACTGCAACCGATGCGTAGAGGAGCCGCGAATAACTCTTGAAGTGATTGGGTGTCTTCCGGAGCACGCAATAAAGGAGGAGGGAAGTCGCAAAAGTGCCCAAGATGGTGGTCGCCCAGTAGTTGACCCGTTTGACGAGTGCCAAGGTCGTCTGCTCGTAGGTCTGATTCGTGATGTTTGCAAAGAAGTGCTGATCGACCACTAGCGGCTCGTCCCACACCCAGTAGCTGAAGTTCATCGTGCAACGACCGAATGGAGAAGAAGGGTTAGTGAGAATGGCGGCCAGCAGGCAGGGGGACGAATGTGGCCGAGCGGAGGCGAGTTTGTAGCCGAAATGGCGGCCGGAATCACAATTGGTGGACGGACGAGTGCACTCGAACGTCCCCTCCTCCCGCCTCCTCCTCATTCTCACGTGCAGCTTCGATTGTCGTTCGCAAAGCCGGCCTGCTGTTGACGACCGCGGAGATCTTCGAAGAGAGACCACTTCTTTTTAGTCATTCCTCCGCCTACAAAAGAGGAGCGCGGAAAGGGACCGAGACCTCAAACGACCACGAGTTCTCACCTACGAGCGAACAGGCAACAGTCGGAGTGAATGGAAGAAGGTGAACACGCGATGTCGAAGTTCGAAACGGGCAAATTGCATCGGTTAATTTGGTTTTTACTCGAGCAGGGGAAGTGGTCACGCGACGAGCTGAAAAGAAGCCGTGCGCTTTTTGCTTGGTTTTGACACGAAAGAATGGAGCCTTGTGTCGACATGAACGAATGAGTTGCTTTCTCTGCAAAACAAAAGACGAAGAACCGCGACTTCTTACATAAACACTGTACACTGATCGGCTTTGTTTATTCGCACGTTTAAAAAAACAACAGCAATGAATCACGTAACGATCGTGCTTCTCGTCCGCGAGATGTGCGGGATAACCACCACACTTGAAGAGGAGACGGTGGAGGACGACGAGCACTTGCAGAACTCCGCCAAGTTGGAGCGGAACATCAGGAAGAGGGCGCTCAGAGCGTTCCACGTGGCGCTCCAACTAATTAACAGAATCTGCAAGAAAAACTATCAACGGGCACACTTCGGTGTTGCTTGCCGTGATCTCCGACGTCCACGACGAGTAGATTTTGAGGTAGCCAAAGAAAGGGATGATTGCCATAGGAGCGATCAACAAAACGAATGGAAAAAAGGCTTGAAGAAAGAGGGTGGCGGCGAGTTTGCGTTGATACGAGCGAGTCCGTTCGGACAACTCCAGCGACTGCCGCTTCATCTCTCGAACGGTCAGGAGAGCAATGACGATCGAGAAGAAGTAGGAGCCGAACATCGTCGTGCGGTTGTAGATTTGAAGCGGAAAAATTGTCGTGCTCTTCTAAAAGGTCCGCGCACTCACTTCTATATTACTGGTGTCTCTTACGGCCAAATCGAGTACGATCAACGGCGGAATGGGGACTTCCGGATACCAGAGCGGCCCGTAATCCTTGCCGTCGACGTTCGGTTGGCAGAACGTGATCGAAGCCCCAATGAACGTCCCAACGACCAGTGCGAGAGGAACGACGAGCATCGCGAACAAATGCGAGGACTTTGGGGTTGTTTTGCTTCAAGCAGGAGAGTGACCAGTGAACAATGACATTGAAGACTCACTATTTGACGAGAAAGTACCGAAAGAACACCTGCGCGGGCAACACGGCCACTGGCAGCACGGTTGCTGAAGTCGCCCACGCAACGACGAGACAGCGCTTTTCGTAGGGCAGAAAGCGGGCCGGGCCGACGTACGCGATCAGATAGCAGCCGTTATTCACTCGATAACGCTGTAGGAAGAACAGTGGTTAATGGGCAGAAATGAGGCGGTTACCTGCTGAGCAAGTGTCTGATAAATCAAGCAGAAGTAATCCACGGCGACCGAGATGAGAAGCAAACGACCGTAACTGCGGAACTTCGAGCTTTTCGTCGTTTGAATGAAAAATAAAACGGCACAAGTAGTCAAAAAGCCGATAGAAATGGCAGAGATGAAGTTAATGCGATGAATCGTATAGTAAGTGGAGTCCTCAAATGTCGAGTTGGTTACATTAGCAAAATAAAATTCATCTTTTACGAACGGATTGTAATCGTTCTCGCCCGCCTTGAACGAGTGCATCTTCTGGCCGGAATGATGATGGAACTCGTGGCCCGAACCTCACTTGGCTACGGCATGTGATCGGCGGGAAGCACGCAGACGGCGCCGCTCACCGATCATCCCTACAATCTCGCGTGTTTACGTCTAAGGGCGGATGATGAGTCCGTCGATTGTATTTCTTGGGATTCGTTGGAAGAAAACCGTCTCCCGCTTTGTACTCCGAGGCTCTAATTCCTCCGATTAGCGTCATTCAGCTCGTGACTCGGCAGACACAAACGGACATTCGACCTTTAAGCACAAAAAAGAGACTGTTTATTCGATGAACAAAGAAATCAGAAGACGTGGACGGTCGGGTGAACGTGAGAATCGTGGTGGGCGCCAGACGAGCGCTGGAAGTCGCTCGACGAGTCCACTTTGACGAAGACGCCCATGACTGCACGCCTATATGGCGAGATGAAGACGATCGTGGAAGCCGAGTTGAAGAGCGGCCCCCAGACCACGGGCATCGTGACGAGATCGGCCGCATAATCATATTTGACTTCGAGCAGCAAGAACATGGTGTTCATCAAAGTCGGTAGAACGACGAAACAGGGAAGGAGCGCCTAAAAGAGTGATCCACAAACGAAGGCTATCTGTTCCCTCACCTGTGCGATCAGACAACGAGCGTACTGCTTTTGCATTGAGATCGTCTTTGGGCTCAAATCCACGGTCTGCGCCTTGATCTCCCGCACGGAGGCCCACACAAAGTAGACGGTCAGCAAGTACGATCCAAAGACGAGGCCCCGATTGATCACGAGCAAGTAGAAGCCGTAGATATTGTCCTAAAAAAGCTGCAATTTGCTTGAAACTCCCCACAGCTCACCTCCCAGTCGTTGACGAGCACGTGCGGGATCGGGACCTCTCGATACCACCTCGCTCCGTAATCTTCGCCCCGCTCGTTCTCGCAGTAGCAGAGGGGCGTCAGAATGGCGGTGAAAGAAACAGAGGCAATGGCAAGGAGCACGCAGCAGAGAATGCGGCTGTTGCTGGGCGCGATCTTGCTGCAAACTCGTCCTTTCACTTTGCTTCTCGATCTTTACTCACTGCTTGATCGAATACAGCCGCGAGTAGAAAATGACCGGCAAGATCGCGCACGACAGTTGTGGAGCGGTCGTTCGCAAAGCGTACGCGTGGCACTGCACCTGATGGCTGAATTGGTTGATCGGTCCGCGAAATGAATACAAATAGACGCTCCCGTCAATGGCCACTCTCTGCAGCCCCTCGATTACATTTTTTATTTTCTTCGCTCCACTCACCTGTTGAAAAAGGAAAGCCGAGAACAGAAGGTAGAGATCGATGAAGGTGCACAAGAGGAGCAGTTTCGAGAACTCCTTGAACTGAGCGGGGGTTCTGCGGAGAATGAGGAAGAGCAGAAGAAACGTGCTGAGGCTGCCGAGTGCCGTGGAAAGCAGGTAGTTCAACCGTTGGTAGAAGGCAAAGCGGGTGTCCTCGAAGGGGCGAGTGGGTCGATCGGCAAAGACGAATTCGTCGAACACAAAGGGGTTTTCGGGATTCCACCGCCGCTCTTGCTGCATGACTGCTGGCCGGATTGAAGCTCACAGTAATCGGGTGATCGAGTGGAGAATGAGACGTACGAGTGAACCGAGCGGGAAGTGCCGCATGAGGAATAGAAGACGCGAATCTGATTGACCTCCTCCAAATCGGATTCCACTCGTCCACCTGATTTCTTACTTAGAATTCTACTTTTTCCTTATTCTCGTCCCACCGCTCAAATGCAATCAGACCGCCGAAAGGAACAAACCGTTCACTCTTCTAATCGGATTGTCGGCTTTCGAACACCTTCGAGAAGGAAGCGAGGTGTACGTGCCGTGTGTGGAATGAAATCCTGACCGCCCCCACCGCCCATTTCTTCGAAGTTGTGACGAAGACACCCGCACTTCCTTCTTGTTGACAAAATGCCGGATAGGTTTATTGAGCAAACAACAGACACAAGCGAGTATTCATCGGAAGGCGGCTCACTTCAGCCACTTGGTCAACATCGACTGGATCTTGTTGCGGGCGTCGGCCAATCCGGCGGGCTCGTCGTCGGAAGGCGGCTGCATGTAAAACGAAGAAATAATAAAGGTTTGTAAAAACGGCTGACGACGCGGGATTGTGAAAAATCGTGACGATTTTATACAGCGTCCCGTGCAAAATCCGTCGAATTTTGTACAAATTCGTCACGATTTTTGTCATTTGGATTTTTTTTGGGGTTGTCAGCGATTTTTGCAAACCCTTGTTATTTCAAAAAAACTTATGTCTTGGCAGTGCGACATTCCCTCAACGAGGACGGTGACGACGTCTTGGCCGTGGTCGCCATCCGTGGCGTTGAATCCCAGGTAATGCCACTAAATTGATGGGATAAAAATATGGAGGTGAAGTAAAGACCGACCGGGTCGACCGTTCCGTAAATTTGGATGTGGTTCGTCGCCTGGTAGTTGCGTCGGCCGCCGTAGAACGAGTTGGTCGCCCGGGTGTTGTTCTCGAGCTTGTCCCGAATGAGCGACGAGTCGTACGCGTCCAGGCACCAGCGAAGATAGAAGCTGAACGGGAAGGATTAATCCAAATGTGTGTTCGGTTCGACTCACTTCAGCGGCACGCCCGAACCGAAAGCTGAAAGAATGAGCTGTGAGAAGCCCTCAAACGATGAACGTGCCGTTGTAGCCGCTGTCCGTGCTCTGATAGTAGCCGAACTCGTTGCACGTTTGCCAGAACCACGCGCGCGTGTCGGAATCATAACTGAACCAATCAAGGATTTGGCTGAAGTCCCAGAACGGCGTCGAGTCCTCGGTCGCCCATTGTATGCGTCCCAGGTCGTCCACGTCGCCGTTGAAGCCATTGCAAACATCATCCACGCCCACAAACGACTGGCCGGAGTACTGGACGGCACCTGTAAAGAGTATATTGAGCTCTTGCAAGGCAATGATTGTTCTCTGTTTCTCGAGATTTACGGCTTGTTTGGACTATCGGAACAGAAGGCGGCGAGCGCAAAAAACCCTCGGCCGATCGATTGCGTCGCCCGAGCGAGCGCTTGCGAAAAGCCGCAGAGACTAAGAGCTCGGCCGCATTCCATCTCCAAGTCCAACCGCTCTCCGCGGCCATCCCGCCGAATCCAAAGGCCCACCCAAGCGGAAGCCCGCATCCCCCGAAGAGCAGTAGATCCTTCTTTTTTGGACCGGCGACCAAGCCCCGCATTTTTGTCCAGTTAAGCGAATAAACGAGTGCAGGGATGCTAGCAAGAGAGACGGGTCCACCTGATCATTACTCACCCATAATTGGTTCTATGATGGAGTAAAAGAACGTCATCGCATCGTAGGCGTCAATGGAGTCGTCGGAGAAGGGCGGGTCAACGCTGAAGCAAAAACTAGCCTCATTTCTTCCATTCGATCACTCACTCCAGTTTGTCGTTGAGTGTGTTTCGCCCGTCGACGGTCGTGAACAGCGAGTGGACCGTCGCGTAAGCGGTGGCCGCGTTGTCGGCGCAAGAAGCGGAATACGTGCGCAGGGAAGCCTCGACCGTTTGCAGATAGCCTAAAGCTGATCTGTGATTGAGTGCTCAGAACTCTCGTCACGTGCCGTAGAAGTCGACGGTTGTCTGGACGGGGCCGGAAGTGCCCACCGTCCCGACCGTCAGATCGGGGTACTTCTCGCGGAACCACGCGGAGAGAGCGCCGGCGTAAGAACCGCCTGCAGGCGAATGAAGTGAACAGTAAAGATTGCAGAAGACTTGCCGAAGGTGACCCACTTGGCGTTCGTCCAGCCCTTGGCTTTGTTTGTCGCACGGATGAAGGCGGCCAAGTCCTCGAGGGCCTGCTCCGAAGTGAGGAACTGGAGGTTATCGACAGTCATCGACCTAAATGGGTAATTTCGGTTGTTGCCCCTCTACCTATTCACTTACGGCAAGGGCTGCGATTCGCCATAGAATCTGTGTTCTAAAGGATTTTAGATGTTATCAAAGCTTTTCAGTTAGTTTTTAGATTTAAACAAGCTCAAGATACGACTCAACATACCGAGCATGTACATCACCGCGCCGAACTGCTTGGCCCATTCCACCAACGGAACGCCGTCGTATTCAATCCAATCGGGGGCGGCCGGCAAGTAAAAAAGTTATTGGACCGCCAAAAACGATAATGTGATTGCTAGTAACTTAAGACGGCAACTCTGTGCTGTTTTTCAAACAATGTTTGACGCCAGCATCGTTTAAAGTTGTTTTTTGTCTGTGAAAGATCCGTAAACGTCTATTTTCTTGTGTAAAAATATAAACAACTTTTTAAAAGGGTAGCTAAACTGATGTGTGAGCGATTTTCTTGTGGCCACATAAAAATGTGCAACCCTACCTCCGACTCGCCGGAAATGAAGAGGAACACCGGGCCTCCCGTCTTGTAGAATGCGTCATTCGTGTACACAAGCTGAACACGCAGATAATCGAGGGTTAAGTGCAAGAAGTGGGTACCTGGTCGAACGTCCGCTTGTCCTTGCTGTTGAAGTGGTCGACCGGCTGCGTGATGTACGAAGCGACGGCGTCCATGACCTTCGTCTTTCCCTTGAGCATCTCCGGCAGGCGGTCGTTGCGGAGGAAGCCGCCAGTCGAGTGGCGGCCGCCGAACAGCCGGTTGCCGAACTTTTTGACCTCTGCGGGCGAGGGCTGCGAGTGATCGACCTGCAACAAGGAGAGGAGTGAGAGGAATGCGAAGAAAACGGACCTTGTTCTTGGGCTTTCCGCAGTTCCAGCAGATGGTCGACTCGAATTCGGAAGCTTCACGCTCAACCGGCGAATCTTCCTTCTTTGCCGCCTGCTCCACGTTGTTTCCGTTGCCCAACCACACCAGAATGTACTTGAAGGCAAGGTCACGGAAATCCTTGAGTGATTGGGGGTCCGTAGTGTCGTTAGCGGGCAACAGGTCCGCTCCTTGAGCCGTCCCGTCAATGACGATCACGTGGACGGAGGGATCGTTCGACGTTTGGAGGCCGGCCGATCGCTGCGGATCGATGGAGCCGAACACAGAGATGACGTTCGTGCCCTGCAATCCGCCCATTCAGTCCACTCGAAGGATTTCTTTTGCTCACGTTGAAGCCACTCGCTCCGCCAAACGCGTCCTTCGTCTGCTGCATTCGTCCTTGGATGTAGTCGGCCGTGAAGTCCGCTCCGAACACGTCTTGGCAGATTCCATAGAACTGAAAGTTTACAGCGTTGTGCAGACGCTCGTATTGTAAGGCACTCACGTAGTTAACGGGCACGTCCGTTCCGAAAGCGCCTCGGTATCCGGTAGTCGGCATTTGGCCGTACTCCGAACACTGCTGCCAGATCTGAGCTCGTCGTGTGGCCAAGAAGTTGCTCCAGGTGGTCAAACCGAACAAGTACATTACCATGTCGTACTGCAGCGGACTATTGATCAATAAAAGGAGGAGGCACTCACGTTGATGTTCACAGTGCCCGAGGTCGAGTGGAAGACCGTCTATTGGAGGTATGCAATCACGTTCGCAATCGGAACGACTGGGTTTAAGGCGGGTTTGTTCATCAAAGCTGAATCGTTGAACTGAAGTAATGCTTGCAAGTCGAACTCACCGCAAATTTCCGCAATCCCGCTGCCGTTGTTCCAGGGCGCCGCATTGACGCGATTGAACTGCACAGGGACGAGGAAGTGGCCGATGATCACGTGAATGATGTTCTGCGTGCGTTGCCACGTGAGGTCGAGTGTGCTGATGGCCGGGTCGAAGTTGAAGGCCGCCTGCAGCTCGTCGCGGGCGTCCGCGTTGTCCATGTGCGCGTGCAGGGACTTGAAGCCGGCGAGGATGTTGTCCGCGCAAGTCGAATTGTACTGTCGGTAGGCGGCCTCAACTCCTTGCGTGAGGTCTGCAATCCTCTCGTTCACCCATGCTCGTAAGCAGTGGGACTAACCGTAGAAGTCGAAGATCGGCTCGATGGGAGCCGAAGACGCGTGGCCGCCGACTGTGAGATCGGGGTGGAGTTGGCGGTGCCTGCAAGCAATCCCCGGTTGTGCCTCCTCTGATGTGCATTCCAATCACTCACCACAAGACCAGATTTCCGCCGTACGCCGAGCCGAACAAAACCCACGGTCCGTTGATGCCCAACTCCTTGTTCTTTGCATTGATGAAGTCGGTGACGTCCTCCACGGCTTGGCGCCCGTTCAGGAACTTCAGGTTGTCGGTCGAGAGGTCGGCGGTCGGCCGCGACGTGCCGAAGAAGCGGGTCTCAAGGTTGAAAAGGCGAGCGTTCAGCTTCTTTCCCCAAATGACGAGCGGCGAGTTCGGATCCGAGATGACGTTTAGGGTGCTCCTCGTCGTTGATCCCGAGGTTGAGGAACTGCGGGCCGCCGCTCTTGAAGAAGTCATCATTTTGCCAATATCTTTGATCCCAAGTGTCCTTGACGGAGGGATTGAAATGGCAGAGTTTCTGCGTGAAGTTGGCCTCCGTCGCTCCTGCGTTGGGCGCCTGAAAGACGACCGATCGTTCACTCCCTTCCGTCCCGCTCCTAATTACCGCATGACGGCCTTCCTTGTGCTCGGGCTGCAGGAGCGGCCAGGCGGCTGCGGTGCCCGCAAGGACGAGCAGCTGGAATCCCGTCGATTGAAGGGGGCTTGTGGGATCAGGGAGCTTACCGCAAGAAACACGCGCATTTGGGCGTTCAGTCCTTTCGATTGCTGTCGGCCGATCGGAACGTGAGGACGTCGTTTAATCTTCGATGCGGTGCTCAATTCTCATCGTTTTTATGCTACGTTCCGGCGAGCACTCGCTCGTTTGGTCCGCTTATCTGCCGCCTTCTGGGCGGACAATTGGGGAGAGCGGAAATTAATTAGTGCGCCCAACTCCCGTTTATCACTCCCGACCAGCGGCCCCGGCGTGCGGACGGCGGTTGCTCTTGAACTCGTTTTTGTGCTAAATTCTGCCGGCAAGAAGCCGAATACAATTGCTGGTCGGGCTGCTTGACGCTCTTGCTGACGTCCTTCCTGCTCCTTGTGCCCTCTCTTCACAAACTTTGAAGTTGCATCATGCGATCGGAACAAGTTGGGATCAAACGCAGCCAATGGACGTCAGCAAGACGTCGAGTGCAAGTGAAAAGAAAAACGTAAACATAAAAGGTCAAGGAGTAAATGCGTGCGAGTGAGGACGGGCGTTGTCCCATTGTCCTTGCTGCTGTCCGGTAATCACCACCTAAATCACTACGTGCTTGTAACAATGAACGTGTTACACACAGCAGCCTCCAGTGGAGGTTCGAGAAATCAAGTGTCACGCGGCTCGGGTGCGGTCAAGATTGCCCTGTTTTCGGGTTGTCCTTTTGTTCGATAACACTTCTTTGTGCTGCTCTTGAACACGAGATGGCGATGAACGCCGCATATGGCGATGTTTGAATCCCGATCTTTCGCAAGACGTCACTCGGAAGTGGCGACGACAATCCGGGCGGCCGAGTTGGCGGTTTCTGGTCAAGCGGCCGCCCGCTTGCTCGTTTTCGTGACATCCGCAAGACGCCCCGTCAACTCGCCACTCACTCCCGCTGACCACCGACCGGCGGCCGTTTGTTTATTTGGAACGGGGAGGCGGAAATTCGGAAAGCGGCCGGAAAATCGCAATTTCGGCCTCGGATGTCTGCAGTTGACGGGCGGCCGGCTGCTCATTGAACTCCCGAATGGGCGAAGGGCGGGATGTTGTCATTCGGCCGCCGGAAAGGCGCGTTTGAGGGCCGCGGATTGCCGACCGTAAGCCGCGAGTGAGTGGAAATGGGTGGAGGTAAGTGGCCGTCGGCTTTCCAGAGATCTCTCCGACCTTTCGGTTTCGTTCAGAAATCTGCCGACTCTTCGTCTACTTCCCGCTGCCCTTCTGCTTCCTTTTGTTCCTCTTCAGCGACTATGTTTCCGGGGATGCGAGCGGACGAATGAGGGAGAAGGTGCGTAGCACAATAGAGGACTTGTCCGTTCGATCACTTTCGTTTTTCCAGCTGTTCTTTCGGAATGCCGCGCTCGGTGCGGGGCGCCGTACGGGATCTGCGGAGCGCGTGGACCCACTTCTTCCCACCGAGGACGCCGAAATCCCCCCCCAGGGCACAGAAAGGGAGGGGGGGGGGGGCGGAAAAGGGGGGGGAGGAAGGGGAGGAGGGGGGGCCAGGGAGGAGGGGGGGGGTACGCGAGAATGCGACGAAACTCCCGCTTTCGATTCCAACTCCAACGGCCGCAAGCCGGCGTCCAAGTGGAGGCTCGTGATTTCTTTCGCTCGTGGGCGCTGGAATTGAAGACGGCTGGGAACGCGGAACCTCTGCGCCTGGAAGGCGGCCACTGCTTCTTTCCAACGAACGGGGTGATCACTTCTCTTCCTTTCTCCTTCCTTATCATTTGCTTTCCTTCAGACGAACCGGGAACTTCAAGACGAGATTCGTTGGGTGGCGAACGAAACGGCCGCCCTCCAAGCGGCCTTCCGATCGGTTGGCGTGCCCATTCGAGCGCCTCGAGTATCGTCTGCTGCTGGTCTTTCGACGAACAAGTGGGCACTCAATCCGTCCACCCCAAGCATTCATTCTATTGTTCAGTCTTCGGATGGGTGGGACGATCACGAATTCCTTCACCAAACATTCGGGAACGAAGTGGAGATCGAAAGCACCAACCGATTCCACCAGCCTTCTCTCGATACCAGAACGGAACACAAGTGAACGTCACCATCTTTCTGGTCACGAACCTCGAGGATGTCCGCGAGAACACTCGACTGCCGATTGTGGGCGATCGGACTTCGAAATGGCCGCCCGCGAGATGAACCGAGTGGAGGGCAGTGGGTTCGAAGAAGAAGGTTCGTTCGGGCTGTCTCCTCGGCGATACTCACTCCATCAACCGTTTAGTCTTCCCGCCGGGCAAAACACGCGTCTACCGCACGATCTACTCGCCGCTCTACCTCGAGGATTTCCTCCACAAACCAAACGTCCGGCCGGAGCCCACGCTTGAGAAGCTCACGTGCAATCTGCTCGTCTATCCGTTCGCCTCCCGCACGCTCGAAGAAATGAGCGCGAAGTACGCGAGGGCGGTGAAGAATTTGAAGCGGGCGGCCCCCTCGCTCAACCACGTGGACATCATGGGCGGCCATGCGCTGATGCGAGAGAACGGAGTGAGCAGAAGAAAGGAGCATTAGATCAACGGATGTCCGTGCTTTCAGACCGCTGCGGGGCTCGAGGGCGAACTCCGAATGCTGGCCTGGGGCATGGACGCCCTCGTGGACGCGTTTGCCGCCTCAAATTTGACGCTCCACTCGGTCTTCGTCCAAATCTTTCTCGTGTTTCCGGAAGAAGTGAGCAGAATAGTTCGACTGATTGTTCTTTCATCTTCCTTGCTTCCAGGCATTTGAGGGAGCGAACTTCTGGTCCGCGATCTCCGAACTCTTCCCCGCCGACACGATCACGAACGGGACCTCCGCAAAGAACGTGGCCATCTTCCGCCAGCTGGACTACGTGGAGATCTGCCTCGAGTTGAGTGCGACCTCCGACTTCCGGACGGTCCGCTCGCTCACGAACCTCACCGAAGGCTACAGCGAGGATTTCACGGGCGCCTCTCGAGTGGGCGGCTGGAACGTGAGCTCGTTCGGCGAGAACTTTCGGCTGCCCGACTGGTGAGCGGCCGCCGTCTGCTCTCTTTCTCATTCTTCTCTTTGTACATTGATTCACGTTAGCGAGATGAACGGCGGAAGGAGTTCGGTTTATTCTTTGGACACAAACAATTAGAATGGATTCAAATCCGGCACTCGAAGAACTCGGTCGGCGTTCCCATGAGAGCAGCGAGAAGAGCTCCCGCAATCCGCGCGGAGATCCGCCCTCTCGTCGTGGCGGCGGTAACTTGAGAGCGGAACGCTCGCCCGTGCGGGTACTCGTCGCGGATGAACGGTGAGAGCTTGTCCGCGAAATTCATGACAACGTGCACGTGAATCCCGTGGAGCTCGAAGTCGACGGCCGCCGCGCACTCATCCAGCCGCACGTTCGTGTCGTTCCGGTCGAAGAGGCCGTCGAGCAGTTCGGGAACGTCGGCTTCCAACACGACCGACCGGTTGAACACGAGATTCACGTTGAAGGAGGAGTCGCCCTCGATCTCCATCCCGTTGCCGTGCACGATGCGGGCTACGCGGTCGAGGTGCTCCTTCAGATACGCGAGTTCGTTGCGGAGATCTTGGGCGGTCTGCAATCGACGGTCAGCGGTCATTAGGCCACTGGCCACTCACTCCGTTCTTCGGAAAGAAGGCGTAGCCATCAAAGAAGGAGACACGCTTCAATTGCGAGGCCGTCCATTTGACGTTCGCGACCGCACGCTCGTAGAACTCGTCTTCGCCCACCTCTTCGGAGGCGTTCGGAAAGGCGAGGCCCAACCGGAGGTTCTTCACGAACTTCGCGTTCTCGGGCACGGACACCTGCTCGACCTCGTAGAAGTCCTCCAAGTGCGTCTGATCGTCCGCAATCAGGCCGTGGGGGATGACTGAAAAAGAGAAGGAATGCGTGTTTGTGTTGTCCGCTCACCGCCCCACTCCTCCACTTCTCGGAGGGCCTTGCTGTACGGATTGCCGCTCACCAGTGCGGGCAGGAAACAAAGAAGAAGGAAGAACGTTACGGAAGACATTGGAACAAAAGCAGGAAGACTGATCCGTAGAAAGCCGGGAGCTCGAACAAAAAAATGGGCAATAATCGGATTCGCGGTCGCTTTTTGAAGGAGCGACCGCCCGCGCGACTGATCGGCGAGCGCCGCTCGGATCGCCGCGAAATGACCCGCTTTTCCTCTCGTTTGCACGGAGATTATTGATGTGGTGACGAAGAAGCGATTAATCGATTGAGAAATGAGCGAGAAGCTCTTGTTTATTCCGAGCATCAACCAAATAAATTAACTAGACTCTTTCAGCAGATCTCCGCTCTTCGTTCCCTTGAGTTCTGCGATGATCTCGTGGATCTCGCGTCCTCTCGTTTCGGGAAGCTTCGCGTAGAGGACGGCCAACGAAACGAAGCCGGGCAACACATAAAGCAGAAGAAAGGCCGAGTAGCCGACCCACTTGAACAGCGGCATCAGGGCGAACATGATTGCCCCAGAGATGACCATGTTCGTGAAGTAGCACACCACTTGGACACGTGATCGGTGCATTTGGGGCGCCAGTTCGGCCACGAGATACCAGCAGATCGGCCCGCATCCGAAACCATATACGAGAGTGTAGAGCCATAAGCACACAGACGCAGCCGTAGTTCGCAAACGGGACGATCGGGTGGAGGACGGCGCAAACGAAGAAAAGCAGCAGGAGGCACAGCGAAGCGCCGGCAAACGGCAGCAAAAGGTTTCGTCTACCCCAACTGCAAGCATCGATCGATGAAGGTCATGAATTGTGGGGGAACGAACCGATCAACGAACGAAGAGCCCAGTGCAGACCCAATTGTGTAAAAGAAGACCATAGCAGTGGAGGCCCAGCCCGCCCAATGGGCGTCGATTTGCACTTGCTCGAGGAAGAAGATCGACTGAAAGAAGATGACCCACAACGCCGTCGTTTGCTGCAAGAAGCGGTGGATAAAATGAATGAAGGTTGTCCACCCACTTGCAAAGCAGTGATGCCAAGTAGAACGCCCTTTCGGAGGTGTGGAGTGGTCAGCAACTCCAAATAAGACGACTGACTGTGGGTTTCCTGTTCGCTTTCCTGAACGAACGATGGCTACTGGCTAATCCATGTAACGTCCCCTGCCTTAACGATGGCCTCCAGCACCTCCTCGCAGTTGGCGTCTCGGCCGTGGTAGAAACGAATCGAGCGGATGGCGGCTGGCCGATCGTGGCGGAAGCAAAGCAGAAATTTGGGTGTCTCGTGCATCGGCAGGAGGACCAAAACGCCCAGAACACTTGGAAGAACCGCAAACCCGAGGACCAACAGCAGATTGTGGCCGAGGACGAACTCCATCCCGACAAAAGTGCCCACGATCGAAAAGAAAGCGACCGCCGTCTCGCTCGTGCACGAAAGGAGGCCGCGGACTGCGGTGGGAGAACACTCCTGAACACCAATCGATCGCTAAGTGGGCGAAAGAACTCGCTTGAAGCATCAGGATGAGTGATTGGTACGTGACAGCCACAGCAATGGCTGCAGTGAACTGCCCCAACAGCAACAGTTCGTAAATGCCCGTAAGGATTGCCGCAGCTCGAAGGACAGAACCGATCAGGCTGAGAACGGCCATGATCAAGAAGCCGGCTGCAACAAACGAATCAAACCTCTAACGAAAGCAAGAACTCACTTTTTCGTCCCAGCTTGTCGTTGAAGAACGGATTCAAGAAGACGCCGATTCCAAATCCCACGAGCCACCCACAAACAGTTGTCAATTAGTTGTGAACAAGCCATCACTCAACCCACGAGTTAAGGAACACGTTCCACGTGAAGTCATAGCTTTCAGCGGTCATCGGTTCATGGCCTGAACAATTGAAGTAAACAGCGAGAATGTGCCGCCTACCCCGATCGATGCCCGATTGATTGAGGAAGTGTTGGAAGCGCTTGACGGGAGCGTTCATGTACGTGATCGAATAGCCGATCTGGAAGTTGGACGCGCACGCCAGCAGGATGCCGAGCAGGATGGGCCGCCGGTAGGAGGGCCGAACATCCGGCTGCTTCTCGCCATCTTCTGTCGGGCGATCGCCATCGAAAAGAAGGAAGTCGAGGAAGAACGCAAAAAGAGACTCACTTTTGTGCAATCGCCCGTCGCTCATCGTCGTCCTCCTCACGCCGCGGAACAAAAAGGAGACAAATGAGCGGAAGGGCGACCGCCCGACGAGCAACCCGATACTCCCGCCGGCGGCGGCATCAGGCGTTCCGCTCCCGCTTTCCGGTTTGCGGGTGCGGAGCGTAAACGACAGACACTCCTTTTTGGGCGCTAATTGAGTGCGAACACTGATCGATCGATCGGTGGGGTTCACGTGTGCGCGATCAAAAACAAAACGATTGGGTGCAAGTGCAAAATGGACCCACCGCTTCTTTTCAACGAAGCGAACAAAGGGCGGGAATCCACTGAGCAGTTCGTGTGGCATCACTCGTTTATTCAGCGTTCGTGAAGGAAATTGGATCGTTTCTATTCTAAACAACAGGCAGAAAAGAGAAGGGGCGGGCGGATCAGAATTTGTTCGGCGAGAAGCCCACTTGCATCGTCCGCAGGTTGTGGTGCACGCAGACGGCGCGGTGGAAGGCCGCCCCGAGGATCACGAGGTTATCACGGCGCTCGGTCAAAGCAACCACGCAGTGCCCGTCCACCTGCTGGTTCAAAAGGAGGTGCTTCTCGGTCACGCGAATCGGCGCTTGTTGGTCGATGCCTAAAGAAAGAATGAGGAAATAAAGCGGCAGGCGAATGGACGAACCGAATTCAAGCGTGAACGTCGTACTGCAGTGGGCGGTCCAGTAATCGCCTCGTTTCACCAATCCCAGAGGGTGTCGTACTTGCTCCATCAAGGCCGACGGGAGGTTGATGTACGAATTTCCCGTGTTCAAAGCGGCCGATCCCGCGGTGTACCGCATATGAAATCCGTTGACCGTGAGGCTCTTCATCGGGACCATCCACTTCCACTCGCCGCGCGCGGCGGTCGTCCACGCGTTCACCGGCTTGCAGTTCCAAGCGTCCAGCTTGCCGAAAGTCGCCACTCCGCCGTGCTCTCCGTTGCCGTCCTTCGAGGACTTCTTGAGAGCGACCGACATGACCGGCTCGGCGAGGATCCCCTGGTCGACCATCTCGCGGAAGCTCGACTTAAACCACGAAAAGGACGGGGCCGCGCAGAAGGCGGGCGAATCGAAGCGCCACATCTTCGTGATCGCGCCGATCGGTTGCGCGAGTTTGACGCCGGACTGGCCGAGGAACATTGTTTCCGTGTAGTTGTCGCCGCTCGCTAATCGAGCAGGTGTTGCTAATAGTTATCGCTAACGAACCTCCGAAATTCGTGAATTCGCTCTCAGGCATGTCGAAGGTGCCCGCTCGTTGCGCGGTGCTGGAGGCCGACGGGTCGTACGTCCCCTTCACGCACGAGGTGGCCTTGAAGCGGCCGGTCGTCGTGCAGCCCTTCTTGGGGAAGCGGGTGAGGATGCAGCCCGTGTGGAAGACGGGATCGAAGCTCTGCGGCGGGGTGCCGAGTTGAACGTTGGCTGGAGCAATCGGAGTGTGTATGAAAAGAAGAAGTATGGTTGAGCTCACTTCGATAGAACACGTCGAAGTAGTTGAACAGCTGCATCTCGAAAGATCCGGCCGTTACTTTTGGAGCGTTGACGGCGGCTAAACAATAGGGATAAATGAGAAGAACTCCCGTCATCCCTCACCTTTCTGCGGGACGGGCGCTTTGTGGGCGGCGGGGGCGGGTCGTTTGTGTTGGGTCGCACGGCGGCTCTTGTGCGACTTTTGGTGGACGGCCTTGTGATGAACGGCTTTGTGATGGACGGCTTTGTGCGCATGACGAGTCTTGTGAGGGACGGCGTGGCTCTTGTGGACGTTGCGGTGAGCGCGGTGCTGCCGGGCGGGCTTTGCGCACTCGACGGCCACGAAGAGGACGAGGAGGAGGACGAGCAAGGTGGTGGAGGATCCCATTGGAATGCGGGATTGAGTGAATGTGGAGAATGGAGTTTCCGGCCGCTTTAAGTACGCGGGGGGATCGAAAGGAACACTCCAGCATTCGACGAACGGCTCGCGGCCTGTCGCTGTTTGTCTTCCGGCAGCTGCTGGTTGATCGAAGCGAAAATTGCAGCGAAGCGAACGGCCGGCTGTTGATGCGCGCTCTCTGCGGGTGGATTGCTTTAGGCGGAAAGAACAGAAGAGCAGCAAACGTCAGCCCTCAAGCAGAAGCGAGCGCACTTCTCGTCTAGCAACAAACAAAGCGGCTTCTACCCAAATGGCCGCCCTTATTTGGAGGCCGTTCGTCCCGACAAAACGGGAATTTTGCTTTATTTCGTTTGCCTCCGCTTTTCGTCAAGTAAAAGGATGACAAAACTCTGTTGGCTCCGCCGATTATCGGGTCGGGCGACAGAAGGCGGAGCAGGTGGAACGGGAAGCGGGAGACGAAGTGAAGAAATGTGCGTTGAGTTCACCTGTTCGTCAGCCTCCAGCCAAATGCCATTACTCGCGTGCGTAGAGTGGATTTGCTCCTTTCGTTTCCCGCACTTCTCCTCATTCCAACTGCGAGGAGCAGTCGGGGCAAAGCGGTAATGAATGACTCCAACTCCTCGCTCGAATGCAACGGCGTGAGTTGTGATCTCGCCTTATGCCAAGAAGCCGCCCGACTGCACAACCTGCTCCACGTGCAATTGATCCAATGGGCGGAGATCGTCCTCGACCTCCTCTCCATCTGCTCGATGCTTTTCGTCATCCGAACGAAATGGTTCCTTAAGATTGCGGGCATCGTGAATCCCAACCTGAAAGTGAGTTCCCTCCCACGCTCATGTTCTGATTTGAGTGTTCAGCTGATCGGTTGTGCGGGTATCTTTCTCTATCTGTTCGGAATCTCCTTTTCGCTCCTGCTCCACGCGTACTTCAAAGTCCTCCACTTCTCCTTCCAAAACGAGTGCGATTTCGTGTGGGAGACGCCGTGGAAGTGCCTCGCCTTCCGCATTCCAGTCGCCTACGCTTTCTTCGGTCTGTCAGCGGTCAACGGTCGGTTTAAACGAGTTGTTCAGGGTTCAACCTTCTGCACGTCGCTTTGTCGTTGGAACGGGCGCGGATGACCTTCTGCAAGACGACGAGCGACGGGAACAAATTCGGTTGGGCGATTCTCTTCTTGATGGTGCGTCGTTCCCATCAAACAATGGGATGCCTAACTGTCGATTGCAGCTGATCACTCCCGTCTTTCTCGTGTATTTGGTCTTTCGGAACGACGATTTCGTCACGCCCCGCTCCTACTGCTTGGCGAACAGCAACGAACACCACGCACACACGATCTTGTTCTCGATGGCAGCAATGGCGGTGTCGGATGCCAGTTCGGGCCTGTTGGACATCTTTATCTACTTGACTACTTGGAAGCGGATGCAAAGGTCAGTCAATCTTCTATCCTGTTGACTTGTCTTTGTTTTTTTCAGCAAACTCCGGGGCTACGATCTTCCGTCCACCTTCCGACTGCGGGAAACCCAACTCACAATGCGGTTGATCATCCCGTTTGCTCTCTGCCACACCTGGTAGACTTGATCGGATGAATGCTTAATGTTTTGTTCTACCTAGTGCGTACGGCATGTACACTCTGATCTGCATCCTTTCCCACTACTATACCCTTGGCCTATCTCATCAACAAACAGTCCAAGTGCTCCAAGTGGTCTCTGTGGTGAGTGCTGGGTGCGGACGACCGTTTCGATCCGCTCTTTCTTTGCTTTCAGTCCAAATCACTCTACTTGACCGGACTGCCGTTCTCGGCGGCTCTTTTCCGTCTTCAAAACAAGAAGATGGATGAGTGGCTCGTTTCGCATAACTATCAGGAAACCTATTTCTATATCTTCAAGAATCAGATCTCTTAACTGTTTATCGCGTGAGTATGAGTAAAAAGTGAATGGGGTAAACGAGTGGTGGTTCAGAAACGACGTCGAACTCTGCACTTGTACGCGCCCATCGCGTTCGCGCCGGGCGTCGGAAAACGCTCCAGTTTGGGCGGGACGGCGGCGGCGGAGAGCTGAAAGGAAGAAAGGCGGGTAATCGAATGAGAGTGGCGCGAACCTCGAAATGATTGAGCAGATTTCCGATGAAAAGGAACAGCCTAAAGCAGAAACGTCACTTCCGCGAGCATTCACGAGTGACTACTCCATTCTGGCCATGGTCTCTCCTAAACAAAGAACAGATGAAGCTGTTTTGAATGGCCACTTGCCGAGACACTTCCGGGTGCCAAGACTGAAGGCAATGAGCTCGGGGATCCTCTTGAACTCCCCCCTCCGCGTCCAGGAAGCGTTCGGGACGAAATTCCTCCGGCTGCGGGAACACTTCCGGGTCGTAGTGGATGGCCGACAGTTGCGGGATGATGCAGGCTGGAGAAGGTACAAGAAAGAGCAGTCAACTGAGCACTTACTCCCTTTCTTGATCAAAATCCCGTCGATCTCCACGTCTCTCGAGGCCTCGCGGAGGACGTTCTGCGAGAAGATGTTCGCCTAAAGAATGGAAGCCGTTGAATAATCGAGTGTGTCCACTCGCCTTCCGTTGGCCCTCCGCAATGATCGCTTGCAAGAAGTGGAGCTGCGGCTTGTCGGCCACCGTGATCATCCGATCACTGCCGACCACTCGGTCCAACTCTTCGTGAAGCTTCTTTTGGGCTTTCGGGTGCGTGATCAAGAAAGCGAGAATCCAGGTAATCGTGCTCGATGTCGTCTCCTGCAAATCTCGTGGTTAATCTTTGCTTTGCTCGTTTGCTCGCGGCATTTAGCCGTTTACTGTCATTTGTTCCGGGTCCAATATGCCATCTCGAAATGCCAATTCGAACGTCAGGCGGACGGCAGCTCGCCTGTTTTGCTACTCCAAGTTTTGGCAGGTGAAACGGCCGCCCGTGGGCACAAACATCTCCCCCAAAGAACCCAACCGCTCTCCACCTGCCTGTCCAGCGAAGAAGATGTCGAAGCCCATTCCTTTCAGTTGGGGGATCCTGAACGAACGGAATATTGGAAGCCTCCTGTCCGCACTCACGTGTAGAAGGCAGCCGTGTTGCCGCCCATTCGCTCCAGCTTTTCTCGCTCGGCGAAGAAGGCGTCCACGAAGTCGTGCGGCTGCTCGCAAATCCCGTGGCCCAAGTGCTCTTGGATGTGCTTGTCGAGGAACTGGTAGACGTCCCCAAACGCCTCGATCACCCGCTTGCTGTAGAAGTGCGTGAGATCGAAGAAGAATTTGTTGAAGCGGGCGACGTTGGTGATTGGATCGGAGAACGAGGAAATGATCTGCGTGGTCCGTCGCTTCAGCCGGTAGAACTCCTCTTTGTTCTCCTGCAATCCACTCAACCGAACGAAGTAAAGGAATGAGCGCACCTTCGTGAAGCGCAATCCAAAGAGCAGATTGGAGATGATCGACCCGACCGCGACGTCCGTGTGCCGGTGCAGGTCGAACTCCTGCACGCCCGCCTCGATCTCCTCGTTCACGCTCTCGATCACCGTGCGGAGTTCGTCCAGGATCTACGGACAAACGCTTGATGAAAAAAAGCAATGCGTACCTTCTCCTGGAGCTCCTTTCCGTTGTATCCAAAGTCCTTGATCACTCGCAAAGCGAATCGCCTGCAATCAACAGAGAGGAATGAGTGGTCAACGGAAGAAACCGACCGTTGGTCCTGCCACAGATGGCCGGAAGTGAAGATGACGCCCGAGACCGCCCCCTCTCGCGTGTACCGAAGGAAGTGTTCGGGAGCACACCGATCGGCGAAAGCATCCGCTTGCTCGACGAACAGCCGGACGCACAGCCGGTAGTCGTTCACAGCCACAATGGGGAGCTCTCCCACCCAGTACGTGTAGATGGCCCCGAATTTGCGCTTCCAGTCGAGAAACTGGAATTCCCACCGGCGGCTTCTGTTCAAAGCGATCACTACAGAAGACGCGAGAGTGAGTGTGTGGATCGAAGAGCAAACCGACCGTTCCCGTAGAAGGGCAGCGGCAGAGGGCCTGGCGGGAGGCCCCACCGTTTGTAAACCAGATGGGAGAAGAAGAAGAAGACAACGAAGACGATGAAAACGAACAACACAGCCGCCATCTTCGCGGAGGAACACAAGTGATCGCTGCGTTCTGCTTTTGAACTCCAGTGACTGCTCAACGAGCAAGCCGCTCGATTTGATGTTCTTGCTGAATTTTACGGCCGCCCGCAACTCGGAGGAGTGCGCGAGTTTACGGCAGCCGCCGGGATCCCGAACACGGGAGTCGTTCGCCTCCGCTCGATTCCGCTTGTTAACGGCCGGCGTAAACATTTGACGACCGGCCGTTGCAAGTGCACCCGACGAACACGTGCGGCGTGCAAAAACACGTGCCCGCAGCTTACGAAACATTCTTCTTGCGAACAGCAAACGAAAGCCCGTTTATTGTCAGGAATAAACAGAGAGTGAGAAGGTTCAATCGTCATGCCCGATCAGCCTGTTCAGACGTCCACCTGACCGCCGAAGTTGACGGGCGGCAGGCGGTGGTGTTGGATGTGGCCGGAGATGTGATCGCCGGGCAGATCGTAGCTTCCGTTCTGCGCATCCCACACGTGCGTGACGTTCTTCACAGGGTCGTACTCCATTCGTTTGGTCATCGGCCCGCGACGGTAGGCGACCTTCTGCCGGGTGAGCGGGATTTGGATCACGCCGCGCTTCTTTTCCGGTCGACCGCCTTCCTTCGGCTCGAACTCCCGGCTGTCGGAAATCCGGATGCTCATCGAGTGGGCAAGGTGGACGAGAGCGAGCGAGAGGAGAGCGATCGTGAGGATCAGTCGGCCGTTCACTGCAAGCAAAACGTGAGGAAACGTCTTGTTGAGAAGATCCCCGCTTCCTTGAGAAGATCCCAGTTCAATTAAGAAGAAGCCCGTGTCAGAAAGCAATTAGCCCGTGGAAACTCACTTGTTTCTGCAAGCGAAGTGGCTGGCTACTAATTAGAACGGAGAGGAGGGATGCTGGTCACAGTCGGCGGTGAGTCGATTGGATCGGCGGTCCGCTCTTATAAACCGCCCGAGGCCCCGATCGTGCACACGCGATCGACGGGCGGGCGGAACGCAAACAAACAGCCGCCGAACGGCCTCCTTCTCGGCGGGAGAACGCGGGGGAGTTCGACGAGCAACTCGATCGATGAGGGCGGACGAGAGTGTGAGTCACCTGGCGTAAAGGAGGTCACTTGAGTCGACCGGAAGTCGACAAGAAAGAGGTGACTAATTGGAGTGAAAAAATAACGAAGATTATGCTCCCCCACTTCCGTCGCTCGTCTTATCTTTTCGATCAACAACCACCGGCTGTTTGTTTGTTGCGATGGGTCA
The DNA here is from genome assembly GCA_024699865.1 of Aphelenchoides fujianensis. Taxonomy (NCBI): domain Eukaryota; kingdom Metazoa; phylum Nematoda; class Chromadorea; order Rhabditida; family Aphelenchoididae; genus Aphelenchoides; species Aphelenchoides fujianensis. The sequence continues at coordinate 435,050 of JAMPIO010000052.1, read as the reverse complement.
AAGTGCACGAACTTCCGTTGGTTCGATCGTGAGGATGTTTTGTCACGTAGTCAAAAGAACGGAGGATAAACAACGCAAATTGTGGATTAGCTCGCTTGAATGTTGGGTTCCAATGTTGAGTAACAGAAGCAAACAACACCTTGTTGTTTGACAGCGTTTTTTGATCGTTTGTTTGTTTGTTCCTGCGAGCCGTGGCTAATATTAACTCGCTCATAAGCGGGATTTCCGCTGGTTGCTCGTCGACCTAATTAAAAACGTTCCACTTCTTCGAACAACGACAAGAAGAAAGGAATTCCGGAAAGCACGACTCACGAGCGACGGGATCGTAAAGCGAAAGCACTCCCGCTCGCTTTTGTTCGAACTCCCGAGGAACAAAGACGGTCGATCGACAGTCCGGAATGCGTTGCGCTCATTAAAAAGCGCGGATCCGCTTCGCTTTCTCCTCACCGCCGCCGTCTTTCGTCCGCTCGTTGCGCGACCTGCCGGAGGGCATCCGGTCGCGCGAATAAAAAGCGGAAGATCGCGACCTTGCGCTCATTTCCGTCCGCAATGAAGACTTTGCCGACGGCCGTCGTGAAGGTGGCGATCGGGGGCTCGGCCCTCGCGACGATCAGCGCCCTCTTCCTCGTCGTGCACCTCGTCCGGGAGATCAATCAGTTCTACGACGACTCTTTGCACGACATGGCCGAATTCAAGGTGGGCTCCGTCGTCTGTTGATTCACAAGAGTTCTTCACTTCTTTGCAGATCTACGCGAACGATGCATGGAATGGGATGATGTCATTTCACCGACCGGATGCCTTCGATTCGATCTTCAGCCGGAACAAACGCGGCAACTCGGTCGCCAACCTCGGCTCCGGGGCGAACGGCTACCGGCCGCCGCCTCCCGCCGCTCCCTACCGCGCCCAACCGCCGCCGCCTCGTCCTCCGACTGGCGGCGGGAACTACCGAACGGCCCCCGCACCGCCTGCCGGCGGAGGGCAGTGCAGTGAGCAGAAGGAAGATCCGGTCTGTTGTTGAGGTTCGCTTGCAGATTGTGGCCGTCAACCGTCCAACTGCCCACCTGGGTGAGTGCACTAAGGACTGAAAGTATTCACAAGTTGTCTGTTTTAGACCACCCGGGCCCCCAGGAGAGGTTGCGCGTTGTGTAGAGAACAGATCATTGAACGAAGGATTTAGCCCGGCCAGAACGGGCTCGACGGAACGCCCGGCCAGGCGGGCCGCAACGGAGAGAACGGAATGCCGCCGGCCGCTATGGACAGCTACGGCGGGTCGAACTGCATTCAGGCGAGTAGAAGCAAAAGAATTAAGTGGAATAATCCGTTCCTTGTAGTGTCCCGCAGGCCCCATGGGGTAACGATCTTTCCTGCTTGCTTCTACAAGCTTTTATTAGGCCGATGGGTCCTCCGGGTTCGATGGGATTGCCGGGAACCGTGGGGCCGCCGGGCGAACGAGGACGGGACGGGAAGAGCGGCGGGCAGGGGCCGATGGGGCCGCGTGAGTGCGCGCACGGCCAGCAATCACTCGTTCGTTCGTTTAGCGGGCGACATGGGTCCAAGTGGAGAGCCGGGATCGCCGGGAACCGTACGCGGCTTTTTTGCAGCCCGAATGACCGCTCCTTGCAGGTTGGGCCGCCCGGCGACAACGGGCAGCGCTCAACCCCGATTCCCGGACCGAAAGGCGTGTTGGGGCCGATGGGACCGATTGGGCCGCCGGGAGAAGTGAAGGAGCCGATAAGACCTCCATTCATTCGCTTTCTTCAGCCTGGAAGCACGCCGCCGACGCCGCCACCTGGACCGCCGGGGTTCATTGTTCTTTTCTTTTAGTCACAATCCTTTTGTTCTCTAGACCGCCCGGATCGATCGGAGCGCCCGGTTTGTTTCCTTGCTTCAACCTTCGAAGTTCTCATTCGATTGCAGGCAACATGGGGCCGCCGGGAAGCCCAGGACAAGTGAACTCGATTCCACTTGTCTTTTTCATCCTTCCTCTCGCTTGCAGGACGGCAATGCGGACCCCAGTGGAACCGACGGGCTTTACTGCCCGTGTCCGAAGCGCATTGCCCCGTCTTACCCGAACGAGACGCCGCCCGCGAAGACAGGCTATTCGAAGAAGATTTGAGCAGAAGAATCTTTCGTACAGTTCAAGTGCAAACGAAAATAAACACATGCGTTCTCCAACATCGAGCACAAATGAATGTGGACGGTTAGTGTAGTCCGTTCACTCCTAATCGAATTCCACACGTCGTCGATGGAGTTAGGGCGAGCTACAAGGAACAGCTGACAATTGCAAGACCACTCCCTTCGGCAGAGTCCAACAGGAAAGAGGCCGGATAGGCTTCTCAATCAGTGTGACTCGTGATGCACTCGTTCGTGTTCGTCCAGCTGTTCCTCTCCCTCCTCGCTTTCGTCCTCAACGGGCTGCTCGTCGGAGTTGCGTGCACGCGGAGCCCGGTCCAGATGTCCGCGTACCGCCGGCTCGTGTTGTGGAACTGCGGAGTGGACGTCCTCTCGACGACCATTGGACTGCTCACAATTGGAGTTCGTTTACTCCTCACCTGCTTTCATCTCTCTTCGGTCGTTCAGGTGGTCGAAGTGCACAACGGGACGCTCTTCTACGCGATTTTGAGCCCACTCGTTTCGTCGGCGACCGCCCGCATCGCCGCTCCGCTTTGGGTGTTCGGCGTCTTCGTCGTGTTTGCGAATGTTCCGATCCAGTTCGTCGGTCGACTCGAAATCATTCGGAAGGGCGACGGGGCGGCGGGTGGGCGGAAAATCGGCGGACTTTTTGTTTTCCTCGCCCTCCTGATGCTCGTCCATTGCGCCGCCTTCCCGCTCAGCTGCCACGAGCCTTCGGAGGAGGAAGTTCGGTTGTTCGCAAAGATCTCCTCGTTCAGTTCCGATCTGCCGCCCTTCTACGTGTGCAACGGGCAGTTGGAGCAGCGAGAAGTGCGCGGCCAAGTGGAGAAAGCGGAGTAATCAAATCAACGTAGAAACCGTACTCCGTCCTGTTGCACGGCCTCTACTGCTTCTGCTGCGTTCTACTTGCTTATGGAATTGCATTACGCGCGTACCTCAACACGTGGAAGTACCTGAACGACCGCCGGCTTCACTTCTCGCCGGCCACCCGCAGCGCCCACCGCCAATTCCTGCGGGTGATGACCCTCCAAGCATTCCTCCCGTTCGTCACTCACTTCATCCCCGTTTCGATGGTCACCTTGTCGCTGCTGGGCCTTCGTGTCCCGTTCTCTTCTACGCTAACCGCTCTCGTGGCCACGGCCTCCATTTGGAATCCGCTGGTCGTCCTGCTGGTCGCCCGCCAATACCGCCGCTGTTTGCTTGGATCGAACTGCACGGCGAGCGTTGCGACCTCTTCCGCAGCAAAATGAGTAATAAGTGGATTCCTGTGTTTTATAACAAACATTCCATAATTCTTGCTTAACACTGATTTAATCTCTCAAGCGTTGAACAGCCCGCTACATCTGATCGACGATTGAGACGGTGCGTTTTCCGTAATGGTACTTGACGCAGCGGTCCTGATGGAATTGGTAGGGCAGAGTCCACCAGTCGAGCGTGTCCGGGTAGATGTTCAGCAGGCAGGTGCGCGAGTCGAACTTCTTGATGTACTGCGAGGGGCGGACGGAGAGCCGCCGCCCGCCCACCGAGAAGACGAGCGTCGGGGCCGTCCGGCGGTGGGCGCAGTCGACGAGGCCGCCGTGGTACCGCCGGCTGTGCTTCGCTTTCAGCTTCTGCAACGGGAGAACGTTTGAGTAGTGCATGAAGTGAGGGGCGGACCTTGTAGATGTAGTTGGCGTGTCGTTTCGGGGCCACAAAGTCTGCAATCAAAACGATGAATACAAACACACGAATGATCGCGAACAGTCGGCGGCGACGTTGAAGCAGACGGCCGTCTTCTGCGGCTTGTTGTACGCGCCCCACCGGAAGCCGTCGAACTCGACCGTCCACGGCTGCTCGTCCTTGTCGAGGGCGGGAACGGCGGGCAGGTGGAGCCAGTCGGCTCCGCAGTTGTTTCGGTCCTCCTTCCCGATGGTGATCGTGTGCCGGCCGTTCAGGCGGGAGGGCGCGTGGAAGGTGATCTTCGGCTTGCGGGCGGCCTCGGCCACGAACTGCATGGTCGTCTTCATCGGGTCCCGTGTCCTGCGGGCCCCACATGGCGAGGAAGCCGGCCGACTGCGGCATTTTGGCCACGGCGCTCCCGCCGACGCTCTCCGGGTTGCCGAACATCGCGGCGGGCATCGGCGGCAGCGTGCCCACCTGCAGCCAGTCGGTCCCCGACGCGCCCGCCGCCGTCCCCAGGCTCACGTTGAACTGCAAGCAGGAGGGGTGATGGTGGGTAGATGCCCTCTTCCGCCCACCTCCCTGCTGGCCATCGCCTGCTTCCACGAACGGGAGGCGCGGTGGGAGCAGCCGCCGGCCGGCGGATTCACGTTCGGGCAGAAGACGACCGACGAGCCGTAGAAGCCGTCGACGCCCACTTGCAGCTTCGTTCGCTGGCTGCCCACCGTGATCGGGAGCGTGAAGAAGGACCCGTCGGCCGAGTGCTCGAACACGTCCGCCGACTTCTTCCGCTTTGCTTCCACCGAGAGCACAACGAGCAGAATGGAGAGAAGGATTGTTATGCCGTTCATCTTCGAGAGTGGAAGGAGTGAGTGAAGAGTGGAGATCTTCTTCCGCCTTTTATCCCTCCGAACTTCTCCCCGTTTGTTGCCATCTCGTAGCCCGGAGGACGGCCGGAAGTGGCGGCAACCATTGTGACCCCAACTCGTAGCCACGAAGGCTCCCGCCTACTGTTTGTGCAACTGTCAAATGAAAGTAAGATACGACGAAAAGAGCCGAAGATGAACGGTCGTCAGTGTTCGGGATTTTTTGGAGGAAATTCGTAGTTTAGCGAACCGCTTTTACGTGATTCATGAGCACGAAATGGAGTTCCAACCAATTTATCGTCAATCAAAACAAGCGCAAGGCTACACGCAAAGTAATGCCGACTACTTCTCGAGACCGTCTTCCGCCTTGCCGTCCAGAATGAAGTCAACGACGAGCCGTTTGGGCGGGAGTCGAGGCGAGACGGCCGGCTGGTCGAGCACCACGATGTAGTGCCCGAAATGCTCGCTCGAGACGTCCTGCAATGAGTGGAGACATCAGAAGTGAGTGACGAGGAGGACGAACATTGATGGTCACCTTCGCGGAGTAGCGATTCGCAGACACTCGCTGCTGCTCGACGTCCATCACCACGGGCGTCTGCTCGCAAGAAACGCGAGAAACCTGAAGAATGCTCACTTACAGCGGAAGAAGGAAGAGAACTCACGCGAAAGACGGAGAAGATCGTGTGCTCGTCGCCTCGAAATTCCAGCTCGAAGTGGACGTTCCGCCCGTCCGGCCGCACGGCCTTCCGTTCGAGCGTCGGGAACGAATCGCCCAGTTGCTCCAGCAGTTCGGGCGGCGGCGAGCACTCTTCGACGGTGGACGAGGGCATTTCTTACGAAAAATTGATTTGCAAGTGAAGAAATGCTCGTTGGAAAGTGCGCAGCAAGCAAAAGAACGGAGTTTTCTAGCCGACGCCACCGACCGCCGCCTGCAATCAAACGCAACGCATTCGATTGTTGCGCAGCGGTGGGAATTTCCGATCAGGTTGACGAAGAAGTGCCGTTTGGCACGTCTCGTATCTCCCCACCGGCTACCAAACGGAACCCCAAACGTACTCCAGCTACTCACAGAATTCAACGCCGCGCCGTTCCCACGATGTTCGTGAATCAAAGCGGCAATTCGCAAAACCTAAAAAGGTTTCACTTCCGCTTTGACTGACCACAGGACAAGTGCACAAATGGAAACTACGGCCGTTCTTACGATTAGTTGAACGACAAGGAATCTTGTGTGTCAAAGGCCTCTCCTAACGGCCTTTTGTCGGCGTTGTTCGTTTATTTCCGTTCATGTTTGTTGTTGCTTGTCCGCCGTCAATTGACACGTGGATAACTCAATTTGCTCGGCCGTGCAAAGCTTGTCGCAAATCAAAGTCCAACCGGCACATGACCAGCAATTCACGGTTGTTGACTGGCGGAACGTGAGAACGTCCATTTTGAGCCCTTCCGTTAGAAACGGGGCTCATTCGACCCTTCTGGCCAGTTTGATAGCTCAATTTGTTTGCGAACAAGCCCCCGAACGCAGGGGCTTCTGTGGTCTTTTTGTAGTGTGCAAATTGAGCGAGGCGTTCTCAAAACGTCTCCCAACCGTTTGTACTCTTTCCGTTTCATTCTGGGTACGACACTGGACTTCCGCTTCGATTCGAGTTCGATAGGACTCTACTCTTGTTCCTTGCCTTTTGTGGCTTTCCTTTCACCTCCTTTTTGTGCACGGGCGCCGTCGTTCTCTGCTCACTGGCTACGGAATCGTGGGAACCGCTCATTCGTCTTGCCGCCTTTCACGACTTGCTCATAAGATTCATGAACAGCCCTGGAATGGTCGACGAAACCGTCTGTCTGAACGCCCAACGACTCCACTTGGCGGACGCCGTCCAGACGATGCAGTGGTGTGCAGAAAGAAGAGAAGGCTGTGCTCACTTCTCGGTTGTTTGCAGGTGTGAAATCGGAATGGACCTCGTGGCTCTAGCTTCCATTATAGGGTTGGCAGCCGGGCAGCTGCCCGGGCATTTGGAGTGGGCAGCTGCCCGGGCACGTACCCGGGCAGGTAAAATCGGCCGGGCAGCAGCGAAAAAGTGGGCACGTGGAAAAACATTTTACCGACCGTTTTGACATTTCTATTGCACGGATGAGTAATTTTAGCAAATTTTCTAGGACTTTTAATGCAATTTACGCGTTAAACATCGTGTTTCGAACAATTTTTGCTTGGATCACCAATTTGAAGAGGTATTTTTGAAGAATTGAAACAAAACCTATCTGTTTTTAAGGTGTGCGGCAAAAAGAAACGCTTTAGTAAACATTTCGTAGACATCGAAGTTGTTTGCGCACTGAAATGGGCAAAAAATTTTCTGATAATTTCATCAGGGTACCCCCTTATGTCCATGCGGTCATAAACCCTGATGGTCATGCAATGGTTGTTTCTTTTATTCTATCCTTGCCAAATGTTAGTTTACGTGTTGTTAAAGCTATAAATACTGAAAAAATCAATTTTAAGTGACAATAAGTGTTTAAATACAGTTGTCAAACGATTTTTCCACGTGCCCAAAATTTTTGGGCATTTGGGCAGCTGTCCGGGCAGCTGCCCGGGCATCCTGCCCACAAATTTTAGCTGCCCGGGCATTTGCCATCCCTATTCCATTACCGTCCTCATTCGGCGCAAATTCTTTCGAAAGGCCGCTTCCATCGCCGACCGGAACTTGAAGGTTGGCGGTAAAAAGAGAGCAAGGGACTGTTTCTCGTCGTTGCAGATCATTGCGGGATTCCTGCTCTTTTTCTACTACCTGGCGATCGTCTTCAGCCTCGTCCTGCACGTCTACTTCAAGGTTGGGGATCAAAAAAAAGATCACTGAGCATCTCTTGCAGGTCCTTCGGTTCGTGCTGGCCGAAGACGCGTGCGATTTCGTGTGGTCGCCGTGGACGTGTGTCGCCTTCCGGCTGCCCGTCTTCTACGCGTTCATCGGTCTGCCGTCCTTTTCTTCCATTCACTGATTGGAGATCTTCAGGCTTCTCGGTGTGCCACTGCGCGCTGTTCGTGGAGCGCACACTCGCGACTTTCGGCCGGGCGTGTTCCGGCGGGCGACGGTTCGGCCTCACGCTGGTCGCTATTCTCGTGAGTCCTCCCGCCCGCCCATCCATTCACGCGCTTCTCTGCAGACACTTCTGCCCCTCCTGCTCACAGCTATTCCACTCTCGACGGACAATCTGACCGCCCCGCGCCCCTACTGCTACTCGAACTCGACGATGCGGCCGGTCGTTGTGGTCGTGTGCATGGCCGCGACCGCCCTTCTGGACGTCCTGATCGCCGTGGGGGACGTGGGCGTGTTTGTGGCCAACAGGCGGTCATTGAAGAAGTGAGTGCGCGCCGCCGTCCACTCACTCTTCTCTGCAGGAAGCACACGAACACGTACACGCTGGCGAGTGCCTTCCGACTGCACCAAACGAAGCTCTCGATGGAGGTCATCTTTCCGTACGTGAGTGAGCACAGAGGGAGTGGATATGCAGCTGAGCTCCTCGTCTTTCAGGCCACGATCCACGCCCTCCTGTTCCTCGTCTACGTCTTCTCGGTGGTCGCCTCCAACTTCTTCAGCGCCCTCAACTCGCTGGACAAAACGAGCGCCGTCATGCAGATCGTCGGAGTGGTGAGTGGCCGTCGAAAGCGCCTTCATTCTTCCCCCGTTCAGACCAAGAGCGTCTACTTGTGCGGCGTCCCGCTGCTCGTCCTCCTGCTCGTGCGCGGCGAGACGGAGGTCTCGTGGTTCAAGAAGCAGCAGCAGACGGCGACCGCCGAGGCGTATTTCAATCAATACAACAACAACTGGTGACTGCCGAATAAACGGACGATCACTTCGCTCGGTGCACCACTCGAAAGAAGTCGGTGCACGTGTGGCAGCAGTACGCCCGCATTAACCGCGCCCACTTCGGCGAGGCGCACATTGCTCGTCGGCTTTTGCACGTGGTCAAACGATCGAAGCGGAACGCACACTTCTGCAAACAAAAAAGGTTGAAAGAAAGCGGAGTGGACGGACGTCGTTCTTGACGTTCACGTGGCACAACTCGCACGTCCGGCGGCAATTCAGACCTGCAAGGCGGTCGATTCAACGAGTCGAAAGAATAACAAACTCATGAACGTTTCGTAGCAGTCCTCCACACACAGGCTCTCCTTTCCGGCACACAACTCGGGAAGGTCGTCCGCACAGTCCACTTCGATCACCTGGAAGGGGATGAACAAGGAGGAAAGGCCACTTACTTTCATTTCGACCACTCGAATAAAAACAGAAAGGAAAAAGAAGTACATGAGCATTGCAACCAAGGACGGGGGAATCTCTTCGTTTGGGGCGGCTTAAAAGCAGCCCGGTAGATGTCTAAGTCTTGCAAGCAGGTGCACAAACAGTCAGTGGCATTCGACCCGCAAATTGCTTCCCTTGCAACCGACAATCTGCGGACCGTTCGGATCGAATTTCGCGTAGCCAAAAGCAATTCGAGGCTACGCGAAAAGTGATCTCCATCGAATGAACGCCCATTTTATCGCCCTTTTTGGCTACGGGTCGACCATTCGGAAGTGATAAGAACGTGACGAACACCGATGAAAGGCCGTTTAAAGGCGGCCACGGACGGATGAGCTCCAGCACGTCTACCTCCTTCAGCCGAAATGAATCCGATCTTCATTCTGTTTCTGCTCTTCTCTGTGTTGGAGGCCGCCGTTCTCCATCTTCCTCTCCAAAAACGAGCGGTGAACGGCGTGCAGTTGACTGAACGGACGGCAACTTCCCTCCAGCGGCAGCCAGCGGTCAGCCCGAAGTTCGCGCGTAGGAGTTCGCAGAATCCGCGAAAGTTCGTGTACACCAACTACCCCTCCGATCTGTTCACCACCGACCTCTCGATCGGGACTCCCGGTGGGCGGGGACATAAAGAAGAAGAGCCTCATCCATCTGATCTTCAGCAAAGACCTTCCGGATGGCCGTCGACACCTTCCTTTTCTCCACGTTCGTCATCTCACCCAACTGCACGGACGCGCCCTGCGTCGGCCACGTCGTGTACAACCCCTTGTAAGCAATTGAATGCTCTCAATCGGTATTCTTTCGTCCAAAGGGAGTCCTCGACGTCTCTCGACCTGGACGATGGCCTGTGGGTGGAGTACGGGAGCGGGACCGCGTTTGCGGACGCCTACGCGGACGACTTCAAGGCACGTTCTGCCGCTTGAACGCGAGAAACAGCCGGCCGATTGCAGTGGAATGGGCTGATCGCAACGAACGTGACGTTCGGGGCGGCGTACATGCTCTCCGACCCCACGGGCTTCCCGGCCGACGGCCTGCTCGGCTTGGCGCTGGGCACGTGGGGCGCGGACGAGCCGACGAACTTCCTGCCGAAAGTGGCCGCCCAGCTGGACGCTCCGCTGATGACCGAGTGGGCGGGCGCGTGAGTGCTCGATGCTCTTCGTTCTCTTCATCCCGCCCGTTCAGCCACGTGCCCCCGACCGGCGGGACGATCGAAGCGGCGATCACGCTCGGCGCCTTCGACTCGCAGCACTGCGACTCGCGCACGCTCCAGGTGGTGCAGCAGCGGCAGGAGGACAACTACTGGGATTTCGTGTTCGATGTCGACTCGTACGTCCTTCCCTTACCTGCCTTTAAGTTCGTTCAGAGTGTCCATTGCGCACTACGAGCGAGACAACAGCTACCCGGTGGTCACGAACCTCGGGAGTCCCGCCCTGCACCTCCATCCGAACGACGAGAGCTTTGTGTTCGAGCTGCTGCACGCGTACTACAATTGGGACCTCCGGCTGCGGCTCGTGGACTGCGCGGCCGTCCGGAGCGCCCCGACCATCACGATCCGCATCGGGGGCGTCGCCTTCAACATCCCCGCCGCCAACTACATCCTCGATGTGAGTGAGCGGATTGAAGGGAGTGTTCAACGGCTGCTTCCAGTTGGACCTCCTGTCCGGCGAGTGCGCCCTCGCGGTGGAGGAGCCCGACATTTCGGACGCGATGGTCCTCGGGCTGCCGTTCCTCTCCGCCTTCTGCGCAACCACCGACTTCCAGCAGCACACCATCGAGTTCCGTGAAGCATTGAAGCAGGAATAATCGATGGAATGATCGCTGCGAATAAACATTCATGAGATTCCTTCGAACGTCTCGCATTTTATCGCCCGAACGAACGAACGAAAAGAGCGAGCGGGCGGGCGGCGGGCAGGGCGACCTGACGGGGCGCTGCCCAGCGAGCGGAAAGCGGACGAATTTTGTTTTCCAGCCGCCGACCGGCCGCCTTTCGCGCCGATCGGAGCGGTCGGGCGGGTGTTTTGCGCGTTCGTCCACTCGTTCGATCGCCCTTTCCGTTTGCAGGCAGCCATGAGCACCCCGTCCGCGTGGATCCCGCTGCCGCACTCGGGGCGCTTCCGGCTGCCCGCCGACCGGAGCGCCCAGTTGGCCGTCGGCGTGCCGATCGCCCTGCTCGGCGGCTACGCGATCTTCCGGTGGGTCTCCTCGAGCATCGTGAGTTCTCCCCCGATTCTTCTGCTTTCATTCGTGCTGCAGCACCGAAGGAATCTGCGGCGGAAGGTCCGCGCTCGCCGCCAACTCCGCGAGCAGCAGGTGGAGCGCGTGCGCGAGTGGTCGGCTGACTTGGACGCCGAAACGGGGCGGAAGATCGCGGCGTTGGGGATCGAGGAGCTCTTGGGTTCGTCCGCCTTCTCCCCTCCACGCTCCTCTCCGTTCAGAAGCGTTGAAGAGGGGCGACTTCTCGTGCACGGATGTCCTCAAGACGTTCTTCCAGCGCGCCCTTGCGGCCACCGAGAAGACGAACTGCGTCACGGAATTCGTGCTGGTCTGTCCGCTCTGTAGTGTTTGATTGCTCTTGTTCGTGCGGCTTGCAGGAGGCGATCGCCGAGGCGAAAAAGTTGGACGCGCTGGCCAAAGACCCGCAGTTCGAGAAGCCCCGACTGTTCGGCCTCCCGATCAGCATCAAGGCCAACATTTCGGCGAGTTCCCTCGTTCATTCCATTCGTTTAATTGTCGAGTTCAGATGAAGGGCTTCGACGTGATCGCGGGCTACGCGCAGGACCTCGAGCGGCCGTCCGAGCGGGACTCCGTGCTTGTGACCGCGCTGCGAGAGCTGGGCGCCCTCCCGTTCGCCCTGACGAACGTGCCCGTCTCGCTGCTCTCGTACTCGTGCGAGAACGCCGTCTTCGGCACCACCTCCCACCCGATGAGCGCCGAGCGGACGGCCGGCGGCTCGTCGGGCGGCGAGGGCGCGCTCGTGGCGTGCGGGGGCTCGTTGGTCGGTGGGTTCGAACAACCGAAGGATCTTTACAATTCTCGGGGGTTTGCAGGCATCGGCTCGGACATCGGCGGCTCGATTCGCATCCCGGCCGCCTTCTGCGGCGTGGTCGGCTTCAAGGTTCGCTTCCCGTCCTCTCTGTTCACTCCTCTCGTGTTCAGCCCTCGTCCAAGCGGATCTCCAACGCGGATTCCCGCTCGTCGGTGCCCGGCCGCTCGCACGTCTTCGGCTCGAGCGGTCCGATCGCGCAGGAGGTGCGGGGGTGTGTGGCCGTCCTGAAGGGGCTGTGGAGCGACCGCTGGATGCACGAACACGATCCCTACATCCCGCCGGTGGACTTCGACCTCGCCGCCTACGAGTCCGTCCGCCGTCTTCGAATCGGTTCGTCCTTTCGGCTTTTCGGCTACCCAATCGTTTGTTTGAGGCTTCTACGACACGGACGGCTTCCTCGAGCCGCTGCCCGCCATGAAGCGCGCCGTTCACGAGACGCGTGAACGATTGGCACGCGCCGGCCACGAGTTGGTGCCGCTGGAGCCGCCGCGCGTGGACGAGGCCTTCCTCTTCTTCATGAAGGCCGTGCTGCTGGACAACGGGCGCTTCATCACGGACATGTTCGACAAGGTGCGTCCCCTTCTCTTCCATTGAATGCGGGTGTTTGGAGGACCTGCCGGTGCCCGGAGCGGCCGCCCAGATGGGGCCGATGAAGTGGCCGTTCTGGCTGCGAGACCTCGTTGCCCTCGCCGCCCGGCCGTTCAGCCCGCGCGCCGCCGCCATCCTCTCCAACTATCAGCGGGATCTGACCGACCTGCGGCTCAACTGCGAGAAGATCGAGGCGTACTGGGCCGAGTGGAAGCGGCTGCTCCGCGAGAAGCAGGTGGACTGCTTCATTTGCCCCGCTTTCGTGAGTGCTTCTTCTCCGTTTGTCCTTCCACTCGCTCCCTTCAGGCCTCACCCGCCCTGCGGCACAAGGAGCCCTACTTCCTGACGGTGTGCGCCTCGTACACGGCCCTCTTCAACCTGCTCGACTTCCCCGCCGGTACCGTCCCCGTGACGCGCGTGCAGCCGACCGATTTGGAGCGCCTCTCTGACTACCCGGCGGCCGACTGGTTCCACCGGCAGTTGGTGAAATCCGCCCGGGTTCGTGTCCCGTTCTGCCTGTCCATTCACCCTTTCGTTTAGGGAACGCTGGACTTTCCGGTGGGCGTCCAGGTGGTCTCGCTGCCCTTCCACGACGAGTGCGTTCTTCGCGTGATGCGCGAGATCGAGGACTCTGTCAAGGCGGAGGCCAAGTGATCAACAGTCTCACCATTCTTGTAGTTCTTCACTTACTGTTAGAACGAATAAAATAGACGTGAACTCCGTGCTTGAAGTAAACGCGGAAAGTGGAACGAATTGCTCGTTCTTGAGCGAGAGCGTGCTTCTTTTTCGACCCTTCGGGCGGGCGGAACGTGTGCACGTGCCCGCTTATTGCGGTTTGTTTATTTCTTTCCCTTTCTGCTGTCGATCGTGCGCTCGATCGGGGCGCTTTCGCTCGTCGGAATGTTCAAAGCGAGTCTTCTTCTTTTCGTCTGCTTCCTGCTCGTCCAATCGAGAGCTCAGAAGCGAAATGCCGACGCGATGTGAGTCGATCGGCCGGCCGCTCATTCCTCCCGCTTTCAGCTACAACGCCCACGTCCTGAACGCCGCCGGCCAGCAGGCGGAGGAGGGCGGCCGAGTGGGCGGTCGCGGCCCGGGCGAAGGCGGCCTCGGATCGGGCGGTCTGGGCCGCGGGATGCGCAAAAGACGGCAGGCGGGCGGCGCGGACGCGGACATCATTCGCCCGATTCGGGTGTTCGAGCGGCCGGCTGGACAAACTAACCTTTGATTCCCACACTCATTTACATTCTATGACTGTTTGTATGAATAAACGGTTGTCAGTCGGCCGCGTGATTGCTTTATGGTTAGGGTGGTCGGAGGGCGCGACGAACGGGGCGTTCCGTCGAAGGGAACAAAGCGAGATCGTTATCGCCGCCGCCCGTCGCCCGGTCACGAGGGGGACGTCCGGGCGAAATCCTCGCCGGCCGGCCGCCCGCTCTTTGGGCGTCGCAAAGGGCGCGAATTGACTCGATTTTCCGCGGCCGCTCGCCGTTAATCGATTTTTTCGTCGCGGCCATCGCGCACGGTTTGTTGTCGCTTACCGTTCGCCTTCGCTGGGAAGAGCGACGGCCCTCTCGGTGCGGACAGTCCATCGCCGCCCTGAACTCCCGCCCGCTCGCTCTCTCGACCGGCCGGTTGTGTCGAGCACGTGCCGTCTTTTCGTGTTCCCGCGATCTCTCGCCCGAATAGGGCGGAGTCACGACGCGCGCCGCCGATTGCCGGGCTGTGGCAATCGGACGTTCGGAATTCGCGTATAAAAAAGCGAGACACGAGCGGAGAGCGAGTTTTTCGGACGAGCGCGGGTATCGCTTTCTTGCGCGCTCTGGCCGTCTTTCCAACTCGCCTTTTTGTCGCCAGCCGTCCCGCTGCTCACAAACGATAACCGCCCTGTCTTTCAAAAGTTTCTTCTTTCTTTTACATCTGCCCGCTAGAGAACAGGCGGGGGCCTTGGCCAACAGCGGCCGCACTTGACTCCGCGCGCGGATTGTCGCTTTCCGTCTTTGATCGCCCGCAATCTCCGAATCTTTGGCGTCTGTTCGGCGGATTGTTTGAAAGCGATTCGAGTGCGCGCTAATCGCTTCCGTCTGCCCACCTCTCGTTCGCTTACTCGACTGTTTTCAGTCCGCAGCCACTTCCGTCCACGCACGTCCTCTGCTCGCTCGAGGATGTCCGTGCAAGCGGAGGGCCAACCCGTGGGCGTGGACCTCGACGGCTTCGCGTACGGCAGCGAAGCGATCGACGTTCTGCTCAGCCAGGGCAACATCTCCCACTTCATGTCGTTGGACGAGTTCGAGGAGAGTCGCCGGGAGCAGCAAGAGGAATCCGTCGAGCACGTGGAGTCGCCGGAAGCTCGCCCGCTCTCGCCCATCCCGCCGCAAGAAGTAAAGGAGGAGCCGGTCGATTCTCCTCGCCCCGTCGCCTCGCGTCCAAGAGGTGAAGGAAGAAGCGGGCGCTCCGCCCGCCCCACCCGCTCCTCCCGGCCGTTTTGATCGCTGCCGACGTTCCCCGACGCTGTCGCCGCTCCCGTGCGCGAAGTGAAGGAGGAGGCGAACGAGGAGCAAACGGAGCAGCCGCCTGCCGCGCCCACGATCGCTGCTCCGCCCGTTCTCTTGCAACAAGTGAAGCAGGAGGAGAAGGATGAGTCGGACGAGGAAGAAGAGGATCCGGACGTGCCCGGCCCGTCCCACCGCCGTCCGGCTACGCAGAAGCGGAAGGTCGAACAGAAAGGACGAAGTGAGTTCCCCATCGAATCCGGTCGTTCATTCCACTCATTGTTTGCAGAGAGGCCGCGGACCCGCCCATCAAACGAGAGCGCTCGGAGATCCCGTCGGTCGGCGTGGAAGCGCGAGCCGGCAGACGAGCAGCCGCCCAAAGCCGTCCGACCGCTTCTCTTCGTCTGCCCCCTCCCCAACGGCAGCTCCTCTCGCTGTCCGTGATGCTCGACAGGATCGGCGAGCTCAAACAACCGCCCACTTTGCTCTACCTCGACGTCGAAGCGGTAGGTTTCTCTCGCCCTCCCATCCATTGAACTTTTTCCTGCTCTGCAGATGACCGAAGAAGCGGCCACATGGCTCGTGAACTACTGGAAGCGCATGCCCCACTGCAAGGTGCTCGTGCTTTGCGTGAAGGAGGTGCCGCTGCCGACGAAGCACAGTGATGGGCCAGCCGGATCACAACGTCAAGTCCACCCGCCCACCCACTTCCTCTTCTACTGCAAGGAGGACGCCCAGCGGCTGGCCGACGGGCGATTGTCGAGCAGGCGCCCGACCCGATGAGCTTCCGCGAGCTCGCCGAGCAGCTCATCCCCATCCTCCGAGATTCCGTGCGCCCTCCTGGTTCCCGATGCCGTCGATCGTGAGTCGCCTCCGATCAGTCCTCCATTTCTTCCATTTGGTTTGCAGGAAACCGCGTCAACGTTGCCGCCCTCGCCCGCTTGAACGTGTTTGTCGTCTAGAGCACTCGCCTTTCATTTCAATTCCTTATTAACGCCCCGACCTCGCTGTTTTCAATTTTCTTTCCATGGTAAACTCCGCGTCCGGACGCCAAAGCCTTATTTCTTGCCACCCTTTCGATGCCACTTCTTTCCCATTGCCAGCTCCTGTTATCTTAAGCCCAATACAGTGATTGTTTCTACCGTTTGATCTTAATAAAAATTGTTAATTGATCGGAGCGATCGCCCTTTTCCAGAAGGCAGGAAGGCAGCAATGCAGCTGCGAGTGGGTAGGCAAATCGGCCGGGATTTGCATGAACGGGGGGGTGGAATGGAAGAACTCGTCCGGCAGATCCAAGCCCCTCGTTCAGTTCGCCTTTCGGTCGCCGCACGAGTCGCCCGCTTCCTCTCCCGCTCTCCCGCTCGCCGACTGCTTCGAAATGGGCGCAGAGAACGACATCCTCCTAATTTGCTTGGCGATCTTCATTCCGGTGAGACGTCCGCCCCCTTCGATCAACACCAACCCGCCCACTTGCAGCCGCTGGCCGTGTACCTGAAGAAGAACGAGTGCGGGATTCACGTCCTGATCTGCTTGGTGCTGTGGTTCTTCTTCGTGTGAGTTCCTGCTTTCTTTCCTGTCCTACTGAACGCCTCGTTGCAGGATCCCCGCCATCCTCTACGCCCTGTACGTCTGCTTCATGGACTGAAGATGCCGCCGGCAGGATCGACCACTCACCCCCTTTTTCGCCTTCCTTCTGCCCTGTCGTCCACTGAATAAACTCGAAGAAACGAAATCCGTTGGGTGTTGAATCGAGGAAGAGATCAAAACAATAGCCGTGTTCCACACTGAGCTCATTTACAATCTTCTCGTTTGATCGAAGGAGGTCGGCCGTTCGACAAAGAAGCATGGCGGGCGGGATTCGTTTGTTCCTGCCGCTCGTGTTCTCCGTTCTGGCCGTCCACTCGGCGCCGCAGAGGTGCCCGGTTGGATCAGAGTGAGTTCTTTCCCGTCCACGTCCTCCACCCACTTGTTCAGCAGCGGCGAGTGCGCGGCTCCAAAGGAGCGATTGGAATCCCGAACGGGTGGAAGTTGTGGACGGCCGTGGTTGGAGTGTGAGTCCCGCCGCCCGTCCACCGCTCATTCCTTCTTTCTTGCAGCCTCCTGATCGTCGCGCTGGCCGGGATCGTGGGCGGCGGCCTGCTGTGGCATCGGAAGAAGCGGGAAGCGAGCGAGCGGTCGGATGTCGAGCGCGCGGCTTTGCGCACCTCCGAGCGGCCGCCCGTCGACGAGTGCTGGCCGCCCAAAGAGGCCGTCTTCAAGCAGAAGAGCCGCGTGGAGGAGGCGTCGAAGATCCCGAGTGTGCAGACGGAAAAGGCGGGTGTTCTCCTTCCTTCCCCTCCAACTCGCCTTCAGGAACCGCCGTCGCCCTCCGATCCACCCTCGCTCGGCGGCTTCGAGTGGCCGCGCGGGCGGTTCGGCGGCGACGACGCGACACTCCTCCGCTACCACGTGAAGTCGGAGGAGCCGGAGGCGGTCCGCTCCTTCCTCCGCGAACACCCGATCCCCGACCAGGAGACCCTCGACCGGATCAAACGCTTCCACAAGGAGATGAGTTTGAAGAAGAAGCCGAAGGTGCGTTCCCTCTTTCCTCCCACTTCACTCCCTTCATCTTTTCTTTCGTTGCAGAAGTGGCCGGGCGGCGACGACTCGACGCTCACGAAAGACGTCCGCTTCGTCGGCCTCGTGCTGCGCGTGTGGAAGGAGGAGGAGCGGAAGAAGAAGAAGGCGAATAAATGAGTTTATTTGGTCGGTCTTCTTCCTCTCTGCGATGCCCAGCGTGTTGCGCGAGAAGCGAGGGAGAAGCAGGGGGGGACACGCAAGAAGTGGCCGATTTGCCACGCGGGGTCGGCGGAGTAGCGGCGATCGGCGGCCGGCTGGATCCTCGCCAGACAACGCCCTTCGTTGTAGGTGGCCTCGTCGAGCAGCTCGGCGGGAGTGAGCGAGAGAAAGCGGACGCCGTCCAGCCAAACGTCCAGCCGGAGGTCCGAAGAGTTGCACGGGGCGTAGAACTTGTCGCCCTCGTCCTCGTAGGCCGACTTCACGATCACCCCGGCGGCGAGCAGCTCCGCGATCGCCGAGTCGGGGACCGCAAGGAGCCTCGCCATTGTGACCACGAACTGAATGGTCGGGTTGCTTGATTGGAAGAAAGAAGAGGACGTACGGGCGTGTTCTTTCCGACGGACGTTCGCCAATTGGACGTCGCCCTGCAGCTGCCAGCTGTTCGTGTCCAAAGAGGCGTGTTCGGTCCACTCGCCGCAGTGTTCGCGCTCCACCGCCCCCAGCGTCACGAGCGGGCGTCCCGACGAAGGCGCGATCGTGAAGATCGGGGCGCCGATCACGCTGCGGCGGTGCAGCTGGCGGACGAAATTCGCGTCGTCGAACGGGCCGCCCGGCGCCAACCCCAACGAGCTCGCCGTCGTTGCGATGTCCCGGCAGGGCGAAGAACCTACACGCACGAGTACGAAAATAAGAGGAGAAAAGCGCTCACCTCGCATCCGAGAGCAGAAGGGCGTCCACCAGTTCGAAGTCCTCGTACGGAATGAAGTCTGAACACAGCTCGTTATTATCCTCGCAATCAAGAACACACCCCAGGAGCGCGTAGACGCCGTGTTGCCAAACGTGGAGCGTGTCGCGCGCCAAGAGGCCGACGGACGGGCGGAAGTCCCCACTCGCCCACTTCCACGCGCCTTCGGGGCGGAAGCTGGACCACGAGTTGGAGGCGAAGAGCGGCGTGTGGACCGTGCAGAAGATCGCCCGCGTGTACACGTTCAGGGCCGGCCCCACACCGAAGATCGCAGTACAGTTGGGAAAGGAGGACTGCAAACAGAGGAAGAAAGAAAACGGGAAGATAAAGCTCCCACCATCCTCGCAAAAGTGGGGGCAAACGGCCGGCCGCTCCCCGCACTTCGCGTCCACCACGCGGAACTCCGAAGTGAACACGTCCAGTCGGGGGTAGAAGTTCGTTTGGCGAGGCGTTCCAATGCCCAGTTTGATGGTCACTAACCGGAACGAGTCGATTGAGCAAACGAGACGGGGACATCACTTACAGTCCTTCGAAATGGAATGGTATTTGAATCACTTGACCTCCAATCAGCCGCGCGAAGAGAAAGAGCACAAACCACTCGTTCCACTATCAACATTTTGTCAGAATGCTTTTTAAAACAAGCGTGTTCTCGCTAATCGCCACACTTCGAAGCGCGTCTTTCGTTTCTTCTTATCGCCGCTTCAAACGATTGGGAGAAGAAGAGACGGTTTACCCAAAACACACACGTCAGTTGAAATCGGGCAACTGCCGCCTCAACAAGAACGGGCACATGGTCGAAATCGCAGTGTTTCTCGGGCGAGTACCAGCGGTAGACGTCGCGGTAGGTGGAGCGCTGCTCCGAGTCGTGGAGCTTCGAACAGGCGGCGCAGAGGGCGCGCGGGAGCTGCCGGGGCCCGTCCAGCTGGAAGTGGCGCGTCCACTCGAAGTGCCGCAAGTACGCCGTCCGGTTGGCCATCAGGAAGCGGAGGTGGGCGGCGAGGTCGTCCATCCGCCTGCAAGCGAGAAGTGAGCACCCGGCCGGCCTGCCCACCCACTCGAAGTCGTCGACGGCGATGAAGGCGGAGTCGGGCAGCAGGTGGCGGTGGTCGGCCCGCCGCAACACCACGGGCACGACGAGGCCGCGGAATCCGCTCGATGAACTTTTCGGTCACGTAGCGCGAGCAGACGGCGTTCTCGAAGGCGAACACGAAGTGGAAGGCGGCCGTGTTCCGCTCGAGGCACTCCGCGCGCGGGCAGCGGCCGCCGAAACACGCGCCGAACAGCCGGAGGAGGTGCGGGAAAGCGGCTGCAAGAAGGGGAATGAGCGACGGGGGCGGGGATCACCGCTGGAATTCCTCGAGGTAGGCCTCCCGCCGGCTGTTCGTGGAGCAGTGGGAGACGACGGCGAACGCGGGCCCCGTCTTCCGCTCCGACCGCCTCCAGCACGGCCGCCCACTCGACGGTCGTCTGCAAGCGGGCGGTGAGTGGGAAGACGCCCGGCCGCTCGAACCTCCGCCTCCCGCCCGAAGAAGGCGACGCCACGGGGCGGGAACTCGCCGTAGTCCGCGCGAATGTCGCAGCCGGGCACGAAGCCCACGGTGAAGTTGATCGCGTGCGGCGGCAGTCTGCAGTCCGCACACACTCGCCGGCCGGCCGACTGGGGGACTCACCGGCGGAAGTTCTCGTTCTGCGGGTGGCCGGGCGCCTCGTGGAGGAACGCGAAGAAGAGTTGGCGGGCGGACGTCCTCTTCGGGCCCTCTGCAATCCCTCCCTTTCATCCAATCAAGCAATCCAAGAAGACCTTCGGAGATCTCGCTCGGCTGCACGAAGATCCCGTCCGCCGTCGCCGCCGCCCGCCGGTCGATCGTGAACTCGCACTGGTGCGGGCAGTGCCTGTTGACCAACCAGTCGAACACCCGCGCCTCCCGCACGAAGGCGGTGGAGTTCCGGTTGCTCAGCAGCATCACGAGCAGCCTCTTCCGGCCGTTGCAGCTTGAAAACCGGCCGCAGGAGGAGCGGCGGCGGCGTCCGGCCGTTGATCGAAACAAGCGGCCGCTCCCCCATTCTCCCCCAAGCAGCTCGCGGATCCTCTCGGCAGCAGAAGAAGAAGAGGACGACGTTCAGCCCAACAAGAAAGCCCAAGAGGGATCGCCTAAACGTAATTCGCCCCATTTTCTGCCCACCACTCGCCGACCGTCCAGTCCAGTCGAAAAGACGGCCGGCTTGTGCAAACGGCCGCCTTTTGATCACCCGCAGTTGCCCAAACACCCGACTCCTCCGCAGACTCGGGTTTGCAAAAGAGGTGAAACAAGGAAGCTTTCAAACATAGCGGTTGCTTGAAGACAACCACATTTGGCCTCCTTTGCACAAACAAAACGAAAGGAAGACAAAAGCCGATTGGAAAGCGACGGAAAAGCATTTTATTCGTCAAAAATCCGTCATTATGAACAACATTTGGGACTTCGCTCGCCCTTTGGGAGGCGAATAATTTCGCGTGTAGACAAAAGAATATCGGAAAGCCGAAGGAAAAAGGAGGAAAGGCAATCATTAAACATTCCAAAACATCAAACGAGGAACATTCTAAAAGGGAGCATCGAAGAGAAATATCGTGAATCATTTCATTCCAACGGTCAGTTGACGAAGCGGAAGTGGGGAGCGAGTCGCTCGAGGAATTCGGCCACCTGGACGTTCCCCTCGGCCACCTTCGGCGTCTCCTTCTTCGCGAGCTTGCTCAGTTGCTCGAACATGCCGGCCGCGCTCTCCCAACTGCCCGGAGGGGACGTGGGTGGCGGACGGGAGGATCATCTCGTTCTTCATCTCCAAAATCCACGACCAAATGGGCGGGTGCTGGGCGACGATCCGACGGCCCAACTGCGCGTCCCACGCGAGCAGGAGGTTCGAGCAGCGCTTCAGGTCGGCGTCCACCCGGCCGCTCACGTTCCAGAAAGGCGGGCGAGATCTCCGGAACGCTGAAAACACTTCGAATGCACACAAAAGAAAGCAAGTGAACGCCCACCTTCCGTTCCCGATGTACGTCCTCTCCAACCACTCGAAGACGGGGTCCAGCATGCGGCCGTATTTCTTTTGGACGTCCGCCTTGAGCAGGTCGAAGGCGGCGCGGAGTTTCGAGGGCGGCACGAGGGCCAAGAGCGCCAAGCGGCGGCAGGAGGACTCGAACTCCTGGTCGATGAGCAGCTGCGAGTACGCGTGGTCGTTCTTCTCGATTTCTTCGTGCAGCCGCCGGGCGAAGTGCGCGAAACATCCCACGATCTTCAGGCCGCCTGCAAACGAACGAAATGAAAGGAATGAAACGGAGGAAAAAAGAACCTCGAAACCGCCGCCCGCACTCGGCGATCACGCTCCGATCGAACTCGACGAAGATGGTGGACGGGCGGACGTTCGGCAGCTTCTCACACAACTTCTCCAGGGCGAACTTGAAGAAGGCGGCCAGCGGGAGGGTCGAAATGATCACGACAGCCGGCCGGCCCTTCACTTCGACCCCGTCGTCCGGCAGCCCGAACACACTCGTGAGCGAGTGGAAATGCTTCGGCACGTGGTGCTCCATCGAGTCGAAGGCCCACTGCTCGGCGTGCAGCTCGGCGATCGTCTCCTTGGCGCCGAACATGATGAAACGGCCGCCTTTCAGTTGGGAAACGACGGTCGGGTCGTCGCGCGAGTCGAACAGCACGAAGTTCTCGCCGTTGTTCAGCTCGACGGCCGCCCGCGGGATCTCGAAGTCGGAAGTTTGGGGTGGCGGGAGGGTTTGAAGCGCCCGCGTGTTGTGGGTCGCCTTTTGGACCATCTCCAGCTGGAAACGAGGCGAATGGGCGGCAAACGAGAAAAGAAATCACGTACATTCGACTTCCTGGAAACTTGAGGTCGCTTTCGACGAGACGGGAGGCGAGCTTGATTGATCGCATTCGTCGGTTTGTACTGAAAATTCACGCGATTAGAAAGAAGAAGAAGGACGAATCACTCACCGGCTTCTGAGGTGGGCTCGTCGGGGTGGATGAAATGGCAGCAGGCGCCGTACTCGCAGGTCTCCAACCGCGGGCAAATCTTGTTGTAGAGCTGCAAAGAAGGCCGCTTGAAAAACGAAGGAATCAAGAAGTGATGCGTACGGGCGAGGTGTTGAGTTCGGCTTCCGAGTGGGCGAAGTCGCACTGCGCCCGGCGGCAGTTCTGCAGGTACCTGCAATTCGAATGGGCCTCCTTATCTGGTCAGTTGAAACGAATGCTTACGTGCAAAACTTCCGTCGTCGGTTCAGATTCCGCATGAAGCTGGGCGGCTTTCTGCGAGGGCGAATCGTGGGCGTCGTGCACGTCCCAAAAGTCCAGCTCGTCGATCATCGACTCGGTCTCCTCGTAGAGCGTCGACATCCCGGGCGCCGCCTCCTTGCAACGAACAAAGCGGGTTTTCCTTCGAAACGAACAGCGGGCGAGCGGAAACACAACGAGCACCACACGAACAGCGAAAACTCGTCATCCCTCCGAATTCACCGCCCAAACTGAGAAAGCGAGACACCCGCATTTCCAAACGCGGCGGCCGCCGAATCGTCAGCAACGAAAAAGAAAGCGGGAGCAGGGGAGGCAAACGAGTGGCTGACTGACGATCTTCCGCCTTCCCGCTCGCATCGTTGGATAAACGAATGTAAACGAAAGAAAGCATCCTAATCGAAAGAAGATCGGTAGAATAAACAATAGGAGATCCCGATCTGTTGACATCTCTTGCGAACAACGGACGAAACCCCGATCAAGGACGGGGACGTTTCTGCTAAGCGTTATTCCACTCAACCAAAACAATCTCCAGGCAGAATAAATTGCTGATCGAAGCAACGAACTCACCAACGCCAAAGGCTGATTTTACTGGCTACAACGATACCACGCGCTGTTCATTGCAAGGAATGTCGAAAGCAGACGCGAAATTCCTCAAAAAGCCCTCACGCGGTCTCACCGCGAAGCTTTGAGCGACGGCGCGTTTGGCGCCCAGGCGGCCGGGCGGGCGGGCGAAGTGAGGGGGCGGGCGGAGCGGCCGCGGCCGAGTGGAGTGTGCGCGTTTTCTGCTCGCAACGCCACCCGAACGCTTGCGAAAGTCGAAGGTCGCCGCTTTTCGCGCGTTTTTCCTCCTTTCTGCGGGAAACCGGTCGCTTTCGAATGGGAACGCAAGAAGGTTTGCGACCATTGGAAAATTATTTGAAGTGGGAGACTTTCGTGTTTCCCGTTTTGTTTAAAGCAGAATTATTCTCGTCCTTCCTCGCAAACCGACTTGCATCATGATCGGAGAATCCCCACGATTTCCTTTAAAATTTAAGATCGCGTATCCGCCTTTCTCGCGATTCTTCAAAACTTTTTCCCATTCTTTCGATTTCCAGCCTCCTCGAAATGGACGACGGGCCGTCGAGCAGCGGCCGCCCGTCTCGCCGATCGGCGCAGGGCGTCTCGAAGCTGCTAGCCTCGCTGAAGCCGTCGCCCTCGACCGCCAAGAAGGCGACGACGAGAGAGCAAGAAGGAGAAGGCGCCCAAGAAATCTGGATCCTCCCGCACCTCCCGTGGAAATCAAGCAAGAAGAAGCCGGCTGATGAGAAGCTCGCGGATAAAGCGGAAGGTTCGTTCGTTCAGACGTTCTCATTCTATTCTCCTCGAATTGCAGAGAAGGCGGAAGAGGTGACGAGCAAGCGGACGCCCAAACCGAAAGCCCCGGCCACTCCGCCGCCGCCCAGCCGCAAGCCGAACGGAACGCCCGCCGGATCGAAGGCGGCGGGCAAAACGGGCCGAGGACTCGCCGGACGTCTCGACGGACGCCTCCTCGCCGCCGCCCACCTCCGACGAGAAGTCGAAAGCGGGCAAGAAGTCGTTCTCCTTCCTCGCCCTCGGCCGGAAATGTCTGGACGCGAAAGACTCGCCGACCTCCGCCCGGACGCCCAAACGACCCTCCACCTCGTCCTCCCGCTCCTCGCCCGCAGTCGGCGACCTCAAGCGATCGGCCAACCGGAGCTCCCCGCCGCCCGAATCCTCCGCTCAATCCGAAGAGAAGCCGGAAGACGGGCCTTCCCAACGAGTCGCAAGGAGAAGCGCCCGTTCCAGCCGTGAAGACGGAAGCCGACGATCAACCGACGAGCACTCCCGCTTCCCAATCGTCTTCCTTTCGTCCCCGCCGCCTCGCTTCCGCACCCGAAAGAACGACCAACCGGACGTCTCGCTCGGCGAGTCGGCGGGCGGACGGAAGCGGCGCCTTGCGTCGGCCGGCGTTTCCAAGGCGACCTCCGCGCTGAAAAGTCGAAGCGCCTCGATGGTCGGCGAGTTCCACCCGGCGGCCCTCGAGCCCCGCCGCAAGCCCGGCCGGCCGCCGCTCAACCCCCTGTTGCGGCAACAGCGGGCGCAGCAGAAGGCGGCGAACGCGAGCTTCACGGCCGGCGAGCGGAATCTCCTCATGAGCGTCCTGGAGTCGCCCACCGAGCCGGCCGCCAAACGCCAGCACTTGGACGCGCACTCTTCCTCCTTCGGCCATCCGTCGGGATCCAACGAGGCCTCCACCTCGTCCTTCCAGCCGCTCCAAATCTCCACGATGGAGGGCTCGTCGCTCAACCCGTTCGCCCCGCCGCCCACTCCGTTCACGCCCTCGCCCGCCGGCCTGGTCGGCGTCTACGATCCCCAGGGCTTCCAGCAGGCCCTCCACGAGCAGAATCAAATCTACGCCAAATGCGATCAACTGAACCAGCGACGGATGAGTCTGGGCGGCAACCGCCCGCACCGCAACAAGGCCCGCCCGTTGAGCGAATTCGCACCCCGAACTGATGAGAAATCGGACGAGCGCCGCCCAGAAGCAGCAGCAACAACTGCAGCGGTTGTTCAAACGGCAGCAAGCGACCGCCCGCAAGGCCGAGATGAAGCGAAACAAGGAGCAGAAGCGGCTTCAACGATTGGCGAGGAAGACCCGGGCGGCGGCTGAAAGACGTGAGTTCCCTTCATTCAATTGTTTGTTCTTTACTTCTCGCATTGTAGTGGTGCGGAAGCGAACGGCCGATGCCGCCGGCTTCTCCTCGATTTCCACCGACTTCACGTCGAACGACAAGGATTCTTCGGGCGCCCGCCGCCTCGGCCGGCCGCTCCACGTGTCCGTCGATTCGGACGCCGCCGGCTTGATTTCCGGCCGGCGGGACTCCCGCTCGGTCTCCTCGCCCGCCATCTTCGGCCGGCGGTACGCGGCCTTCGGAACTCAGCAGACGGAGCCCGCCGCCCCGCTTTCCTCCGCTTCCACCGCCCAGTCGAGCCGCAAGTTCTACGAACGGATGGAACGACGGAAGCTCCAGAACCCGCTGGCTTGTGGGCTGTTGCCGAAGAAGCACGAGCTGAACTCTTCGGACTACTTCTACCGGGAGATCATCATCCGGCAAGTTCTCCTTCCAGTTCCCTTTGATTATTTCTTTGCTCGCTTCAGGAAACCGACGGTCGAAGGGAAAGCGGAGCAGCCGGCCGACGAGGACGTGGACGTGCTGGGCGACGGCGACACGCTGCGGGCGCCGACCATCGCGAAGCTCGTGGCGGCGATGCCCGACGAGGAGGCGGGCGAGGTGCTGGTGCGGAACCCGGCGGACGAGTGCGTGGCGGACATCCGGAAGCTCCTGCCGCTGCGGGAGCAGTCGGCCGGCCTCCGAAGAGGAAGACGGCGAGCCGGCGGCCCCGTCGCCGATGGACCGCCTCCAGCAGTCGGTGGAGCAGTTCGAGTGCCCGCTGCTGAAGGAACACCTGCGCGTCCTCCTGCCCGCGGTCGTCGGCCAGCGGGGCGCCGACTTGACGACGCTCGGCGTGGTCGGCGGCTGCTCCGTCTTCTACGCGCGCTCGCTGGCCAACGCGACGCGTCTTCGGCAGCGGCTGATGCTCTTCAGCCACAAGCGGCTGCAGGCGATCGAGGAGGCGCACTCCTTCCTGCTGCACCGTCTGCCCAACGAGTTCCTCGCCTCCTACCTGAACCTCCTTCGCTTCCTGAAGATTTCGGTTCGTTCTTCCCCTCCAGCATCCTTCCGCTCACCCTCCCGCTTGCAGGGCAGCAATCTGGCCGTCCACTTGGTGGAGAACGCGAAGGAGCCGGCCGTCCGGAAGGCCAACGATTGTGTTCGCGATTTCATCAGCACGAAGGTGACGGACCCGAACCTGCACTTCGGACGGGCGACCTCGGACGTGAGTGGAAGGCCGAGAAGGTCTGGATTGACCGCTCTGTTACTTGCTGCAGATCACCCCGCTGCCGAACGTGAGCCTCGTGCTCGTCTACCCGCAGGTGGCGATGGAGGGCCAGACGGTCAACAAACACGCGCACGAGAACATGTTCCGGTGAGTCTCCTCCTTCCATTCGTTCCTCGGTTGATCCTCGAGCGTTCAGGAACCTGCTGCCCGCCGCCGTCAAGTGCGTGGAGAAGGTGGAGCTGCGGTTCGACCTCGTGACGGACATCCGCACGCTCGTCCACTTGTGCCTCGACCTTGTGCGGCGGCGCGTGAAGGAGTTGGTGAAGCGGCGGCCCGACGATCACGTGTTCCTCGCCGGCTGGGGCATCAGCACGCTCATCAACATGCAGGCCCTGCAGAAGGTGGCCGGCGTGGCGGGCGTCCTCAACTTCGCCTACCCGATGCGCAGTCCGCTCGGCTTCCGCGGGGTGAGTTCTCCGTCTTCTTCCTCCTTCCACCCACTCGCCGCCTTCAGACGGTGGATGACTCCACCTGCATCACCTACTGCCCCTCGCTGTTCGTGGTCGGCGACGCCGGCATGAACGTGAACCTGCAGGAGTTGCAGACGATGCGGAAGAACATGATCTGTAGGTCCCCTCTCTCTTCCTCCTTCCATCCCAACCGCTTGCAGGCGACTCGGGCGTGATCGTCGTGGGCGGGGCGGACGATCACCTCTACGTCTCGCCGTTCTTCCTCAGCGTCGAGCGCGTCAGTCAGCACTGCGTCGATCGGATGATCCTCGATCACGTGGTCGACTTCATGAAGCTCGTCATTTCCGAGGGCGGCATGTCGGCGAGGGCCAAACGGCAGCACCTGGTGCCCGTCAAGATGCCCAACCCGTTCGACGTGGACCTCAACACGCTGAAGGGACGAGCGAGCGGGTTCGTGCCCAAAGCCCGGCCGCCGCCCAAGCAGTCCTCGTCGGGGGCCCTGCCGGTCGGTTCGGGCGGGACGAAGAAGCGGAACGACAGGTGAGTGTTCTCATCTTGGATCGTGCTTTACTGTTGACTTTTTTTAGCCACACGGGCAATCCGAGCGGCCGCTCGTCGCCCAGCACCGCCCAGCACTCGCCGCTTTCGGCAGCAGCGAGCAGACCGCCGGCTTTTCGCGACAACTCCCGCCGCACTCCGCCCCACCCCGTCCGTCGGCCTCGTCCAGCTTCT
Organism: Aphelenchoides fujianensis; assembly: GCA_024699865.1. Classification (NCBI taxonomy): domain Eukaryota; kingdom Metazoa; phylum Nematoda; class Chromadorea; order Rhabditida; family Aphelenchoididae; genus Aphelenchoides; species Aphelenchoides fujianensis. The sequence goes on along the minus strand of JAMPIO010000052.1, from coordinate 407,096 downwards.
TGGGGTTGAAGACGGCCGGGCCCGCGGGAGTTGGGCACCTCGACCGCCCCCTCATCCGCCGCCCCGCTCCTCACGGGCGCCTCCTCGTCGCGTGCGGGCCGGGCACAGAGGACGCGCGCCACTCGTTCAACTCGCTGCTCCACCGCCGGTCGAGCGTCGCCGTCTGCATGCACGAGCCGAAGATGCCAATCGACTTCTCCACTCCGCTCACGACGACCCTCGCCCCGTCGGTTCGTCGCGAGTCCGCCGTCCTCCCGCCGCCCTCGGCGCCCCGTCCGCGCCGCCCCGCCCGCCTCCTCGCAGGGCTCGAACGCCGACGAGCAGCAGATGCGAGCGGAGGCCGAGGCGGCCGTCGCGTCCTTGGGCGCCGCCTTTCCCGCAAGCGGACAGCGAGGAGATGGAGGATTCCGCCTTCTGATCTGCTCCTTTCAATCGATACTCTCGTTTATTTTGGTCTATTTAATGCCCTCCATCGCCTTCATTACCCATTGTTACACGCTGCTTCTGGTCTTCTTCCTTTTCATTCGATTGTTTGGTCGTGCTCCGCAAATAAAATGGGTGATTGAAAGGTTCTTTGAGATTCTTTAATTGATTGCATTGAGCACAACTTTATTTCGGAGCCACACGAACTACGAATTCTTTTGATCAGACACAGGAGCGCTGAGGCCGCGCGTGGCCATGCGGTTGTCCTTTTTCGAGGCGGCGTAAATTTCCTGCTGACCGAGGCTACAAAAAGGTGGACCTGCCGTACTTTGAACTGTCGATCGTCCTGCGGAAGCGAAAAGAGGCCGTTGCAGGAAGAGGCACCACCGCAAGAAATGAGGCCACTGCCGTTCCAGTTGTCCCCGGGGGGGTGCTAATAAGCCTCCACCTCCTATTCAAACGTCACTCCATCACCTGCTCTCTTACTCCCACACCCCTAATGTTGGAATGGTTTATTGGAGGAAAGTACACAAGTCCATTTTCTTAGATCTGCGTCGTTTGGAAAAGTTTGGAAGAGAGGCGGGCGACGAAATCGTGCGCACAGCGGTGCTCGACTGGCCGCTCGTTTGTTTCGGCCACCGAAGAAACTTGAAGTCGACCGCCTTCCGCACACTCGAGGAAGTGAACAGGAGGAGAAAACCGCCGCCCAGGTTGTAGACGTCACTAATGAAGAAGAGGATCCACCGATGCATGTCCTTGTACTCCACGCTGTTCAGCACAAAGTCCCTGCAAACAGCCATTGCCTCTACTTGAACTCCAAGAAAGCGTACCGCAGCAGGAAATAGATTGCAAAGAGACAATTGAGGAGGATTATTGAGAGACCAACATAGACGATTTGGATCTCCGCCTGCTGCCTCGGCTGGTTCTCGCCCACTTGCAGCCGCCGCACCCGCCGCAGCATGATCGAGTAACAAAAGAGGCCGGTAAGGATCAGCCCATAGACGTGGATGGCCCAGACACGATAAACGTAAAGCTGTAAAGACGAGGGGTGATTAGTTTCTGACTACAGCGGGGCAAGCTCACTTGTACGTTCACGTCACTTGTGACGGGGCCAAAATAAAAGACCCTTGGGATTTTGTCCATTACGACCGTGTACTGCGTCATTAGACAGTCCGGCAAACAGAACGGGAGCCGCGAGCAAAAAAGAAAGAACGGTGGCGATAACAAGCGCCTTGCAGCGTCCGTTTTGTCTTTCCACCACTAAACAAGAAACTGAAGTAAAAGGACTCGCGTCTCACTTACCTTTGCGTAGAAATTCGGGTAGACACGACGGAAAGAAAGCGATTTGCCGTCATGAGGAACGTCAGCTCGTATTGGAGAAAAGCTGTAAGGAATGAATGTGTGAGGGAGAAAGGTATAAAGAACTCGGCTCACCGAACGCATAAAAAGGATAGTAGTAGAACGAAGAGAAAGCGGTTCGTTTTGTTGTAAGGCTTGGAAGACGGATGGGACGACGCCCCAAAAGAAGATCTTCTTCGTCAGGTACAACAGGTAACAACTAAACTGACTAATCAACCAAGGTCACTTCTTTTCCTCCACTCACATGATGTCCACTACTCCAAGGGCCACGAACAGCGAGTAGAATTCCGAATTGAACGGGAATTGTCGTCGATTCCTCACCACCGCTGCCATCACAAGGACGTAAACCGGTAAGCTGATGAGGAGGTTGAGGGACGTGAAGCCGATCATCCCGCCGATCAGCAGTTCGAACCACATCTCTGAACAAATAAAGTTCTTCCTTGTTAAGGCGAACACCAAAGAGCGTCGATGAGTACACAAAGAAAATTCTCGAATTTCAGGACAAGAAAGGAAAGAAAGAACCGTAGCTCGATGGACGCCCCGAGCCTCTCAGCCGCCCTCCTTCGTTCCACCTGTCGTCTGCGGACCGCCTGACATTTGAACGCTGAACTCATTTCGAATTCCGTCCGCCTTCTTATGGTCGCGAGTTTCAAAAGAACAGGAGTTGCGAACACGAGAAGGAAGTGTTCACTTGGTCATGTGAAAGGCGGGGATGTCTAGTCCACCGTAATTATCCCTTTTGCCCAGAAGTAAGCACGTAGTCCCGAGGTCTAGCGGAAGAGGAAGAAAGTTTATTCCATGAACTGAACAACGTCAAGGGTTCACACATCGATTACTGCCTTTCGAAGGACGGTGATCTCGACCTCGATGGCGGCCAGGCGGGCGGTGAGTTCCTCGTGACGCCGCTCCGAAGGCGGCCGCTTTGGACGCGCGCAGTTCGGGCGCGAAGGAGCGCCTCGTGGATCTTGCGCTCGAATCCCGCCCGCTTCGGCGATCAACGGCGCGTGCTGGGGGTCGGGCTGGAAGGGCGGTCGGTGGCCGGCGAAGCGGACGGGAGGACTCACCGCTTGGGCGCGCCGCAGCTCCTCGTCGGCCGCCCGCAGCTCGCGGAGGGCGGCGCGGTGGCGGCCGACGAGCGCGAAGTTCGCCGTCCACGCGTCCCTCCACTCGGCGCCGCAGCGACTCGACGACCGCCCGCCGCGCCGCCACTTCCTGCTGCAGCCGCTTGCACTGGGGACTCAGGAGGAGGAAGAAGGATGAAAGGAGCAAAGTCCTGGGGCGCCCGGCAGCTGCCCGCTTTTATCCGCCCACCCGCCCGCCCGCCCACTCGCTTCCCACGCCCATCGCGCAATCTGCCGTCGTTTATTGCGTGCACTGAGAAAAGAGATCACTCGGCTGCAAGCCGAAGGCCGAGTAGCCCTCGAAGACGCGCTCCCAGTCGTACTCGTCGGCGAAGGAAAACGAGTGCGCCGTCCATCACGTGCATGAGGTCGATGAAGAACTGCAAGAGCGGGCAGTGAGCATGCAAGAGAGTGAGGATTCATAAAGAACTCGCCTGTCCGTAGTCCGGCCGGCTGTAGTAGCTGTAGGCGTCGATGCGGGCGAGCATCTGCAACGGACAACTGAACGAGAGGTGGAGAAGAGACACGACTCGTACGTGGTCGAACTGGTGAGGGCAGCGGGGCGAAGAAGGCGCGCCGTTGGGCCCGCCGGACGTCGAGCTTCGCGCGGAAGGTCGCTTCCTTTGGCCTGCTTGTCGAGCGCGGCCCAGGGCAGACGGCCGACCGCGAGCTCGACCAGCGAGTAGAGCCACGACTCCACGTCGTCCTTGGGCGCTGGAGCTTGACGCCGGTGGTTCGGCGAGGGCGCAGTAGCGAGTGGTGCCGCGCCACGTGGAGCGGGTGGGCGGGTGCGGGTCGCCGCTCTCGTCCGCGTACTCGTGGGCGATCCCGAAGTCCAGCATGTAGACGAGGCGGCGGTGTTCGTGCGACCGGCCCACCGCGAAGTTCGAGGGCTTCACGTCGCGCGACACGAAGCCCCGCCCGTGGAGCTCCTCGATCGCGTGCAGCATCTGCAAGAGGCGAACAACGAAGGAAAGAGGAGGAGAAGCGAATGCCTGGATGCCCACGCGGACGGCCGTCGAGAGCGAGAGCCGCTGGCCGGGCATCGCCTTGCGCACGACGCTCAGGTTGGGCCCGAGCAGCGACATGACGACGAACGGGCAGCCCGACTGCGGGTCGAGGCCGCGGTCGAGCAGCGCGCAGAAGTGGGCGGACGGCGCAACGGCCTCCAGCACGCGCACCTGAACGGACGGGCGGGCGGTGAGCAGTCGGCGGGCGCCCACCTCCATCTCGAGACTCTCCGCCCGCTCGGCCTTGATCGCGACCAGCGGCGGCAAGGGCGCACTCCGTCCACCACCGCCGCCTTGTACACTGAAAGCAGCCGTGAGGGCGGAGCGGGACGGACGCCCACCCTCGCCGAAGCCGCCCTTTCCCACCACCTGCAGCAGGTCGTAGCGCACGCCCGACTCGCCCTCCACGCGCGGCAGCGGGGCGGGCCGCCTGGCGGAGGCCCTCGGCGATCGTCCCGCCGCCCGCCTCGACGTCCCGCTCCGCCTCGCTCAGCCGCCCGCACCACAACGCCCGCAGCCGCCCAGCGATCGACCGGCCGCACATCCCGCGAGTGTGTGAAACAAATGAGCCGAGTGGACGAGTGGAATGGAAGGAAGTTTATCTCGGCAGAGAACAAGCGGAAGGGAAGAAGGCGGACTGATCACTTGGCGGGCGGAGCGGCGGGCGCGGCAGCCGGAGCGGGAGCGGTGGGCGTGGGCGGGTGCGGCGTGCCGTCGTCCTTCTCGAAGGCGCAGCCCACGCGCTTCACGCCCTCCGGCTTGGAAGCGGCCGTCCAGATGGCGCGCGCCGGCTGCTTGGTCTCCTCCGAGGGCATGTGGTAGAAGGCGAGGAAGTGCTTGTTGGGCTCGGGCACCGCCTTCCCGATGAACGACACGCGGATCGCCAGCGTCTCGTCCGGCGCCACGAAGCCCAGCGGCGGCCGCACGCGGAACGCGTCGTTCGACGTGCAGCGGATCTGAAGCGAGCGGAGGGGCGGTGAGTAGAGGGCCGTGGCTGGGGATTCGCCGTTGCCTTGAAGGACTGCCGCTTCTTGGTCGTGTTGGTGAGCTTGAGGTCGAGGTCGGCGGGCTTCTCGAGCAGGCGGTCGCCCTTGAAGACGAGTTTCTCCGGCTCCAGCTTCATTTTGAACTCGGGCTCGCCGGGCCGATTCAGCAGCGGGTTGGCGGGCGGCGGAGCGGCGGCCGGAGCGGGGGCGACTGGAAGGCGGCGGTGGGCGGGCGGGCGGCGACTCACCGGCGGCGGCCACGACCACCGCGGCCGCCGGCTGCTGGGCGGGCGGCGCGGCCCCGGCGGCACTCGCGGGCGGCGGATGGGCGGGCGGCGGGTTCGCGGGAGCAGCGGCGAGAGCGGGAGGAGCGGCCATGACGGCGAGCGGTCGAATGCGCCCGGTCCGGCTTCCCGCTCCGCCTTTTATCGCCCGGGGATTTGCATCGAACAAAACTAGTAATCGCCAGCCCTCAACAGTGTTTATTCACGCGAGATCACTGCTCGACGAAGACGGTGGAGCGGTTCAACTCGTCGCTCTTCGCGGCGCTCTCCTCCTCGTCGGCGGCGAGCAGCAGGAGGCGCGGGCTGGCCACGAACTCGTCCACGACGCCGAGCAGCAGGCAGGCGAACGCGATCCACTGCAAGCGTGCGAGTGAGCGGGTGGCGGGCGGGCGGGCACTCACGTAGCCGCAGTGGAGGCCGAGCGGGAAGGCGGGCGTCGCGAACTCCGTCGCCCAGCGGCCCTCCCAGCCCGCGTGCACGAACAGGCCGCCGAGCGTCTGCAGCAGCAGGAGCACGAACTCGACCGCCCACAGGAAGGAGCTCTGAACGGCGGCCGTCTTCTCGTCCTCCCGCCCCGCCGCACTCACCCCGTCCTCGGCACGCAGCGGGCGGCAGTCCTCCAGCTGCAGGAGGAACACGACGGCGATCAGGAGCTCGCCGGCCGCCAGCCCGCCGCCCACGAGCAGCGCGAGGAGCACGTCACCGGCGCCCCCGATGAGGACGTCCGGCAGACAGACGCGCTGGACGGCGAAGAGGGCCGACTGGTTGGCGGCCGGCAGGTCGAGCGGATCGGCGGGCAGGTTGAACGGGCGGCTCGATGGCCGCCAGTCCGCCCGAGCACGGGGAGGCCGCCTGCAAGTGGACAGTGATCGGCGAGGAGGGGGCGAAACGAACGTCGTCCTGCTCGAACGGAGTGCACAGGTCGTGGAAGAGGAGCAGGGCCGCCAGTTGGACGAGCACGAGCACCACTTGCAGCGCGCGGAGCAGCGGGATCGACCGCATTTCGGAGTTCACGAAAAAACAAGTGAGGGAGGCCAGTCGGAGAGCCGCTAGTTGACGTCAACGGTCCAATTTGCATCCACAAGCAGCTTGTTCAAACTTTCCACTCCAAGTCGGCACTCATTCCCATCTGCAGCCCTCCGCCCAGTCGCCCGCCTGCTCTCCGATCTCCGATGGCCGCCTCCGCGAAGCCGACGTCGCCCTGCCCGTCGGCCGTCTCGCACGCGGGCCCCGTCGCGCCGCCCCACCTCTTCCAGCCGCTCACCGTCACGCTGCAGGGCGCCAAGGGGGCGAAGGTGAGTGGGCGGAGCGGAAGGAACGAGACGGACTAGATGGCCTCGTTGCAGTGCGGCTTCCGCGTCTCCTCCTCGCTGACCGTCCTGCACGTGGAGCGGGGCTCGGCGGCCGACACGAAGCTGCAGTTCGCCGACCAGCTGCTCGAGCTCAACGGGACGCCGCTCGACAGCAAGCGCGCCTTCTTGGACCTCTTCAAGAAGACAGTCGCCGCCGGGCCCCGCTTCAAGGTCGAGCTGAAGATCCGCCGGCCGGTCTGCTCGCAGCCGATGGAGCCCCAAGCGGATGCCCAAGGGCGTGGAGACGCTGCCCGGCTGCAAGTACCGGCTGGGCGTCCTGCACAAGATCTCCGCCTGCTCGCTCTCCATCCACATCAAGTCCTTCGCCAACAAGGTCTACGTGACCAAAGTGAACGAGGAACGCTCGCCGCCATGGCGCTCCAGGTGGGCGACGCCATCCTCGACGTGGAGGGGGCGCCCGTCACGAGCGTGGAGGAGGTCCGCGAGCTCGTCTGCAACCGGCTGAAGGAGCACGGACTCGTGCGTTCTCTCCTCCGTTCCTTCCGCTCACTTCCTTTCCTGCAGGTGACGATGGTGATCGAGTCGCCGGAGGACACCGCGATGAAGGCCTTCGTGCGGACGGTCCTGATCACCGAGAAGACGCAGGAAGTGGACCTGCCGCTGCCCACGGACGTCCTCGAGATCTGCCGCGCGGAGGTGGGCCGTCTGAAGGCGACCTCCAACTGGACGCCCGCCCGCTCGGCCCTCCGCAACGAGAAGTGAGTGGGCGGCGAGGGGATGAAGACCGCTCCTTGCAGGAAACCCGCCCGGCCGGCCTCCTCCCACCTCAGCATCAAGGAGCAGGTGGAGGACATCCCGATCGCCTGCGACGGCAACCCCAACCTGCTCGTGAAGGTGCCGCTCGCGCCCGCCAGCCAGTACCAGCCGCTCAACATCTTCCAATCGCCCGCCGACCAAAAGAAGTGATCTCCGTCCGGTGCGCGAATAAACACGAGCAAAAAATCTGTCGGTCTTCTCGTCGTCGGCATGCAAACAACCGAGTCTTCCTTGCTCTTTGACCCGACTCTCGTTCATTCGATCACTCTCCAACCCGGCGGTCGAGCGGCGATCCCGATGGCCTCGCGGCGGAAATCGGCGGCGGCGGAGGGCGGCGGGAAGGAGGGCGGACGGGGCGGTTCGGTCAGGCGGCCTCGTCGCTTCATTTCGAACCACCGGGCGACTCGCCTGCCGTCCGCTCGCAATCGGAGGAGTGAGTCCTTCGCCCACTCACCCACTCGCCGCTTGCAGAGAACTCGGACGACGAGCAGGAGTCGCCCGTCCGCCGCCCGCCCGCCCCCCCTCGGAGGGGACGTCCACTACCCATACGGAGGACACGAGAGGCGAGTGGGCGGCCGGGCGCTCATCCGCTTTCTTTCCAGAGGCCACCCGCTCGGCGGAAGACCGCCCGAAGGCCGCCCCGCTGAAGATCCACGTGCGGCCGCTCGGGCAGAAGGCGGCCGCCTCCGTCCGCAAGCAGAAGGACGACGCGAAGTGAGTTCTTTCGATCGAAACACGTGGACTGATCTCGAACATTCAGGCCGCCGAAGGCGGAGGAAGGAGGGCATCGAAAACTCCCCCGCAGCCGACGCCCCCGCCGACCGGAGGGCCGCAGGAGGACGAGACGACCACCCCCACCACGACGCCCTCCACTCCGTCCACCTCCGCTCCGACCAACACGCCGCCCACCTCCGCCTTCTCGTCGCCCTCTCCCGGCCGGCCGCAGTCGCCGGAAGACCAAACGGGACGAGTGAGCAGTCGGCTGTGCGAAGGAATAAACGAGCTTGACGTCTCTTTTTATTCCCGCTGTTCACACCTCCGATCTCCCCTCTTCCGCGCGGGCAGATGCGGGAGTAGCAAAGCAAGTAGACGGCCACTCTGAAGCAACCAATAGACGGAGTCCTCCCACTCGAACTCACATCCCGAAGCAGACGAAGAAGACGGAGAGCACCAGCACGCACCACTCGACGCTCGGAGCCCGCACGAACGTCGCGTTCTGCGGAGGATCCATCCGACCGAACTGAAGAGCTGAGTGCGAAGAGCGGCGATGCACCGGCCGGTTCGGACTAAAAGCCCCCAATTTCGAGCGGATTTATGTGAAGTGTCTTGCGGGACGGACAAATTAGACGAGCACGGCGGCGGGCGGGTAAATTGGCCCGTGTGAAGGGGGACGTGAACGTTATGCAAATCGGTCTCGTTGTTACTTCCATGGTTGACCGTTGCTCACTTTCCAATCCCGACGATCAACGAGGATGGCGGCCGCTTCCCTGGGCTTCTTCGTCCTTCTTCTACTTTCATGCGGGCGTCGAACGGAAAGTCGAATTGCTTGGGGAACGAGTGCGTTCTCTTTCTGTTGCTCGATCGACCGCCCGTTTGCAGGAAGCACGTGCTGACGGCCAACTGCCCCACTCGCTTCTTTTCGTACGCCCTCGAGCGGCGGGAGATTCGCGCCACGTTGCGTTTGAATCAAAACCGAGAGGCCGTGCGGGACGACGGGGCCACGTACAAGTGGGTTCTTCCGCCCTCTTCCACTCACTCCTCCCCTTGCAGAATGCAGCTGAAGGTGGGCGGCTGCTCGCTGGTCGTCGAGTACGAGCGGCGGGGCGGGAATCTCGTGACGGGCAGCATTGGAGTCGGCGGTTCGTCCCCTTCATTCCAGCGAGGACTCCTCTGTTTGCAGACAAGCGAGTTCCCGTCAGCAAGGACGTCTCGCTGCTCTTCGCCGACGGGCAGCTGGCGATCGACCGGCGGTCCTCCGTGGAGTGCGCGGTGGAGTTCGAGGAGCGGGCGGCCGGCGGCTTCCTCGTGGCGGTCGAAGTGGAGAACTCGCCGCCGAGCGACTCCGCTCCGCCTCTACTTCGTGAGTTTCCCGAGAGAAGGCGGAGATCTCCCCCGCTCGCTCGCTCTCCAGCTGGACGTCGAGTTCGTGGAGGCGCCCGGCTTCTTCCTCCGCGTGGTGGCGATCGGCGCCCTCCGCCTGCCCGTTTGGTCGCTCTTTCTGCTCGGCGGGTGGGTGAAGCCTCCCACCCCTCCGCAGTGCCGCTTTCAGCCTCCTGCTGCTGCCGTCGGTCTCCTCGTCGACCGGGAGTGCGGTCTGCGGCCTCAAGAAGCGGAAGAAAAGAAAGAAGCCGCCCGTGGAGTCGCTCGAGCCGAAGGGACCCGTCTACGAGATCCACGGAGTGAAGGTGGGTGGAGAAGACAGGCGGGATGCCCACTCGTCTTCTGCTTGCAGTTCGTCCTGCCGATCCCGGCGACGGAAAGCGAAGTGGAGGTCGTGATCGACGGGAAGAAGTGAGTTCTGCCCGCTCTCCCGCCCACCCACCGCTTCGAGGTACACGGCGGCGAGCTCGAAGGCGAAGCGGCTGTTCGGCGTGCTGGCCGCCGTGGACAAGACGGGCGCCCACCCGCCGCTCACCGTCCTCTTCGCCAAGGAGGTGAACATCCCGCTCGTGCGGCGAGTGCACCGCTTCCTCCACTCGCTGCCGCCCGACCCCCGCCGCCCCTTCCTGCGGCCCGTCTGCCACCCGAACGGGGCGGACGCCGCGAACTGCACGCCCGGGACGATCGGCGGCGACCGGATCGAGTGCGTGCTGCTCGAGGAGGCGGGCGTCTGCCTGGCCGACCTGCTGGAGCGGGCGGATCGGCGGCAGCTGGCCGAAGTGGCGCCCTCGATCGTCCACGAGATGTTCGCGTGCATGGAGGCGCTGCAGCTGAGCGGCCACTCGTCCGGCAACGTGCGGCCCGCTCTCCTTCTGGTTCGGGGCGGGCGAGCGGAGCGGCCGGCTGCTGATGGCCGAGTTCGGCTACGCGGTCCACGAGAGCGACCTCTGCGCCACGTTCCGCCACCCGGCCGACGTGCTCATCGAGGACGCGGCCCACCTGTCGCGCTCGGCGATGGCCGAACACGCGCCCTACTTCACGAGCGACATGGAGATGTTCTACTTCCTCGCGCTGGACCTGCTCCTGGAGCGCGGGCTGCCCTGGAGCGGGTGGTTCCCGGCGGTTCGTCCCCCGCCCACTCCGCCCACTCGCCACTCGCTTGCAGGAGAAGACGCTGGAGGAGAAGACGCGCGCGATGCTCAGCGCCGAGTACCACGAGCGGCTGACCGCCGGCCTGCCGCCGCCCATCGCCGAACTGCTCTACAAGCTGCGCCGCGACCTGCCCGTCTTCGACCGGAAGGCGGACCTCTTCGCCCACTTCCGCGCCCACCTCCAGCAGGCGACCGCCGAGATGGCCGCCCTCCGTGCCGAACGGGCGGCCCAGAAGAAGCGAGAGAAGGAGGAGGCCGAGTCGGGATTGCTCAGCTCCGTGGGCAAGAAGTTCAAAAAGGACGAGTGAGCTCTCTTCTCCGTTCGGTTTCGTGATCAATCCAGTGCTTCCAGGACCGCCGCCCTCGTCGTTCAACACGGAGAAGCTGGGAGAGTGATCGAGTTGTTTTTTTTTGTCGTTGTCCGCGGAATAAACAGCTTGTTGAACCCTTGCCATTCGGGCCCATTCACTCGAACACCCGCTTCCCGAACGAGCCGGCCGCTTCTCCCGTTGCCAGGCGATGTTCTGCCGGCCGCTTCTCTCCGCCTTCTTTTTTGTGGTTCGCCCACTTTAGCCTCTGTTGACAAACATCCCCCCGATTCTGTTCCGTTCAGCTCTTGCACGCGGCCCACTCGAAGGACTGCTGGTACACAAAAGAGGGCTCGATCGTGTGCAAAACGAAAGACGCCTGTAAGGAGGTGAGTCCTTCCTTTTTTCCTTATCGTCCTGTCTTGTTTGAGCCTTGCGACCTGGAGTGCACGCCCGTCAACTCGACGGAGCTCTTCAACCTGTGGGCGATCAGTGCGGGCAGCAAGGGCGGGAATCCTGAGCGAATGGACGGGCCTCACCCCCTACTTCGTTCGTTCTTCTTCCGCCCTCCTTCCACTCCCGTCTGCAGGGTCCTTCGGCTTTCGGCTGCAAGCTGAACTTGAGCGACGAACTGCCGCAAGTGACCATCGGCGGCTCGCTCTTCTTCACGCAGGCCGGACTGCGAGGAGACGTGCACCTTCGACTGCGAGCCGGCGGCCGTCACTCGCGAGCTGCAGAAGGGCCTCAACGATCAAGCGATGCCCCACGTTCTTCTCTTCAAATGCGGCTCGTTCGTCCGCCCCTTCTCCCTCAATCCTTTCTTCTCTTTGCAGCCTCCCGTTCGTTTGGTACACGGTGGCGGTGAGTGCGGGCGGCGTGCTGCTCGGGCTGCTCGTCGGCGTCCTCCTCACCGCCCTCTGCTGCCGCTGCTACCGTCGCCGCAAGAACAAGAAGCAGAAGGCGGGCGGAGGAGCCGAAGAAGGGCGGCGAGGACGACCAAAGAAGGAGGACGAGCAGCTGATCGTTACGCCGACGGCGCCCTCCATCCCGCCCAAAGCCGCCGTCCAAGGTCCCGCAGTCGCCTCGGTGGGCAAACAAGTGAGTTCTCTCTCGCCTCCCTTCCGTCAGTCCTTCCCTTCCAGCCCGAAAGTGGCCCCGCTGGCGAACTTGAAGGACGAGGACGCGAGCCGCTCGGGCCCCCTCCCCGCCCACCGAAAACTCCCGCTCCGCCCGCCAGCGGCCGTCGGCCGAGGCGCCACGTGCCGCAGAGTGCGGAGGTCCTTGATTCTCAGCCAATAAACCGAACCCTAATTGGGCTCTTCATCGTCGCTTGTAGTGTCGTTCGCGGTTTGTGAACGAACAGTCGAAGACGAGTGTGACGAAACGAGAATGACTGGCGGGACGCTCAATTTTTGGTTGCTCTCACCCGACGGTTCAATTCGTCGACCAAAAGACGTGGGAAGAACGAAAAGCGGCGTGCGAACGTTCATGCGACCGGAAGTGGGCGGGGATTTCTGCGAGCAGACTTCTGGGGGAAAGCGTGGAAGCCGGGCCACAATTTCCGCCAATTCCACGCTGAAGAAATGAGCGCTTTCTTTGAACTAAACAGGCAAGACGCAAAAAGGAAAGGCTGTTGGCAAGCTCTAAGCCACTGCTCACTTACTCTTTCTACCTCCTAACCATCCGTAATGCCGTACAAGGACAACATCACGGCCGCCGAGTTGTGCCGACTGGCCTTCGAGCTGAACCACGACCCGAGCGTCCTTTTCGTCGTGATTCTGCACGTCTTCTTCGCTTTGCTGGCACTAATCGCCTTCGGTTTCTACTTCCGATCGAAAGTGATCCGCCGATATCTGGCGATCATTGACCTCCGGTTGAAGGTGAGTGGCCAACGGAAAGCGTTGATTGAATGAAAGGATTGAAGGTGCTCTTTTCCGTTGGGATCCTCTACTACCTTGGTGGGCATCCTGAACACGACCGTCTTCTACGCCTTATCGATTGGTGAGTGTCTTCCACTCCCGATCAACTTCTTTCGTTCGACTTGCAGGTGGTCGCCCTGTTGGACCTGCCGCCCTGCTCGTACGTGTGGACCGGCCGGCTCTGTTTCTTCGCTTCAAGCGAGATCTCCGGGCCGTGTGTGGTCGGTGGGTGTTTGAAACGACCACCTAATCGCTAACCTACCGACTCTTCTTGCAGCCTACTCGATCTTTCACGGCGTCCTGTTCGTGGAGCGGCTGTTGACCACGTTCCTCACGGCGAAGGCGCTCCGCTGGCTCGTGAACGGGATCGTCGGGCTGCTGGTCGGCTATTTGGTGAGTGCTCCAGCCGTCCTTCTTGCTCACGGCTTCTTTCCAGCTGGTCTTCCCGAATTTCTTCACATTTGCGGTCATCTACCCGACGGCTCCGCTGCGCGACCGTCCGGTTTGCCACTCGCCGACCACGCAAACGGACGAGGTGAACAGCGGCGACTTCCAGCGGACGGCCACCTTCATGCTGGTGGACGGGACGATCACGCTCTGCGACGTCCTCCTCTTCTGCTACAACTCGTGGCAAATTCGGCGACATAGTCGGTGAGCAAAGAGTGTTCTCTCCATTCACTTCCTTCATTCGGCTGCAGGAAACCGTCCACCTATGATCTGAATCGGACATTTGCCCTCAAAACGATCAAGATCTCGATGCAACTCATCTTCCCCTTTGCCATCTTCCACTCGCTCGGCTACTGCCTCCAACTGGTGGCCACTCTCGTCCTATCTGCACCGAATCCACGCGATGCCCTTCGAGACGGAGGTCCTGTGGCAGGAGATCGTGAATTTGGTGAGTGCAAATGAGAGGAAGAGGGAATGGGCGAGTGTTCAGATCCGGACGTTCTCCATCCTCCTGATCGCCGCCAGCCAGTGCCTCTTCTACCACCTGCGGAGGAAGCAGACGGCCGAGTGGCTGGGCGCCAAGACCTCCGCCGTGCTCGTCGCCACCACGGACAAGTACTTCGAGATGCTCCAGAAACAGCTGAATTGAGCCAAGAAGTAGGGATCGTTTTGAAGATTAAACAGTCAGTCAATGCCTGGTTCTCGTTGGTTTATTCCATACGGCTTCAACAGAACACAAGATGATTGAAAGGGTCGGCGCTCACCAACAGCCGTCCGTCTGCCGCCGTTTGCCGTCGAAGAAGGGGCGCGTGAGTTCGATGTCGCCCAGGTCGTCCGCTTCCTTCGGCTTCGCGCACTTGGCGAACTGACGGCCGAAATCGTAGAGAGTGCAGGCGGCCGTGTGCTGCGGAGTGCACGTGTGGCGACTGAAAGAAGCGATGAAAAAGGTGGGAAGGGAAAAGGAACGAACATCTCCAAGTAGGCCTTCATCTTCCGTCCACTCGTCTCGCACTTGCGCCAGAAGTCCACCCGCCACTCGTCCTCCTGGCCGCTCACTTCGAAGCCGCCGGCCGCGTCCGTCCGCCGCTCGTCCAGCTTCTCGTCCAGGCTGCCCCAATCGAAGTCCCACAGCTGGACGGACTGCAAGGAAGGGAGGGAGTGGAAGACGGGCCGGGGAACTCACGGCATTCTGCACGGCCTGCCCCTCGCACATCACGCGGCCCTTCACGCGAACGAACTGCAGCTCGGCATCGACGAGCAGCAAAAAGAATGAGAGAAAGAGCGGGAAAACCACCGATCGTCGCATGTTCGGAAGAATTGAGTGAAGCGAGCGGAATTTTGAGCGGGAGTCACGTAAACCATCGTCCCTTTTGTTTATTCCGCTCCACAGATCATCAGGAACCGTCCGCTCCACTCTGACGCTGACCGGGTGGGCAGCCTTTGACTCCAGCATCGAAAAGCTGGCAAGAATAAATCTAAGCAACAAGCTGTTTTGAAGTCTGCGCACAATCGACGAGCGGAAGCATTTTATTCAGCAAGATGGGCATGACTGCACGTGGAACTCGAGTTCGCAAACAATCAATCAGAACGATGGCCAAAAGTCGGCTGTGGACAGTGGTTGTTGTTTTCAAGGCCCAAGTTCCCGTATCGAATTCTGAAAGCGAATGGTCGGTGATTGGCACGTCGACTTGAACGCCGAAGAGACTCACACTGTGGAAAGTGGGGCTTGATTGAACGCGGAGATCGAAGTCGCAGGAACTGATTGAAGAGAAGCACTGAAAGGAGACAGAGGTTGTCGAACAGAAATCTGGTTGTGAGAACTTACGAGCAATCAACTGGAGTGCAGCATCTCAATTGATTCACACGATGCATAGCAGCAGGATACGACGAGCGACGCGTGCCGCCCGTCGGGATTGAACGCGGAGATCGAAGCCAAAGGTCTTGAAAGATGAGAAACGGGATCAAAAAGGACGGGATCGGAACAAACCTTATTGCCGAATTGTCGACTCCAGCATGGTGGGCGTGCAAGATGGCGTACAGGTCGCTCCACATCGCCGTTCAAACGAAAAAGATACCGGCAGCAGAGGACGACCGCTTTTCGTCGCCCACCAAACGAGGAGAAATTCCGCTCGCTTTCCGGAAGCTTCCGCTTTTCCGCTTCGAACCCGCGAGCAGGCGGCCGATTGGCGGCCATTCGAACAGAAATTTCTTGGGAAGGCAAACAGAAAGGCGGCCAGAAACGGAAAAAACGGACCCGATTGATGTCGTTTAAGAGTAATTCGAAGTTCACTCCGTCCACAAACTAGAGGTGGTTGAACTCCCCAATTGAATTAACCAGTCCCGATTCCACCTGCCGTCCACAGTTTTTCTCTCCCCGGCTTCAGCCGTTCCTTTCCGCTTTCATCAATTGGCGAGAGCAGCCTTTCAGTTTGGCTTTTCGAATGCCCACGTTCTCAGTTGTTTCTGCACTCGGAATTGAAATGGATGATCCGGGTTTCCTTCCTCTTCTCCACGCTCCTCTTCCCACTCATGCTCTTCATGGTGTGGAGGCGGTCGGGGAAGATGAAGAAATACCGCTTCTACCTCCTGAATTCCATCTGCTGGTGTTACGCCTTCCACTCGTGCCTGTTCTTCCTGAACATGACCCCGCTCTTCCCCTCGTTCTGCCTCCTCTTCGAACCGTTGGTCCCGCTGCCCGCACGGACACTCCCGCTCGCCTTCTTCCTCACACACGTCTGCTTGATCAACCTGGACCTCTCCGTCACGATGTGCTGCATCTACCGTTGGGTCAAGTGAGCAGAGGGTTCCCAGTGCGTGTCCCCTCAACCACGAGTGTTTTCAGGCATTCCCCGGCCGAGTGGGCGACTTCTTCAACCACTCGCCGTGGGCGTACGTCCTTTTCGGTGGCCTCCACGTGCTTCGGCTACGCCATCGTCCTGATCCCCGAACACCTCGGGATGGCCGACGGCGAACGGGAAACCCGCCTCCAATTCGAGCGGGAGAACCCTCACTTGCAGGATGTCGAGGAGGAAGTGGCCGTGTTGTGCTTCTCGACCTCGCAGAAGTCGCGGAACTACGCGCTGTTCGTCTTCTTTGTGCTGGCCGCCTTCTTCGTGCTCGGCATCGCCCTCTTCCTGCACCCTCCGCCTCCAAATCCGCCGGTCGCGGAGCCAGTCGGGGATCAGCAGCACGCACAAGATGCAGGAGTATCTCTTCGTCGCCCTCTTCGCCCAGTTCACGGCCGGCGTCGTCTTCCTGCTGCTGCCCGAGGCGTTCATCTACCTGCTCGTCTACTTCGAGGTGAGCCCCAAACGATCGATCGACGAGTGAGTGGGCGGATTGCAGAGTCCCATAGCCGGCCCGTTCGCCTCGCTGATGATCGCGTGGATGTCCTTCCACGGGAGTGCCGACTACCTCACGATGCTCTTCTTCATCGTCCCATGGAAACGCACCATTCTGCTTTGGGTTCGGAAAGCGGCCGGAAGAAGCTACGAGTGAGTCTGAAGGAGGGAAACGGAGCGTCTCCACTTTCCCTGCTTTCAGCCACTTCTCCCCTCACAACCGGTGAGACGACGACCACCGTCTTCACGGTCAAGGAAACCGTCAACAGGGAAAGACGAGAAGACGCGCTTTCGCATTTGTTCGCTGGATAAAATCCAAGCTCTCGTAGCTGCCTCGATCAAACAATTCTGTTTATTTCTCGCAGCAATCAAGCAACACAAAAGACGTTCACTATTCGGATCCCACGGGCGGTTTGGTCGCCTCGCCGAACGACTCGCCGAGTTGCGTAAGGAGGCGCACAAAGGACTTGGTGATCGTCACGTTCACGATGTCCGCCGTTTGCACGTGGACGGTGAACTCGGGGGCGGGCAGCGGGCGGCCGGTCGCACTCACGTTCACTTCCTTCTCGCTGTGAGCTTGCAGCTGGAAGAAGAGTGGAAGGGGATGGACGGGCGAGAGAACTCACCTGGACTTTGAAGTGCGGAGACTCCCATTGGCCGCGCTTCTCGCTGGAGGGGCTCCACGACGGGCTCCCACACGCCCGCCTGCTCGTTGAAGGAGTGGGCCGTGAAGCGGACGGCCAGCTCCAAGCTGAGCAGCTCGCTCCAGTCGTGCACCCGCCCTCCCATTTGGACTTCGAAGAGGATGGCGGGCGTCAGACGGCGGAGGCCGCTCTCGACCGTGAGGCGCACGCGGCCGATCGAGAGCTCCGCGTTCTGCTTGTGTTCCGTCGGGCGAGGCGGGGGTTCGGGCTGCCGGAAGCGGGCGCCCGCCTCCCGTTTGGCCGCCGCGAACCACCAGAAGTCGTCCCGATTGAAGGATTTCGCCTCGAAGTAGTCGGGGTACTCGGGCAGGGCGGGCGGCTTCAGCGACTTCTGGCTGCTCTGCAAGAGGGCGAGGGATCATTCCTCTTCCTTCCTCTTTCCACTCACCGCTCGCTTCGAGTCCGCGAAATTGGTCGAGAAGTTCGAGAGGATGCCCAGCACTTCGGGCGAGATCTTCAGTTCGATCTGCTCGACGTGGACGGCGAAGTTCTGGACGAGCGTGCGGAGGTGAAGGCGTCCATCGATCGTCACGTCCATCGGCGCCAAGATCGCGTACTCGCCGCCCGCCCGCTTGTGCGACGCGAACTGCGAGCTCACGATCCGCAAGGCGTTGATCCGAGCGCTTACTCGGCGCAGTTCGGGCAGCTGGATCGGGCGGATTGGAGAGGATGGCTGAGGAAGAAGAACCCACTTCTTTGACGTCGGCCGTCGCGTTGAAGCGAAGGAAGATCGGCCCGCGAGCGCTCCAAATCCTCCGAGTTCTCCACGAGCACCACCTCGACGTCCTTCACGCGGCAGCGAACGGCGAGCGTCCCGAGCGGGCGGGCGACCTCGGCGGAGGGCTGCGGGTTCTCGAGCGGCAGCTTCACGTCCACTCGCGCCGCCCGCTGCTCTTCGGGCAGTTCGGGCGAGAAGAAGGCGGACAGCGCGCCCAGGAACTTCGGGCAGAGGTAGAGCGTGAGGGCGGACGTGTTCAAGTCGACTGGAAGAGAATGAAGATGAGAAGAAGTCTGCCAGTGCGCTCACCGATCCGGTTCCCGTCGGCCGCCTGCTTGAAGACGAGCGAAAGGAGGCGGTCGGGCTTCTCGGTTCGCTTCTTCTCCAGCAAGGTGCGGGATCTTCGCCTCGCCCTCTCGCTTGTCGTCCACCGTGAAGGAGAACAAGTGGACGGCGACCTCCAGCCCGCCTTGGGCGTTCAGCCGGCCGCCCACCTCCAGCTGGCCCGCCCTTCATTTGGGCGAACCGCTCCGTTGCGCGCCGCTCGACAAGTCCTTTCTGCTCCTGAAAGTCCCTTCGATTGAGAGGCGTGTGCTTGAAGACCAACCTCAACGGCCGTGTCGCCCGCGTACAAACAAATGTCAACGTCGTCCACCTCAAACTGGAAGACGACCCGCTGGCCGCCCGCCGTCCTTCTTCGTCTTGGAGGCCGCCTCCTTGCTGGGCTGCGGGGTCTGCGAGCTGGGCGTCTTGCGGTGCGTTCCGCCCAGCTCGGAAGAAACGGGAGTGGCCGTCTTGTCGCCCTTCTGCGCACTCACAGCCCGCGAACGGGGCGGCGTGCCTTCGCACAGATTTCCGTCGATCATCTGCAGGATCTTCGCGTAGTCTTGGCGGGACATGCTCAACTGAAACGAAAGATGATTCTTTGATTCTCTGATCGAATGGAAGAGCTCACGTCGATCTGCGGCACGTGGGCGTCGAGCGAGATCGCGGGCACGCTCTTTGTTCGAATCGAAGAGAGATTCCGCCGAACGGTGAGCTCGAAGGAGAGCGGCTTCAGGAGGTTGCACTTCCAAAGGACGCTCATGGAGTCCTTGTCCAGCAGTCCCGGAGGCGGCGTGCACGTCCTTCATCGAGACGAGCAGCTGGTCGATGATCGCGCCCTTCACTCGAACGAAGCTGTTCTTGACCACCAGGCGGCCTGAACTACTCGATGACACTCCCTTCGTCTTCCTTCGGCCACTCACCAAAGTCGAACAGGAGCATTTCGTTCGAGGAAGAGCAGAGCGGGACAACGACCGCGGGCGCGTTTAGCTCGACGTCCAACAGAACGCGCAGCGGGATCTCCTTCGCCGTCCTTGAGCGCACTGCCGGCCGGCCGCTCCGCCGACACTTGCTGGGCGAGGGCGGCGGCTTCCCGCTCGAACGGTTCGATCCAACTGCAAGCAGGTGAGCATGCGAGAGATGGTGGGGAACTCACCAAGCATTCGGTTCACCCACAACTTGAGGAAGACGAACCGCAGACGGGCCAGCCGGACCTTCAAGCGCACGTCCTCCTGTTCGATCGGCAGGCGGCTCCGCTGGTCGTCGGAGCGGAGGTGCTGGAGGAGGTCCAGCTGGAACATCTCCTCGCCGTCCTCGCTGACCACCGCCAGCAGGCGCTTGTGCGTGGCCGTCGGCGTCTCGTCGAGCATCTGCACGCTCGAAAGGGTCACGCGGGCGGCCGCCTCCTTCTGCTTCATCACGTACACGGCCGTCGCTCCCGCTGATCTCGAAGCTCTGAACGAAAGACACGAATGAGTGGCTAGAAGGAAGAGACGCCCACAGTGTCCGCTCCCCTGTTCGTCCCCACGAGCACCGAGAGGGCGGCAAACTCCGCCTGCACGTCCCACCGAACGAACGCCTCGTCCACCGGCTTCTGGCGACGGCGTTGTTCGCGCTGCCGCTTCACCTGAATTTGCGACTCGCTTCGGTGCAAGTTCGTGGTCGAGAAGCTGGAACTGACGAGGGTAAAGGGGGAGTGAACTAAAGAAATCACCTGAACATCGATCCTTTGCGTTTGGCCCTCGTCGCGCTGCTGGCGGGCGTCTCGGCCTTCTTTTCGGCTTCGATTCGCTGCAGTTGGACGTCCACGCGATCGATAAACCGCTTGATCACGACCAACGCCTCCTGCAATCAACCGAAAAGAATTAGTGGGGAAGAATGTGTGCTTACTTGGTGAAGGGTGACGTTGAGCTTCTTGAAGTGGCACTCGACCTTCTGCTCGGTCTTCCGGTACTCCTCCACGAAGAAGGGCGAGTGCTTGTTGGCCTGCACGAAGGTGACTTCCGCGAGGTTCTCCGTCGGCTTCGAGTGCTCGTTGTCGATCAGGAAGAGGGTGGAGCGATGGGGCATCAGCGACTTGAAGGTGGGCATCTCGACCGTGATGCTGCCGAGTTGGCTGCGGATGAGGAGGTCGAAGGAGCGCAGTTGGAATTGGAAGCCGAAGCGGCGGACGTTCGCCACCACGAGCAGCTCCTTCTGGTGCCGAATCTCCACTCCGATCTGATTCCAGCGCAGTTGGACGTCGAGCTGGACGAGTTGCTGCCGGACGGTGGAGGTGGTCGAGCTGCTGGAGTCCCGCCCCTCCGCCTTCTTCCCGTCCACTCGCTTCTTCTTCGGGGCCGACCGTCCGGGCGGGTGGGCTGCTTGGCGGTGGTCGCCTCCTCGACCTCGTGGGCCTCCATGATCGCGTGCATCTTGGCGCGGTCCTTCACGTTCAACTGCGGGATTTGGGCCTCCAGCTCGATGGTCGACTCCTCGCAGTCGGGAAGCGGCAGGCCGACCACGAGTTTCGCCAACTCCAGCAGCCGCTCGTCGCTCACTTTGAGCACGATGTCCGGCAGGTCGCCGATCACTCGGATCCTGAACGGGACGCATTGGAAGAGAATGGAAAGGCACTTGCCTGGGGATGTTCACGTCCTCCACCGACGAGATGTGGAGCGCCAAGCCGAGGCCGGTCGGGCGGAGGATGTGGGCGGCCGAGTCGCTTTCGTCGCGCGCCCGCCAGCACGAGTGAAAGTCCCGGTCGAAGAGCAGGCGGATGTTCACTACTTTCAGCTCGAACTTGTCGTACGCCTTCTGCACCAACTCGCGTAGCCTCTTCGATCCCGACTGCAACGAGGAGATCGAGGCGGGGAAGAGAGGACTCACGCCTCTTGTGTGTGCCCTCGGTGTCCTCGTCCGTCGACTGCAGCGTCAAGAGTCCGAGCTTCGGCGATCAACGTGGGGCCGCTTCGCGTTGAAGGCGCCGCCCTCGCACAGCGCGAAGGCCAACGGCTCGATGCGGACGTCCAGCTTCCACTTGGCGCGCTGCTCGACGGCGAGCCGGAGGCCGGCCAGCGAGTCGCTCTTCGCCTCCTCCAGCCGCGCCCAGGCCGCCGCCATCAGGTGGTCGAGGCGGAGGGCGGCGGGCGGGCGGAACAACTTCGACCGCCGAGTTCACGGCCGGCGCGTGGTAGCGGAGGAGGAGCGGCGAGACGCGCAGCCCCACCGCGTAGTCGGCCTCGCCGCCCAGCGGGCTCTTCTCCACGTCCAGCCGCAGCCAGTCGCCCTCCTTCTTCATCACGGTGGCCATCGGCTGCTTGTAGCCGCTCAGCTCCAGCGAGCGGACCGTCGCGTTCAGACTGCAAGCCGAAGGATCAATTGAAACGAGAAGAAAGCGGGAGACCTGAACGCGCGGGCCGGACGGCCGATGCTTCGAGCTTGGCGCCGATCTTGTCCAGCCGGAACTCCAGGAACTCCTCCACGCGCACGGAGACGAAGAGGAGGCGCAGGCGGACGCGGTTCTCGACGAACGTCTTCGGGAAAGTCGGGCGGCGGCGTGTTCTCCGCGTAGTCGAGGGCGGCGTACAGCTTCTGCTTCTCGGCCGCACTCATCGCCTGCTTCATCTGGGCGACGAGGTCGGACGGCTCCTCCGCCTTCTTGCCGCCGCCCCACCAGCTGGCCGCCCAGCCCACCCACCCTTGCGGCTGGTCCTCCACGCGCGTCAACCGCCGCCGGTCGATCTCCAGCTCGGCCTGCTGGCGGGCGAGGTTCAGGTTGAAGACGTCCAGTTTCCTCTCCGCTTTCTGCAACGGAAGTGATCGGAAGCAGGAGAAGAGACGACCCACCTGCAAGAGGGCGACCACGTCCGACGGCGGCGACTTCTCCGTCTGCTTTCGGATCCACGCCCGTCGGTAGTCGTGGACGAGGACGCGGTGCTTCCGCATTCGCTCCCACGACCAATTGTGGCGCTTCCGCCGGATTTGCTCTTCGAGGAGGGCCGTGTACGCGAACTTCCACCTGCAAACAGACGGCCGTTCGATCACCTTCTGGCTCCTACTCACCATTCTTTGGAGTGGCCCTTGATGGCGGTCAGCTGCGGGCGGTACTTCAAGTAGAGGGCGGCCGTGTTGAAGCGCTCGACGGCCTCGAGGAAGGAGAGAAACTCCTGGAACTGCTGCCGGTCGATCTGCACCGCCAGCTGGTCGAGGCCGACGTCCAGCTCGACCTTCGGCACGGCCCACTTCTTGTCCTGCTCCGGCTTCTGGTTCAGCTGCAGCTTGGCCTCGAGACCGATCGGCTGCACAAGGTACTTGAAGCCGGCCGGCCGCGAGTCGCCCGTCCCGATCGTCTCGACGAGGCGCCGTCGGATGGCCGCCCGGTCGTCCGAGTCGGCGATCATCGACGTCTTGGAGTTCCAGTAGAGCGAGAGGGACTCCATGCGGACGAGTTTGTAGAAGACGCTCATCGTCTCCTTGTGGATCGTCCGCTTCCAGTCCTCGTCGGTCGTCTGCAAACGAGAAGATGAACGGAAAGAAGACAGAGAAGAATGAACGTCAAAGTGCAGCGATTGGAGAGTGGCCCCGACGGCGAACGGGCGGCTGTTGTCCGTGAACTCGTCCTCGTAGCGCACGTGAATGTTCTTCGATGTGCACCTGGAGGTTCTTGACGATCTGCGCGGCCAGCTTGTCGGCGAACGTGTCGCCCGTCTTCTCCTTCGGCTCTGCAAGGCGGAAGGAGTGAACGGCCGTCCGCCCACTCACTTCGGCGCTCCTTCCGCAGGCCCTCCAGTCGGTCGAGCGCCTTCCGTTTGGCCTCCAGCTCGTGCTTTCTCCGTCTTCCTTCTCGTCGAAGCGGACGCCCTTGTTGGGGACGAGGACGAGGAAGAGGCCGTCGATGGTCGCAACCACCGGCTCCGTGTACAGCTTCTTCCACGGGATCTGCAGCAGAAGGCGGTCCAAACAGCCGAATTTGAGGCGAATCGGCAGGTCGAAGTCGTCCAGCGCCGTCGACTTCACGTTTAAGTTCTTCAGCTCCGCATTGCCTGAAGAGAAAGAAGCGAGTGAAAGAACGGAACGCCCACTCACCGCCCCAAATGCCCAAATTCAGGTGCGAAGCGTCCAGGTTCTCGATGAAGTCGCCCAGGAAGCGATTCAAAACGCTCGTCACGATGCTTTCGAACACCATCGCGATCTGCAAACAACCAGCCAATCAAACGAAAGAATTGAGCGACCGACCGACCGAGAAGACGAAAGAAAATGGAAATGAAATGAGTGGACGAAAGGGAACTCAAAGGGGCTGTTGAAAGTTCGTTCCATCGGTTTACAGACAGCTTCAACTCCTCTTTCCTCTCCAGCCCAATTCGTTGTCCGACCATCCCCGCCTTCAACCGGACTGTTTATTGCTGGAACTTGGACGCGGAGTACAACGACTGGAGTTGGGACTGAACTTCGTTCTCGTTCTTCGTAACGTCGAATGCGGCGACGTTCGACAGGCGGCCGATCAGGTCGTCCTGGAAGCGGCGGGCCACCAGGTGGCGATTGCAGATCTCCAGCTTCTCGCGGCAGGAGACGATCGCCTGTTGGCACTGAAGAGAAGGCGATTAGAGGGGGCAACAAAGGGGAATACTCGCCTTCAAGAACACTTCCGCGAGCATGATCCAGCCGAGGGACGAGGGTCAGGACGCCCAGCAGCGAGCAGACGGCCAACGAGACAAGGATCGCCACGTGGTGCTGCGTGGTCCGGTTGCCGCTCCTCCTTGCCGAACGAGCGGAAGTGGTCGACCTCCTTCTTCGGCAGTTCGCACACTTCGCAGACGATCGGGGTGACGAGCAGCACGGAGGAGCGTCCACTTGAGCATTCGAGGGCGATCGACCGGCTGGCTGGAGGGAAGTGCGGGCGAATGGCCCTCTAGGCTGGGAACGCGGATGTATTCTTTTACATGCAAACGGGAAGCTTTCATCCAAATTCCTCAAAATGACTCCCTCTTATCAACTCTTAACCGATCTTTGCCGCACAACACGAGTTTATTCGCTTAACCCAACGGTACAAGAACGACGTCACACAGCGGGGGCGATGCCGAGGGACTTGTCGAAGTCGCTGGACGGAAGGGCGGCGCGGTTGAGCGTTTTGTAGTCGTCGCGGTTGGCCACCGGGCCGCGCTGTTTGATCTCGGCGGCGCGCTTGGCATCGCGCTTCTGGGGCGTGTGTTTCTCGAAGGAGTCGCCGGCCGGCTTGTTCGACGTGGAGCGCGAGCGCTCGTCCTCGCCCCGTCCCACGAGGCCCTCGGCGACGTCCGGCGACCACTGGGCGCCCAACGGCGCCGGCTTCTTCTTGCCTGCAATCGGTTGAGAAGGCGGTCGGTCGAGTGGACTCACTTTTGTTCTTCCCGCACTGCGCCAAGACGACCGCCGCGGTCAACACACAGACGAGCAGAAAGGGGGAGAACATCGCGCGGCGGGTGGGTGGATGGAGAATGCGACCGGTTAGAGGCAGGGGCGAGCACTGGCAGTTGTTCGTTATGCAAATCGAAGCAGTCCTCTCCGCCTCAAGTCCAATCGACCGCCGACCGGCCGCCACTTTCGCGTTTTGGCAGCGACCCGAGCGGCGGCCCGCGATCCCGATGGCGTCCGAGGAGCAGCCGGAGAACGTGTTCGAGGTGGAGCTGGACGGGCAGCCCGACTGGGGCATCAAGCTGAGCAGCAACCTGATCGTGCTGGCCCTGCGCGCGGACGGGCCCTTCGCGGGCAGGTGCGAGATCGGCGACCAGGTGGTCAACGTGAGCGGCGCCTCCTCTCTGCTTCCCTTGACCAATCTTCGGATTGCAGGTGAACGAGACGCCCGTCAAGAAGCTGCAGGAGTTCGAGGCGATCGCCCTGCAGACGGCCCAGATGCGCGTCGAGGTCACACGCGGTCCTCAAATCGGCGAGTCGCCCACCCGCCCCTTTCCTGCAGCTGCTCACCCGCACGCGTTTGCAGAACGACGTCCAACTGCTGCCGCCCGAGCGCGAGAAGAACGTGACGCGTCGGGACGGCTTCTCCTAGCGCCTCACGCAGATCGACTTCCAGAAGGGCTGCAAGTTCGGGCTCGGCATCAAGCACTACCAGAACCGCGTGCTCGTCTCGCGCGTGGACGAGGGCGAGTTCCCAATTGGATCGGCCGCTCACCACCGCTCTTCAGGCTCCCTCTCCGCCCGCTCGCTGCAGCTGGGCGACCGGATCGTGGACGTGAACGGCCAGCCGGTAAGCGACAAGGACGTGGCGCGCGACATGCTCCTCATGTCCCTCAAGGTGCCTCTCCATCTCTTCCCCTCCTCTCCCCAATGACCACCCGCTGCAGAAGCACCGCACCGTGACGCTGGTGATCGAACGGGCGGAGAGCGACGCGGCAAAGGCGGCCACGCGGCAGGCCCTGCTCGCTTCGGAGGCGCAGCCCCCGTCCGTCGCCATGGCCTCCGACATCCAGCAGATCGTGAAGCGGCAGCGCGAGAAGATGGACCAGAAGAAGGGCAATCCGGCCTCCCGGAAGGTGTGTCCCCTCCCCTCCGCCCACTCACTCCTCCCAGATGGGCATCATGGCGCGTGCGGGGGCCTCGCGCGATCGGCACGTGGCCATCAACGAGAAGCAGAAGGAGGTGGTGATCGCCACCGACCACGAGGGCAAAGTCCTCAAACACGTCGGCCCCACCAAGTGATCTCCTCGCTTCTTTTTCTTCTGTGTGCCGAGTAAACACGTGCATTCGTTGCTTTGGTTTGGCCACCGCCTTCGGGTTAAATCAAAAGGTTCTACGCAACAAATGAATGTGATCCTCCTTATGCCGCCGATTTTCGCTCCACTTGAACAACTCCAGCTCTTCCTTCTTGGCGGTTAATTTGGAGGGCGGCCGGCGGGGTCGTGGCCGCGCATTCCTTTGAAATCGGATACTCACGCTCGAGCGGGAGAAAGCGGCGGGCGGGAGGTCGCCCGAAGCTCGCCTGCTCGTTCCGCCCGCTTACCGCCGACCTTTCTGTTTGATCCGGTCGACCGGCTTTCCGCCCACCTGCAGGCGGCCGTTTCGTTTGCCGCGGGATGTGAAAGCGACCGTCGAAATGCCGAAATTTACACCCGACTGCCCACCAATGGTTTTGCGGCCTCGGAATTCATGTAAGCGGGCAATCAGTCCGTTCTCCAGTCACGTACCCACTTCTTCTCTTTTTAGCGAGCGGGATTCCTGACCGCTCTGGCCGGCCTCATCGTCCACACGGCCTTGATTTCGATGCAGATCTGCCGCGTGCAGTACTTGAGTGCCTTTGGTCACGCGGTATCAATCCTTTGTTACATCCTCGTTCTGTTCGGTCTCCAAATGCGCGCTCCCAAGTGGATCGTCCCTTACTTCCTCTTCCAAGCAAGCCCTCTCTTTCTGCCTTCCCGTTTAAACGGCCGTTTTCTTTCAGTGGGTTGCCCTTTGTTACTCCAGATCCTGATCGAAGCGTACGCTCATTACGCGCACTGGTGGAAGCGAAAGAACTACCGCTTTGTGCGAGGAGGAGTACCTGATTGACTTGTCCTTAGTCGTCCTGATTGTTGTGCTGATCGTCGCCTCCCACTGCGTGATCACTTCGATTATCTACCGCGCCTTCGTCTACCTCAAGCACACGCTCTCCGCCGAGCAGCGGGCGGAGGAAAACGAGCTGGAAGCCTTCGAACCGCTGGCCGGCGGCGATCTCGAGCTGAGCGGGAGCTCCGTCTCGGTCGGGAGGGACAACATCGTTCGGACGAATGGAGGCGTGAAGTTCGTTTGAATAAACAGGAGAAGGAAGGAAGCAATTAGGGGGCTCGTCGACCGACCGAACAGAAAGCCGCCTTCCGCCCGCCCGCATTCCCGCGGCGGGGCGACCGGCGGCTCCCGCGCGAGACCGCCGATTTCGTTCAAGCGAGCGCCCGCGGGACGCGTGGAGGCCGCCGGTCGGCGCGCACGGGAGGTGCGTGTGCGGGGCGGGCGGGGGTCTAATTTGGTCGTCTCGGAAGGAAGGAAGGTGAATCATCGCCCTGCTTTTGCGCACACTCACTCGAACGAGCGGTGCCGTCCGGGAAGAAAGGAGCGATCCGTTCGTCTCGTTTCGAAAATCCCCGTCCGCTCGTTCGCGTTCTGATTCACAACGTCTCCAGCCCGGCTGGCCGCCAATTCATCGTCCCGACCGAAAGGCCGCTCGCTTTTTCAATCGTTGCTTTGCGAAACAAAAGCGACGGTTTCCATTTCGATTGAAATGCGGGCGGTCGGCGGTAAATCGCCCACTGCGAGCACGTGCTCCGCCTTCTCTTCTCTCCGCTCTCGCTGTTGGTGTTTACGCGAACCGAAAGCGAGCGTTGATTTTTACTCCCGCACCTCGCTTCCAGCAGAAACCACCCGCCTGCCCGACCGCCCGTCTGTCTGCTTGGATTGAAATGCAGGACTTCATCCGCCGAGTGAGCGAATTCGTGCGGCATCGCGTGGAGATGCGCGACAAGATGGACGAGCCCACCCTCAAGAAGTACCGAATCTTCACGTTTCACGTCCGGGTTCGTCCTTTTTCTTCTTTTCTTTACGATCTCGTTCGTTTGCAGACCGTTGCGGAGGTCATCGGAGTGGTGGGCTTCCTGATCTTCGCTTCACTGACGTCGGCCGAGTTCTCGCGGCATCGCTGGATCGCCGGTCTCGTCGGCTTCATTTCGGCCGCCTGCCACGCGCTCCTCATCCTCGGCATCAACTGGAACTACGCCTGGGCTCACTGGCCGTATTTCTTCGTCTATGTACGTAACAAGAAGAAGGACGACTGGGTGAACGGACCTTCACCGGTTTCAGCCGATCGCCCTGTTCGTCCAAATCCTGCTGCTGATCTCCTCGCACGTGGAGGCGACTCCGCACGAGCACGACCAGGGAGTCGATGGACGATCACGGGATGAATTTGATCGCCTGATCGTGTACATCGCATTCGTTGTGTTTTCGAACGGCGGGGCGATCTACGTGGTTCCAGCGGGCTTACATGTTCATGCTCGACTACCTGCGGAAGAAGGAGCAGATCGCGTATAACGGCGAGGAACTAATGGACGTAGTGATCCGAACGCCCGAGGACGCCGAAGAAGTGGAGGGGAAAGGCGGGCAGTAGACGGGCCGCCTTCTTCGTTCTGTTGATCTCACTTGGCCAATCGAATAAACTATTTGGGTATGCCGGCAAGTTGTCTTTATTAAAGCGGATTCAAGGAAGCATTGATCGGGTGGAAAGAGGAATTAGAAGCGCCCGCCACCGCCGCCCATTTGGTTCTCGTGCGATCCTCCGAACTGGCGGCCGCCATTGTTCCCGTCGCGTCCGCCCTGTTGACCGCCGAACTGGCCGTTCGACTGGCCGAACGGTCCGCCCTGTTCGCCGCCCATCTGTCCGCGGGGTCCGCCTTGGCCGCCGAACTGGCCGCCTTGCTGCTGGTCGCCGTTCATCCCGCCTTCATTTTGGTTCCACTCGGCCGCCACTAAAGCGAAGAGGGCGGTCAAAAGGAAACGCGTGAGGGGTACACTTACCAAGGCCAGCCACAAACAACAAAAAGACGACAACTCGCATGTTCGAAGTGAGAGAATAGGATAGAGAGAGTGAAGAGGAAAAAGAAACTGATGTAATTTCCCGTCCATCACCTTCCGCTTTTATACTCCAAGGTCGGAAGAGATCCCGAACATCCGCTCGTCACTTCCGTTTATCCACCTGCCGCGAACGAAATAATTGCGGGAAGAGACCACCCAAACACAAAAGATCCCGATCGAAAAAGTTCACGAGCAACCCGCCGGCAGATCCACTCGCTGACTCACGCGATCAAAAAGCGAGCGGGAAGATCGCGATCCCGTTCGTGCTGACAGAGAAGGTTGATCTCCACTTGTTCGAGGGCTCTCAATGGGTGTCCCGTTGAACTCGGGACCACGGAAGGCGATTGGAAAACGCCGCAACCCGACCGCAATCCTTGCACGAGAGCTCGCCGGTAGGAGGAGATGAAGAAGAACGGTGCACAAACAATTAAGGGCAGGGTTCCAAACGAGCAAAATGATCAGTAATTCGCTGAGCATCCGGTAGTCGACGTTAGTAGAAGGCCAGGGCGCTAACCGTCAAGATGGGGAACAGAACGGAAATGCAGGGAATGATCGCCTGCAAACACCCAGCTGATTGCCGCCATCGCTGCCCGCTCACTCGTGCAACCAACTGGCGGGTGAACTGAGCGAGGAGTGCCCGTGCTTTCGGCGAGAGGTTGATCGGTTGTGCCCTCATCGAACGGATCGAAGCGACGACCATCCACAGCGACAGAAAGAAGCACCCAAAAGTTAAAGAACGGCGGTAGATGGCGCCCAATAGTGAGATCCAGTTTTTCTACAACAGCACCCGTGTTAGCACAACCTTCTTCCGAAAGTCCACCTCATAGTCCATAGCGAAGACGTACGAGTTGCCCCTGGATACGTCGCCCCACAAACTGGAGTAGTCGATTTCATTCAAAACGAACACGCGGTACTCAAAGACGTCGAGGACGAGCACGACAGAATCGAGAAGCAGAAGGATCGCCACCTTCTTCAAGAGTTGCCGACTAGCTTGGGGTGGCGCGGCTGAAAACTCGTCAGTACGCAGCCTGTTTTCTTCTTTCTGCTCACTGCTTCACCAACGGCGTAACGAAACCAAAACTCGAAACAAAAAGCCCAGCGACAAGAAAGTCACTGCAAAATAATGGAGGCCACCGCCGAACCACTGGATGGGAAGCGGGAAGTAGCCGACTAGTCCCGTGAACATGAAGAGCGGTGAGCTTCCCGAAGATGCGCATCCTCTAACAATTTTGCTGCATTTGATCCTCCCGTTCCCATGCAGAACCCACCGACTGACAAACGAAGAAGATGACCAAGAATCACCAACGTCGAAGAGCGTAGAAATCAGAAGCATCCGCTTGTAGCCGGCCAGAGCGGGCGGTGATCGCCGAACAACCATGAAGAGGAGGAACGGAAGCACGAAAGAAAGCCGACCGAAAGGCCCGACGACCTCGCAGATCTTGTGCACACGGCGAAGAACCAACAATTCAGGTGGACCGTTGGCTGTGAACGTCGAATCCATCGCTGCTGTCACGTAGCCAAGTATCACACGAGAAACCAATGAAAGAAAAGAAGATCGCGAAGTTACGAGCCAACGGCTGGCGCCATTTTCCTCCTTCAAGTCGTGCGTTTCGTTTTGTACTTCCGCCCAGTCCGGCTACATTCCCCGGCGCCGCCGACAAAAAAGGAAGTCCAATGTGCTCCTCAAAATGGTGGTCAGCAGAAACAACTGGCCGGCGATACACAACAGGAATAGAGCGATTTTGCATGACCGCTAGTCCAATTCAACAATTCAACTTCGTTTCTATCCGCCCAGCCCGGCCATTCAATCGGTTGTGCAGCAGTCGCGTCCACTCGCCCACCTCTCCGCTCTCCGCCCACCTCGAGATGACGAGCCCCGCGAACAAGTCGATCACGCAGACGCCCTCGCTGACGCCCACGCTCATCGGGACGCAGTCGGCGGCCTCGCAGATCGCGACCGCGCAGCAGAACTCGGCGATGGGCAGTCCGGTGGACGGGATGATCGAGAAGCTGCTCTCCATTGGACGCCCCAACACGGGCATCAGCCGGACGATCAGCGAGCAGGACATTGCGGACCTCCTGGCCGCCAGCAAGGAGCTCTTCATGCAGCAGCCGATGATGCTCGAGCTGGACCCGCCGCTCTACGTCTGCGGCGATGTGCACGGCCAGTCAGTCCTCCTCTTCGTTCTCCTCCATCCATCCCTCTGCTTGCAGGTACGGGGATCTGCTGCGCATCTTTGACAAGGCAAGCAGGAGAAGCGTTGTCTCCAATCCAACCGGGCGGCTTGCAGAGCGGCTTCCCGAACGTGAGCAACTACCTCTTCCTCGGCGACTACATCGACCGCGGGCGGATGAACCTGGAGACGATCCTCCTGATGCTCGCGTTCCGCCTCAAGTACCCGCAGAACTTCTTCATGCTGCGGGGCAACCACGAGACGCAGCTCGTAAATCGGATCTACGGTGAGCGGGCAGAAGTGGCGGCGAGTGATCAATGGAAGGTGGATTGGCTGCAGGATTCTACGAGGAGCTGAACCGCCGCTACCGCTCGCCGCGCCTCTACGCCGCCTTCCAGGAGGTCTTCAACTCGATGCCGCTGACGGCGCTCGTGGGCGGCCGCATTCTGTGCATGCACGGTGAGCAGCCACTACATGGTCTCCCTTTCATTCGGGAGTTGCAGGAGGCCTTGAGCCCCGACCTGTACAAGGGCGACAGTCTGGGCATCCTGAACGAGATCATCCGCCCGCTGCCCGTGAGTTCCGCCTTCCCTTCGGGCACTCGCGTGTTTCGTGCAGGACCCGCCGAACCCCTCGCTGCCGCTCGACCTCCTCTGGGCGGACCCCGACGCCGCCACGCCCACCTTCAAGTTCAGCATCCGCGGCGTCTCGTGCACTTTCGGCATCGAGGTGGTGAACACCGTGTGCCAGAAGCACGGCCTTGACCTCATCTGCCGCGCCCACCAGGTCGGTGCAGGACGGCTACGAGTTCTTCGCCAACCGCAAGCTCGTCACCATCTTTTCGGTGAGCAGCCGGCTGGTGAGTGTAAAGCGCCCGCTTGCAGGCCCCCCACTACTGCGGCCAATTCGACAACGCGGCGGCCATCATGTTCGTGAACAAGGACCTCCAGTGCTCCTTCAAGGTCTGTCCACCTTCCCCTCCTATCCCTTCCTCATTCCCGCTGCAGGTGTTCCGCCCGAAGTTCCCGAAGATCGTGGTGAAACCGACGGAGCCCGCGCAGCTGACCGTCTACCAGAAACTCGCCTGATTTGTCCCGTTCTGCTGAACAGCAAGAATAAAAACGCTTCTGTCAGTCTGCTCGTTTATTCGCCCGAACTGAGTGGTCAGTCGGAAGAAGGCGGAACGGAGTTGGCGGAGGGCCTGAACGCGGGCGCAGTACTGCGAGCGTTCCTCCTCCTCCATCTCGCCGAGCGTCTTGTCGGAGCCCACCGGCTGGAAGCAGGGATCCCTGCAGGCAGGAGATGATCGAAAGAGGGGAAAGATCGGCCACTCACCAACCGCCACGATCGCCGTTCGTCCCGCGAGGAGCGACGATCTCGCCGTGAGTCACGCTCTGAACACGGAGGCGATGAAAGGAATCGGAGGAGAAGAAACGAGACGAACCTGGAAGATGCGGATCTGCGGGTGCGCCCTCGCTCGTGTTCGAGCCGACGGCCACGGTGCTCACAAACTGCGCCCGGCGGTCGTCGAAGGCGCTCAGCATGCGGTGGAGGTCGGCGGGCGCCAAGTGCTGCTGGAACCACTTGATGAACGGGCCGGGCATCCCGCCCAACGCGTTCATGCACAGGGCTGCAAGAAAACAGATGTGGAGTGAGTTGAAAGGAGGGGACTCGCCCGTGTCCTCGATCACGACCATCGCCTGCGGGTCCCGTTCGTGTTGAAGGCGGAGAGCTTCGAGGCACTTGTGGCGGGCGATGGCGATCGGCTCGCCTTGGATTTCGATCAGGTCCGCGTCGTGGCTCTCGACCAGGCGGGCAGGGCCGAGGACGTGCCAGGCGTCCTTCAGCTTGTCCCGATTGCCCGTCACAAACACGAGCGGCCCGGCGGTCGAGAAGGCGGCCCGCATGCCGAGGAGCGGCGAGTGGACGACGGCCGAAGCGATCAGTCGGCGAGAGAAGCGGAACGAACCGCCGACTCCCGTCCAGAAGGCGAATGAGCGGCGGCAGCATCGCGCTGCAGTCGAAAGGAATGAGCAGATTGGCGGGTCCGATTTCCTGTTGTGCCCACTCGCACCTCCTTCCATTCGTTTTCCAAAGCTCTCCGCTGGACAGCCGGTTCGCTCCCGAGATGTCCGAGTTGCCCGCCGCCTCGTCCTCCTTCTTCCGCGACTTCGTGGCCGGCGGGGTGGGCGGCGTGTTCACGGTGGTCGTCGGCCATCCCTTCGACACGATCAAAGTCCGCCTGCAGACGACCCAACCGAACGGAGACTCCCGCCCGCTCTACCGCGGGACGCTCGACTGCGTGCAGAAGACGTTCGCTCGAGAGGGCGTCAAAGTAAGCGTGCTCTCCGCCCTCCTCACTCCCGCCCTGTTTGCCGGGCTTCTACTCGGGAATGGCCGCTCCACTGGCGAGCGTCACGCCGCTGTTGGCCTTCTTCTTTGCGGGCGCCTCCCTCGGCCGGTGGCTGCAGCAGAAGACGCCCGACCAGCCGATGACCTTCCTGCAGGAGGCGAACTCCGGGGCACTCGCCGGCCTCCTCACTTCCGTGAGCTCTCCGCCCACTCCTTCGGTTCGACGGGGGCTTGCAGGTGATCGCGTGTCCGAGCGAGGGCATCAAGTGTCTGCTGCAAGTGCAAAGAAGCCAGGGACTGCCGGGCGGCCTCAAATTCCACGGGCCGATGGACGTGGCCGCCCACTTGTACCGAACGGGCGGCATCCCAGCCGTCTACCGCGGCTTCGGAGCGACCGTCCTGAGAGGTGAGGGCGGGGATCTCCTTCACTTCCTCGCCTTCTTGCAGACATCCCCGCTTCTGCCGCGTTCATCGCCGTCTACGAGTGGCTGAAGGACCTCCTGAGCGGCGGCCGGAAGAACGAACTCTCGCCGCTGCCCGTCCTCGTGGCGGGCGGCTTCGCGGGCATGGCGTGCTGGGCGGTCTGCATCCCGACGGTTCGTCTTCCACTCCCCTCTTCTTCTATCCTTGCTTTCGTGTCAGGACATGATGAAATCCCGCATGCAAGTGGCCCCCAAGCAGCGCTACCCGAACGGCATCCGCGACGTCTACCGCGAGGTGATGCGGACGGAGGGCGTGCGCGGCCTCTTCCGCGGCTTCACGCCCGTCATGGTGCGCGCCTTCCCCGCGAACGCCGCCTGCTTCCTCGGCGTCGAGATGACCTACGCGCTCTTTCGGCTTTGGGATCGCAAGGGATTGCGCGAATAAACAGAGGACTTCTTTGTGGCCAGCGGGCGCGACGAATTCGAGGAAGCGTTCAACGAAAAGCACGCGACTCGCTTCTAATCACGACGCACTTGGCGGATTAGCGGCCGTTCATCCGCCCCGAGTGCGAAGTGTGCGGGGCAAGTGGAGAAGAGAGAGCGATAAGAAGTTCTTTCTCCAACACCTGACTGTTTCACTTGGAAGAATGCTCTTGCTCGTTCTTGTACTCACATTCGCCCTCTACTTTTCTGGTGGCTGCCGAAGAGAAGGTCTTCGAAATCGAGCTGTTCAGCATCGAAAAGGATTTCGCTTCCGTGCCAACCGGCAAGTCCCGCTCTCACTCGTCCATGTGCCGCTTTGTTCAGTGTTCAATCTTTCGGTCGGGACGCCGCTCCAACTGCTGCCCGCGTTCCTCTTCTCGCTGAGCTCCGAGCTGATCGTCGTGGACGCGAAGTGCGGGACGCCGATCGCCGCGTGCCCCAATTTCTGCCTCCAACGTTCGTCTTTTCCTCCATCTCCGTTGACTTCTAGCTTCTTTGCAGCCGAGTTCGCCTTTTACTGCGATGTCTCGTGCACGGCGAGTCGGCAGAATCGGCGCTTCGTCTGCGGCGCCTCGCAGGGCGCAGTAGGACGCCATCCGATACTTTGATGCCGCCCACTCGTCCACCCTCCGCGAGAAGAAGGGGGGCCTGTGGTGGGGAGCAGTGGGAGATGTGGAAGATGGCGGGCGTGTACGCGGAGGATGAGATCACGATCGAAACGAAAGGAGGCTTCCTTTCGGGCCCCGCAGTTCGAGTTCGTTCGGGGATTCGCGATGGACTACCGGTCAGCCCGCTTCTTCCTTCTTTCCGTCTTCCATCCCTCGCCTTCCAGAGTGTTCGGTTGGGACAATTCGAGCACGATCTTCGGCATCGCGCCCGGCCGCCGCTCGATCGTCGGCCGCCTGTTCGCTGCGGGCGTGATCGAACGGCCGCTCTTGTCGCTCTCCGTTCCACTTTCGGCACATAACTCTGGGCCCTCTGGATCGCGTGTCCTGTTCGGACGAGTGGAATTTCGTTCCGAAGCAGCCGGCCGGATCGGTGGTCCTTTCCGATCGACTCGGTTTCTGTCGGCGGGATCACCTACGGGCCGTCAACTGTTCGTTCACTCCACTTGTGCCCGTTCATCCTCGTTAAGTTAGGCCACTCCTTCGTGCACTGGCCGGCGCTCCACGTGCCGACTTCGATGACCGACCGCCTGCTGGCCGCCGGCGTCCTCCTGCAATCAGTCTACGACAAGCTCTACCTTTGCAAATGCAAGGACTTCCAACTGAGCTTCGAGTTCACGATCAACGGCCGCCTGTACGTGCTGGACAGAGAGCGGTTGTTGTTCCCGTTCCCTGGCGTTCCCGGCCTGTGCGTCGCGTTGATTCGGCAACTTGCCGGCCGCCCCCTACTCGGACGTGGAGGAGTGGCACCTCGGGCAGCCCTTCCTCGACGCCTTCTGCCACGCCTTCGACTACGAGACGAATCAGGTCGGATTTGCTCAACACAAATTGATCCATTAAAGTGAAAGCATTGTTTCTTCTACCTAAACAACGACGGCTTTCACAACGGTTCATTCGGCACAAGAGAAGAGAAAGAAGGCGGGGGGATCACAGGTTGACACGCTGGTTCTTCGCGTTCGCGAGCTTCCACGTCTGGAGGGCGCGCATGCGGCGGTGGTACTCGGCGCGGCACACGCGCACCAGTTCGCGGTCTGAAGGCGGAGAGTGGCTGAAGTGAAGAGAGTGGGAGGATGGACGGACCGTCGGCCGCGTTGATCACTTCGCGCAGCTTCTTGTACGACCACGCGGCGACGTCCGCCACTTCGGCCGGCGGCTCCTCGGCGACCTCGACGGGCGACGCGACCGGCGGGCTGTCGGCCGGCTTCTTCGCCGCGGTCTCCTGGGCGGAACGAGAGGCCGCGGCGGCCTTCCGCTCGCGTTCCTCCTTCAGCCTGCAACGAGCGAAGGTCAATTGAAGGAAGGGGAGTGGAGGACTCACGCGGGGAGCACACGACTGCGAGCGAGGAAGCCGCGAACCGCCGCCTGCATCAAGACGACGGCCGCGCGACGGGCCTCGATCTTCTTTTGGACTGTAAGCAGAAGAGATGAGCAGTGGGTGGATGGGCGGAAGAACTCACTCTTGATGGCCGCCCAGGCCACGTACACGGCCTTCTTCCAGCGAAGACGCAGCAGCCACGACTGGGCGGCGAGCACGTGGGCGCGCAGTTCGGACGCCTCCTCGCGCATCAGCTGGTCGAACTCCGCGAACTTGCCCGGTGCGGAAGAAGACGCGCGTGGCGCCGAACTGGAAGTCGGCCTCGTGCAGGCCCACCGCGTGGAAAAGGCACTTGACGACCGTGCGCGCGTCCAACGCCGCCAGGCTCTCGGGCAGCAGCGGCGCGTACATCTCGTAGAGGGCCGAGAAGCGCGTGCTGGGAGGAGGGGTGATTGAGTGGGCGGAACGGAGGGGAACTCAACCGGGACGGGAATCCCGACTGCATCAACCGCAGCACGTCGCCCATCCCGCCGCAGCGCAGTTGGGCGAGGAACGGCGGGCGCGTCGAACTGGCGCGGCGCCATGCGGCCGTTCGGCTTCACGCAGCGCACGAAGTGGACGCCCGTCGCCTCCAGCTTCGTCAGGAGGGCGGCGAGCTGGGCGCGGAACTTGGCGGCGCAGCTCTGGACGGCGAGACGCGCCTTCTTGGCGGGCGACGGGGCGCCCTCGGCCGACGGCTTGGAACAGGCCGGCGATCAGCGGATTGCTGCAAGCGATATGACGCGATCAGTCTCTCTCATCAATCCAACGGCCACTCACGAACTGCCGTCCATCAAGGCCCGCCAGCGACGCGTGCAGGTTGTCCACGTTCTTCTCCAGGAAGGCGCCCGTCTCGTAGCACACGTCCGCCGCGTAGTGCCGCACGACGAAGCCGTCGGACGGGCGCACGTCGCGGAACTCGCGCCGCTCAACCGTCGGACTGGAGGCGGCGGTTGGCGCGGTTGGCCGACTGCACGAACTCCGCGAAGTGGGCGGCCGAGGGGCGCGGCAGACGTGACTCCTCGTCCAACGCGTCCAGCAAGCCGCTCGCCTTCCTCTCGAACAGCTCTGCAAAAGGAGGGTGAGGAGAGGAAGGAGGGAAAGACGAACCGATGCACTCGTTGTTGTCCACGAACTCGATGCGCGGCACGTTGAGGCCCTCCTGCGCGTACAGCTCCTGCTTCGCCCTTGAGCACGCGGTCGTTGAAGAACTTCTGCAGCTTCTCGTTCGAGTAGTTCACGCAGAACTGCTCAAAGGAGTTGGACTTGAAGAACTCTGAACACGCGAGGAAACAGAATGAGTGAACACTCCCCCGGATCACCCACCGAAGCCGGCAATGTCGAGCACTCCGATGAAGGTGGTGGGCGAGCGGGCGGACGGGATCGAGCGGTTGATCGTGGCGACGATCTCGTCGAACAGCCGCGAGTAGAGGTTCTTGGCGAGCGAGTCGCGGGCGGCCGCCGCCACGTCCGGCTTCAATTGGACGCTGCAAGGAGGGGAGTGAAGGGAGGAGGAGGAGGACCCACTGGTAGACGGAGGCGTCGTCCCCGCCGCGGGTCGTCTGCATGCGGCGAGTGGTGAGTCCTTCGCGCAGTTTGTCCTCCGCGACGCCCAGCAGTTCGGCGGCCTTCTTGAGCGGCGCCTCCGAACGGACGGCACAGCCGCCGCGCGTCCCCTCCGCCTCCACGAAGTCCACGTTGCCGAGGTGGAGGACGGCGGCGAGCAGGCGGAAGACCGCGTCCACGCCCTCCGCCGACATCCCGACGTCCCGCAACGCCGCCTGCAGCCGCTCGAAGTCCGCCGCGTCGTCCACGTTCTCGTCCCGCACGGCGCCCGCCTCCGCGCCGAAGAACTGGACCGAGCCGCGGTTCAGGTACTGCAACAAACGAATGATGAGTGAGCGGGCAGAACTGGAGAGACGAACGTTGAAGCCCTTCGGACGGCCGAGCGACAGGCGGGCGCGGAGGTCGGCGGGGGCGCCGCGGAGGAGTTGGAAGAAGACGTGGAAGTTGCGTTCGCCCGCCTGCTGCACGCACACCCGCGACTTCTCAAGCAGGTAGTGCTGCACGTGGGCGCCCACCAGCGCGCCCTTCGCGTCGAAGTGGACCTCCACGAACTTGCCGAAGCGCGACGAGTTGTTGTTCCGCGTGGTCTTTGCGTTTCCGAACGCCTCCAGGATCGGGTTGGCTGAACGAAGGAGGTGAGTGGACGGGAAGAAGGGGGAGGACTCACTTTCGAGGATGAGGCGCTCGATGGGGCGGTCGGTGTCCGCGTAGTTCTCGCACAAGTAGCGGAGGACGTGCTTCTGGCACTCCGTCTTGCCGGCGCCCGACTCGCCGCTCACGACGATCGACTGCGAGGCGCCCGTGCGGCGCATGTCGCGGAAGGCCTTGTCCGCTGCAAACGGCCGATTGGAGGAGGAGGGAAGGGCGGGCGGGAGGACCGACCGACGGCGAAGATGTGCGGCGGGAGGACGCCGAGCGAGCGGCCGCGGTACTCGCGGATGTTCGGCGCGGCGTAGAGGGCGGGCAGCGGCTCGTAGGGGTTGACCGAGACGAGGATGTTGCCCACGTACGTCTGAAAGCTTCGCTCACTGATGGCCGGCAGAGGGGCGGGCACTCACGTAGATCTTCTTCTGCTCGTAGCGCGTGCGGATGTTGTGCAGCAGAGTGCCCTCGTTCAGGAACATCAGGTTGCCTGCAAGGCGGCGAGTGGGAGGAGAAGGCGTGAAACGGAGCTCACAGTTGTCGTCGACGTCCTTCTGCCGGTCGGGGGCCGCTCGGAGGGCATCCGCGTAGGCGACACGCCGCTCGGTCCCCGTCCTCCAGGCGGACGGTCAGGAACTCGGCGCCCACGTCCACCACGCGGCCCCGCGCGAAGCCCTCCGCCTCGTGCGGCACGAACACGCACTCGTCCTCGATCGCCGGCAGCGTCGTCATCGGGAGGGCCGTTTCGTGTGAGAGCAGGAAACAAAAGTGAGCTGCTCGCCGCGAACTCCCGCCGACCTCGACTTTCGTTCAATCCTAGGCGTTTCTGCATGACTAACTTCCATGCAAATTGCTCGCGACCTGTTCGCTGTCTCGTCCCGCTCTCCACTTCTTCGTCTTTCCAACTGCGAAGGAGGCCGTTCTTTTGTCGCGATGGCCTTCGCCGTTTGCCCGTCCTTCTTCTGTTCGTTCTGCTGGTCCAAACGGCCAGCGCCATGGACGGGCTGTTCGTTCTTCTCCCTCTTCTCGCCTTTTCATCGTTGGTTTGCAGGAAGTGCGCGGAGGAAGCGCAGTCCTTCCTCCTCTTCTCCCGCGGCAGCTTCTCGGATTTCCGCGCCAACTTCACGTACGCGATGCCGCCGGGCGAGTGGAACGAAACGCTCAAGTACGACGTGTACGTGAGCCCGCAGTGCCGGCTGGAGGTCGTCGCGCTGGACTTCTCGTTCGTCAAACCGCCGGCCCTCTTCTTCCTCGACGCCCAGGGGAAGCGCCACCTCAGCTCCGCTCCCACCGCTTCGAGCTGCGCGTGGACGGGGCGGGCGGGATGGTCGCCGCGGACGCCGAGGAGCCGACCGAACTGCCCGCCTGCCGCCCGCAAGTGGACGCGGTGGACGGCGGCCACGTGCTGAACGTGACGGTCGTCCGTCGCACGCTTCGCTGCTTCTTCGGTGACCGTTCAGTGGGTGAGTGCTTGCGACAACGAAGACTGGCGTATCCCTCTCTGCTTTCAGCAAAAAGGGCGTCGTTTTGTACGAGGACTTCTTGAAGGACAAAGGCGATTCCTCAAGCATCCGCAAAGCCCGGGGGCGTCAAGGGCAACCGGGCGGTCGTGAAGCACAACAAGCAACGGAAGGAGAAGAGCAAGACGGGACGATGAGGACGACGCTCGCCGCGTTCACAAGACGTTCCTCTTCGCGCAGGACATCATTCTCGGTTTCGGCACGATGATGAGCACCCTCTTCTTCTTCCTGCTCCTCGTGGCCCTCTCGATTTCCGTTTGCGGCGGCAGCGTGTGCTCGAAAAAGGCGAAGGTGAGCCGATGAGGTGAGAAGGGCGAAACAATCCTGCCGCTTTTCAGACCCCGAATTCCGGCCTCGCGATCAATACGGCCGCCTGCACCAAGTAACTGCGCTATTTGTTTCTTCTTTGCTTGTGCGAATAAAATGGGCAATGCTTCGCTGGATCGTTCACCAAGGCTGTCATCCCTCGAACGTTTATTCACAACACGCTTTACGAGTGTTCTTGCGTCGGGTTGACCGAACCGCGGGCCTTTCGCCAACAAAGCAGCCGGCAGGCGAACCGGCGGTACGGTTGAATGCAAAGGATGGACGAGCAGGAGTTGGTGGCGGGCGCCCAGTGCATCAAGAGGATCACCCAATCGCCGCTGTGGGTCGCCTGGATGCTCAGAAGCGACAGAAAGGAGATCATCGCAAAGGCATCACCAGCGAGAACCAGGGGATTATTCCCTGCAAGCAATCTGCAGTTCGAAGCGAATCATAAGACGGCCACCCACTTGAACGAAGATGAGGCGAGCGAATTGCTTCTGCATAGCAATCGTGCGACTGCTCAGAGTCCAGCGGGTGGCTGTGGAGTTCCCTGACCGTGCAGTAGGCGAACAGGATGGAGATCCCGTAGGAAATGAAGACGACCAAACGAGTGTACCTGAACGAGAACGAGCAATGGAAAAAGGGCTACAGAAGGGAAGTGACCAACCAAACGACCCTTTTGGCCATCGGGTTCTTCTGCAAACGACAACCGAATCCGTTTGTTTTATTCCCCTGGAAACAAACCGAGAAATCGCCGACCAGAAGGTGAGGAATTGGCACTTCTAAACGACGAAAAAGAGTGCTCAATTACAGGTGAATGGAAGAGCTACCTGGACTCCAGTGACGACCGTAATCTGTGCCGTTTGCTTCCGGGCAAAAGGCCATCGGCGTCAAGATCCCGACGATCACGACTGCCGAAAGCGGGAGGCACAAGTAGCCGAAGGATTGGAGCGGGGAGGGCGGCATCTTCGTCTTGATGGCAACGAAGCGGTAGAGGTAGCTCATTGGGAGGATTCCTGCGCTCATCGTGGCCGCCGTCGTGTGCAGAGCCATCGACCGGCACTGGACTTCATGTCCCGAAGTAGGAGGCCGGTCCGTCGAATGCGTAGAGATTTGTCGGTCCGACCGAACTCACTTGAAACCGCTGCAAACACCCGATCCACCCACGTTTTACTTCTTCTTCAACCAACTGTTTGGCAGAAGGTGAAGGCGAAAATGGAAATAGGTGTCAACGAGGCCGCACATTAAGAGCAGTTTTGGAGTAGTCGCGGAAGTGCTTTCGGCGTTCGGTAAAGGACCAGAAAGAACAGAAACGCGGTGGAAATCAGGCCGCAAAAGGCAGAAACGAGGGCGTTCGCCTTGTGCAGCCGACCGAACGTCGTCGATCCAAAATCCAAGGCCGTGACGTTCGCGAAGAAGAGCTCATCTTCCACGTAGGGATTGGCAGCCGCGAACATTGAATAACCGAAGGTGAAGATGGAGATGATAAGATCGCAGTAAACGGGTGCAGAGATTAATTGGAGGGATCAAAAGAACGTCTGGTTCGGCACCTTTGCCTACGATCTCCTTCCCATTTCGAGGCCTAATTGCCGGCTTCTCACTTCTGTCCGCCGGGCGTCACCCGCGACCTTTCGGTTTTCGTCTGCCGGCACGGAAATTGGGGAGTCGAATGCGGAAATCGGATTCGCGGGCCAACAACCAACTCGCGTGTTCCATTGGTTCGCGTAGGTAAGTGGATTCCCGCGCTTCATAAGACGACTGTTGATTTCATTCGATTTGCGGGCAATTCGGGCCGCCCTCGAGGTTTGCAGCAGTTCTTTTGGCCTCGGTTAGTGATCTTCCTGCCGGAAAAGGGCATTCCAGACACAAACGCGCAATAAAAACAGACTATCGGTAGCGTTTACCTTGTTCAAGATAAGGAATAACAAACATGAGTCAGGGCAAGAATGAAGTATTGGGGTGTCCAAAAAGTTTCTTCCGACGGCCGAGGGTCGGGGGGGTTGGGTCCGAATGAAACCGTCGGTCGGTCATTTCCGAAGAGGTTTGAACCGCGAGAGGCCCGCCACTGCTCCACTTCAGTCACTCCAGGGTTATCTGCGCGATGCAGCGGCCATAATTAAGGCGTACGGCACAACGCCCCACCACCGCAGCGCGGTACAACACCCGCGCAGTAGTGGCTGAGAGGCGGGCGGAGACACGAGGAGGCGCGAGCCGACGTCGAGCGCCATTCGGATGCCAGACGGGACCTTTAAACGGGGTCGGGGGGACGCGGACGCACGCGTTCGACGGCGACGATTGTATAGAGTCTTGCATAAACGACCAGCTTCATTTCGAACCCGAACCGCCCCGACCGCCGGCCGATCGAGAAGAAACTTTTGGACACCCCAATAATCTACCATTGATGAAAGCTCGCAAGCATCTGCCCACTTCCTTCCTTTGGTTCTTTTGACTGCCATGTTCTTCTGCTTGTTTTCTCCCGCCATCGATCGGCGGCTTGAATCAGCGGGCGACTCACTGGGCGGCCTTTCGAGCGGCCGCTTTGTCCCCGCCGGCGGCCGCTTTGTCCCCGCCGAGCGGCCGCTTTGCCCCCCGGGCGGCCGCCACTTCCGTCGGAATTCCGGCGGTTCGTTTCGCCGCTTGCAGAAACGTAAAAAACCTTCATTCCACTTACTTCTTCGATGTTTTTGCTCAAGAAGAAGAAGAAGACGCCCGAGTTGGAGGAGGAGGAGGTCGACGAGGCGTCCACGATCTCCAATGATGAGGACCGAGAGAACTACGAGTGCAACTGCTGCGGCATCAAACACAAGGTTCGTCT
Organism: Aphelenchoides fujianensis; assembly: GCA_024699865.1. Lineage (NCBI taxonomy): Eukaryota > Metazoa > Nematoda > Chromadorea > Rhabditida > Aphelenchoididae > Aphelenchoides > Aphelenchoides fujianensis. The sequence continues at coordinate 363,904 of JAMPIO010000052.1, read as the reverse complement.
TGTTGTCTTCCGTTGATCACTCGCTCCTTTCAGCGGCTGGACGACCTGATCGCCAAAGTGGGCTTCCTCGTCCACGTCGTCCTCATGCTCTCGGAGTTCTACCGCGGCCGATCGTCCTGGTGGCTGAACTTCGGTTCTGCTTTGTGCTACCTGGCTCTGATCTACGGGATCCAGCTGCGGAAGGCCCTGCTGGTTTGTTCTCTTGCCTGTTGCCCTTCTCATAACAATCGAATTTGCAGTACGTTCCCTACTTCTGCTTGAATCCGCTGCTCGTCATCTTCCAAGTGGTCCACTTGCTGCGCAGCCTCCTATTCGGGCCGCGATCAAAACGAGAGCCTCTGGTCGGGCTTCGTGAACTTCTGCACGCTGATGGTGACTTCATTTTGTTAAGTTGAGTGGTATTATTGATGAGTGTTTTCAGGTGGTCGTTTTGTTTATCACCGCACTGCACGTGATGTGCATCCTGGTCGTCTTGACTCGCTTCCAGCCCTTCGCCGAGTACGTGGAGAAGCGGAAGGGCGGAAGTGTGAGAGAAGAAGAACCAACGAAGACGACGAAGAGGGAGCAGCCGACCATCGAATTCAAGCCGCCGCCCTCCACTGTCCTCGCAACGGCCGATCCTGAAGCCGCCCACAACGCCGGCTGAGCGGAAGGTCAGCTGGAACGAACGGACGCGCACCTTCTTCTACCCGAAGGGCCGACGAGGACGCGGCCGACTCAACGGAAATCGAAGCAGAAATCCGCCCCCTTCGTCTGGATCGGCCGTACCACCCCGCTTCGCCCAAACAGCTGCGTTCTTCTTCGTTCGTTTGATTCCCGTTTGTTCGCTGAATAAATGGACTCACTTTCTTCGCTACAACTTTCGTTCGAACTCGAACCTTCTTGCAAACCGGCGGCCTGCAAACTCCTGCGTGCGCCCTTGAACTTTCGGTCGGTTGCGGGCGGCCGTTCGGTCGACCGAAGATTCCCGAGATGGCCCTGAACTTGGAGTGAAACTCGAACAAAAGGATGGGCAGCAGTCGATCGTGCATCGAATTGTGTTCGCTTCGAACATCACGGAGGAGCGATGATGGGCGTTTGTAGCGGCAACACTCCACCGTTTACCTGCTGAAGAATGTTCCCTTCTGCGCGGGGGCGGGCGGGTGTAAACGCGGAAATCGTCGAAATCAACTTGTTTTTCGCGTGTTCTTTCGGTTCACCAGTTTCTCAAGCGATCGGAGTTCGCGACTAAACGATCTCCGATGCCCGGAAGGAGGGGAAGAGGAAGGGAAGTACTGTGGCCACTCGAAACAGCCCGCCAGTTCCTACCTCTTCGTTCTGTTGGGAGGCTTGTGTGCATTCGTTTTGTTTGCTCGTTACTCTTCCAATCAATTTCTTCTGCGCGCCAATCGATCGTGCTCGAACGTGAAGCCTCAAGAACCCCCCGCGGCGTCTGGAGGGCCGCCGCTCATCCTCCGCCCGCCCGCCACTCCCGCCGCCTCGCTCAAAGTTGCGAGTTGAAGACGACGACGAAAGGAGTGAAATGGGGAGAAGCCGCCCGTCGACGTCGTTCGCCTAATCTCGGCTTATTATCGTGCGTGAGGGTTCTTCGAACCGCCGTGCCAGCCGCCGAGTTCAAAAGTTTTCCGTTCGACGGGCGCGCGGTCGATCGATCGAACGGTTGGACGTTCCGAGAACGACGGCGAGACGAAAAACATTTGGGTGGGAGCGACCCGCGAACAAGTGGGTCTTCCGGACGGCCGCTTCCTCGAAATTCGCCCGCCGTCCGTTCGGTCGACCGGCTTCACCGCTCGTTCTTATTCGCCCTTCTATCGCCCCCATTGGCATTCTTCCGCCTTCTTCCGCCTTCCTCCTTTCGATCTTTCGTTTGTTCCGTTTACACCGAACGAGGGGACGGCGGGACGTTCGATCGGCGCGCGTCGGGTGACCTTGGCGGTCGAGTGCGAACAAAAAAGTTCTCGACTGATTGATCTCTGCCGCTTGCTCGCCGCCTTCCTCCGCTTCCCCGCTTCTAATCGAATCACAGGCAGGAAGTCCACTCGCGGTCAGACGACATACGAACAGCGAGTTCCTTCTTTCAACACCTTCATTCGCTTCGTATTCGTCCGTACCCTTCTTGTGTTCACTCCTACGTGCGAATCAAAGGAGCGTGTTCGGGGCGAGAACTCGGCGAACCCTCGAGCGCGTGTTCCTTCCGAGTCTCAAAAGCCACTTATTTCCACACGGCGGAGCACGTGCTCGAAGGCAGAAGACTCTCGAAGGAACCAAGGCCTACGGTAGGCAAATGCGTAAGCAGTTGGACGGTTTTCGGTCAGCTCTGCAATAAAATCCCGCGCGGAACGGGCAGCGGGAGCGGCGATCAGGAGCTCAATTACCGCCCGCTTGCGCAACTCGCGCGAGATGTTCTGAACGAAGTCGAGCGTGCTGTTTTCACCTCGTTCGGTTCGGTTTGTTGTTCTTTCCGTCCGGACGGCGGCATTCCGCGCGGCGCGTGCGGGAGGGCGGGCGGGCGGGCGGGACGCTCGTCGCCGTCGCCGGGCGGTCATGCGCGGCCGCGGTTAATCAATTAGCGCCCATTGACGTCAAACCGAGTAATTGGGGAAGCGGATCGTAAATGTTGTGGAAGAAGGAGGCGTGTTTTAAATTTAACTCCAATCTAAAAGAAGGACGCCGTTGAGCAGTTGAGTTCGCCGGCTCGGCTTCGCTCGGTGCTCTCCGATCGCGCATCAGAAATCGGCAATGAAGCGCGGTGGGTGGAAGTATCCGCTTATTTAAGGGCGGTCGGAGGTCAGAAGGAGCGAGCGAACGTGGTTTGGTTGAATTCGTTCATGCGGACTAAAAGGGTTAACTATAAAAACTTCCTGCCTTCTTCAAGCGCCTTCTCCTTCCGCTTCGACTGCTTTCGATCGAACGGCCTTGTTGATCTGCCCAACCCCTCAGCAGCCATTCGGTCTTCTTTTTGGGGCAAAAGGTCGTCAACGAAAAGCGGGAGGGCGTTCGGAACGGGCGTTTCCCCCGGCTTCTGATTGATTGGGCAGCGGGATTTGCGGTCGGGCGGAAGTTCCAAAAGAAATCGCGTTCAGACAGCCTTTTTTTGTCGAATGTTTGCCCTTCGCACTCACTCGCTAGTTTGCCGCCCGCCCGACCGACAGCCGGCTTCAAGTCACTTGCAGCTCTGTTTGTTCTTCGATTGTATACGTGCTCCCGTGCTCGTTCACTCGCTTTAGTCGTGTTCTCGAGTCGATCTACTCCGTATTCACACTCATGTTCATTACAGCTCGCTCTCAACTTCCCCCGCCCCAAAGATGACCCAAATACTCGGCAACACGGCGGCCCGCAAGCCGTCGAACCGACTGGAGGCCGGCGGACCCCCGAAGCTTGACGCCGATGCCCAGAAGTACCGAATCACTTGTGTCCACGTTCACGTCCTCGCTCTCGGCCTCGCCAATGGTCGTCCTCTGCGCCTTCACTTGCTTCTCACCTACAAGGACCTCAAGCAGCGGATGCTCCACCGGCTGGTTCGACACGCCCCTTGCATGCTCCTTTACGCGCTTGTGATCATTGGAAACCGACTCTACAAACGAGTCCTCTATCTTCCTTACTTCTTTCTGAACGTGAGCACTCCTTTATGGATCCCCAATCATCCGCGTTGTTCTCCAGGGCCTCTCCGTGCTCTACATCATCATCTTCGAGGCCATCCGGCAGTACCGACTGCGGACAGACCCCCATCCGACTGAACCCGTCAAGCACACGGTCTTCTTTTTCGTGGCCGTCTGGATCCTGATGGTCCTCATCGAGGCGGTCATCTTCTACTCGATTTATCGCGACTACAAGTTCGTGAAGGACGTGGAGGAGAACCCGCCCAAGCACTTGAAGCCGATCGTCCACCTGGGCGAGCAACAACACACGATTTCTCCCGCCTGATCCCGCCGATTGTTCTCATCTCCCTTCCTCTTTCTTTCGTTCTTACGCCTCCCCTCCGTTCGGTCGGCCAGAAGGACGGAGAAGGCGGTCACTTGTCATAATTATTCCCGCTTCCTGTACAGAAATAAATTCCCCACACACACAACGCTGCTCGGACCCGAGTGTTCATTGAGCGATCGGAACGAAGGACGGAAAAGGAAGTGAGTGGGCGGTAGAAATCGGCTAATCTCAAACAACAACAAGCGAGGGAGGATTGCGGGCTAAAAGTGACTAAAGAAGAGCGGAGAGTGAAATCAATCGTAGACTGCAAACAAACAAGCAGAGGCGATCAAATGCGGTAGGTGGCGGGGACGGCGGGCGCGTCCATGTCGCTCACGTGGGCGGCATTCGAGTAGGAGACCGGAGAAGCCCGTGTCGTAGGTGGTGGGCAACGGCGGCGCCTCGAGCATCGACTTGCGGTCCCGCAGCACGACGGAGACGAAGTAGACGGACAAGACGACATCGGCGATCTCCAGCAGGACGGCCATCACGAGGATCAGAAAGAGATCGTGGCGAATGGCCGGCGGGTCGGTGGGGATCTCCGGGTACTCGCCGTTCCGCACGCCGATCGCTGCGATGGTGAACGAAACCAACTCGAAGGCGGCCAGCAGCGCCTCAAGGCGCACACCACGATGAAAGGCCAGTACAAGCTGAAAACAACGGGGAATCATCCCCTTGCAACCAACCGCCGGCCACTCATACTTCGGTCGGTACGTTCGGTTCGCGTACACAAGAGGCTTGGAAGGCGGCGCAATCATTAGCACGTGCAGGGCGTAGTAGAAGGCGTGATGGAAGAGGCCCGTGCCCACGATGATGCGGTCGGCATAGTGGGCGGCGTATTCGAGCGTTTTGGTCGTCTCCCGCTCGTCGGCCGTCAGATTTCCGTACGGGCGGGGTTCCTGCAATCAAACACGAGCAAAATAGACAGCAGGAAGGACAGCAAACCCACTTCTTCGATCTGCGTACCGATCTCGGAGACGATCGAGATCAACTCGGTCAGCAGCGTCAAGCAGCCGATCAGCAGCGTACCCGTCTGCAACCAACGAATAAACAATGGAATGTGGGAAAGTTCCGGACAACAATGAATAAATCCAATTATTTTCAAGAGGAACTCACGTGGACGGCGGTGTTGCACAAACACGTTTGGGTCTTCATCTCGACGGAAGCACACCCGATTCGCGTGAAATCCGCCTGCAAAAGCGACCGGTTGAAACGGAACGAACGGAACGAAAGCGTTCGCCAATCGAAAGCAACGCCGACGAACGCGCGAGTTGTTTTCGAAAGCGCGCGAGAAGCGGACTGGCAGGCGGACGAGCGGACCGTTGATCACGCAACAACAAAAAGCAAGCGGGCGGGCGGCGGAACGAAATCCAAAAGCCGCCTGCCGCCGCCGCCTCGCCGGCAGACGCCCGCCGATCGTTTCGATCGTTTTTGCCGCCCGCCCGCCCGGGTCTCGACGTCAAGCGGGCGCGGACGGCCTTGAAGAAGAACGGGCGACCGCTTCGCATAACCGCCCGCTTGCTCCTCCGCTGCCGCTCGGTAACCAGGCAGCGGTCGTGTAGAGTGCAGCCTGCTTGCGATGAGAACTCCCTCCAATGAACAGGAGGTTCTTCCCTGCCCCCCAGACACGAACGCCAGCAGTCAAAACAGTCCGTTTATTCAATCAACCAATCAATATTAGCACAAACAATCAATCCAAAACAATCCGGCGCGTGGGAGACGTGGATAAAAACAAATGGAAGTGAAAGCAGGGAGTTCAATCGAAGGATCACAAACTGGGGGTCTCCTGCAAGCGAACACTGTCAATCGAAAGGGAAGTGAGAGGGAAAAACTCACCCGTAGAGAATTCAGGAGGGCCGTTTTCTGGCTGAGCGAAAGGTGGTGGACGAGGACCGAACGGAACTCGTACGCCTTCTTGAAGATGGAGGCCATGGCCGCCGAGGTGGAGGGCGCCGCCGTCCGCTTTTGCTTCCGCCGCCGACGCGCACCGCCCTCGCCGTCGGAGTCGCTGGACGACGGAGGAGGAGCTCCCGTGCTGGTCGTCGGAGTCCGAAAGCTCGCCCTCGTCCTTCTGCAAGCGAGCGGAGGAAAAAATGAGCGGAAAGTAGAAGAACTCACTTCTTTCGGCGGCTTCTTCCGCTTTTCCGCCTTCTTCGTCCCGTTGGTCGAAGGGCCCTCGTAGTCGTAGAGCATCTTCGGCTTCCGACGGCGCTGCGGCGGGATGGGGACGTCCGCACGAAAGACGCCGTCCTCGCCCGTCTGGTTCATTTGGGCCCACATGTCGAAGCTGAGCTCCTCGCCGTCGAACGTGAAGCGGCCGTGGTCGTCCTGCTCGACCTCCCACTCGCGCAGTCCGTTCCCGAAGCGGATGCGAGCGAAGTCGAGGATCCCGCCGACGCCCATCTGATTTTTCTGCTTCCTTCGCCGCTTCTAAACGCCCGGCATGCAAAAGAAGGTGGGAAGGAGGGAACTCACTCGTTTCTTCGGCGGCGAGGGCGGTTTGTACTCCAGCGACTGCTCTTCGGCCTTCTTGGGCGGCTTCCTCCTCGGCCGCCTCCTCGGCCGGCTCCGCGGGCTTCTCGGCGGCCGGCTGGTCGCCGTTCTCCGCCTTCTGCTCGACTTCTTCGGCCGGCACCTCCGCCTCGTCGGCCTTCGTCTCTTTCTCCTCCATGTTGGGCCGAAAGAAGCGGGCGGGGGGCCTCCTGCAATAAAATAAATTAAACGACCGGCAGTTGTGAGTGAATGCACGCAACGCACGACCCCACCACGAGATTATTATGGGCAACGTATAAGGAAGACCGAGAGGATCTCTACAACCCCTGGCCTTCAATCCACTCCAAGAAAAGCAAAGGCAAACGATTCGAAAACAAGAACGCCCTTCGTCCTTTCCCGCGTTTTCGGTCCAACCCAACTCAAGAATTCGCTCCTCCACGCAGAAGGCCCACAAACGAACGACAAGATCATTCGAGTAAATCCCCCGATTCCCAACAACCTCAGCCCTTCGACCAACTGCCGACAGTTGGCTGTCGGCGCTGTCGAAAGCGCCGCCGGAATCGGGCGGCAAGAAGCGGGCGGAATGCCAACGACAATTGCGGGAGAAAAGGATTCCCGGCGGGACCCTTCCCGCCAACTTGTCGGATTGTTCCTCCTTTCACAAGCAATCATTTATTCACACAAGTACAGGTTTTATTGGCCATTAGATCAAACTCGTTGCTCGCCGACCTCCTCGACGACGGGCGGCTCTTCGGGGCGGAACACGCGATTGGCGAAGGAAGTCGGGGCGATCGGCTTCTGGGCGGCCGACTGGAGGAATTTTCGGCCTCGGACGACCAGCCAGAGGAGGTACAGCCAAAGAGGGGAAGGCGGCGAGGTCGACGAGGGCGAACTGGACGAGCGTTCGGAACACGCGACCCCGGACGGGTGGCGGCACGAAGACGAAACGGCCGGCCAGCACGCCGATCGCCGTCACGAAGTTGTGGATCCCCTCGACGACGATCACCATCAATCCGAGCGTCTGGTTATGAGTGCCGATCAGAAATTGGATGTCCGCCTTGCCTTCTCACCGAGTACCAGATGAACGGCGTGTAGAGGGCCGGCCGCTCTAGCCGATTGCCCACCAGCAGGAGGATCTCGACCGCGATGCCCGACAAAACGGCACGCGTACTCAAGGAAGACCTTCAGTTCGCTCTTCCCGTACAGCAGGAATTCGGCGTAGTGGCGGGCGATCTCGTCCGTTGAGGCCTCCATATAGCTCTTCACCGTAACGTTCCCCATCTCCTTGTGGTGCTGCAGCATCCGTTCAATTGAATTAAGAACAAGGAAAGAACTTGCCTGAAGGTCGACATAGTTGAGAGTGCCCAAGAACCACCGTGTAGCACTCCAACAAAAGAAGGCCGATGGCCAGCACGAAAGTCGCCCGCTAAACGACGAGCAGGCGATGAGTGGAAGTTTCTGGACTTACGTGAACGTGCACACGACCGAAACAGGTGAATTCGGAAGCCATCGGTCGGTTCTTCTTCAATCCCCGTTGCTCCCAGCCGTTTTGTTCATTAGTGGGAAGAAAGGAGACGGTAGCGGGCGGGAGCTTCAGTTGGACGACCTTCACCCATAAAACTCCTGCCGGTCTCCAGCGCGCACGTTCTCATGCTCATTTGTTCCTTGGAATTGATCGCCCTGCTGTGATCTCTCGTCATCGATGGTCGGCTCTCATCCGAACGGTTATCAAGCGCCGTTCTCTGATCAACGAACCCAAGAACACCGAAGGAAACCATCCAACCTATTGCAAACCAAATGAAGAGCCACGTGTCGCTGGCCACAATTCGACCCGTTTTCGTCTTCTAGGAACTTCAAGAAGGTCGCGAGCTCCATTGGTTCATTCGAACGCAAACATTCGCTTCTTTCCACTCGAACGGCGGATTGAGCGCAAACATCCGCCCTGCCCGCCGGCCGGCCGCCGCCGTCGACATCGATCCCTCGCCCGCCCGCTCGATCACGTGGACGTGAATCCTGCGGATTGAGGGGCGGAAACACGCGAGTGAAATGCGCAACCGAACGTACCGAAAAACGAGTCCGGCGGACGCCTTTTCGCTTCGATCCGGAGCGCAACGGCGAGGAGGAATGCGGGTGATCTTTCGACTTCCGTTTTGTTTGCGGGATGTTCGAGGAATTTCGAAGTTGGATTCAAAAATGGGCAAACGAGTGAGCTAACTAGCATTTCTAGAACGTTCTAGCCAGCTCGTTTGCCCTCAACCTCGGCCTTGCGAAAGCCCGTTGATTGCCCTCCATTTTCCCAGCGAACGCCACCCGCGAAGGCGAAAGGTCACTCGGTCGTCTTTCCCACGTGAATCACCGAGATCCCGCTCGATCGGCTCCACCCCAGCCGGCTGATTACTCGACGGCCGCTTCCTTCACACTCAATCCCGTTCTGTCGGAAAGCAGACGGGCGCATTCCGCCGGCCGGCTTCCGCTCGCCGCGCGGCTCGAATTTCATCGCTTTTGATTGCGCGAACTTCCGAACAAAGCGGGCCGAAGAACACGTGCGGGGGACCACCGGGACGGCCGCCCTCCTCTCTGCTTGTTTATTTTCCCCGTCCGGCTCGTGATTTCCGTTCGCTGGGCGGGCCCGATCGGCCGGCCGGCTGTCGTTCCCGTCGACGCGGCCGATTTGTCACCCGCGAGATCCCCCGATGGCCGCCGCAGGCCACTTTGCGGCCGACCGGAAAACAAATGATTCATGCGGATCGTCCACTTCTTTCCCCCTTGATCCCGTCGATGTTCCGCTCTCGGCGCTCTCGGGTGCCGAAAGAAGTGGACGGCGATCAAACGACCTCCGCTCCGCCCGCCCGCCCGTCTCGATCGAGAGCGCCAAGGACGCGCGCCGCTCCGCTTTTATCAATCCGACCGCAAGGTTGCGGTTTTGATTGCTCGTTCAGCGATGTCCAGAGGCTCCTCTGACTTCGCAGAACTCACCCGTTTGCTCTTTTGATTGCCTTCCGTTTCCCTTTTCTCCCGCCCGCCCGCGTTCCTCACCCCCGCTCGACCGAAACGCCCGGCGGGTGTTCGTTTGATCGATGGGCGGCAAATTGGAGACGGGCGGAAGTTTCGAACGAGCGCGTTGAAAGAAGGCGGTTTACAATCAGTCGAATTTCAGGAAGCGCGATGGGCTTCAGCTCCAACTATTGCTGCTGCCAATGTGAGCCGATGAGAAGTCCGCAATCATTCCCTTTTGTGTTTGCAGATCACGTACACTGCGGTTCCCTCTTCATCGGGATCCTCTGCACGATCATCTCGCTGCTCTCGCCTCGCATTCGGCAGCGTTGGCTATGGGGTGGGAGTGGTAAGTCCTTCGGCTTCTTTCTCTCCACATCCCCTCGCTTCAGAATCAGAAGCTGGACAACTTCCTGCCCAAATTCCTCTCGCCGTACGCCCACTACCTCTTCGGGTTCGCGATCGGCGGGCTGATCGAAACGATCCTCCTGCTCCTCTGCTCCCTCCTGCTGGTCATTGGGAATCGCGCCCGAAAGCCGGCCCTCTACTGGCCGTGGATCGTCTTTGCGGTTCGTTCCCTCTTTTCCATCCTTCCCTCAATTCGGGTGCATTGCAGTTCCTCCACCTGTTCTTCTCGCTCCTCCGCCTCCTTCTCTTCGTATTCGTCCTTATCTACACTGCTACGCAGGAAATCAAAGGGATGAGCAAGGCGGACCGCGAGCACTCCTTCCTCTTCCTCACTCTTCTCACGTCCATCCTGATCGTCCTCTTCTCCTGCGAGCTCTACTTCGTGTTCGTCGTGATCCGCGGCCGCCGCTTCCTGGTGGAGGAGCAGAACACGCAGAAGGTGATCTACCGGGAACAATACGCGGGCGGCGAGTACGCTGCTTATTTTCCCCACATTGTACAACCGCCGGACGGACTACCCGTGGGCAGGCAACCGGCCGAACAGCACCCCCTCCTACGTCTACTATTATAGCCCGCCCCCTTTAAAAGACAGTTCACTTTCAAGCCAAACAGCCACTTCTTCTTCCCCCACAAACCGCCTTCTTGCCCACTCGGCGTGTATATTCGTGTACAAACGATAAATAAACAACAAAACCTTGAAATCGGAAATAGAAACAAGGATGGAGAGATCGGCAGGAGGGCGAGGGCGGCTGACCGCTCACTCGTCGTCGTCCTCTTCCTCGATGATCCGCCGCTTGGGCGCCTCGCGATGGGAGGGGCCTTGAGACTCCTCCTCGTCGTCCGACTCGATGAACTTGGCGTCGCGAATGGCGCGGCGGGACTGCTCGTCCTCCTCGGAGTCGTCGGAGTAGTAGGCGGGCAGGACGCCGCCGCCCGCCCCGTACGCCCGCTTGATGGCGCCCACCGACTCGCCCTCGTCCGACTCGTCGCCCTCCAGGAAGCCGCTGCTGATGCCCGCCTCGCGGTTGCGCTCCCGAGTGCGTCGACGGGCGGCCTGCTTGCGGTTGTCCGCCCGCATTTTCTCCTCCTCCCGGCGGACCTTCTCCTGCAAATCGGAAGGTGAAAACAGAAGGAAGAGAGCGGGGCAAACCTTGCGGTCCTTCTCGGGGTTCATCCCCACGTCCGTCACCATCTTGACCTTCTGCGTGCGGTTCGACTTGTCCGCCATGCTGAGCGTCATCTTGCGGTGCGTGAGGGTCTCCGTGGAGTGCGGGCGGAAGGTGAACTTGCGCGCGAACGGCGACTGGGCGGTCAGATTCGCGTCCAGCCGCGTGTAGAGGTGGATGTTCGCGAGGCTGGGCTGATCCTGGATCTCGAAGATCTCCGCGCCCATGTACAACGACATTCTGCAGCGAGCAATTGAAAGAAGAATGAAGAGAGGAAGGCGGACGATCACGTTCCGTCGGACCACTTGACGATCTTCGCGTTCGACTCGCGCTTGACTTCGCCCGTCTCCGGGTCGTGGACGTTCCGCCATCGGATCGTGTTCTCCACCTTGAACGAAAGAGTGTAAATAAAAGGAAAGGAGGGAAACGGAACCTTGAGCTTCATGCGGGATTGCCCCTCCTCGTTGAGCGCCTCCTCCTTCGTCCACCTCCAGCTGGTACGTGCGCTCGTCGAAGGGCGTGGGGTCGATGGAGAGGAAGTTGGGCAGCCGGACGTGGATTGGACCCATTTCGCCCACGTCGATTCGACACGGCGGTATGACTTCGTTGAACTCCACCGGCTCTAGGTTCACTGGAAGGCGGAGAAGTGGAAGCAACGAAGGAGGTCACCCACATTCCTCATCCGACTCGTTTAGCGCCTGCTGGATGGCTTCGATCTGCTCCCGTTCGGCGTCGTCCATCGACGGCGACGAGGAGTTGGAGCTAGCGGCTGCTGCATCGTCTAAAACGAATAAATTGGTGGAGAAACGTGGAAATATTCGGAAAAAGTCTAGCTTTATGCTTCCGTTTACCGGAGGAACTTTGAACCAATGGTTTTCTTCGAATTCTCGCAGAAAGCGCTCACTATTTTGCGGCTGCCCGGTTTCCTCGCGCTCGCCGTCCGAATCGGAGGACGAGAGGTCGGGGGCGACGGCCGGCTTGACGTCGGCGGGCGAGCCGATCGGCGACGAAGGACGCCTAGCTGTCGCTCATCGCAGTCGAAAGGCCGGAGGGAATGAACGCAGGAAGAACGATGAAAAGCACGAGAAAACCGGCAAATCGGGTAAAAGCCGTCGAAATTCCCCGCCGTCAGCCGCGCGGGCAGAAAGCCAGACGCCGCCGCCCTCCAATCCAGCCGGGAGTTTCGCTTGCTTTCCACGGGGAAGAAGGAAGCGAAGACGTCGAGCCCTTGTTTGATCGGAGTGGAATGCGAAACACACGTCAATCACTGCTTACAATCACTGAACAGCAACATCAACAGAAAACCGACACAAACACGCGAGTTCGTGGATTTTCCGCGATCCATTCATCCGCGGGTCGTGATTTGCATGAAGAAAGTCCGGCAAACCGAAACGAATTTGCATGCAGAGAGCTTCTGGTTGACGAAAGTGAAGCAGTTCGGAGTCATTCGGCCGCCCACCCGCCCAGTTGATTCGGAAGTGTCTCGCTTCCGTCCGGTCGATTCGCTCCAGTGCTGCGCGTTCCTTTCGTTCCCGATGGCCGCCATTGATCCTTCTGCCGCCCTCCTCCTCGGTGAGTGCCCGCCCTCCCCGCCCGCCCACTCCTCCAGTTGCAGCGGGCAAATGCTCCGTGCTCGCCGCCGGCGTCCTCCTGGCGTCCGCGGCCGGCTGTTCGAAAAAGAAGGCAGAAAACCCGAAAACGCCGGCCGCCGCCTCCGGAGCGCCCGCCAAGCCGCCGGGCGTCACGACTTCGATGGTCACGGCGCCCGCCCAGCCGCCCGTCGTTGCCGCCGCCCCGCCCGCCGCCCCGCCCGCCGTCCCCTCCGAAGGCGGTGGACAAGAAGGAGGAGGAAAAGAAGCCGGACGCGCCCCCGAAGAACGAAGAGAAGGTGGGCGATCTGCAGCGTGTTCTAGATCGATCGCCTTGCAGGAAAAGTCCAAGGCGGGCGAGGGCGAGAACAAGGAGGGCGACGGGAAGAGCGCCCTGCCCGAGGCCGCCCAAGGAGGACGAGAAGAAAGACGGCGAGAAGTCCAAGGCCCCGCCCCCCGACAAGAAGGAGGAGGATGAGAAGAAGGACCCGGCCGCCCCCCAAAGCGCGGACAAGAAACCAGACGAGCCCAAGGAGGAGGCCGACAAGAAGGAGGACAAGGGCGAGGAATCGAAGCCCAAGCTCGTCCCCAAAAAGATCAAACTCGATGCCAAGGCGGTGAGTCTCCTTCCCCTCTGCTCCCTTATCCCTCCCGCTTGCAGCAAAAGATCGCGGAGGGCAAGGAAAAGCGGGGCAAGGGCGACTATCCCACTGTGAGTCCCCCCACTTGTTGCCGGAATGAAAGCCGCCCCTTCAGATGGACGACGTCCTCAGCGACTGGGACTCGGAGAAGGACGGCGACAAGAAGGGCGGCGGCGAGAAGAAGAAGGCCGCCAGCAAGAAGAGCAAGAAGGGCCAGACCAAAGAGATGACCAACCTCGACGATCCGGACCAAGCGGCGGAGGGCGAGAAGAAGGCGTGAACAACTGCTCCTCCTCCGTTGTCGTGGTCCCGAATAAACTTCCTCCTTGGAACTCGTGTGCATCGTGTGGACCGAACCTCTAGCCAACAAGCGGCTCATTTCTTCTCACTCGTTCGGGTGATGGCGGGCGGCCCTTCCGCCGAGGTGGCGCGGATGAACGTCGAGGGGACCCTGCAGCCAATTTGCGGCCTCCAACTGCCGATTTTGGTCCGTTCCGCCCTGCACCTCGCTCACTCCCGCCTGCTTGCAGAGGATCGCGCGGTACGCGGCCGTTTGCTCGCTGCTGACCGCCCCCTTTTCGGCCGCCTACAGCGTGTACCAAGTGGTCTCATTCGTGAGCTCTCCCCCTTCCATCTTCACTCGCTTCCGCCTTGCAGAGCGCCGGCACTCACGAGAAGTGCGCGGCCTCGGTGCTGCCCGACCGCGACCTCCACTTCGCCGTCTGCCGGCTCGTGATGAACGCGCTCTCGGCCGGCTGCTCGGCCGCCCTGCTGCGGGGCCTGCGGAAGCGGCAACTCGTCTTCTTCACGCTCTTCCTCGCGAACTCCGTGAGTCCCCTTCTTTTCCTTCCAACCGCCGGCTTGCAGGTGGTGAACGCGGCCGTCGGGGCTCTTCCTCGTGGCGATGAGCGCCGTCGAGCTGAACGCCCTCCTCAAACAGGCGGGCTGCCCGGCCGCCCTCTCCGAACGGCTCCTCTTCGTCCTTGTGCTCCGCCTGGTGGTCGAGGTCGTCGTCTTCCTTCAGCTCCTCTTCTCCGGGTTCGTCGTCTGGAGGGGCCGCGCTCTTCTGCAGCGACTCGGCCACGCCGAGACCTGGCGGCAGTTCTTCTTTTGCGCGTGTTGAGTTGAATGCAGGGAATAAATCAATGAGCGAAGCCGCAGACGAGTAACGGATGACAAAAATCGTCATCAAACGTCATCTTCTTTGTTGCACAACTGATGGAGTCGGTGCACTTCGTCCCTTGTACCCATCATCCTTCTTCAAACAGGCGTGGCTGAGCCAACTTTCCTTTCGTCCAAGTGCACTTCCCGCTAATTCCCTTCGTTTTCTTCTCTGTTATCACCCAACGAAAAGAGGGGATCATAGAAGGGACAAAGGGCGGTCGGTGCCCCGTCATAATAATAGTGATATGACCGCATAGCTAACGACAAACGGCGAGCAATCCTTTCGCTCGCCCTTGTTGTCATCACGTAAAACAAAATCAAGACAAGGTTCAATGAGCAGCAAACATTGGTGGAGGCGGGGTATTAAAACGGGGGAAGAAGCAAGGCAAAACAATCAGTCGCATGATGAGGCAATCGGTCCTCTCCCTGCTCTTCGCCTTTTTCTCCGCTCTCCTCCTGGAGGCGGCGGTCGTCCAACTGCCGCTCCGCAAGCAGGCGATCAAAACGGATGACCTTCGGGAACGAGCGGCCTTCTACTCTAAGACGAAGAGAGCTCTCGGTCAACACTTGAACCCGAGTTCGCTGCTTCCAATGCGGTCAAACGCCATCGCTTCCCGATGCTCTCGTACAAGAGTGAGTAGTACCAACGCTTGACCTCTAACCACTCCTTTTTAGACGACTACTTCGTGACGGAAGTGTCTCTCGGAACGCCGCGTACGTTGAATATGAGTGAATTCAAGGCATCATTTCTTTTCAGCCCAAACCTTTACCGTTGCTATCGACGAACTCGAGGCCCAGTTTTGGGTTTGCGTCCTGTTTGCAACCTTACCAATCTCTGCCGTTTAGGTGCTGGACCGCTCGTACAAAGGTTCGACTCTGCCCAGTCAACATCTCTACGATGCCGAGCAAGTCCCCCTTTTTCGTTTGCTTTTTACTCGCTGATTGCAGGAAATCGACCACTTCCCAGCTGATCGACGACGAGTACGAAGGAATCTACCTGGAAGGCAATGCGCTTGGCTTCACGATCAACGACACCCTCCAGCTGCAAGGCCTCGCGTACGACGGCCAGTCGTTCGGTTCGATCCAAACGCTGAGCGACGAGTTCGGCCAGTGGTCTGTCGATGGGCTCTTCGGCTTCGGAGACATCGGCCCGGACGAATTCGGGTTGGCGTTCAGTCGATTAAGGCCGTTGCATTCATCGCGTTTTGTAGCGAGTATCCGTTACGACAATCCTCTCTACAACGTTGCCTCGCAGTTGGACGAGAGCACGTACACGCTCTGGCTGTCGCGGCAGTAGGAACCATCCGATCAATCGCCAAACAAAGCATCCTTTCAGGAACGTTCCGCAGCAAGGCTTTTTGAACGGCGCCCTCACGCTTGGGCGGCTTCGACAGCGCGCACTGCGATTCGAACATCGTCAGCCAGGAAGAAATCTTCTACTTCTTCGCGTACGTGATTGAAGTCAATGGGATCTCCATCGGCGCCTACTCGAAAGAGCAGGAGTACTTGGGAATGGTGAACATCGGCATGCCGTTCGTCTCGCTGCCGACCACCGAGCTGGACATCGTGCAGAAGGTCCTCACGCCCTACTTCAACGAGACCCTCCAACTCTACTTCCTGGACTGCTCGAAGGCCACCGAGTCGCCCGACCTGATCTTCACGATCGGCAACACCGACTTCACGGTCCCCGGCACGAGCATGATTCCTCGACGTGAGTGTAAGGCCTCCTCAAACATCCTTCACTCCTCTTCTGCTTTCAGATCGGACTGCCCGACAACGAGTGTCTGCTGGCCGTGAACTCGATTCTTGACGACACGCCGATTTTCGTGTTCGGCGTCCCGTTCATCGAGAACGTGTGCATTTACCACGACTTCCTCAACCACAAGCTTGGGTTCGCCAAAGCGATCGCCTCTTGAGCGAGCAGGATTGTCCACTCAAACACGAATAAACGAGCAATAGCAACAAAGTTCTCGGGCGTTCTCTGAGGTCGGCGAGGTTTTGAACGCAGAATTGTCTTCGAATTGGAATTTCGATTCCAAATCCGGCCTTCGAAGCAACCAGACCGCCTCTTTTCGATGGGCAGAATCGGAACTTCGCATGAACGTCGCGTGATGGCGATTGGATTTGGTGTGAAAGACACAAGAGTGAGAAATTAACCTCGTTTCCTCGCCGCCTTCTCGGCCCCCACAAGAACGAAAGGAGCACGAATTTCGGAACACAAATCGAATCAACGGAACGCTCGCTCGTTTCGACACGAAGCGAGGCTCCAGTCACAAACTCGCTTCTTTTTCTCTGCCGCCCCGACGACGAGTGATGGTTCTCGACGGGCATCGTTTCCCTGATGCCGTCCAGCTCATGTGGTGCCCAAAATTCCGCTTTGTCTTTGAAATCATCGACTCGATCATCTTTGTGGCCGGCACGGGCACCTTCTTTCTCTTCTGCTACATTGTGGTCAACTACTCGCCAAAAGCGATGGGTGCCTTTCAATGGTGAGTGTAACGAATAGAAGATAATTAACCGAGTGCAGGTTCATCCTCTGGCAGAGCGCTCACGGATTCCTATTCAACGTGATCTTCTTCTTCGTTCAACCCGAATTCTTGGTGCCCACGCCCGTGATCGCCTTCCATCGAAGAAAGCTTACCGCATGGGTGAACGGAACACTCGTTCACTTGTCAACAAATGATTGCAGCTGCCCGACGTTCCCGAAATGTTCTGGCTGGTGATGGTTTTCATAATCCAGTCGGGCATCATCTGCAGCATGTGCCTCTCGTTCGTCTTCCGCTACAGCCAAACCACGAACAATCGACTGCTGCCGTGGCTCTCGAAGCTCCGCAATTACGCACTCGTCTACGTTCTCTTCATGTTCACGTCCATTGTGTTCAATTTGTGGCCAACGGCTATCCAGCTGCTGGACGAGCAGGAGATCGAGGAGCTGCTGCCCACTTTGGACCCCTCAATTCTCCAGCTGCTCACCAACCGGAAGGTCGTGCTGGCCATTGATGTGAGCAAAAGGGAAGACGGATTGATGAAACAAGTGGATTGCAGCCCCGGATAGACACGCCTATCCCCGATGGCGTGAACGTTTTTTTCTTCAACGCGATCCCCATCTTCATCTCCATTGTGTGCACCGTCCTCTCGTTTCGCTCCTTCCGCCACCAACACGACCGCCTGCACCCGCAGACCATTCGGCTTTACAAACGACTGCTGCTCGTCCTCCTGCTCGAAGTGGCGGCCGCCGGCCTCATCATCCTTGTAAACCTCGATCTACTTTATGCTCGTCTCGTTCTTCAGTCTCCGCTTCGGCGGATATATCTATCGAGTGTGTAACGCCTTTTTCTACGCGCAGCCCCTCATTTCGGACCTGATCGTTCTGTTCGCCGTCGCCAACTACCGCCGCCAAGTGTTGTTCATCCTGCGATGCAGTCGGGAGGAACCCAAACGGTCCTCGTCGATCGGCGCTCTGTTCATTCAATAAACACACTTCACGATCAGACGTTGCTGTTGACCGCGCCGTTGAGGGTGCTGGACAGAAAGCTCGGCCCCACACCGACCGCCGAGCCGCCGGTTCGAGTGAGTCGTTTCGGAAGTGTGCATGCGGCGATCAGCGAACGAAGTTCCCGGCGGTACACTTGAATGCAGAGGATTGAGGTGGCCGAATTGAAGAACTGAAAAGAAAGATGGAGTGAACGGCAAGAAGCAAGGGCCTCACGGGGATCCACGTGATGCCCATCATCAAAAACGTCCCCAAGTGGCCGGTGTCCTGCCCGCTGAACGTCGTGAGCACGATCGAGATCATCGGGAAGATTGTTAGGAAGATCGGAACGATCGTTTGGATCGTCAGGGTTCGAGTGAATTGTGCCTGAAAAAAGCGTCTGGTCGTGCTTCTTTCCTTGCTCGCCTGCAGGCGAAGTGTTCGACCGGACATCTCAGCCGTTTGTTTTCGTAGCTCGACGACCGTCCAGCGGCTGAACAGCAAGGCAGTCGCGTATGAGCCGCTTATCATGAAGCCAGAATAGAGCAAGTAGACGAACATCGTCCAGTCATGCGCACACTGCAGACACTCCAATGGAGTAAGTTGCTTCTCGTTTGAACGAACCAGAACGCCAACCATCAGCTGCGGGATCGGGGCCTCTTCGTGCCACAGATGCCCGAAATCGAAGTCCTTTCGACAGCGGGCGGCCGAAAAGCAGAAAGAGGGAGCGGCCAGCGCCCCATCGATCAATGCAAAGGTCAACGAAATCGCAAAAAGAAGGAGCGTCTGAAAGAAGGTCGGAGCTCGTCTCCTGAACACATCGCTGTGAGCTTAAAGCAGTCTTTCTCTTACCGCGTGACCATGTAGAAGCTGCAACAAAAAGAGATGATCAACCTCTTTAACCAAACCTACCGATAGAAATATTGGGCGGGCAACACCGCACAAGCGAGGGCCGCCCCACTCGCCTGCAAGGCGGTCAGCGAGCACTGGGCGGAGTAACCGAGCCGATTGATAGGCCCGTCGAACGTCAGCAGGATGGCCGCTCCGTTCATCCGAATCCTCTGCACTCCGTTGACCATCAAGAAGAAGAAGCGGGCACTTACCGACTGGCAGGCGATGTCAACAAGAACGTACCAGAGATCGGCGGTCGTGAATAAAAGCATCACTCGGCTCCAACCTTTGAGGAAGAACGGCGTCCGGCAGGCGATCAAGTAGAAGACGAAAGAAGTGGAAAGGAGGCCGAAGGACGCACCCACCGCGTTGTTCCACGAATGAGCAATCAGAACGCCGTCCGCGCGGCCATCCACTTCCGAGAACAGATAAGGATTCTTGACATGCGGGTTCTCTTTCGAGCTCATGCCTCCGCTCGCCAACCAAACCGCTTCTGTTGACCAAAACAACCGGTTGCGGGTGGTCGCCGTTCGTCTTTGGTGCCACCGCGTAGTCAGGAGCAAGCGGACAGAAGGGCGTCATCACCCGGTGGTCTGAGCGGCAGTTTCGAACCGACCGAATTCAATTTTTCCCGGGCGTGTGAAGAAATCGACGAGAAATCCGATTAGCCGGCTGTGGGCAAGTGGTCACTTGAGCGCTGCGATCAACGTCCTCTCAATCCAATTGCTGCTTTCGAATTTTGCTCCCGAGATGTCCGTTGACTTCAAATCGAGATCAAAAGCGTCAATTCGCCGCTGAAGCCGATTTGCCGCGTCGGCCTACGGGCTCGTGACACACGCCCGGTTTTATCACTTCCGCCCGGTTCCGCAGCATTTCGTTCCCTTTTGCTTCGATTCCGAGTGCAGGCGCGAACAAATCGGTCGGCCGTCTGCCCATTCCCGTGATTTGTATTTTTGGATGCTCGTCTTTCTCGTCTCATCATTTGTACTTGCATGAGAATAGCCGTCTATCTATGCTTGAATTTCTTGCTCACTTGTTCCGTTTTGTCTATGGAAGCTAGAGATGACGAACGCGATCAGCGACCGTCTCCAATCTTCATCACATTCATGGGCAACCGTTAGTGGCTTCACCCTGTTCATTCAATCTCATTCGATCTTGCAGAAGACACGATCTACATGGAAGTGGGCACTCCTCCACAGCCCGTGAACGCGATTGTCCGCGTGACGAGCAGCGAGTTGGTGCTCGTCGACGGCGCCTGCGGGACGAAGGCGCTCGATTGTCCGTCCTACTGCCGAGAACGTGCGGATTGCTGCAAGAATAATTCGTTTAATTTGTTCATTTCAGCCGCATTTCTGAACCTCTACTGCAATCCCAACTGTCGGACTGTAACGGACGTGGAGTGGCCGCTGGTTTGCGTGGAAGCGAATTTCCGGCCGTTCCTCTTTCTTTCGAACGAGTCCTCCAGCTTCGAGGTCGTGCATTCCGACTGGAAGGCGCAATACTCGGGGTACAAACCGCTGTACGGAAATCTGGCCGCCGATCGCGTGCAGTTCGACGACGCGGAGTTCGAGAACGGCAGTTGGGTCGGACAGCCGTACGCCGTGGAGCGGCTGGAGTTCGGTCAGGTGCTGCTCGGCGATCCCGGGTGGGTTCTTTCTTCTTTGTCCTTTTATCCCTTCTGCAGGCTCTTCCTCGGGATTGGAGTGATGAGCGGCGTGATCACGGCCATCTTTGGGCTCGGACCGGGCGATCGTTCGTTCGCCTCCCAGTTGTTTCGAGCGGGGCTCGTCCCTCAACCGCTGATCTCGATGGTAGGGTTCAACGATCGCCGGTTCCCCAGCGGGATGCTCGTGGGCGAACTGAACGAATTCTCGTGCACCAACTGGACGTGGTTCCCGGCCGTCGACCCGAAAAGCTGGACGTTGGAAGTGACGTCGATCAAACTGATGGGCGTCGAAGTGGAGGGGCCGAAAACGGTGAGGAATTCCCGTACAGCCGTCTCTAATCAGATAGACATCGCAGGTGGTCGCCAACCCCATCGGACTCTACAACTACGTTCCGAATTCGGTAATGCGCCGTCTGGAGCGGGAGTACGACGTCCGACCCTTGCCTTTCGTCAAGCACTGCCTCTCAGAAGGGAGCTTCTGCTACTCGGCCCCGTGCGGCACCTCCCTGTCGTTGGAGTTCGTCTACAAAGAGAAGACCTTCCGGTTGGAGCCCGAAGAGATCGTCTTGGAGGTTCCGACCAAAGAGACGCCCGATCGCTGCTTCGTCACGCTGAACGACCTCCCCGCCGCCGAGTACACGAGTGTGCCCCAGTGGTCGATCGGGACAACCTTTCTGAACGCCCACTGCATTGCTTTCGACTACGCCAATCACCTCATCGCTCTTGGAGATTCCAAATGAACTGCTCGCCGCTTTGTTCAACGCACTAATCCGAAAGACTCGAGCAACGAAAAGAGGCGCGGTCGAGACCAAGCCTCGCTTTGACGCGCACTTCTTTCGATCGTAATTATGGGCGCTTAGTTTCGACTCGTAAAATTCAACCTTCACTTGTTAACGGGCCGCATACCGAGAGATTGGCCATAATCAATTGTCTTCCCACACGTTCATCGCCTCAAGATTGGTGGTTTATTCACGAACAAGAAGAAATGAGACAAGAATGAGAATCAGGTAGGGGGTTTGGCCGAGGGGCATAACTCGAGTGGACCGACGAGAAGACGTGAGGGGCGACAGCTGCAGAAAATATTTGATTCGAATAATCGGGGATGACGAGAGGAAATACGAGCGGTGAGTGATCAGATTGATTAGGAGCAACACAAAATATTTGGGGGTGAATGCGAGGAAACTAGTGGGGCGACGGAAAAGAAATGTGGGTACACGTTCTCTATACAAACACGTTTGCAGCTAACAACAAGAAGTTCGTGAGTTCGGGCGGGAGTATGCGGACTGGAGGGTGGGAGAATAAATTAGACGAACGGCAAAGCGGCCTTTACTCCGCCCATCGATACCCGCGTGCTTGCAGAAGATCGTTGGAGGAGGAGGAGGGGCTCACGCTTCGCACTGGCGGTAGAAAACGAAGTTGAGCTCGTCGAAGGAGCGGCCGCGCTGGTCGGCGCCCAAACTGCAGGAATCCGCCGAGTGGCCCACGCGGAAGCGGTAGGCCGACTGCATGAACACGCTGGCGGTCAGCTCGAACGTGTGCTCGTCCACCTGAGCGGCGAGAAAGTGAGTGAACACTCGGAAGAGGGCCTACCTTGTTGACGGCGGGCGTCAGCTCGTACTCGGGCGTCTCGCCGTTGCAGGGCTTGTGTTTGAACTCCTCCACGCGGCCACAATCGTTCACGTACATGTCAGGCTCAACGCTGAAAGAAAGCAATCGCATGAATAAGCAGAGGCAAGCGGAGACTCACGTCATCCTCAAGTGGAGCGGGATGGTGGGCATGAACGGGGAGATGGGGACGTAAAAATCGTAGCGCCCCGTCCGCGGGTTGCAGCTCCCGTCCACGCAGTAGCGGCCGTCGATCGTCACGTTCAGCTCGAGCAGCCGAATGACCGCCGCCATCTCCAGCTGGGCGGCTGCGGGCCCGGGCGTCGGCGGGTTCATCGGGCGCATTTCGAGCGGCGGCTTGCGGGTCGAAGAGGCCGCCTGCCCGCCGCCCTTGTCGTGTGTTTGGTTCGGATTCCTCGGCGGGCAGCAGAAGCGTTGACAGAAGCCGCCGGCCACTCCGGGACACGACCAGAGGAGCGGATGGACGAGCGGCTGGGCGGGCGGCGTCCAGTTCGTCATCGTGTAGATATTTCCGATGCTGTCGGCCGAATCGAAGTGCGGCGGCGGCAGGAAGTGGTGGGGCGTGTAGACATACGTTCGGTTGTACCAATCGAGCACGTAGAGCGTGCACATCGTGACCAGACTGCAAGCAATCACAAACAGAATAACGAGGAGGAACTCACCAAATGGACATGAGGACGATCAAAGAAACCATCGTGGCCTGCGTGAGGCGCGAATTGCACAGTTGGGACTCCCCGTAGCGCCGTCCCTTCCGCCCGTAGGAGCGGCCGTATTGCGAGGCGGAGCCCACCTGGCTGGGGTCGATGGAGGGGGCGCAGGAGTTGAGCGAGAGACGCGAGTGCGAGAGGTCGTTCTTCGGCTCGGCGGCGGAGGCGATTCGGTCCTTCGGGCGCTCGACCGTCCGGTTGGCCGCCGTGTTCATTTCGGTCAGGTTGTCGAAGAGCGTCGAGAGGTCGCTCAAGCCGGACGCCATCGAGCCGCCCAGCTGCTTCTTCTTCTGCGCGTAGCGGGCCAACTTGGCGGAGATCTTCTCCACCTGGTCGATCTTGCACTCGAGGTTGCCGGTCAGGCGGTACAGCTCCTGGGCGGCGGCCACCGTGTCGTAGAAGATGCGCGCGTCGTCGACGGTCAGGAACTCGCCGTTGTCGCGGACGGCGTCGGGGATCACTTGGGCCAACTCCTGGGCGATCACGCCCACGCGATGCCGCTCCTCCTCCTTCAGGCCCCACTCCTTGGCGATGTCCGGCTTGTAGGAGTACTCGACCACGCGCACTTGAGCGATGCGGTCCATCGCCTCCTTCAGGTCGACGTCCAAGATGTCCTCCTTGACGCGTCGGTCGGAGGGGCGCGTGTGCTGCCCGGTGGAGACGATGTTGCCGTGGACGGTCAGCTGGGCGTCGCCCACCGGCCGGTCCGTCCCGATGGCCACCGGCCCGCCGTAGTGGATGATGTTGTTGTAGCCGGCCTTCTGCCACATGAGCTCGTTCTCCTGATTCTCGAACTGGCCGGGATTCGAAGCCTGCAACGCGAAAGAATGCTCAATCATCACTCGTCGGTCGAAAGAACTCACCCGAACGATCACCTTGTCCGAGGCGTGGGCCTGCACGAGGATGAGCAGGCCGTCGGTGGTCTCGGCGAACAGTTTGACCACGAGGTGGAAGTAGCGCTGGTCGGGGTTCGGCTTGTTGTTCTTCCGGTTGTTGTTCATCGTGGTCTCCGCGAAGTGCAGCCGGGCGATCGTCTTCTGCTTGGGGACCATCGAGTCCACTTCGACGACCTCCGGCATGTGCGGCTGCGGGCGGCGGTCGGAGGCCGACTGGCGGATGGGGATCTCCGACGTGAGCATTTCGGCCTTCACGCCGTAGAAGGCCACTTTGAAGCAGCGGATCTCCTGCAAACGATCGAATAAACAGAAGAAGAAAGGGAAGAGAACTCACCTTGAGGCCGGTGTCGGGCGTGAAGACGAAGACGGGCGGGTTCTCGCCGGACGGCTTCACGAGGACGGTGATTTGGAAGTGGTTCTTCTTCTGGTTGATGAAGCAGTTCTCGGGCGCCGAGTAGCTGAAGCCCTTGTCCGCGACCACCGACACGGGCAGCTGGGAGAGCTGCGCGTGCTGCCCGTCGAGGAGCGGCGCCCAACTCTGCGGCTGGAAGGGCGAGAAGCGGATGTTCCGCTGGCCGGCCCCGCCGCCCGGGTTGCCGCACTCGTCCCAATCGTCGAAGGACTGCTCGTTATTCATGGAGGAGTTGGTGGACGAGGCGGACATCAGCGGCATGTTGCCGTTCGATCCCGCCGACTGGGGGTCGATGTTGGCGGCCGAGTTGATGAAGACGGAGGGATCGCACTTGATTTCCTCCATCGGGACGGCCGTCCGGCGCCGCTTCTGCCCGAGGACCACCGGGACGGCGGTGGCGGTGGGCTGCGAGAAGTCGCCGATGTTCAGATCGCTGAGGTCCTCGTTGCCCGCCAGGTAGAGGTCGATGGGGAACTGCTCCTGCTGGCCACCGAGGAACGCGCGCTGCTGCTGCTCGGCGAGCAGGTCGGGCGGCGAGATCTGAACGGGCGGAGTGGGTGGGTGGAATCCTCGGGCACTCACCTGTCCGTGGGAGGAGGAGGCCGTCTGCGGTGCGTAGGAGCCGAGGTAGTCGGAGTTGGGCGAAACTTTCATCGCCGCCTGCTCGACGGACGTGCGGCCCACGAGCGGCGGCGAGAGGCCCTCGTCCATCGACGGAATGTGGACCGCCGTCGGGTTGAAGTAGGCGGGCTGCTGCTGCTGGAAGAAACGCGCGTCGACGGCCGGCGAGTCGGCGGGCGTCTGCGCGTCCTCGGCGTTGATGAAGTTGAGCAGATTGAAGTCGTTGCAGTTGCCCAGCGGGTCCGCGAAGCCCGTCTCGTCCTGCGGGCCGCCGAACGCGCGCTGCGGTGGCCGATTGTTGTTATGCGCCATTCGGGCACTCGCTGACCATCCGCTTCCAGAAATTTCTTTCGATTGGGAGGCTGCAAACAAATCAATTGGATTCGAGCGGGAGTTCGCGCCGGCCGCGGCCGAGGGCCTCCGCACACAAACCGAATGGCCACTCGGACATCTGCGGATCAACCCGCCCCGACCGCAAGCGAATGGACTGCGCGCAGAAAAAACGCAGAAAGTGGCGGCGGGCGGCACGCGAGGGCGCGGCGGCAGGCGGCGCGGCAAGCGGCCACCTCGATCAAGCGCGAAATACTCGTGGGTTTCGATTGCGAAATGGCGTTCGACGCGGTCCTCTGCATTCCGTTCGATGGATGACAAAAACGAGTGTAAAACGGCAGTTTGTTTTCGTGTCCCAGTTTCTTCCTCGCTCTCGACGAGCAATTGGGCTATCGGCTGCGAGATCGACGCGCGACAAAAACAAGTCGGCGGCGTCGTTCGCGAAACTCGAGCCGAAGGTCACGACCCAAAAGGCCCCAACGGACGACGAGATCGATCGTAATCTCGAGCGAGAAAACAAATTGGATCGACGATCAAAAGAACGTGCCGCAAGCGCGTTCGAAAAAACGCTGGAGGGAGGGCGTGCGTGAACAAAAAGCGGCCGTTCGTGACGAGGAGGAGCGGCTTTTTCCTCGCGTTCGGCTTTCGCCTGCAGGAAAAAGCGGCTGGCACGGGCGGCCACGAGCAAAAAGCAGCAAACAAAACGTGCGGAAAGCGGCTTTTTCGAAGCGGAGAGTCTCCAAAAGTTCGAAGTCTTTCAAAAATGCAACCACGACGCAAAAATCGTGATCGGCGTGATCCAACCGAGAAAAATCGATACGCGTGGAAGGCGCAAGAGAAAAATGCTCGAAAGACGCCCGACGCAAATTTTATTTGTACGCGGGACGCGCTTGGAGGCCGCGCGGCAGAAAAGTTGGCGGAGAGTTTGAAGAGCGCGGCGAGCGGGGCGTTGCGTCTGCGATTCAAAATCTACGCTCTTGCTCTTTCGATTGGAAGCAGCGAGTGGACGCGGCCAGCCGGAGAGAAGCAGGATTCATATGACAACAAATGGAATGATTGTAGACGAACGAGTAAGCCGTGGTAAAATCGGAATAAAAACCGTAGACCAAACCGAAATTCCGCGGCTAATCGGCTCGCGAAACTGAAAAAAGACGTGAACGCCGTCCGAATGACCGCTGGCCTCCTTTCCGCACGCGTGTTCGCCTTCGGTGTTGGTCGGTGCTGCGGCGGCGGCGGCAGCCCCGCCTTCCCGCAGAACACGTCAAAGGCGGGCGGCGGGTGGCCGGCACGAAGTGACCCGTTCGAGAACGAAGAAGAAACTCCGCTCTCGCCGCCCGCCCGCCCGCCCGCCGGTCGCCCTTCCGCTGCGAGTGCGGGGCGAGAGGCGAGCGGAGCGTTTGGGCGGCGGCGGGGGCCCACGGAAAAGAGCGTCGCCCGCCGATCGCCGCCGAACAAACGCGGGCGGGCGGAAGGGCGACCGCGCGACTCGCGTTGCCCGCGTGTCCTCGCGCACAAACCGGCGATCGGATCGGATGAATCGCAGCGATGAAACAGAAGAAAACAAATGAACGTTGATTGGTCGAGGACAAGGGCTACCCGTCGAATATTTGGCAGAAGTGACCATTAGATTCTCGCATGCAACTTCTTCATTTTGACCCCAATTTCTGGTTGGTTAAAGACGAGCTGTAAAGCTTACTTTTCAGTAGCCGCCCCGTTAAGAAAAACAACTGATGGTTCTTGCGCTTCATCCGCTTCCGGCTGTTTGCAATCAAAAGTCATCAGTTGGCCGCTGGAAGGAGCTTTGCGTTCTTCGGACGTCCGAACGACCGTTGGTCTTCGGGCGGTTGCGAAATCCGGCCGTCCCGCTCGGACGGTCGCAGTCAGCTGGCACGAGCCTCCACTGCCCGCCCGCTCGCCCGCCGACTTCTTCGGACGTTCGCCGTTCGACTGGCGGGCGGGCGGCTTTTTGCTCGCGGCGGCCGCTTTTTTCGAACGCGGACGAGAAACAAGCACGCACGTGCGGGAAAAAGAGCGATGATCGTTGCAGAATTTCGATGACCGTTTATGCAACAAGGTATCGAATACAACAGCCGAATTCGAGCCGATTCACACGGAATTCGCCCGACGACCGACCCAAACGAGACCCCGCAACTCGAGCCGAAAGAAGCGATCTGCCGGCCGCGCGCAGAAAAAAGCCGCGTACAAAACCCGGCGGGAGTGTGCGACGAGTGGCGGCGGCCTTCGAGGCGGCAGATGGCGCGAGCGGCGGGCGGGCGACCTTCAGAAACACCCGCTCGACGGGCGGGCGGCGGGCAAGTGGGGCTCTTTTTGCTCACGAGAGAAGGAATCATTGCGTTTATTCGAACAAACAGAGTACAACAAGAAGTAGAGGGAGACGGGTGATTAGAGGCTGCTGATCACTCGCTGAGATTCCAACCCGACCACGCGGTAGCAGTCGTCGTAGAAGCGGCGCGCGAGGCTCTCGTCGTGCGCCAGCCGGTGCTTCGTAGCGATCTTGGAGTCGCTGAAAGAAGGCGAGGATTGACTGGATCGATGGATGAGTGCTCACTCGAAGTATTTGCCGGAAGTGCGGTCGAGCTTCGGGCTCAACGCGACGAACAGCGAGGTCTGCGCGCCCTGGACGACGTTCTTCGAGAAGAAGTAGTTGACCGGGTAGAGGAGTTTGCGAATGATCGACTGGCTCTTGATGAGGTTCGTGCGCACGTAGCCGGGATGGAGGGCGTTCACGGTCACTCGCGTGCTGGGATTCCGCTCCCGCAGTCGCTTGGTCAACTCCATCGCGTGCAGGATCTGAACGAGGGGAGAATGAGGACTGCGGGGAGGGGGAGAACTCACGGATGCAAGCTTGGTGCGGGAGTAGACCTGCATCTTCGAGGGCGTGAAGTGCTCGCGGCTGTTCATCATCTCGAGCGAGAACTTGTCGCCTTTGGTCAGTCGGTGGAGGATGCTGCTCGTGAGGACGATTCGTCCCTGCTGGGCGGCCTCGAGCTTGTGGAGGAGGAGTTCGATCAGCAGGAAGTGGCCTGAAACAACCGAGTATTACTTCCTTCTTCTCCTGGGGGAAG
The DNA here is from genome assembly GCA_024699865.1 of Aphelenchoides fujianensis. Lineage (NCBI taxonomy): Eukaryota > Metazoa > Nematoda > Chromadorea > Rhabditida > Aphelenchoididae > Aphelenchoides > Aphelenchoides fujianensis. Next base: position 335,779 of record JAMPIO010000052.1, on the reverse strand, counting down.
GACGAACCCAAGACGTTGGCCTGAAGGGTGGTCTCGAAGCCGTCCTCCGTTCGTTCGTACTCGTCGAGGAACATGACGCCGGCGTTGCAGAACAGGATGTCGATGCACTTCTCCTCTGAAACAACCGAGGGGTCAATCGGTGATGTTCTCGGCCACTCACCGCTCTCGAAGTTCTGCACAAACTTGCGGACGGAAGCGAAGGAGCAGAGGTCGCACTGGCGGACGAGCAGGCGCGAGGGGTCGCACTTGAAGTTGTTGACGAGATCCTGCGCGGCTTCGTTGCCCCGCTGCACGCTCCGGCACAGCATGTAGACCTTCGCACCGCGCAGATTCAGCTCCAGCGCGAGCTGCTTGCCGAGGCCCGAATTGGCCCCAGTCACGACCACAATCTTGCCACGCGCGCTCACATTCTCCTTGAACGGAGTCCCTGAACATCGGGTCAACAAGAGGGATCGGAAGAGGGAACCCACCGGAGATGTACCGCCGGAGGAGGACGAGGAGCGTGAGGAAGCAAACGCCGACGCCGGCCGCAATCGCGATCATGATCAAAGTGAAGCGATCCATTCGAGTTTCAACAACCGACGAGCAGGGGCGGCCGGCCGTCTTTTAAGCGATAAGAAAGCCGAGCAGCGGGCGAAGAAGGCGGGCGGCCGAACTCCAGCGGGTACACGGGTACGCGGCGACTACAAACTCCGCTCTCTCCAAGGGCTCCTTTCTGCTCAAAATGTGCCCCCCGAAAGTGTTCTGCTTGTGCTCGGGCTCGATCGAGCGGAAAACGGGCACAAGAGAGACGACGCAATGATTTCAACTAGCGAGAGGGCGGCTGGTGACAAAGATTGGAGTCTCTCCAACAAATTCTAAAAATTGTAAGCATTCCCTTCCGCGCGATGACCGCCAATCTTCGCTGCGTAGTCCTCAAACAATTGAATTCTTTCAGAAAATTCGACATTCTTCCCCGTCTTATTCCTCTTTGCTTTACGCATTCTTTTATTTCAACCGAAGTTCAACTGTCGATCGTGTGGTACGCGTCATCATTTGAACTCGGCGACTGCGCGAACCCCGCCCTCCAGTCGATCAAGCAGTTCGTTCTCATCGACGTTTGCTTCCGTTCCGTGGGCAATCGATTAGAAGGCGCATAGAGTAGAGAATGACTTCAACGGAGCGCGTTTATTGTATTTCTTCGGCTTCTTAAGGGATCAGGTGACAGACGGAGGAAATTGAGGCCGTTTTGTCTTTTGAATTGCGTTTTATCCGAACATTTCGAAAGCACGTGTGGCCGCGATGAGTGTCGCCTTCAATCCTCCTTCTCGGTATTCCGCCCGTCAGTAGCGAGAAGGCGTGTTCTTCGATCTGGTCGAGTCCCACGCGATGGCGCTGGTGTGTTGAGTGAGTGGGCGGCAAAAGAAGAACGAGAGGAAGTGCTGCCTGTAGGATTGGATCAACAGCAACGACGAGAGGGAGGAGATGGCCGGCGTCCAGGTGACGATCTCGACCATCGTCTGAAAGTGAGAATCAAACGGGAGATTGATCGCAAGCCCCCACTTGAGCCGTGTACGCAAAAGAGATGTCCGCAAGGGTCAGGATCGTCGTGAAAAGCAGAGGCAAGATCAAAGGGATGAGTGTGGTGGCTGACTGCAAATGCAGGTGTAAATTAAGCAGTCGTTCAACGCTTACTTGGGCGAACAGGCAGAGGACGAACTGCCGCTGTAAAGCAGCCACTTTCTTTGAGCGGCCCTTCGACTCCCGCCGCATTTCACGCATCGACAGAAGGGCGAAGACGAGGGCGATCACGTACGTAGAGATCATCAAGCCTCTGGTCATCGGGATGAGCGCGAGAGCTGCGGGATTCTTCTGCAAGTCGCCCATTCCTCAACGGTCTTTCCACTCATCCACTCACCTTTGTGTCGGCCACCAGCAGGTGAGGAATGGGCACCTCTTTGAACCAGTACTTCTCGTACGGCTGCCCGTCGAAGTCGGGGCAGAACCCGTGCCACGTGACCACCCCGACGACCGCCATGACGAGCAATACAACGGCTGACAGGACGCACAGTCTGGTAGTTGTGGGCGACGTCTTGCTAAAACAAACGAGCTGCCGATCAATGCCGTCTGCACTCACTGCTTGAGGATCGTGTAGCGAAAGCCAAACATCAGCGAGAGGGTCATGCACGTGGCCAACGGCGCCGTGTTTTGCAGCACGACCGCCGCACAATGCCCGGTGTGTCCCAACAGTCGGGATGGTCCGGTAAACGAGTAGATGTAAACTCCGCTGTCGATTCGGTAACGCTGCAATCGAAATACATGTACAATAGGTACAGCAGGCCAAACACTCACCGCCTGACAGAATGCGTAACAAAAAATGAAGTAAGAATCTGAGGCTGCACTCAAGATCAGAAGCCGGGAGTACGGCACGAACTGGCGAGAAGTCCGCCGGAAGATCAGGAAGAAAAGGAAGGCGGTCAGAGTGCCTCCGATCAGGGCGGCCGCCGTGTTGTTCACGCGCAGAATGAGCGAGACAGGAGTTTGGCCGAACGTACTGTTCGTGACATTCGCAAAGTAAAATTCGTCCTCAAGTACAAGAGAGTGGGGAGCAAAGTGAAAAGAACGAACCTGAACGTACGGGTTCTCTAAACGCCACGACTGCGAGTTCAGCATCCCGAATGGCTGATGGCTTCTCGCTGTTCACTCGTCACGACTGCCGTTGGAGCTCTTTTGGACTAAAGGAGACAGTAAGCGGAGAGTAAAATGACCTCCTTTTGCTCAAATGCCACCCCGCCTGTCGCTTGTCCGACGCCACCGACGCGTGCCGAGTACAATCCACCTTCCACTATACAAACACTCATATGCCACTCGATTTGTAGCGCGCAAAAAGAAGCAGCAGAGGGCCAAAGTTGCGAAAATCCGCCTTCAATGCAAGAAGCAGAACGATCGGGAACAAACGGACACGCGCTACGATTCCGTGGCCGGAAATAAACAACAGAGGCAAGAACACAAATCTGCCGATGCACCAAATTACAAACGAAAGTAAACTTGTTAGGAGTCGTTTATTTGCGACTAAACACTAGTTCGGGGTGGTCAAGCAAAGAATTCGCCGATCTTCATCTCCGAATTGCCGTAGTCGAGAGCGACGCAATACTGGACGAAGAAGGGGAAGCCTTAAACGAGCCTTCATCACACTCTCTTGCAAGACCTTTCGTACCCAAGACGAAGTTCGGCTCGTCCAGGAAGAGTCGTGGGCGGCCCTTCCACTCGCGCAACGGAAAGAAGAGGGGGGTGCAGGCGGGGTCCGTTGGCAGGCCGATCACCAGGGAGTCGGACGAAACGACGATCTCGTGCCCGCCGGACGTGAATCGAAGATCGAAGCCGGTGCAGACCGACCGGTAACTCCCCTCTTTCGCCGGCCAAACGAGCTTCTGCTCGAGCAACCGCTCGAACTCCTCGTCCGGAACGAAGACCATCACTTGGTTGAGGTCCAACTGAACGAACACGTCCGCCGTCCACGTGTGGTTCACGAACTCCGCCGTCTCGAACCGCAGCAGCCACGAGGGCGCGGCGAGCGGAACGGGGAGGAAATTGCGGCAATTCGTCTCGTACCGCTCGCCCACCACCATCTTGAACTGCCGGACGACCACCGTGAGAACGGGAGCGGAGATCACTCCTTTTGCGTACATGGGGGAGATCCAGTTGGAATCTCCGGGCAGAAAGCCGAGGATGCCGTTAGAATTCACGAGGATGCTGACGAATGAAGAGGATGGAAGTACGCGAGTGTTCGCTCGCTTACCGTGAATCGATGACGAGGCCGTCCACAAAGCGCGTGTTCGGGACGATCAGCTTCTCCCCCGGGCCCACGTTCACGAACTCAATCGTCTCCTCGTCCCACCGACCGAACTGCTGCGTGTCCAGCTCCAAGTGGCCCGTCCAGAAGTCACTCGTTTGAACGCACGAACTGGAGTCCGCACACACGAAGCGAGGCTCGCCGCTCCCGTAGAAGTGGCAGTCCGCCCCGCTTTTGCAGCCGGGCGAGCAGAAGAAGTCGCCGAGCATCTCTGCAAAAGCACCGAATTTCTCATCTCGCTCAAGAAAATGAAGGCTGACCGTCAGCACAGTACGTCGCGCACTCGAGAGGCGGCGAGCTGCCGCATTTCGAATCCACGACGAAGATCACGTCCGTCGAGGTAAATGGAATCATTCGGATGTGCTGCGGCGGCGTGCCCACTTTGATCTCGACGTCTAGGAACAAACACATGGTTGAACGAGTGCAAAACCTTACAGCCGAATTGGAAAGTGACCTCGTATGTTCCTTGCGAACGAATGAACGGGAGCAGTCCGAATAAAATGCAGAAGACGTAAAACAGCGCCATTTGGCCTCAATGACTAATGTTCTCTTTGGAGGCGGAATGTCGTCTAAGCGTTTACGTCTTTCAAGAGATCATTTCGAATGCACAAAACTAACAAACAAAACGGCGCTTCCCACTCATTCTGCTGTGATAAGAACGAATTGTGGCGCGTGTCTTGACGCACGTCCCGGCTGATCGCTCTTAAGCTCACGAGCATGAACGAAAGGCGTTTGTGTTTCCTGTTTGAATGCTTAGACTTCACTTAGAGCAGCGATTGGTACTCGTGCATGCTTTGAAAGCAGACTTCCGTTCAAATCCTCTTCAATAAACCGCAGTGTATGTATGTCACGCAAAACGAGTTATAGACTCCCAAAAAACTCATGTTGATTGAGTCGACCATGCAACTGATTCAGACGACGTGACACAAAAAAAAACCTTCTCGATAGGAACCAATCGACCTCTCGTCCTGTAGTTCATCTACGCGTATAAGTGGGTAGAAACATCCAACCGTTTTGCCGTGCATTTCGACAAAAGAAAAGTGGAGCATTCAATCGATTCGTAAAGAAAATTCGGTTACGGCGTTTAGGTGCTCGTTTGGGTCGACCGCGAAGCAAGGGCGGCTAAACGTCAAGCTGTTTCATCTTCCGAGAAAGCCAGTTGTTCGCTGGGCGCAGAGCAAATCACCGTGTTGTCCGTGGACCAGCAGAGGCGCCGCCTTCGGCGGCTCCCTGCTTCTGTGCGTCGTTGTTCAACTTGCTGCACCGTGTAGCGAGTATTTTTCAATGCTCAGTGCATTTCGTTTAAGCATTAAAACTCGCAAAAAGTACGGACGATGCGATTTCTTGCGCGGCAGAAAATAGCTCCAATGGCGTTCCACTCAAACGGCCGCAATATCGCTCAAAATAATCCAATTGGTTCGATTTTTGCTTTGCTGCGTAGCTGAGTAAATGTGCTATGACTACGTCATAAATGGGCACTTCAAAAGCATGTTTCAAACAACGAAAAACACGCCGAAATTAACCGCCCCCAAAATTTCTGACCATAAAAGACAGTTGTTCGACTATAACGGCGCAACGGTTAGCCAAGTGTTATACATCATTCGACGCGCAATGTCCGTGCGCATAGGGATGAGTTTTTTGGGTCCGCGGATCTGCCCACATTCAAAGCCACGCGCGAAAAACCGACTCTAAAACCCGCCTACGCGGGAACGACGTTCCCTCGCTACAACGTCACTTTTTTGGAATGCGGGCAAGTGGAGCTGGTAGTCGACGTCGAAATCTACATGCATGCCTAGTTTCACGGTATTTGGAGCACGGGAAGTACTCAAAAAAGCGGGCCGAATATGGCCAGAAATCGCGACTTTTTGACCTTTTACCTCCAATATTTCGGGAACGGGTCGGAATTTTGGAAAACGGGTTTCTGTTCCGTAATCAGCATAGTCGACTTGTTATGTGTGGGTTTTGTGGATGCGTGAATCTCGTTTTGCGTTCCGGACATACATCACGCATTAGGGGGAGGGATTCGCGGACATCGGTGGAGAGATGGATTCTCGGCGTGCCTTCTAATCGACTTTATTCACGTTTTTCTTGCCTCGCAGCTTTCTTCGTTAACGGAAGCTTTTTGCTTGTGCGTTTATTCGTTTGGTAACATTGTTAATGCGTTGTTTGTTGCGTCTATCAATTGATCATGGGGGCGAGGCCCACTCCGGGCGCGTCGTAGCGATAGAGAAGGCAGTGATTGCGAAGGGCGGCCAGCGGAAGCGAGTAGCAGTCGTCTTTTTCGCAGTCGAGCGGGTAGCCGAGGAATTCGCACTGGCCGGCTTCGGTGGCGGTTGACTGGTCGATCAGGTCGGCCATCCCCACATGGAAGTCGGTTCCGTTAACCGTGAAGATGAGGTCGTCGGAGAAGTCGCACTGGACGGTCGTCTGATCGCCGCTCGTCTGGCCGTTCATCCGCTGGACGACCGACGTGAAAATTTCCGTCGGCAGGAACAACAGCCGGGAGCTCGTCTGGAAGTTGAGGGCGCCGCCCATTGCGTACGTGAACGGGCCGACCGAGAACCTGCGAGCAATCGTGAGCTTTTTGTTTCTTTCGAGAGCACTCACTCGTCCAAGGGCACACGCCAGTCGAAGTCCCTCTGGGGAAACTCGTCGATCTCAAGCCAGTCGGAAGAACACTTCAAGGGCTGCCGGCCGCCGATCTGCGCGGTTCCGTAGATGTGGTGCCAATGGCCAGTGAATGGATTGGGATTGCTGCAAACAGGAAGATGCGCTATTGTATTATCTACGTTGAACTCACGTGTCGTACGTGAATGAAACTACATTGTCCGTCTCGCTGGTCAGCAGGCCCTCAACAAAAGAGTCGACCTCGAGCTTCGTCCGTCCGAACGCCACGAATCCCCACTGCGGGTTCAGCGCGGCGTGTGAATTGTTTTGTACGGAAAACGGCAATGAGGTCCTCGTTTGACCGCCGATCTAAACAGGAAGAAACTAGAGGCTTTGCAGCCGTCTGTCGCTTACGGTAAAGGTCTCCGTTCCGATCAAGCCGTCCGGATTCCCGTCCACGTCGTAGTGGACGCCTGTTTGGACCCACGAGGATGACTGCCTACAACAACGGGCCTTCAATCAATTCTTTGCCTGCTGTACTCACGAGTGGTCGTAGGCGCCGCCAACCGTCGAATCGGGAACCGAAAGGTCTTCCCCGATCGCATCCCACGAATCCACGAGTCCCAACACTTGCGTGCTGACCGCTGTAAGCAGTGTGGGTGAATGTGACTACGGAGACTGCTAGCTGGATTTACGGGGTGTCCCGACTTGAATGTCGAAGGTGAACGGGCCGTCGAAGAAGGTTTGGAACTTCCAGTCGACCGTCCCTTCAATTCTCCAGACAAAAGCCGGGAGGAGAGCGAAAAGAAACGAGCAGGAGCACCCAGACCGCATTCCTTTCTGATTGCTTAACCGAGACAACCAAGTGAGCTCTTTTATGCCCGGAATCCATCTTATCACCGTTTTCCAAACGCCTGACCACTTCATGCGGCTTCCGTCGACGTCTTGACTTTTGTTCTGCCCGTCATTTTCCCTTCGTTCCATCGACAAACGACGAAGCAAAGGCCAGAAAACGAGCAAAAGACCGGTCGCCTCGTCTAATTAAAATAAACAGCGGGCACTCATAATGACATGCAGCTAATTGCCAAACGACTCGGTTCCGTTTCTCTTTTTATTGCGTTTCGTTCCCTTGTAAAGCTAACCAACAGAATCCAATTTCATTTCTGGTCATCACTCGTTCAAACACGGTTTAAACGCCTAAAGCCATCAACACTCCCCTTTTCCGGCCTTCTTCGTTCGTAGCAAGCTGACCGCAATCGAGCAACCGCAACAAACGACGGCAGTCTTTTTCTTTGTATTGCGAATTGAGCGATACAAACGACACGGCGGAGAACACAAAAGGTGAAGGCTTGTGTGAGGGGTTTCTTCTGCAACCTTCCACAGCTAAAGGCCAGCAGGTGTGCACTCGACGAACAGCTGGACGAATCGCTCTACACTTCTCACTGCAACCACCCACTGGTACACAAGCGAACGCTGTGAGCATCTTGCAGCAAGTTTTTCAGTGTTTACGTCCGCTTGACTTGACGACAAAAGCCCACGCTGACTCGTTCCGAACAAGGAAGTTTACACAAAGTTCTCTCCACAAACGAGAACCCTGGAAAGGGCGGAGCATCATAACAGCGGGCAGTGCACAAAGCGACGTCCGCGGTTCACCGAACGGCTAAGTGTAAAAAGACTGACTAGACCGCAAAGAGAATTTCAAGAACCCAAAAGAACGTAGTGACTGCCAGAATGAAGCAGATTTCGCTCAAAATTTACAACGTTTTCGAGATCCTTTGATAAGAAAAGACATGCCGTTGTTACTTTGATGTAACCATTCATTCTATTGCCGCGTTTCTTCCGTTTTACACTTTGCCTATACTCCTGTTTTACGGCGTTTTTGATCGACGTTCGCAGAAATCACGCGCCCTCCAGAGCGTTCGATTTTCAATCTTTTTGCTTCATCACGCCCATTTCTCGGGACCGTTTGTTGTATTTATATTCGTAGCTCAAGTAATAATTGATGCAGGGTGATTCTCACTGACGAGGTTGATACCAGAAGGGGCACGCAGACCAGAAAATCAGCATAACGTTCTGTACCCGTTCATTCATGAGTTTAAGATTATTGTGTTTAATTTTCTGCATTTTATCTTATTCGTTACGATGATCGATCGCTCCGTGCATCTCATTGTTGTCCCTTATGTTTAATCGATTACTTTTTAGAGTTTAGGATGTTCGAAGAACTGCGTTTGTTTGCGTTTGCGGGACTTCTGTTGATCAACAGCGGTACGTCATCCAAAATTCTTGGATCACCTCGGACGCGGTTTGTTATCAGATGCCGTCAATGGCGACTGCTTGTTGGCCATCTGCGATGAAGAGTCGAATTGCCGTCCAATCGGCTGCGGAATGGACTATTCATGTGGCTACTTCCAGGCACTCGCTGTCGTTTTCGATTGCTATACAATCTTCTGTTCATTTTTAGATCCAAAGCGACTACTATACGGACTGCGGCACGCCTAATTTTGACGGCGACTTCGAACGATCGTGGAAGAACTGCGCAGACGACTACGCGTGTGCCAGTGAATGTGTGCAGGTGATTCGATTTTGTTCGTTCTCACAAGCATTGGTATTACTTTCAGGCTTACTTCAATCGCTACAACCGAATGTGCTCAAATGTTGCGGACGAATGCGAAAAGATGGCTCGACTGCACAACGGGGGACCTAACGGCTGTCAAAATCCAGCCACCGTCGCTTACTGGAATCGAGTACAAGCTCGTTTGTAATCGTACGAGCTATTCCACCTTTTCCGGTTTACTTTTGGCCGTGCATCGTACATGAATGTTGATCGTGCAGAGTATTCATTTAGTTGTTTGCTTGCGATCTGATTTAATAAATTCTGGGTAAAACATTTCGTTTGTGTGGGTTCGGATCTCAGCGGTAAGTTGGCAGCGGTCTGCTCGTCGAAAGCAGGTCAACCGCCCGAGACGAGCACCAGTACGCAATGCCAACGATCGACTAGCGTCGCGCGGCTGACATGAGAGATCGCGAATTGCCGCCCCTGCTTTTCCGGCACGCATTGCGTTCTGTGTTTGCCGTCATTCACGGTCAGAATATCTTATATAGTCCTCGAAATACTATATATTGTGATTTTTGCTCTGCAACCAACGGTTTAAATTTCTGCGCGCCGTTTCTGTTTATCGCTGCACATCCTACATGATGCCTATGTGGTCCTGTTATCGCTTCAACATGTTGCAGGATGTTCGTAACGTCGCAATTTGCTCGTGTGCGTAACCGTGGGATTCTTTTCCTGATCGGCAGGTAAGTCAGCCAAATCACTACAATCTCAACAATTCTGTGATTAGACGCCGCACAGCGGCGATTGCTTGTTGGCCATCTGTGACGTGGAGTCGAATTGCCGCCCGATTGGGTGCAACGACGGACGTGGGCAGCCTCTCGTGCGGCTACTTCCAGGCATTTTTTTCCTTCTTTGCTTCTCATTTCACCGAATCCACGGTTTAGATCAAGCTTGCTTACTACAAGGATTGCGGCAAGCCGGACTTCGACGGCGATCTGGAGCGATCGTGGAAGAAGTGTGCGGATGACTTCGAATGTGCCAGTCGCTGCGTGCAGGTAATTCCCTTTTTTTAGTCATTCAATTATCTATCCTCTTCTGTTCAGAAATACTACAACCGCTACCGCCACAAGTGCTCGGAGGTGGACGACGAATGCGAGAAGATGGCCCGACTGCACAACGGAGGGCCCGCCGGCTGTCAGAAATCGGCCACCTTTCCGTACTGGGAACGAGTGAAGTCGCGTTTGGGATCGGAACGCATCCTCTCGACCTCAGGAGTGTCGTTCGGCCTTCTAACGTGTTTGTGCTGATCGCTTTGAGTAGCCATTCAATTGATCCTACTTACGGCCGAATAAATGGTGGGCCGAATAAGTTCCACTCATGTCTTGAGAAGATTCATTCCTTGCGCTGCATGAGAACAACAACAATTGATCGTTACTTTCCCAGTGGCCGTTGCGCGCGAAGCCCAAGCAGGCGGCGCCGGATCACAAAGCGGCCTGCCGCTCGGCTCATGAGAAGAAAGCGGATGATCGACAACCTTTGATCACGTGCGCGCCAAGCAGGCCGCTGCCGAGAAAGGCGGGCGTTTGACGCAACGCGGCGTCTACCCTACCTCCTGCCGCTTTTAAACGCGCGGCTGGTCGACTGCCGAGCATTCGGTTCGTTCGAGTGGTCGAAATGCACGTCCTTCGTGCACTCCTTCTCGTTTCCCTCTGCTTCCTCTCCGCCCTCGCCGCGGGCGAGAGTCGGTTCTACACCCGCAACAGCACGCTGGCCGAAGAGGAGGCCGTGATGGAGAGCATGGAGGAGGAGGAAGTGGAGGAAATGCCGACGCTCACCTTCTCCGAGTACGTGGAGACCAACCCCATTGTGTGAGTCCTGCCTTCCGCCTTCCCTCTTTATCCTTCCCTTTCAGGTTTGAGGATGACGTTCAACGGACGTGCCAGGACGTGAGCTACGACTTCCGGTGGTTCTTCGACCAGATGACTGAGGGCAAGGAATCGCTGCAGACCCGCAAGTGGGAGCAGACGCATCAGGTGAGTGAATGCGAAGAGGAAATTTAAGCAGTGCTCATTCTGTTCGTTCAGGAGTGCTCGAAGCAAATGCACAACTACCTGGAGACCGTCCCTCAAAAACCAGGTCTCGAACTTCTGCGTGAATCTCGAGCCGGAGTCGAAGAAGACGGACGCCCTGCCGACGACCATTCTGACCGCCTGCAACTGGAAAGTGGCCAAGAATCAGACGTGAGTTCAACGGACGATCTCCGGGCAATCCGTTCACTCCTTTCGTTCTTCCAGCTACCTGGACGAGCGGCGTCGAGTGCTCTTCAAACCGATGAACCAGGCGACTTCGCTTCTTCGCCGGATCCGCAACAACTCCACGCTGGTCGGCTTCAACGAGAACGAGTTCATGAAGGTGGGTGATCGAAGAAGGAATGGAAATACTCGCTTCTTCTTCAGCTCCACCCGAACGAGATCGTCGTGGACCACTGGTACGAGAACTTCCACTGCGGCAGCGATCTCAAGGTAAGCACTGCTTCTTTCTTCTCTTTCATTTGGGGAGTGTTCAGATCAACGCGACCGCGTGCATCCACACGGTGCCCACCGGAAAGGTCTTCAAGAACTTCGAGGGGCGGCAGATCTCGTTTGCGAACACCACGTACGACCGGCAGCTCTACAAGCGAGAGACCGCCAATCCCCCGACTGTTGTGCACACGAAGCTCTCGATCTCGCACATCCATCTGCAGGCGCTCATTGTCTTCGCGGTGAAGTTCGGCCCGCTGGTCACCAACGGGCGCCACAAGTTCCTGATCGAAACGACCGACTCGCTCAACTTCCTCGACGGCAGCAAATGCCGCCCGTTGAAGAAGTACCAACAACTCGCAGATGAGACCCACGAAAACGAAATCGTAAGGAGACTTTAGCAACAGCGAGTACTCAATCGTTCTTTCAGGCCTGTTCGCCCGCCTTCTGCCCGGTCATCCGCTGCTCCAAGGACGCGATCGTGCGCCGCGTCGAGTGGAAAGGCGGAGCGGGACTGCCGGCTGAGCGAAAGCAGCTCGGGGGTCTTCGGCCTTCTCTGCTCGGACGCCAACAAGACGATGGAATTTGGCATGGCAGCTCAGATCACGCCCGACGAACCCGTCCAGTTCGTCCTTCCCTTCTTCTAACTCCTCTTCGTTTCGCCCTCTTCAGCCACTTCTTCGCGGCCGACCAGCTGGCGGCGATGGTCCGACTGCCCTACCGCAAGATGACGCCCGACTTCTTTTTCGGAGACGAAGAGCAGAAGGTGAGTTCTTATGCACCAACTTTTTTCTCACCCACACTTCGTTCAGATCCTCTGCCGCCTCCGTCGCCCCCGTCGTTTCGGAGCCCGACGACTCGCTGGCCGCCTCCTCCATCCTGCTGCTCGTGATCGCCGTCCTCCTGCTCGGCATCCTCATCGTGAACACCGTCTTCGTCGTGCGCCGCCTGGTCGCCCGAAAGACGGCCGGAGTGGACGGCGACGACCGCGTTCAATTCGTTCGCTTCTCCCAAGACAACGGCATCCACTTCGGAGATGGCCACTGATTGTTGACTTGTTTGTTTGTACAATAAATCTGTTCGTATGGAATGATCGGTAATCGAGCGTTTGTTCTGACAGAAAGCGGTTTATTTCACTCCGAAGCGGTCGCGGGTTTGTGTTCGCAAGTCGAGGGAACGGAAGCCGCTCCATCTCTGTTGTAGCCGTTAACGGGCGATTGGGCGGCGTCTCTGGGCAGCTAAGTCTTCTTCGCGGTGAGCGCGGCCGGGCACCTGGCCCTCGTGTTCGTCAAGCTGGAAGCGAGACTCCCGTCGGTCGTCTGGCCTACTTCGTCTCGATCGATCGGCGGGGGGCGGCGGACCAACGATCCACCTGACGACTATGAGACGCCGGGCGAGGCGTACAACAACGTTCAAACCGGCGAAGGCACGCGCGAATAACGGGAAGTCACGCGTTTGTGCGAGAGCAACCTTCCGCTGTTGAATTGATGCCTTTTGGGGTCGATGCTGTTGTTGAGTTTGCGGTTGTCATCAAGCGCCGTTCGACCTTCCGGTTGATCGTTTACATGCCTCCGCTTGCATTTTAGCCGTGTTTCCTCTCGGACGGGAGCCGAAAAGCGAGGCGGCGTCTAGCCGAATTGAACGCTTTCTACGGGACTCGTCTCGAACTGCCTGGGATGCCTTGACTTTGGAAGACGGCTTCAATTGATAATTGCAGGAGTTGCTTATTGATAGCGAAGAGGCGGAGGAGGGTCGAGTGGTATTAAACTGTCGTGCAATTGCCAGATAAACAGTGAACACATGAAGGCGTAAACACTCAAATGAGGTCATTCGGAGTCGAATCTTAGGGCGACCTTTCCTCTCGGCCCTGTAAATCGAGTTGCGTTGGTCTCCATTGCTCATTGTCAGCAAATCGGCATTCCGCTCCAATTAGGGGGCAAAAAACGAATGATCGACGACCTCCGATTGCGTCGAGCACACGACTGCTGCAAACGCGGCCGTTTATCGCATCGCGCGGCCCTGTCGACCACTGGGATCTTCTCGAACGAGCACTCGGTCGGCTGCCGACCAACCGGCTCATTTGAGAGGTCGAAATGCGGGGCTTTCGTCCACTTCTGCTTGTCCTCCTTGTGTTCTGCTTCTCGATCACGAGCCATGGCAAGGAGCTCAAAGAAACGTTGGCCAAAGAGGAAAACTACATGCACGCATTGATGTTCCACTCCGACTATGGCTCTTCGACACCGCGCGCGCCGCCCGGCTCCGTGAAGTACGGCGAGACTCATCCTGTTGTGTGAGTGCTTTTTATACCCATTCTTCACTCTTTTTTTGTTTCAGGTTTGAAACGGACGTTCAAAAGAAGTGCCACCGGGAAGTTTCATACGACATGGGTTGGGTCTTCGAGCAGCTGGATAGCGGAAAAAAATCCTTGATGGACGACAAGTGGGAGGAACGGCATCGAGTAATTAAAACTGTGATGAAAGGTGGATTGTGTTCTATTAGAACTGTTCTTTCCGAACGTACAACTACTGGCGGCGGCGGCTTCAACATCGCATCACAAACTTCTGCAAAAGCCGCAGAACACCCTACGAACTGGTGAACCTCACAGACTGGCGGCTTTCCAACTGCACCCAAGAGCAGATGGTAAATAGGACGTGAGTCGAACACGAAAACTTCAAAGCAATAGTCTCTTTCTTCTCGTGGGTTTTAATTACGAGAACGAACGTCGGCGCGCACTGCTCGAGCCGACGGACCAGGCTCTATCTCTTCTCTACATCCTCCACAACAATTTCACGCTGATTGAATTTAACGAGAACGAATACATGCGGGTGAGCGATCGGAAGATCAAAAAACGGAACTCCCGAATTTCAGCGTCATCCGGACGAGGTGATCGTCGGACACTCGTATGAAAACTTCCGCTGTGACGGCCTTAAAGTGAGCGTTCCTTCTACTTTCTTCTTTTACTTCCACTCGTTCAGATCCACGCGACGGTGTGCATCCACACGGTGCGCGAAGGAAAGCTCTTCAAGAACTTTGAGGCGGGGTGGCCGTGGATGCGCGAAATCAAGAACTGCCGTTCGAAACGAGATGCTGGTGAGCGCGGGCAACAGGCACGTTGAAACACATCCACCTTTAGGGGATCCTGCGGATTACGACTTGAAGCGGACGGCCTCGACGCGCATGACACCGCAAACGATCGTCGTCTTCTCGGCTGCCTTTGGGCCATTGGAAACCGGCTACCGTCGTCGTCACGAGTTTCTGATCGAAACGGCCGATTCGCTGGCTTTCTTGGACGCGACCAAGTGCCGTTTGCTGAAAGAAGACCAGCTGGTGGAGCGAGAGAAGGAGATCGTAGGTTTCTTGCATGGGGCAGGCCCTCGACATTCTTGCAGCAATGTTCCCGCGCTTTCTGTCCGGCCATCCGCTGCTCGCAAGACGCCATCGTGCGTCGCGTTGAGTGGAAAGCGGAGCGAGACTGCCAGCAGGACGTGTTCGATTGGCAGGCTGTTGGCCTCAACTGTTCGGATCACAACAAAACGATGCGTTTTGCAATGGTCGGTCATCTCACGCCGCAAGATCCTCAGCAGTTCGTTTTCCTATTTACCCGTCTCTCTTCATTCCGCTTCTTGCAGCCACTTCTTTGCGGCCGACCAGCTGGCGGCGATGGTGCGGCTGCCCTTCCGCAAGATGACCCCCGAATTCTCCTCGTTTGAAGATGAAGAGCAGGAAGTGAGTTTGCTTTAGTTGATTTGATTACTTTCTTGTCAGTCCTCGGCCGCGCCCATCGCCCCCGAGTCCAACCATTTGAGTGGCATGACCGTTCTGTTGCTCGTGATCGCGTTTATTGGAAGTGTGATTGCCAACGTCGTCCTGGTCGCGTGTCTTTTGAAGGGCCGAAAAACGAACGGAAACAGCGAGCGGGACCAATTCATCCGCTTCTCGGCTGACGACGGCGTCCACTTCGAGGACGGGCAGTGATCGTTGACGTGTCCATGCAATAAATTTGATCGAACAGTTTGATCGAACAGATTGATCGGTAATCGAGCGCTTTGAGCAGAAAGCGGTTTATTTCACAAACAAGCAGTTGCATGTTCGTGTTCGCAAAGAGCGGAAAGAATGAATTCGGCTCAATCGTTGCGGCAGCCGCTGGCGGGAGGCTAAGCGGCGGCGGAGTCGTCTTGGCGCACGCAGCCCGTCTTGGTGGTGAGCTCGGCGGGGCAGCTCACCTGGCGGAAAGAGACGTTGGGGTTGTCGGCGCCCTGGAACCAATCGAAGCGCCACTGGCAGCCCGGGCGGATGGCGGCCGGCAGCTGGTCGCAGGCCGCGCGGTTCGACACGCCGCCGTACTGCGCGCCCCAGCCGCCCGACGGCGCGTTCCACTGCGCCGTGCAGCCGTTGAAGATCCCGACGCCCCCGCCGGGGATCTGCAGCGAGAAGAATGAATGAAAGAACACGCTCTCGTCTCACCTGCAGGTCGAAGTGGTTGTTGCCGAGGTCGCCGCCCGTGTTCGTCGCCTGCACGATCAGCTTCTTGCCCTGCACGAGGCCCGAGGTGAACGTGAGCTCGTAGCAGGCGCAACACCAGCCGCTCTCGCTCGAGCCCGCCAGCTTGACGGCCGCGAAGCCGAAGGCCACCGAGTCGTTGGCCGCCCACGGCTGCTGCGTGCTGCACGTGAAGGCGCCGCCGCCGTTGCAGCCCGACTGCGTGTTCCCGTCGTCGTTGAGCGGCTGATCGCTGGCGCTGCACGTGCGGACGGGGCCCTGCGATAGGGTCGCCTTGCCCGGCCACGAGCACGACGGCTTGCAGCAGTCCCAATAGCGCGTCGTCTGGCCGGTGCCCGAGAGCTGGCCGTTGGCGCCGAGGAAGAGGGCGACGAGGAGGACGGAGAGGGCGGACGTTTCAGTGGATGCAAAAGAGAACCCGCGGCCGCTTTTTATACACCACGTCGAATCCGATCAGCCCAATCGAAATCCCGATCGAGCGGGAGTTGTGATCCCTTTACCGCTGATCCGCCTGTTTGCCGCGGGTTCGCGAGTGCACTTTGCCCTTCGAATCGCGTAAACTATTCGATCGACCGGCGGGAATAATTGGTTGCTGCTAATTTCCCGTTCGTGGTCTCGAATTCGAAGCGGGAAGTTCGGTTAGGCGCTCGTAATCCGCGATCTTTCGAATCGGAGCGAACAAACGATCAAGCGGGGGTTACGGTAAACACAGCTCGTTTTACGTGCGTCAAACAAGTGCTCTCTCGTCTTTTTGCAGGTCGCGACATAATGAGCAATTGTTTTGTTACCTTTCGAAACAATTTGGACGTGCAGAAGTGAAGAAGTGAGTGAATCACGCGAACTCTTGCAGTGATTTCCGCGCCCAAATGTCGAGGCGGCTTTTGCAAAACGCCGCTCGCTTTCGTCGTTGTCCAAGAATTTTAAAAATGGGCGTACGCTTCCGCTTAAAAGAAGGATGACGGCCGCATTTAGTGCACACAGTTGACAGTTCAACGTATTGTACCGCTTTGATCCTTTCTACTCACTCGCCTGGCATCGAAATGGGTGCTCGAAATCCCGAGTATTTCCGCTCGTTTTGTGGCGTCCACGTGCACGTAGGTGACTATCCGCTCTTTTGCCCTCAGAGTTGTTTCAGACCTGGGCTTTCGTCTCGATGTGCATCTGCGTGCTCTTCGGGATCGCCGAGGGCTACGTGTCCAGTTATTATTGGCAGTCCTTCGTGGCACCGCTCGTTGTAAGCTCGACTCTAATCGCCGGCTACATTTGCGTTATAGTCGGGAATCGAATGAAGGTGGGTTTACACGCCAAACGAAACACGCAGTTAAAGCGGCTGCCATTTTAGAAGGCTGGTTTATATCGGTTTGGCCTCGCCCTCTTGGTAAGTATCTTGATCTTCCTTCTTCAAATGCAACACTTATAGGCAGTAAGCGTGTTGCGGAAAGCTAGTGAAATGGTCCTGCTCGTCGTTCTGTTGGTGCTCAACCTCATCTGGGCGAAAGAAAACACAGTGGCCGCGCCAGTCTATTAAAAGAATGCCATTGCTTATGGGATCCAAGCGGTTTTGTACCTCGTGAACATTGCAGTCGATCTGTTTTCGTACTTCTTCTTCCTGCGGAAAGACCTAGAATACGTGCGCAACGAGTGAATCCCGCGTATTTATCCATTGAATTTCAAAATTAAATAAACGTGTTTATTGGATGAGTGATTGAAGAAGGAAGGGCTCACATGCTCAAGGGATGGTCGAACGGCGAAGTGGCGGGCTGAACGCGTTCACCGCCCGGGTGGCCGCCTTCAACGTCTGAACGCCGCTCTCGATCGGCTGCATCGAGAGCTTCGTGAAGAGCTGTTTGATGTACTTGCGATAGGGTCCTGCAGCATCGATTGCTCGCTTGTTCATAAGTGGACGGACTGACCGATGAAAACGAAGATCTGGACGGCGTTGAGGACGGGAATCCAAACGATCGACGCCATCAGAAGGTTCCCGACCTCCGAGGGCTCCTCCACATAGACCACGCTCATACTGAGGATGACAACCATAGGGATAATGCTGACGGCCAGCGGGAGGAGCGTCTGAACTAACGATTAAGAAGATGACGATTGAAAGGAAGAACGAACCTGGACGGTGAGGGCGAGGGAGAAGCTGGAACGGAGTTTTGCGCTCTTCTCGCTCATCTGAACACTCCCTTCATTAAGCTACGAACGCCTAGGAAAGGCTGACCTCAACGCATTGATTCTTCATCTTCTTGACGGTCAACCGGCTGATCACCAATGCCGCCAGGTAACTGCCGATGATCACGAACAGCGAAAAGCTGATGTACACGAATTTCCGGTAGTCGCACTGAACAGGCAATGGAAGGACAAATGAGCAACGGGAACTCACACTCGAGGAAACGAGGACTTTAGGCAACGGATGTTCGACAAGCCAAAACTGGCCGAAATCGACGTTCATCTTGCACTCCGCTCGGTTGCAGAAGGAAAACGGAGCGGTCAGGCCAGCAATCACGGCAGCGGCCACCGATCCCAGGAAGTAGCAAGCGGCCTGCGTGTTCGTCGGCGGATCTCGACTGCAGACGAGGCGGTAGCGGTACCAATACTGCGAAGGCAGCACCGAAGCCGAAAGAAAGGCCGCACTCGCTTGGAAGGAGATGAGGGAGCACTGGAGGTCGTAGTCGAGCAGGGAGACGGGCCCCGCAAAGGACACGAGCTCGTTGCCGACCGCCATCTTCACGCGCTAAACGGACAGGAGGGTTGGACGATTACAAGGTGGACTTGCCGTCTGGAAGGCAAAGTTGACGAGCAGGATGAATGAATCACTAAGGGCGCACATGAGGAGGATGCGGGAGAAGGATTTGATCGATGCGGGCGTCCGGCACAGGATGAGGAACAAGAGGATTCCGTTCAAGCAGCCGCCCAGCACGAACACCACGATGTTGTTCACGCGGAAGGCCATCGGAATCCACCCGGGAAGAGCGTCCGGAGAGCCCGCGAAGAGGTGCTCGTCCCACACGAACGGGTTCTGCGGATTGCGGACCGCGCTCATGACTCCGCCGTTTCTGCTCTCCGTGA
Source organism: Aphelenchoides fujianensis (assembly GCA_024699865.1). Classification (NCBI taxonomy): domain Eukaryota; kingdom Metazoa; phylum Nematoda; class Chromadorea; order Rhabditida; family Aphelenchoididae; genus Aphelenchoides; species Aphelenchoides fujianensis. The sequence continues at coordinate 316,701 of JAMPIO010000052.1, read as the reverse complement.
ACCGCCGAATGGTGCGGTCGGCAGGTGGTTACAAGCAACGGGCGGCCGGCCAAACGAAATCAATCGCCGGCAGTGAGTAATTGGATTGTTTCCCAGAAACGGCCGCCTGGAAGCGAGAAACCTTGTTTGCGGGCGGCGGTACGAAGAGTGGAGTCAATTGACCGCCCTTTCGCCGAGTAGGAAATGAGTGCGGGTTATTGGCCGACCTTCCTCGCCCGCCTCGTGACTCCCATCGAGCGGAGTGATGGGATGGAAGTTGAGTACGTGCTTCCGCCCATTCGAGCACTTCCGATTGGATTGCGGGAGGCGATCGATGTTTTCTATTTGCAAAGTGCGGGGGTTCCGCCGTCAAACTTCCTGCTTTGCACGTGCAGTTCTTTTGAGTTGACATCAACCACAAACATCTGCATTACGTGTGTTGACCTCAAAGGCCGCTCGTCCGAATACCCTCGGGATCGGAGGTAATGAGCAGACGGCGGCCGAAACATTTGCTCTGTGAGTCAAACCGCTCACATTCAAACACAGTGCGAAAGAACAAAGAGAGTGCGGAACAAGGAGATTAGGGCGTCGCACTATTCCTTGGCGAAAATGTCTTACGTGTTCGACGTGGCTTCACTCGTGCTCTCGACTCGTCGACACCACGCCCGTCATCCTCAGCGGTGCAAGCGTTCAAGGCTTCCCGTTTCTCTGCACCATCCGCAGGGATTAGGTCGACGGAAATCGAAGAGAAATGCGCACTAATCGCCGGCCGAGTGATAGGCGGGCGGGCGGGCGGCGGAGTGATGAGAGGAGTTGGGCGCGGTCGGCGGCGCAAAGCCGCGGGTCGAAGGGCGAGAGATTGTGCGAATTTATTCGAAAGAAACGAGTGGTTATGAAAAAGAATTTCCCAAGTGAACCGAAGATGCGAGGAGACCCGTGGGTGGTGTGAGGATTCCGGAGATCTTTTGGATGAATGCCTGCAACAAACGGCTGAGTGACGGAAGAAAGGCCAAATAACGCACCATTCTCGTGTTCAGACCATGATTTCGCGAAGAAGAAGACCCTGCTGCTCGAACAGCCGGTTGAGTTCGGCCGTGTCCCGCTCGAAGTCGCCGTCCGATCTGCAGTTTCGGAGATGAGCGGCCGTCCGCCCACTTCTGCTTACCGGTAGGCTTCCGGCCGGAGGCCCGCGGAAGCGGAGCTCGTCGGGAGCGGCGGCCTCGTCGATCACCAATCGGGCGGCACTAAAGGAGGAGGAACGAGTGGGTGGGTGGGGGATGCGGAGCGAAGCGAGAGCGTGGACGGACGAACAAGAAGCAGCACATTCAAACTCCCTGGTCGGCTACTTACGAGGCTTGCGAGGGGTTCAATCCCTTCATGGCGGGCGGGTGCTCGAACGCGTCCTTCACGGCGGCGAGCGCCTCGTCCACCGACCGCGCGCTGGAGGCCGCGCCGGGCACGTTCCCGTACGGCTTCAGCACCAGCTCGAGCCCGCCGTCAAAGCGATCGGACCAGCCTTGGATCACGGTTTTCAGGTCGGCTTCTTGCGGGCGTTCCTGCAACACGAATAGCAATGAGAAGAAGCCCATCGACTCGCACTTACCTCGATGCTGCGGCGATGGCGGCGGTAGCGCGTCTCGAAGGCCAGCGGTCCGTTGTAGAAGGCGAGAACAACGCGCTCGCTGACCGGCTGCTCGGTGACCGGCTCTTCGGTCTCGCTGGTCGTGGGCTCGAAGGTCGTCGTCGGAACGAACGGAGTTGTGCTCGCCGTTGAGGGCTGGATGGTAGAGGACGATCCTTCGGACTGGTTTCAGTCGGAATCGGAGTCGAAGTCGAGGTGTGAAGAGTTGTGGTGCTCGTCAAGGGCGTCGATGTGAACGTGCTGGATGACGAGCTCTCGCTCTCCGTTGTTTCCTCTTGCGTGGTCGACTCGAAGGCGGTCGTGCTTTGAGAGGTCGGTTGATGGGTGGAAGAAGACGAAACGGTGGATTCCGATGTGGGTTCCGTCGGAATGCGGGGTGCTCGTTGAAGGAACGCTCGTGCTTGACGGATGGCTGGAGCTCGTCGACGGGAGGGTCGAAGATTCGGTGGTCTCTTGCACCGGTCGTCGTCTCCCTCACTTGTGACCGTTGTTGTGGGAACGTGCGTGGTTGGCACATGAGTTGTTGACGAAGAAGAGCTGCTCTCCGATGTTTCCGTTGGGATGAAGGCGGTTGTTGTCGTTGAGGGAATGCTCGTCGACGGGGTGGAAGTGACGCTCGTCTCTCCCTCGGTTGTCGGCTCTTCGCTGGACGGCTCCGGAGTTCGCGTGGTTGTCGGCACATGCGCGGAGGTGCTCGTGGGCGACGAACTTGAGGAAGAAGAGGGTCCTTCCGTCGGGATGTGGGGGTGCTCGTCTGTCCTGGCGTTGTCTCGACCGGGAGCTCGGTTGTCGGCTCTTCGGATTGCGTGCTCGTCTGTTGGGTGCTCGTGCTCGTTGCAGGAACGCTCGTCGAAGATCGCGTGCTCGTGGAAGTCGGCTGGCGGGTCGAAGTCGAACTGGAGCTGGCCGTTGACGTTGGTTTCGGTCGGAATGGTGACGATCGTGCTCTCGCTGGTCGGTTCCACGGGCTCGGTTGTCGGCTCGACCGGAACCGTTGAGCTGGCGGTGGACGAACTCGTTTGGGGCGTGCTCGTGCTCGTCAGCGGCTCCGTTGGGATTGTCGGAAGGGTCGTTGTGCTTGTGGATGTCCGCGGCGTTGTTGTTGACGTGGAGGTTGACGGCGTCGTTGTGCTGGGCGTGCTCGTTGACGTCGAAGTTGTCGGCGTGGTGGTGGATGTGGACGACGGGACCGGATCTAAAGATCACGGGCGTTTGTTTTCATAGTGATGGTTAATTAGAAGAGAAAATATTCTTCCTCAAGCTATCCCTTTTTCCATGCTCCCCAAAAGCCCGCTCTCCGTCAAAACAGAAACCAACCGATAGAGTGCTCGATCTTGTCCATGAAGTCCGTGTCGTTTCCACTGATCGCGACCACCTTGTCGCCGGACGGGTCGTAGAGGGCCATCTCGTCGTCGCTGAGCGTGATGCCCACGACGATCGTGCGCGTCAAGACGGGACGAGAGCTTTGTCCAAGATGGAGCCGGCCGAGGCGATATCAGCGTTCATGTCGGCTTCCGTCCTGCAATTCAGCGGTGATCACTCGTGTTCATTCGATTCAAGTGCTTACTTGTAGGCGGTCTTCTCCGGTGCCATGAGCATAAGCATCTGTTCGCTGCCCGATTCAGCCGCGAACATTCCCGATTGCTCGTCCAGTGCGCCGAGAGCCCTGCAATGAGAGAAAGGTTAGTGGTTGGAATGGAGCCTCTAGAAAGTGAAGCGATTTGCGGGGGACGACGGACAGTAAGCGGCGTGAAGCAGAAGCGAGATTGATTCAAGGGAGGGGGTTTGAGGGAGCTGAAAGGTGTCGATTAATCCGCCCTCTCTCTTGAACGAGTGCCGATGACGAGCATGCTGGAAATTTTCGAGGAGCGACCATTGAAGAGGAGCTTTTGATCAAGAGCCTCCTTCCGATTACTGCGCACTTCTTCTTTTCGCTGCTCCCCCTCAATGGCCGTCCATTAAACACATTTCCTTTACCTGGTTTGGTTCGGAAAGCCCAAGAAGTCCGCGTTCTGCTCGTACAACGACTGGATCTTGGCCGCCAGGTGGTCGTACGAGTCGCTCGGCTTCAGCTGGGCAATCAGTTGGTCGGTGTACGCGAGCAGTTGGATGTCCATCGTGCGGGCGTCCAGTTGCGGCTTCCAGTCGGCAAGGGCGGAGAAGATCGTATCCTTCCGTGCAGTTCGGCTGGCCGCCGCCCTCCGCGAAGATGGCGAGCAGCCGGTCGACCGCCCGCTTCTGCCTCGTTTTGTCGAAGGGAACGGCGTAGAACATCAGGGAGACGGTGGTCGCAGCTTTTGGCGGGGCTATCGTGGTGGCTGGAAAGAAGTGGACGTCAACCAATCAATCGGGAGAAAGAACTCACTCGTTGTCGTGGGCTCCACGGGCTTCGGCCTCCGGACGAGGAAGCCGATCCCAAAGGCAGCCCCAGATCACCACCACGCCCGCCAGCCCGACGAGCAGGAAGCTCCAGCGGGTCCATCGCAGTCGGATGACCGCAGCCGCTTCAATAACATGAGCGGCCGTTCGGTTCTGAAAACAATCTAGGTGAGTTGAGTGAGTGTGGGCGGTTGAACAAGGTAATCAGACACGACAACGAGCAACGGGTAGAGCACTCGAAAGTTTTGGGTCCCCCGTACAAGAAGGCAGAAATGAGGCGAGTGAACGGCCGAACGCCCGCTTTTAACACCCGCCCGTTTGACGTCACTTTCATCAACGGTGAGCGAACGCCCACTTTAATCCGAAGCAGAGAGCAGAACGAAGGGAGAAGGCGGGATTTCCTTGTGCATGAGACGGCCACTCCCATTTCACCCGGTTGTTCGTCCCGCTTACTCACCACAAAGGTTGAAACGAAACGAGGTGATTGCGGTAATCCCTCCGCTTCTCCAGCAGACCCCGCAAGCTTTGTGTTGGACTCTGCCCCCATTTACAGAATACAATCATATGTGTGGACCGCCCCCACCTTCCCATCTGATTTGCATCAAAAGCGAGCGGCAATCGAACTTTAGAGAAACGGCCCCTGTTTGTCTGCCCCGAATTTATCCCCCACTGAATGCAACAAGTGCGTCCATCCTACAAGTCAAGAAGTCACTGAAAGGCATTGCCCACATCTCCACATTTACAGTATCCCCCCATTTTAATCCAAGAGCAACTGAAAGTGAACGTCCGTCCGGCGAGCGGTCGTCGATGGCAAATGAGCAGAAACGAAACGAATTCGCCGCCTTCGGGCCTCCAGTCGATCCCGCCCTCCGGCTATCCCCTCGTTTTTTTCTCCGCTAATCGCCTTTCTTTCTTCTAATTGCTGGCTGGAGTCCCGCCCCCACTCGACGGCCCGCCTGCAGCCGCCGCGTTCCTTTCGGTTTGTTGCGATCGGGCGGTTTTACGGTCCGTTCACGTCTTTCGAAACGTTTGTTCGAGCCGAGCCGCCGGCCATCAAAACGATGCCCCGAGATTTACGAGTTTTCCCGCACGCGAGCTCTCGGCCGATCCACGGCGGACCACGCCCAATTTCCGGACGGTCGTTAAATTCGGGAGACCGTTGGCTCGGCTACAAGAAACTGTTGGCTTTTTGAACGCTCAAACGATCGTGTTTCGAAACGCCTGCAGGATTCCTGATCCTCGATTCGAATCAAATTCGAGCCGAACGGGCGGGAATTCGGACGAGCGAAGCGCAAAGTCCGCTGTTCCCCTCGAGTTTGTCACTCGCCGCCCGCTTATCGCCGCCCATCACTCTCCCACTTCGTCTCTCCGCTAATCACCGGCCGGCCTAATCCACTCCTGAACGCAAAGCAAACAAAATTCACTCGTCGCCCGCCATCCCGAACGTCGACGCCTTCGAAACGAAACCGGAACCCCGAAGGACAAAGAAACCCAGATGGATTTCGTCGCTGCCTTCTCCACTGATTACCGATTGCTCACTCCGCGAGGACCGGAAGCATGACGAACGGGCATTTTTTGTCCAGCAAGAAGCATTCCGAACATTCGGACGGCCGCTTATCGACCGCCGGCAGACGATCGCCGCTCGAGGTGAACTTCGTGATGGAGTGCACAAAGGTTGCGTCTGCTGCCCGAAATTTGTGCGGAATTCGGCTCGAAGCGGAGGTTCGGCTTCTTCTGATTGCTCGTCCACATTCTCCGTCCGACACTCGCCGACCACTCGACCGTCCAATCACGTGGATTAGCGGAAGAGAATTAGGGCGAACATTCCGTTCTGCCGCCAGTCACGCCTGCCGTCTTCAGCTGATTTTTCGGTCTGGCCGGCGAGCACGCGGTTTGTCGGCCGGCGGTCAGGTGGAATCACTCCTTCCTTTTCCTCCTCTCTTCTTTGTCCTCCGCCTAATCTTCGATTCGAACAGAACGTGTAGTTGGAGAGGCGGCTTATCGAACGGGCGGATTGCAACTTCGTCCTCTTGTTCTCCTCCTCTTCCTTGTAGACGTTTTTCCTCCGCCCTCGTTCGTCTTCTGGTCCCCTGCGATCGGATTACGCGCGGCATTTCGAATCGAAGCTCTCCGCTTCTCAACTTCTTTCTAATCCGCTCGATTCCGGTTGCAAGAGCAGAACGGGAACAACGGAGAAGAGCGGGGGATTGGCCTCGACGTGCATGACATCAAGGCGAACGAGTGAACACTCGCGAACAATCTTCTTCGCCCACGACGAATTTCTCCTTGTCGTTGAGTGATTTGAAGTGTTTTATTCGAAGAAGCCGGTGGAAAGAAATAGTCGGTTGATGAAAGAGGAAATCAACGGGATTCTTTTGCTAAATGGGCGTCGAAGAATTCGGTCAAAAGGAGGAACAAAGAGGAGGAAATGAGTGAATGAAGGAGATTGAGACTGAACGCATTGAAATGAGGACTCCGCTCGGAGGACGAGCGAAATCGGAGGAATTCGGGAACAGCGGAGCTGAAAGGCACTTCTTGTTTGTGGGGACCAACGAAAACAAGCGGGCACAAGACCAATCGGAGGGAATCGGGTGTTCGGAAGAGACAGTCGAGCGGAGAGTACCGGATGGGAGGGAGCCTGCAAGTATTAGCGATCAATCTGCAGCCATTCCCTCGAAAACTCACCTAACCGTCGCGATAGATGCTATCGAAAACGGAGCAGAACGGCGAGGTAGGCGAGGATTTCGAAGAAGACGGTCACCAGCCAGAAATCGTCGTCCTCCTCCCGCCCCCCGCCTAGTCACATCTCCGTCGTGTCGCTCACGATGGCCGTGGGGGCGGCGGCGTTGTTCAGGCGGTGGTGGAGGGCGCGCGTGGGCATGCCGCCGTGCGTGAGGATCCCGCCGTTCCCGTTGTTGTTGGACGAGTCCTCGTGGCCGGTGGGGCCGTTGGACTCGTGGGCGGGGATCTCCGAGGTCGTTATGTGAGGTATTTGGTGGTGCTTCACTTGACTGTCCACCTCCGTGGTTATGAGTCTGTTAAGAAAGGACATGAATGAGGGCGAGGACGGGGAATGCTGCGAGGTGTTGAACGCGCGTCTAAACGAACAAGCCGGTCGGATTTCGGTCTTTGGATCGGGCGGTGCAAAACGAACGAATAAAGACGATTGTGAGAACCGGCAAGAAAGTGCGCTCTTTGCATGCTGTTGAATCTTCCTGTTTGAGTGCGTGCGGGAACCAGCAAGAATGACCAAGAGTGAACGCTCACTCACCTCGTGGTCGTCGTGTTGCCGCCCAGCGAAGTGGAGCCGCTCGTTGGCGTGCGTCTGCGAGGAGTACGACTGCATGTTGCGGCCGTGTCTCATGAATCCTGCAAGAGATCAAGTGAACAGAAAAGAGCCTCAAACGGTCGAGTACCCGGCGCGGCTGCCCGGTGGTTCCGCGAGGCGGCCGACCAGCCGCCGATGGCCGGCGGGGCGGCGGCCGTCGTGGTCGTGACGCCCGAGCCGACTTGTCCGTCTGATCGGACGGAGACGAGATCCTCCAGCTGCTGACCCGTTTGGTTTCGATAGTCCACTTGGTTACCCTCCGGCTGCAACACACGACTGAAGAAGGGCAAGAGAGCGGGAATGCTCACGGCTACATCGTACAACCCCCTCGCTGTCCTCCGCTGGTTGTTCGCCCGCTTCTTCTTGTGGCGAATGCACATGTGCACCACGAAGGCAAACAGGAGGCAGTAGGCGAGGACGGTGAGCGCGATGAAGCATAGCCGAATGTCGCTGATGTAGTCGGAGATGTAGTGGATGTCGTCCGATAATCTGTTGAACCTCACACCGGCGTTACTGCAAAAAGATCGTTATCTAAGAGATGATGAATAACCACCCTCTACCCTCAGTTTTTCCCCACAAACACTCAAACAAACACAAGAAACACAGCAATAGAAAGGACTAGCAACGAATGCCCGCTCATGTACCTTCTCTTCGCGACTCCAGTTAGCACCTCAAAAACAATCGACTCCTCGCTCTCTCCTCGGTGCGGCCCAAAGCGATCGTCCATTGGATTCGCCCCACGGACCGCCGACTACATGGACGGCGGGCGCGAGTCCTCGGCTACAACGAGCAACAAGCGAGACGTGCGGCCGACAAATCGGAATGCGCGAAAGTGGCCGAATTACGAACTGCCTCCAATTCCCCCGACATTCCACGTACTCTCGTTTGTATTTCCGAATGAACAAAACAAAGAAGGCAGGCCGGAAGGCTAAACCCACGTCTCTTCTTTTAACACTCGCCGAATTCAGCGACCATTCGACCGTTCAACAAACGAAACGAAAAGAAAGAAGCGACCTTTTAATCCCGATGTTTCATGGACGGATGAGGGGAGGAAACGAGGCATCAGCGAGATCTCCCGCCTTCTCCAAATTAAGGCAATGAGGAGGGGCGGCGGAATGCCGCGGGCGATGCAGCAGATGGCCGCATATCCGCCGAAATAATTGGGCGAATTTTGTCTCCGTTTTTCCGCCGCAAACCTCGAATAACAACGCTCGTTTTCGAGTGTTTATGCAGCAGAAAGGGGAAGAAGTGAATGCCCGGCTTGCAGGCCAATTATTTCCTCCCGCTGTGGAACGAACCAACGGGGAGGTGGACGGAGAGCAGAAGTCGAATCAACCGCCCTCTCCGGCCTGCAAACTCCAATTCCTGCCGGGCGGGGAAGAGGGGGGCTCCAATCCCCCCGATCTCTCAGAAATTCATGAAGCCGGCCGGATTTCCAGCGGCCTCACGTCAACCCGAAAATCCACCTGCCGCCCGTTGGGTTCGGAAACTTCGAAGACGGAAGTCGAATCCGCTCGCTTCTCGGACGCCCCGGGCGGCATCGTGATTTGCGCCCGTCGGCTTGCGGCTGCCAAAAGAAATGATCGATGAGGCGTCAAGGAGGTTGTTGCGGGCGGGCGGCCGGCCGAGCCCAATTACTCGCCGCCCCCTGAGTGGCCGCTCGCTCCCCGCCCTTCAGTTCGCTGATTGTTCCGCTCAACGATCACGAACACCCCTCTCCGTTCACCACAGCAAACACAGCAGTCCACTTACGGGCACAATCGACCGACGAAGAAGAATTTGCACATTCGAGGGAGCAAGAGAGCGTTCTTTTGGGCGGTTTGTAGCGAAGAAATGAGAACGCTGGACCATTTCGGAGGATTTTTCCATCTGCCCGTCCATTTTCCCGCCCAATTGGCTATTCCGAAGTCGAATGGACGAATGGGAAGTTGCTCTCTTCATTAGACCGAACGAGGGAGATCTGTGCTTCCAGCGGACACCACGCAGCTTCGTTCGATTCGAGCAATCTGATTTTTCATCCGCCCAAGGGTTCCTTTCCACGTCCAACCCACCGCTCCCTCGCATTGCCCACCGGCCGGCCGCGTTTGCAGACGGTCGGCCGCCCTCCGAAAATAACCGCCGAACTCGTCGGCCAACCCAAAGGTTGGAGCCCCCGTCCCTCACCGAATTATTCATCGCGACCTTCGGAACACGAAGCAGCGCGGAAGCAGCGAGGCGGCGAACTCACGTACCCGATCACCGACCGAATGCCCGACTCGTCGATCGTGTAGCTGGAGTGCAGTTGGCGCGAGTGGCGGTGCATCTCCTCCTCCTTCGGATCGTACGGTAATATCCGCAGAACGATCGGAACAAACGGCAGTCGTTTTTGAGCGAAAGAAGCGACTGGCGGCCGGGCGGGCGGTCGACTCAAAGCCACGAATTCCGCGAGGAGATGCCGAAAGTTTGAATTCGAGCAGGAGTTTTTCCCCTCTTCATTACGCCGCGCTGCCGGGCGGTGCAAAACTCGCAATTGGATTCGAACTCCGCAATTCGCCGGCTACCGATCCAAATTGAATTCGCGGAACGAAGAAGTGGGTTCGGGCCAAATGGAGGAGATGCGCCCCGAATGGCCGCAAATTCGATTCGAAACGGACCTCCCAACGACCTTCTTCCACTCTTGGATACGGAAGGAGGCCATTAACACCGAACAGAGAGGGCAGATTAATGCTCGTTGTAGTACGAGAAAGAGATTCACACATCACAACAACGAACAGGAAGCACATCCAACACTGACGAGGGCCATTTGTTTCTTCCGCCTGCTCACAACCTACCCATCTTTCATGCTCAGGGGGTGTCAATAATCCATAGGCTCATCCGGGCCAACGGAAGGATCGGCGGGACCTCGACGCCGGGCGGAAGTCCACGAGCTCAAGCGGCGAAGTGCGGGCGGCGGAGATCGCGCGGCGACATCCGAAAAGGCGGCGAGCGGCTCGAATTTCTTTCGATTCACTCCGATCCGAGAGCGGCAATCGGAAATGCGGGAAATTAAACCCAAAGGAGGCGCGTAAGTGGGCGAAAGGCGGAATAAACGAAGAAGAAAGAATGAATTGGAGCAGAGGAACTTCAGAAAAGCGAAAGAAGGTGGTGGGTTGGCTCCACAACCTTCAAGAGAGTGTAATGCTGGCGGAAAGAAGAGGATTCCCGATCCGCAGCCACAAATCGCCCCTTCCGCCCATTTGCACCGGAAATTGGGGATTGCGGCCGGCGAGCGGACGAAAGCGGCCGACCGGCGTGTTTCCGGACGCGGCCGACGAACCTGCCGCCCGTCGACGTCACGAACACAATGGAAGTCGAGAGAAGTCGGAGGGCACAAAGGCGTGAATGCGAAGCCGCAAGCTCCAAACTCCTCGCAAAACCAATGACCCCGAAGATGCCCGACCTTCCGGCCGGCCGCCACGTTCCCGCATTGTTTCCGCGCCCAAGGCGACCGCCGCCCGTCGCGTGGACCGCCGCAATCTTTCTTCGCGACGCCCCAAAAAGATCCTGGCGGAAGAGTCGACGAGCAAATTAGCGGAGGGGATTACCTCTCGAAGCAACAATAAAATCCAACGGTTTCGGCTGCTCGTTGCTACCGGCTTCTCTTTGGTGGTTATTGCTTTAGACAACGTAGCAAGCAAAGAAATGTCCTCGAGCAGATCATCCTTCCAACCAACCCGGATGAATCCAAACCAAACCGAACCGAAGAAGAAAGAGGATCCCGCGGGCGCCAAGCGGCGGCCGGAAGCAGGAGCCAACCAAAGGAAGGGAGATCCCCGCGAAGTTCTCGTTGACGCCTGCCGGACAACAAGCGGGCGGATTGAACGGCATTCAGCGACGAAGAGCGGAGAAGGAATTGAATGGCAACAATTAGCGGCAGCGACCCAATTGCCCACGAAATCGGTCCTTCCGGCAGGCGAGCGACAAAGGCGGCCGAAATTAAACTTTGGACAAAAGCCGCAAATGGAAACGAAAGGCGGGAAGGCGGCGAACAAACGGCCGGGTTGATTGGGAGAACCCAAAACTGGACGTTCGGAAGCGGAAAGACGCCCAGCAATTGGATTCCGAAGACGATCGCTGGCGCCTGATTGGAGGCACAAACTCCCTCGTTTCCGGCCGGTGATTGCAGGAGAGAAACGGGAGCCGACAATCGAATAAACAAAACAAAAAAGTGAATTCGGGAGTAAATTTTCGCTCCAAACGAACCGCCGCCGCCGCTCGTCCCGATTGACGTGGCCGGCCGACAGTCGGGGCGTCCCCGCGGAATTCCCTTCACGAACGAACGAAGAAGTTGCGAAGAATCGCCGGCCGAAAGCGGATCGTGAGAATCGCCCGGCCGGAAGTCAGGACTCGAAAAGGACGTTCTTCTTTCCATAATTGGCCGTGAAATGGGCGTCACGTTCAACGACCGAAAGTGCGCAATTCCCCCGAGTTCAATTCGGGAACGAGTGGGCGCTCCACATTGAAACGATTCGATTGGAGGCGTTTTTCGAGCAAAAGCCGCCGAAAGCCGCCGATCCGAAAGCAAAAGGCCGCAAATGCAACGGCAAAACGGGGCGCCGACCGAACGGATCGAATTCCTGCCCTGCCGGACGATCAAGGACGAGGCGAAAGGCGGCAGGAAGCCGGGTGGAAGCTCCTCGTTCGTCGTGGTCGTCAGGTGTCGGCGTATCGGGTTCGAATCAACGTCCCCGATCTTCACACCTTCAGACCGACGGAATGAAGCGAACGGTCGGCTGCTTGACGTCAAGCGGAGTAGACGGCCGCCATTCGACTCCAGCCGACCGCCACCGCTCCCCCAAATTCGATTTGGCTCCGCGGTGTTGGGCGACGAGAAATCGCGGCCCGGACCGCCCCGAGGACAACAAACGAAGTAAAAAGAAGAAAGGCGGCAAGCGCGGCGTGGAGGAGCGGGGAAGATTACGAAGTTTTCACACCGAGCGCCGTCGGCCGCCGCTTGGGATTCGTTTGCGCTTCAAATCCGCTCTCTGCATCGGCGGCGAGCGCCTCATTAGCCGCTCCAGCGGCAAATTTTCGCACATTTTTTAAACTCCGGAAAAAACGGGCCGAAGGGCGGCGGAAATCCGGCCGCCCGATAGTTCCGAGTGGAAAGCAGAAAGAGAGCAAAAGGAAGAGGAAGTGGAGGAAAGGGATGTCCGGTTTCGATTAGAGCCCCCACCCACCACCCACACGTGACCCGTTGACCTGATTGGATTCGTGGCAGAAACATGCGAGTTGAAGGAAGCAAACGAGCGACTGTTGACCGCAAAGAACGAGGGCGACAACCAATTTGGCGGCAAACAACTGGAGGGCCCGTCCGAAGGGCGAATTCCGTCGCGGAGGTCAAAACTCGGCCGACTGCCGACGGCCGCCGTCCAGTCGGTCGACTTCGCGTCCCGCGGCCGCTGTCCACTGGACCGTGAGGCTCGCAGGTGTCGCGGGGGGCCGTCCGAACGCCCCGGTCGGGTGTTCATTTAAAATTCGCTTCGAAATTGGCGCCGCGGGGCGTCGGCCGTCCAGAAATCACACTTGGCGGCCGGAGGGTGATGAAAAATGCACAAAAAACCGAAGGGCCGTCGGCTTCGACTCGATTGGCGGCCGCAAATTGGAGCGGCGATGCGGGAGCACGAGCGGCGGGTCGGAGGCGCGAGATGAGCGGCCGTGAGCAGCAACGGCATCCGTCTCTTCCGCTTCGTTTCAAACATCACGCACAACACGTGAACCCGAAACTCGGCCGCCCCCACTCGACTACAACACACGGAGGGCCACACGGACGGACGACGAGTACAAACAACTCACTACCGCTGCAGGAAGGCGGCCGAAGACATTTGGGTTCTTTGGTGCTCCTCGGGCGGTCCACTCCATCACCTTCGGCTCACATTCTGCAGAGAAACGAGGACTGTCGGCTGGAAGGATTCAGAACACAAACACATGCGCGAAACGAAGGAGCGTCCAGCCAGCGGACATTCCGGCAGCTTCTCGGCAACAAAGCGGCCAGCCGGACAGCCGCCGACGACAAACGAGCGCCGATTTCTCGCCCCAACTTCCGGCCCGCTGGAAGGCGATAGAAATTCGATTATTCGGGCGACGTCTCGCTCCCAATCGGGCCGCGACCACCGCCTCCGCCTTCCTCTCGCGCCGAAATCGCTTCTTTTCGCTCCGCGAGTCCGTTCGCGCCGTTCGGCTTCTCATTATGCGCGCAGCCGAGGACGAAGCGAGGAGATCGAAATGCAAACAAACGCCCTTCACTCCCTCGTTTCAACTCGTGGCACTTGACCTTTTAGCAAAAGAACAACCGAGGACACCGCCATCGAACATTTGCACTACAATCCACTTACAACACTCAACACACGCCAATCATTGAATCTTTTCATCCCTCGAATGCAAAACGAAAAGCAAACCCACGAGATGAAGCCGTCAATGGCCATGTTCTCCATCTGCCCGCCCTCGAAGCGGGCCAGGGCGGCGATCTCCGCCCTTCGGCGCGCGTCGGCCGTCGATTCGTCGAGCGGGAAGGCGGACGGCGAAACGGCGGCGGCGGCAACTGCGGAAGCGAAAGCCCGGACGCTGAACGATCGGCAAGATTGAAGCGACTTTCCGCCAAACCCACCAGTTGGAGCCGCCCTTCAGGCAGGCGCGGGCGGCGCTGGCCGAGCCGAGCTCCGCCCGGTCGGCGAAGTCGGGCGCTCGATCGGCGGCGAGTTGGGCGCGAATCGAAGCGATCGGAGGGACCGGCGGCGTGCGACTCGAACGGGCGGCCAAACGCGGCGTCGTGGGCGGCGTGGTGGAAGGGCGGCGGCTGGTTCGTCGGCGGCGCCGTGCAGCCACGCGATCAAGTGCGGATCGACGGCCGCTCCGAATTCCTCCGCGTAGTCGAGGAGCGGCGGCTGCGAGGAGGCGGGCGGCGAGTTCGGTCCGCTGCTTCTGCAAACGAATCAATGAAGGGGTTATCAATAGGAAGTGGGCAACAATCAAAATGAAAGGATGTTTGCGACACGCAAGGATTGAACCTAACAGGCGATTATTCCCGCCTTCTTCCCCTCCGTAACGAAGTGAAAGCCAGCAGAAGAGAGCGAAGTGACGAACAAAAGCGGCCTGATTGTGGGCGCCCGCCCGACAGAAAGAAACGTGGAAATGGCATTTCGGCGGCCGTCCCGAAGATGCGCGGACAAACGGGATTTCCGCCGGCAGCCGCCCCGAACTCAAGACCGGCGGAATCTCGAGTTTCGTTCCGCCGACCCGCTCCTGCCGCCGAAATCCGAATCGCCGACGAACCGGGCGGTAAATGAGTTCAAGGCCAGGGGGCACTCGAATTCCGCCCTGCCGGAGGTCAAGAGTCAACCGAGCGGAATGGGAGGAAAATAATCAAGAGACTTCCGAGAAGTTCCTCCTCCTTGCAGTCACGTGCCCGAATGTTTCACTCCGATCCGAAGACACGCCCAAATGACAGCCGGGAAGCGTGCAACAGCAACAGCAGCAGTGGCGGGAAGACGGCCAGAAGACCAATGCAACAAGAAGAAGTGGAAGACGGAGCGGAGGGAAGTTTTAATTAGCTAAAAGCATCACCGACTCGAACTGTCGGCTCTGCTGTTTGCTCGCCGGCGTCCTTGCGGGGGATAAGAGGCGGGGCCGGCGGGCGGCATTATCCGCATTCATTTCATTTAGGCAAATGACTCCCTAACTTCTCGCTCGCTTCGCCGACATCCTCGGAAATGCATGAGGTCAGCGCGAATTCCGCCCGCCCGCTTCCGCCGCCTTCGCATCAAACAGCAGCATCCCGATGAGGGAAATTAACGCCCTCTTGGACGATCACGTAAGAACAACAAAGGGTAGAAAGTGGACAACGATCTCCAGACATCCTCCTTCTAATCACTAGCACGCAGTAAAGAAAGGAACGTCAAACGAATTAAAAGATCTACAATGGCCGACAACCGCCCTCTACGGCGGCCACGTTTGCACTCCTTTCGGGCGCGAATTTGCGACACTTTGCGGCCGGAAATTTTGCTCGACAGTCGGGGATTCCATTTCAACGCCCCACTCGTCCCTCGCTCCACCTTGGCGACCGGCCGACGGAATTCGGAGGTCAATTTGGCGCGAGCGGGAGAACGAGACGAAAAAGCGCCCGTTCCGCCGCCCCAACAATCGTCGTTTGATGAACGCCGGGCGGGGAAACGCGGCCGACGCAAAGAAACCCGCCAATTTCCTCAATCAAGCCGATTTGTGGCCATTCGGAGGAAGAGCGGGGATTCCCGCCAGCCAAAAGGAGGTTGTTTTGTCCACCCGACAATTAGAAACACGCCCCGTGCCCTCGATAAACAACCTGGGCGGGCCGAAAGCAGTCGAAAAGATGAGAACACGCGGGATCTCCCTCCGCACTTCCCGCCCTCACCATGGAATCAGGCGGGCGGGCGGGCGGGCGGGCGTATCGACGGCCCAATTCGGGTCCTCTCGAATGCAAAAGCAGAACAACAAGTGGGCAACCGGGCGGGGGATGGCGTGCATTCGATCGATCGGCAGAACGGGCGGCTAAACGAAAGAAAGAAGACGGTAATCGTCGCCTTCCCGTCTGCAACGAAGGACGAAAGGCGGAAGCCGGCGGCCTTCTTCACGAACTCTTGGGCGGGAGACCAGTGGATGACGACGGAGATGCCCGAACGAAAATATCGCTCCGCTTATGCCGCCCGTCCAAACGGTCGCCCAAGAGCGGCGGCGTGTGGTCGGCGGAGTGCAAAAAGGGCGTCAATCCTCACAGTTCGCTTCCTCCCACTTGAAACGAGCACGACCGAACGGAGTGGTCGGCGGGATCACGCGCAACCGAGGTCAAATTGCGGCAGGCGCCCGCCCGACCGCAAAGCCGGCGGTCGAGGGGATCCACTCGGCGGTCTACAGAAACCACCGGCAAGGTCGTTCGGCCTCCAATTAAACAAAAATCCACTCGTTCCGTTTTGATTTCCGCCGCTTCACACCCGCCCGCCCGAATGGCCGCCATAAATCGAACGAGCTTTCTTTCCGCAGCCGCGAATCGCAGCGAGCGTTGCGTCAAGAATCCCGAAGAAGCGTGCGGATTGGCCGTCTTCTAAACAATCGGCGGGCAATCCGGAGGCCGGCGGAGGGGCGAGCGAACGGGCGGAATAAACAAACGAGCGACCGAGCGGTCGGCGAACACGACTGGCGGTCGGGAGGGCGGGGAATAAACATGTTCGAGGAGGGCACCGAAGGACCCGCCAGAAGAACTCCGATTAAGACCATTGAATTCGAAGAGAAAAGGAGGAGCAGTTGGAATCGAAAGAGCGGCCGGAAATTCGAACGCGAATCCAAACGGCGGCCGCCCGTCCAGCCGGCGGACCGTAACGAAGCGCTCGCTCGCTCAATTAATTTCTGCTGCGGCTGGCGGCCGGCTGGAGCGGGCGGGAGGTCCTCATGCTCGTGGACGAGTGCACGAAGGCGGTCGGTGGGCGAAATCGATAGACGGCGACGATCAAAGCCGCCGGTCGCCTCCGAAACGAAAATTGCCGGTTGACCCGAAAGTGCGCCGGCCGGCCGCCCGCACTCGTCAGAAGTTTGAAGGACTTCGGGGGGCAAAAATTAGATGAATGGAATCGGCGCATTTGAAAAGAAGTCCCGAATTTCGTCCGTCGGCCCGCCTTTCGACACGCCCGCCGTGTTCCTTCGGTCCTCCCGTCCGAGTG
Source organism: Aphelenchoides fujianensis (assembly GCA_024699865.1). Taxonomy (NCBI): domain Eukaryota; kingdom Metazoa; phylum Nematoda; class Chromadorea; order Rhabditida; family Aphelenchoididae; genus Aphelenchoides; species Aphelenchoides fujianensis. Next base: position 299,669 of record JAMPIO010000052.1, on the reverse strand, counting down.
GAGCGAGCAGAAACCACGAGCATGCAAGCTGAACGGAAGATCGGCAGTAAACCAGTTGGATCGCCGAGGATCGTCGAGGATCCCAAGGAGAGTCGAGGCGGAGCGGAAATTCCGACTTCTCGCCGTCGTGCCGCCGCCGGCCGGCCGGAAGGAGGCGACGCGGAGGGGTGGCGGCGGCGGAAAATGCGATAAAAAATCGCGAAACGGCGCGTCCCGTCCGCCGGCCGCCCGTCCATGAGGTTCGCATCGCCACGGACGAACTCTCGACGGGCTCTCGGCCCGCGAAATCAAACGTTTTCGGCTTCTCCAGGAAAAACCGCCGAAGGGCCGCGACCCGGCGCAAGACGAAAATCGACGAAGAAACGAAAAGACGGCCGTGGACGCGGAAAACGTTCCGCCGCTTGACGAGGAGGACGGCCGGCCGCGCGCTTCGAACGAATTTCGATCATCTTCGCTAATCGACGAGCCGGCCGGCGGACAAATTGGGGCGGCCGGGAGGTGCGAAGAGCCGGGCGATCGGCGAGCCGGAACGAAAAGCCGGCAGTTCGGAGAGGTTTGCCCCGAACGCTCGGCCGTCCGTGGTCGTCAATCAGCCGGAGGGATCGATCGGTTTGGCACTCCGGCCGCCGCCGCCGATTGCAACAGCGCCAGCCGGGCGGGCGGGCGGGAGCAAAAATGAGTGATCGCAAAGAAACAAAAGCGGCCACACGAAAAGAAGCCCCGAGGAGGTGTGAAGCGACCATAAAATCCACGAAATCCCCCAAACGACCGCCCATCGCCCCCTTGCCGGCAGGTGGAACGCCCGTTAACGAGTGGCCATCAAAAGGGCGGTAGAAGGGCGGCAAAAGAAAGCGGAAACTTACAGCGACTTCAGCAGCACGCGAGAGATCAACCAACCCGCCAGTTTGAAGGCCCACCGAGCGGCCGGCGGCCAATCGGCGGCTATTGAGCAGAAGCGAGAGGACTGAAACGGGCGGTTAGCTTCCTTCTATTCACGATCGATTGGAGCTCGAACGAGCTAACGAAACAATCAACAACGCGCGTTTCTTCGTTCTCTGAGCGGTAAGTGGGAACGTGTGAAAAAGAGAGTGACTTCATAAGCAGGCGGCCAGCAGAAACGGGCGAGAGTCCCGCCCGGCCGGTTTATCGGCTGTTTGAAGTGCGGTAAATTCGGTGGTCGGTCGGGTGCGGGCGGGAGGAGAAGCAGCGCCGGCAGAGAACATAATTTCTCCATCGGGACGAGGCGATACGCAACTCGTAAGCGCCGCCCGACCGCCATTGTCGCCCGCCGGCCGCTCGTTGTTTTTCGCAAATTTCGTTTCGGCCATCAGGCGCGGCGGACGTCGCGGCCGGCCGGTGCGGGCCGAACGAGTGGACTGCAGGTGGGTGAGAAGAAAGAGGAATAGCTAGATGACTCCTTATTGACCGCTTCTTGTAGCCATCTACCGTCCGGTTCATCTCCTGACTCGAATGCTCGAAAGTAAGTTGAAACAAAAAGCCTTCCTCTTGAGCGGTCAAAATGCCCGAAATCCCGCGCAAATTCGAGGGAAACGCGGCGAAGGGCGACGGCCGCCCGACTTCCGCCCGAAATCCCCGCCGCTTTCGCTCGCTCATTTGAACGCGGGCGGCGGGAAGACGAATGAACTCGAGGGCCCGCAGCGGCCATCAGGTTCGAGCCGGAGGTCGTCGAGGATTCATGGAAAACGAGTGATGTCTTCCGCAAACGAGAGCAGGGAATCTCAGAACACGAACGAAATAAACGGAAGGAAGTAAGGGAAGTCCACCTTGGCCGACAGCCTTCTCCATGCTTCCCCACTTCTTAATTACGAGCATTCAGACGGCCGAAGACGGAGCGCGGAAACCTCGAAATCGGCGGGAAGCGGGCCGAGTGGTCGCGACTTCCGAGTTGTTTATCGACGGGCGCCGAATTCCCCAATCGGGACTTTCGGCTCGTTTTTCACCCGCCCGCCCGAATCGCCCGTTGAGTACGCGGCGGTGAGTTCGCCGTGGCGGCGACTTGAAAGCGGCCGCAGAAACGAGTGGGTGAATCACGACCCCGGCCGGCCGGATGTCCTCGACAGGAGGCCGCCGATCGTTGACGCAAATCCCCCCGAATCCACGAGCTTCGGGCCCGACCGGTTCACCGTGGACGGCAAATCGAATCGGGAATTATGCAAACCGAAGCCGCGAGTGCTCCTCGTCCGCCCGCCGGCCCGCAGCTTGCTCATCGCGCTCGACGTCGCGGACTTCCGGATTGGCGGCCGGATTTCGAAGACGCCCGCCGGTTGGTCGGCGATGGCGGAGGTACGGGCGACGTCCAGAAGCGGCAAATTGGTTTACGAATGGCCACAAGAGACTTTCGACTCGGCTTCTGCTTTCCGGCCACCTACTCATGTCCACTCAAAACAATCGAGGGTGCGGTTGGACGAATAAGTGAATCATGCTAACCACTACAAAGAACGAATGTTCTGTTCTTCGTAAATTAATCGTCACCTCGAAGCTAGTAATAAGCCTGGTTAATCCCTTTATTTCAATTCGATTAAAGCAGCAGTCGGAGAAGGAAAGCAACTGGGAGGATGATGCTTGAATACCCGCACTTCTCATCCATCGTCCGGAAATCATCGCTCTAAACGGAAGGCTTTAATGCCGTTCTTCTGCAACTGGAAACAAAGAGAAGTGAAAGAAGAGTGAACGACGTACCCGAGTTGATCCTCGAGTGTCGCATGAAGGCGGCGGCCGGGTGCCGCGAACTCCGACTACTCGCCGTCCAACCGATCGGCGGCTGCGGTCCGCCGGCCGTCCCGCCGGTGGCGTTCGAAGTGGCGCCCACTTGACTGTCACTTCGAACAGAAACGAGGTCGTCCGTCGCTCCAGTTTGATTTCGGTACTCGGCTTGAGGCTGCTCGTCCTGCAATCCATTCAGTTCAAGAGAAGGCAGAGGGAAAACGCCCACCTGGTAGTCGTACTGAAGACGGGGCCCGGCGTGTCGTCGGCGATACCGCGACCACCGCTGGACGAGGACGAACAGCAGCACCCCGTAAACGAGGACGGTGAGGGCAATGAAGCAAACGCGGATGTCCTTCATGAGGTCGCTGATCGTGTTCACGTCGTCCGTCAGCCGCCCGAAGCGGATGGCCGCCGAACTGATGAAGTTGTCGATGTTCGCCATCCCGTGCAACGGGAACGGCGGCAGGTCTTCAAAACGCGCCAGAATGGACGATATCGGGTGGACTGGTCAAAAGAATCAAGTGGAGAGAACGTGGACGATTTGAAAGGGAGATTCAGCGAGAGGAGACGGTTGCAGCGAAAGATGAGTGAAACATTGCAAGGGCCAACAAGAACCGTGGCTTCCTGAAACGAGTCGTTTAAAAAGAACGCTTACCGAAGCGTAAGAGAAGTGTAAACAACACGTGAACCCGGCAAACAATCGAATTTACGCGCAAAGAGGCTCCGGAGATGAATCGACGGCACTCAAGAAGAATCGATTCCTCCGTCCAAATGGACCGGCGGTTCGTCCACCCGCCGAAATTCCATTTGGATTCACGGCCGCCCGAAATGAAATCAGACCTTCGATAAACACGGCGAGTGGCCGAAGACGCCGTGCGGCCGGCGGATAAAACGAGCGGGAGGACGGTCCAGTGCGCAAATCCCAACTGAACACGCGACTCCCCTCCTCTCCTCCTCTCCTCGTCGTTTGGGGAATGAAGTGGGTCGAGGAGGAGGTCAAGTTGGAGGTCGTTGAAGAAGAAAGTTTTAATTAACAAGTGGGAGGACGCCGACTGGCGGCCGCAACGGCCGTGACTCCTGACGAGGGCGGGAGTTCGCAAGTGGGAACTTTAATTGAAATCGACGACCACCGAGGACACAAAGAAGAAAGAAAGGAGTGGTGGAATAAACACCCTTCTTTTCGCTCGTCGCCCGAAAGCGCCGACCGGAAGCCCCGAAGCGGCGGCAGGTGGATTCGGCCGCTCGTTTCGATTCCCGCCGGCCGTTCCAAAAGAAACGAGCGGGCGGAAATGACGACTGAAGAGAAGCGAAGACCCCAAGAAGGCCGCCCTTCGCCACGTGCGATACAAAGCGCAGCGTAAGCAAGGAGCCGCAATCGCAAACATGAACGGCTTATGAAGTGAACGTACGAACACTTCTAACAGTTGTCCTTTTGTCCAGGAACGACAAAGGACGATGACTAAGCAGCGAATTAATTTCTTGCCTTGGGCGCCGTGAGCAGACGGCCGGTCGGTTGGACGAAAGGGCGGCGGTCAAGTTGCTTTTAAACGAGAAAAGCGGCGAGCAAGAGGAAATTTACTCAACGGACCAGAAATTAGTCCGAAGAAGCGGCGAGGGCACGAGTTCAATGGGGCGTAAATGAAGTGCCCACCCGTCGTTAATTCGTGCCCCGAGCGGGCGGATGTCGTCCGAGGGAACTCGACGGTCATTTCGACCACTTCGAAGCGAATCGAAAAAGAAGGCGGGAGATCAACCGTGTTCCCGCCCTCCACTCCGTTCGGCCCACCGGTTTCTCGAGCTGCAGGACGCGCGTAACCGAATTAGCGCATCCTCCCGCCCGCCTGCCCACTTTTTCGCCGTCGGAACAAAAGAAACGTCGAGATTGGCGAAAGTTTGGACGGCGTCTTCCGTTCGGTTCGCCTTTTGTCCTCCGGCCCCTTTCCGCTCTTCCTCTCGCCCTCCTTTCCTTCTCCCCCTCCTCCTTTCCTTCTTTCGGCATCTTCGGGAGATAAATCGGCGGTCTCCAGAGGCCCGCAGCCTCCTGCACGCCCATTTCGTTGCAAATCGGAACAAAAAAGAAGATTCTTCCGACCGAAGGTGTCTTCCGTCACGATATGAACTTCTGCGGCATGAAACGTACCGCGGGCTAAAACGTGGTGAATAAACAGAGATGGAGAGACGGACGTCAGCGGACAGTTCACGTCGCTAGAAGAAACAGTTGTTCTTGGATGAATGAAGTGAACTAAACCGCTGGTTGCGCAATCTAAAGGACGCTGGCCGACCGCCGCTGCCCGCTCATTTCCGCATTTCTCCTCCGAACGAGTCGGCCGGATGTCGCTGAACCACGAGTGCCGCATTTGTGTGCGCCGGCTGCCGATCACGGAGATGCGGCAGCTGCTCCCGTGCGGCCACCTCTTCTGTCGCGAGTGCACGACCATCTGGGGCGAGATCTCGAAGGTGAGCGTGAGAGTGTGGAAGGGATTAAAGGGTGTCCTTTCAGATCTGCCCGGCGGCCAACTGCTCGTCGCCGCTCAAACTGCCGCTGGATATGAAGTGGAACTCGTGCGACAACCCGCTCTGCCTCCACCGCCTCCTGCCGACCATCGACCTGTACACGCTGAGCGGCTGTCGGCACGAGTTGTGGTGAGTTCTTCGTGCTCTCGTTCGATCCATGCCCGCCTTCCAGCACGTTCTGCTTTCAAGAGGCGGCCGCCGAGGAGCGCATGAAGTGCCCGCTGCCGCTGTGCGGAGCGGCGATCCGCGCGGAGGACCGCGACGAGTGCGACGGCGGCTGCAAGCGGCGCGTGGACCCGCAGAAGAGCGTGCTCACGATCTGCTGCGAGGCGCGCTACTGCGCCGAATGTTTCGGCCGCCTCTTCGATGCCAACCACGCGCCGCCCTCGTTGGAGTCGAGTGAGTGCCCGGAAGGCGACTTCTCTCATTCGTTCGCTTGCAGAAGACCAGCGCTGTCCGGCCGGCCGCTGCATTCAGGCGGACAAACGGGAGCACAAGAACCGCCATCGCAATCGCTGCGCCCTCGCCCCGGTGTCGCCCCTGTCGCTCTCCAAGTGCAACGGCTATCCGGAGTGCGAGCGGGAGGCGTTGCGCAACTTCCCGTCGGAGATGGAGTGCGACCACGAGGTGTGCCTGAAGTGCGTGGACCGGATGATTGGCGAATGCTTCGTTAGTGACTCCCTGCCCATGTGCCCCAACGAGCAGTGCCGCCTGCCGTACCGCTTCGAGTCGGTGGTCGCCCTGCGTGCTCTGCTGCCCGAACGGGCGAAGTACTTCGCGGGCCTGCAGTTGGACGTGCAGCACGGCTACGCGCCCATCCGCGACGACTCCATTTCGGCAGGTTTTCCGCCTCCTTCTCTCGAATGCGGGTTATTCAGAACACGGAGACGCCGCCCAACTACGTGGCCAAAAACCAACGCTTCACGATCCGCTGCGGGATTTCGGAGGACGAGGAGGGACCGAAAGTGATCACCTTCACGCGCGACTCCACGCTCGGCGAGTTGATCCGCGAGATTCGCCGCGTGCTGCGCATCCTGCCGACGGACAAAGTGGGTTCTCCCCTTCCTTTCCATCTCCACGCCTCTCCTTGCAGGTGTACGGCTACTTCGTGCAGCGGCCCGAGGGAGAGGACGAACTCCTGCCGCTGAATCCCGCCTCCGCCGCCCGCTCGCTGTCCGAATTCCGCTTCGAGGAGGGCACGATCATCATCGTCGATCAGAGCGGCATCGTGATGTTCGTTTCCATTCGCTCCCACTCGTTCGAATGTCCGCTTCAGGTCCAAGAGCGGCGGGAATCTCTTCCGCTTCCGCGATTGAACGCGAGTGTGAAGGGTGGTCTTTTCGTTTGTGTCTTCTGTTTTCTTCGTCGGTGAATAAAAGGACGTTTGAGTCACCCTTTTTTCTTGGAATGTCGAGTGTCAGCGTCGTTTGCGGGCGAGTACATGCAAGCAGTCGAAAGCAATTTTCCTTAAGGATTGGGATGCGAAGAGATCCGCCTTGCGATCTCTCCGTTTGGTCGGGAGACGACGGGCAAGAAACTGCCGAACTTCAGAGTGGGCGAGAGACTCCTGATCGAGAGAGGGCGGCGATGTTTCAAACGGAGGAGAGGCGGCGAGCGATCGGCGAAAATAAACATTGGAAAGGGAGGACAAGAAGACGTAAACATTCGGAGATCGAGGGTTTCGATTAGTAGCGGGCATCTGCTTCGGACAGGATTTTCTCTTGTAATCCCTCCCGCGCGCACGGACGAATGAGTTCCGCTGTCTCGTCGACCGCTTGGGAACCTCTTTGATGGGTGCGCTCGCCGCTTTCTCTCGCTCGTTAACGACGCGGCGGGAATGTTGCCGAACGAACGATGAAGTCGGCGTGTTTTGATTTAAAAGGGGCCGATTGGAGTGATTTGCACGCCCGGCCGTCTGATTGATTTCCGCCGCCAAACGGGCGGGAAAAGCGTTCCGTTCGGCGGTTGCGGAGAGAAGCGTTCCGCTCGGGCGGGCGGCCGGTCGCTATCGCCGCCAAACGGGAGAGCGGGCGGGCGGAAGGCGGCTGTTTGCAGGCCGCCGAGGCGTTTTTTCGCGGACGCCTTTTGCGGCCGCGGCGGACGAACGTCGATTTCCCACTTTTTCTCCGTTCATTACAGCTTGGCGGTGATTGCAGGATGTCGGGCAACGAAGCGGACCCGATCGTGGTCGAGGACAACCAAGTGGCGGCCGCGAACGAAGGGAAGTCGGCCGAAAGCCTGCGGGCCGTTCCCAAGCGCGCCCGCTCGCCGCCCATCGAGCCCTCCACCCGTCAGCTTCGTCCCAAGAAACCGAAGGTACGTGGATTCTTGCTTCCGTTCCACCCTTCATCATCGCTTCTGCTCGAATTTCAGGTCGAATGTCAATGCTGCGCCGGCCATGCTCCGGCAAGCCATTCGATCGACCACAAGGAAATCCGCTTGGAGTCGGACGGCTTCGCGTGCGCCAAGTGCAAAGCGGAATTTGCCCGCGCTTACGACCGAAACGCCCACGAGCGCTCAGTACACGGCTATCTCCGTCGGACGAACAAGTGGAAGTACTGGGAGCGTTTGGGACATCGCGTGGCTGTGAGCGCTCTCTTCTCTTCCTTTCATCTTCGGTTTGACTGTTTTCAGGAGAGCGATGCCTGCGACGACCAACAAAACAAAGAGGTAGGAGATCTTTTTCCCGTGTTCTCCTCTCAGCTGCTGCTTTCAGTGGACGTGTCCCTATTGCTCGTTGAAGTGCCCCGCCCAAGGCCGGAGCGTCCACCTCCACACGCACTCGTTCATCGGCGGCTTCAAGTGCCACCTGTGCGCGGCCCGCTTTCGGTACTCCCGGGCTCGCGACAAACACGAACGGCGGAAGCACCACTACGAGCGACCGCCGGCCTTCAAGAGCGAACCTCGAGAAGGGGCCGAAGTGAAGAAACCTCGTCGTTTCGTTCGCGCCGTGCACGAAAAGGTCGGCCCTTCTCGTTTCTCTTCACTTCGTTTTTTCTAGCGACCTTGCCGCTATTGCGGATTCGAATACCTGCTGATCCACGTGAAGCAACACGAACGGATCCATGTGCTCGGTCACGGTCACAAGTGCCACGTGTGCAAATCGGTGCATTCTTCCGCGTGGAATCGGAATCTTCATGAGCGGAAGCTGCACGCGTACGATCGTCGCATGGAGCAACCGAGCGATGAGCAGCTGAGCAGCAAGTGTTCCATACGTCTATCTTCTGCTTCCTTTCAGACGTGCCACCCGCCAATCGAGCAGCCAGCCGATCCGTCCACGAGCGAACTCCAGCCGCCCAGCTTGAAGATCACTCCTCCGATTGCGATCTTAGAGGCCACGCGCTCGCCCTCCACGAGCTCGATGCTCGAAGTGCTGAAGCTGCTCCAAAAGAAGCCGACCGTTGTGTACTTTGACGTTGACCACGTGAGATCTTCTTCCTTCTTTTATGAGAACGCCGCCCTTGTTCAAGTGCCGCGAGAAGTTCGGCAAGCTGCCCGTGAACTTTTGGATCAGACAACCGGCGCTCAAGATTATCGTCGTCCGGAGCAATTCGGCCGCCTTCAAGGAGGTCGCCTGCCTGCCGCCGCCCGTCTGCACGGCGCGCATGAGCCGCGTGGAGCTCCCGCGGTCGGACAATCGAGACGCTTTCGCCCACGTGTTCGCGAAGAAAGACGCCGCCGAATTGGCCGCTCGGCTGTGCCACGAGATGGACGCCGGCTTGCTGTTCGCCGAATTCGCCGCCGAAGTGCTGTCCGAACTGGCCGTTCCGTCCGCCCTGCTCCTCACTTCGGACGCCGACCGTGAGTTTCCACCAGCGACCGACTAAATGCTCCTTTTTCTTTCAGGAGAGTCGGTGGATGTCAATGCGCTGGCCGCCCACGGAGTGCACGTGTTCTGATTTGAAGTGCTGTTCGTTGACTGTTGATTGTTTCGAATAAATCTTGTTTCGTTTGGTCAGGGCAACCATCTGAACGACTCCTATCGCTCTTGCGTTGAACGAAATTCCAAAAAGAACTCGTCCGTTAGAGCGAATGAGTCCGGCGTGGCCTCTCTTTGTCGCCCAGCTGTTGGTCGCTTTTTCCGCAACCCCATTCACTCGCTTCCCGTTCCCTCGCTCATGCAAATCTCCGCTTTGCTCTGAGTCGATTCGAGCAGCCGCACGCATTCCAGTGGCCGGCATTCCGAGGAAGACGGCCGGCAGTTCTCCGAGAATGGTGGGTGGACGGCGGAAAGGAGCATCAATGGCTTCTTCCCGTTGCAGGTGTCGCTGAAGGAAGTGGACGAGTGGCACCTGAAGAGCGACTTCAAGCGGGAGCTGGAGACGCTGAAGAAGGTGAGTGCCCCCGCTCTTCCTTCGATCATCCGCCCCTCCAGCTGCACGAGCAGGAGCCGCAGAACGTGGAGGTGCTGTGGCGGCTGGCGCGCGCGCTCTACGGCCGCATCGCCACGCTGGAGCACCGGAACGCCGCCCGCCGGCCGCTCATCGTCGAGGGCCAGCGCTACGCGGCGGAGGCCGTCCGGCTGGCGCCGCGCCACTTCGACGCGCTCAAGTACGCCGCCGTCCTCACGGGCAGCCTGTGCGAAGTGAGCGGCACGGGCGAGCGGATCAAACTCGGCCACACGTTCAAGAGCTACCTCGACCAGGCCATCGCCCTCAACCCCAAGGACCACGGACTGCTGCACATGCGCGGCCGGTTCGTGTCCGCCCACTCCGCCGACCCACTCGCTTGCAGGCTGCACTACACGGTGGCCAACCTGTCGTGGTTCGAGCGCCGGCTGGCGGCCACCTTCTTCTCGCAGCCGCCCACCGCCACGCTCGACGACGCCCTCCGCGACTTCCTCGAGGTGGAGCGGCTGCGGCCCGGCTTGTGGCCCGAGAACCTGCTCTTCCTGGCCCGTTGCTACGCCGGCAAGAACGACAACAAGACGGCCGCCCACTACCTGAAGCTCGCCCTCAAGATCGAGCCCGAGGACGCCGCCGACCAGGAGGTCCTCGACGAGTGCAAGAAGCTCCTCAAGTCCGTCTCCAAGTAGCCCGCTGTGGTCCGAAAAGGAACAATAAACTCCCTTGTCGGATGCTGCGGCAACCTCGGCCGAATGAATCGTTTGATTGGGACGCGTGATTCGGTGGGTCACCGTTTAATTAACGCTTTAATCGATTCCACGCGATTCATCAAGGATGTGTCTCCGGTCCGCTATAAAAGCAGCAAGCAATTAGTCGTTTCTTTATTCCCTTCACCAAGATGCGTCTGCTTTTCATCCTTCCGCTCTTCTTCGTCGGGACGCTGGCCTCCGGGCGGCGTTCGAATGAGGGATTGCAGTGGCTGCCGATCAACCTGGAGGTCTTCTGCAGCAAGTTCTCCGATCCGTCGACCACGATCAGTACCCAGGAGCCCGAGGAAACAACCACCGCCTCTATCACCGAACAGACCGCCCCGACTACAACCGAGGAGTTCGGCGGCTGGAACGAGACGGACGCCCCGCTGACCACTCGCGGCAGTCTGCGGGCGAACGAGGACCCCGACTTCGACTACACGCAAGTGGTGAGTCCTCCTTTGTGAAGCAGTTGATTGTTGGCCGTCTGCAGGAATGGGAGCTCTACGAGTTGGCGTTGAGCGGCTGGAAGAGGGTGTGGAGCGTGCGGGCGGATCGGTTCGGGCGCATCCGCAGCGGCCTCTTCGTTCGTCCCACAGGCATCTATTGGCAGCGGTTGTGAGTCCAGAGACATTCCAGTTATCAGTTAATTCACACCCACTGCTTTTCAGCAGCCACAACTGCACCCCGAAGCGGGAGATCCACTGCAACGGGGACGACACAGCCGGCTTCGAGCTGCTGGAGCGACTGCCCCTCGCAACAGAGCCCGAGATTCTCAACGAAAACGGGCCGCAAACCACCGCCCACGGATCGGGTCACTTGTGCACTCCGCCCGACTTCCGCCTCGCCTTGGAGGACCCAGAGGACAAGCTGCGTGTTTGCGCTTGAGCGGATGGATAAACACTGTTGCATCGAACGTTTATTCCAAAGAACACGCCAAGAAGAAGACACGAAAGAGGAGATTAGCGGTCCTTGCCGGGCAGCAGGGTGGTGATCGTGTCGGTGGGCTGGAGGCTGGGGCTGGCGATCGTGCTGGCGGCCTCCTCCTCGCCGCCGACCACCTTCTTCAGCAGACGGCGCTCGTTGCCCGCGGCCTGCAGGTCGCCGGCGAGGCGCGCGCGCTTCCGATTGCGCGCCCACTCGGCGTCGATCTCGGCCGCCTGCTGCTCGAATTGCTTCCGCTCGGCGAACAGCTGCTGCTGCAAACGGACGAGTGGGGAGTGGGCGGGCGGGCGGGACTCACGGCCAGCGTCTCCAACTCGTCCTTCAGCTGGTCGGTGGAGTCGACGAGCGTCTGCAGCTGCGGGCTGAGCTCCTGGTAGGCCGCGTAGATGTAGTGGATCTCCTCTTGCAGGGAGCGGAAGTGCGCCTGGCTGCGCGCCCGCAGCACGCACAGGTACGAGATGAACGTCATCTCGACCGCAAACACCAGCGAGAACACCACGGCGAACACGACGTGCAGCACCTCGGACTCTGAACGCGCGTCGAGTGAAGGAGGGCGGCCACTCACCGTATTTGAGCTTCAGCGGCGTGCCCCCGACCTCCGCGAACAAACCGGCGACCACGAGCAGCACGAGCGGGAAGCGGAGAGCGGCGGACATCGCGGAGCGCAAAAAGATCAAATGCGCCGTGAGGTGAGCGGAAGGGCAGACCGTTTGTTTCAGCACACTGGTCATTCAAATGTTCGTTTCCGTTGCCCAAAGATCCACTTTCTTGTTCGCTCTCTCCATACACCGCCCATCTTCGAGCACTCGCCCCGTTTATCCACAACAAGTTTCTTTCTTTTTACGCATTTCAGACATCTTCCGACCGTTCGGACTGCAATTCGCACGCAAAACGGTACGCGCGGAGGACGACGTGCGTGGCGTAGATCGAAAGCAGAATTCCCACGAAGTAGACGCACGCATTCACGATCGTCACATTCCGACAGGCTGAACGGAAGCAGGGAGCAAAAAGAATTCCAGGAAGCGGTCAGAAGAAACGAACCTTCCTGACTGAACTTCGTGTGCGTGTCCCGCTCGATGTTCTCGGCCACGAAGTGCACGTAGAAGCCGGGCATCCAAACGAGCATGGCGATCAAAAAGAAGATCACGAGTGTGTAGAACGCGATTCCGAGGATCTAAAACGAATGTGGGCAAAAGCAAGAGAAGCTCTCACGTTGATGATCACGTAGACGAGGTAAAAGCAGGGCCGCCTGCTGAACTGGGCGGTCAACAAGAAGGCGTAGTTGACGAGGCCGATGCAGGCGGGCACGATGTTGTACGTGAGGTTGGCGAGGACCATCGCCAACAAGTAGAAAATGCAGGCGATGAAGCCAGTTGTTCCCAAGAAGAAAGCTCCAGTGGCCACATTCAAGCAGCCGCAGCAGGAGTAGCGGTCCGAAGCGAGAAGTTCTTCGCCTCGTACCGAGTAGCTTCGAAGCACTTTCGGCATCTTGTGCTCGTGAAAGCAAAGAAGAAGACGTCTTTCTTGCCCTCGAATGGATCGAACCCAAACGTTTCCGTTTGGTTCGTGGGTGCGGAAGGCGAGCGATTCATGGCTTGTGGCTGAAAATAATTCGATTGGGATTGCGGACGTCAATCGCCCACCCTCGGCTTTCTTTTCGGTTCGAGCAAACAAGAAGCGAGCGGAAGAATTCTTTCGGTTCGCTCTCGCGCTTGTTCAAGAATCACGCCCCCACCTCCCACCTTCCCGCCTAATCGTCTCGAAGAAGAGCGGGATTCTGAATTCGAAATGAACCCGAAGACGGTCGGATCGCGTGTTCCATCGGCCTTAATTGCCGGCCGCTTCCTCCTGCCCCTAATCCCCCGATTTCGGCGGCCATTTGGGCGGCCGACGGGAAGGTCGAGAGTTTTGACTGTCTTCTTTCTGTTCTTCAACTCGGGCCTTCAAGGAGGTGAAGAATGGTGAGTTCAATGGAGACAAGTAAGCATTTTTATGTTCTTTTTTAGCACGGTTGGGTGCACGAGAGCCTCCGCCAACTGATCACCCGGAAGTACGGGGCAGATGTCTGGCAGAAGATTCTGTGCGTTCTTTTGATCGTTTTCTTGAAGTCGAACGGTTTAGCCACGTTGCGGATTTCGATGAGGGCGCCGAACGGGACGAGAACAAAACCTACCGAGACGAAGAGACCTTCCGGTTGGTGGAGGCGATGGCCCGTGCGATTGGTGAGTTCTCTTCGCTTCTTCGTCCAAACGCTCTGTTTCTTGCAGGCGTCTCAGTTGAGGAAGTAAGTGAGCGATGGCCTTTTCAGTTGAACGAGGAGTGATTAGGCGTGGGAGATGTACGGCAGTTTCCTCATCCAATACACGATGGAGACGGGCTGGGACGAGTTGTTGCGGGCGATGGCCGTCGACCTGGAGGGCTTCTTAAGCAACCTGGACTCATTGGTGAGCAGCTGGACAACAAGCATCTCTTTACTTCCTTCTTCCAGCATTATTTCATCGACCAGGTGGTGTTTCGCTCGCGCCTCAAAGGCCCGTCTTTTCGGTGCGAAGCCCAAGCGGACGGCTCGCTCCTCCTCCACTACTACTCAAGAAGGACTTCTCTGTTCCCGATCGTGAAAGGAGCCATTCGGGAGCTCGCCCGGCGGCTCTTCGGCGCGGAGATCACGATCGAGATGGTCGACAGGCGGAAGGACGAGACCGACTCGCTCACCAAGGAGCACGTGATTTTCCGCATCACTCAAGTGCTCTCCACTCAATCCTTCCTTCTCTAATCAATCCTTGCAGTCGGAGGGCGGACTGCACGTTCAAGCGCCCCGTTTGATCACCACGAAGTACGCGGCCGGAGCGGAATCGGCGGAGTTGGTCACCGTAAACCCCTAAAAAGAAAGAGCAAACCCACCAATCGTGTGTTCAGAGTTCCGACGGCTACTCGATCACGATCACCGACTTCTGCCAGGCGTTCCCGCATCACTTCTGCTTCAATCACAACCTGACAATCGAGCATGTCGGTGAGTGAAGAAAGGCAGCGGAAAGAGCTGAACGAATTGTTCAGGGATTCACATGAAGAAGCAGTTTCCGTTCATCAAGCGCGGCGAGACGAAGCTAACGGACATCCTGCACTTGACCCACCCAGAGATCCCGCTCACCTTCGAGTCGATCTCCACCTTCCGCAACAGCATGTTCGTCTTCCAAATGAAGGAGGCGACGAAGGCGTCGGGCGGGCCGGTCGTCGACCTCAGCATCTCGCAGTTTCCGATCACCCTCAAGGGGGCGATGGTGACCGTTGATGAGGGGCGGCACCTGATCTTCATGTGCTCACTGAACGTCTCTTCCATTCGGGAGCTGATGGACCGGAGTCTCTTCATTTCGGACATCCAACGACACGATTCAACTCGCGATTTGATCATGTTGAATCAATCCCGCCTTTCCGTTCGTTTCTTTCCCATCCCCTCCGGTTTCATTCGGCTTTCAGCAAATGGAGTTGAATCGCCGGCTGGAAGAAACGACGAGGAATCTGAAAAAGATGGCAGTCGAACTGGAGGCCGAAAAGGAGAAGACGGAGAACCTCTTGTGTGAGCTGATGCCAGCGACTGTCGCCGAGAGCTTGCGGCAAGGGAACACGGTGGAGGCGTCCGAGTTCCCCGAAGCCACGATTCTTTTTACGGACATTGTAACCTTCACGAACATCTGTGCTCAGTGCACGCCGTACGACGTGGTGAGCAACAGTGCGGAGGGTCCTGACTTCTCTTCCTTTTTGAGGTGAACATGCTCAACAACCTTTACCTGCGCTTTGATCATGTGGTCGGGCTGCACGAGGTCTACAAGGTCGAGACGATCGATAAGTGCACCTTGCAGCCACAAGCACTTTCTGTTGTTTAGGCGACGCGTTCATGATTGCGGGCGGCTGTCCGAACGAGTCGCCGCTCCACGCCGAGCGCGTGCTGAACACTTCGATCGCGATGCTAATGGAATCGAAGCACGTGCACTCGCCGATCACACAGCAGCCGATCAGGATTCGCCTCGGCGTGCACACGGGGCCGGTGGTCGCGGGAGTCGTCGGGATCAAAATGCCGCGTTACTGCTTGTTCGGAGAGACGGTCCACGTGGCCAATCGAATGGAATCGACGGGCGTTCCCAATCGGATCCACGTGAGCGAACTCACGAGAAACTTGGCGTTGAACACGAACCCCGGCTTTCAATTCACCGACCGCGGGCAGGTGGAGATTCTCGTCTGTCTTCTCTTTTTCTCCCCTGATCGTTGCTTGTGTGTTTGAAGGGCAAGGAGCTCCAACTCCACACGTTCTTCCTGGAGAAGAACGACCGCCGCAGCGTGTGGGAACTGTGCGGAAGAGAGCGGCTGCCCGAACACTCGCTCGACGGCTACCTCGAACTCCACCGAGAGGTCGGCGTTGTGGACACGAAGAAGACCGCAAATTCACCAAAGGCAAGCTTCTACGCCCTTTTCACCGTCCGATTGCTTTTCAGACCAACGGTTTCATCCCGCCGAACAAAACGGCGAACGGAACGGCCGGCTTCTGCTCGCCCGTCTGCAGCATCCTGTGATCTCGTTCTTGCAATACAGCGATCGCTCCTTATCGCTTTTTGTCCGCGTGTTTGTTCAATAAACAGCGGCATCACTTCGATAACGCGTGGAACACAAAACAAACAATGAACATCGCATTTGCATCGCGCGGAAACGAAACGCGCTTGCGGTGTTCCACGCTTTTCGCTCGCTGCCAGTCGATCATTTCTTTTCGACGTTCGTCCCGCGACCGCCGGCCTCTGCGATTCGCTGCAATGGCGCCGACGGCCGAGAACCTGCCGAAGCCGGGCGAAGTCCTCGTGACGCGCGCCAACGAGTACGAGGTGGGCAGCGGGAAGTGAGTGGGCGGGAAACTTACTTACTTTCAGATCATCAAACTGCTCGGGAAGGGCGGCTTCGGGGCGGTGTTCGAAGTGAAGAGCAAAGAGGGGCACCACTTCGCGGCTAAATGCGAGACCTCGGACGTCAAGAAGCAGGCGAGTTCTCCTTCCTCTCTCTTGCGACCACTCGCTTCTTGCAGGTCCTCTCGATGGACTGCCGCGTACTCCGCGGGCGCACCTCATCAAGTCGCCCCACTTCTGCTCGCTAGTGGCCCGTGGCAAGATGCCCGGCCGGTTCCGCTTTATCATCATGAAGCTCGTGGGCAACAACCTCTGGGAGCTGCGAAACCAACGGCCCGACCGGCGCTTCTCGTTGAACACTTCGCTCAAGCTGGCCGAGCAGTGCCTCGTGGCCATCGAGGACCTCCATCGTGAGTCCTCCCTCCCGCCGTCCTTCTGACCTCCGCTGCAGGCGTCGGCTATCTCCATCGCGATATTAAGCCGGGCAACTTCTGCATCGGGCGACCGGAGAACAACGAGCACCACATCGTCCACTTGCTGGACTTCGGGCTGGCGCGGAAGTTCCTCATGTTCGTTCTTCGCTGCGCTCCTCTTACTTGTCGGTTTGCAGGAACCTCGTCACTCGGGACCTCCGAATGCCGCGCGCTCAGGCCCCGTTCCGCGGGACCACTCGCTACGCGTCGCTCGCCGCCCACCGCGGGAGCGAGCAGAGCCGCCGGGACGATTTGGAGGCGTGGTTCTACATGTGTGTGGAGTGGACGGCCGGCTCGCTGCCCTGGCGTCGACTGCGCGGCGGCGACAAGGACGAGGTGTGCCGAATGAAGGAGGAGGTCCGTTCGGGCGACGCCTGCACCGACTTCCTCGCCGAGTGCCCGCGCAGAGAGTTCCTCGCCATCATGCAGTACTTGGATCAGCTCGTCTATCAGGCGGTTCCCGACTACGAGTTCCTCTACTACTGCTGCCAGCACGCGGCCAAGGTTCGTTCTTCTCTTTCAACAGCCACTAACCGCCGGCCGTTTCAGCTGAAGCGAATCGGACCGCACGATCCAATCGACTGGGACCTCGACCATCCCTACACCGGCCCCGGGAAGGAGGACCGCGACAAGCGGATCGAACTCGTTGCCCACGACGACGAGCTGCAGGAGGAGCCCACGCCCACCACGGGCAAGAGCCAAATGTCCGCCGTCCAGCCGCCGAAAGAGTGAACCCGTTGTCTTCTCGTAGTGTAAATCGAATAAACAACAGCGGAGTGTTGTGGTGGAGCGATGAAGATACAAAGCCCTGCATTTCGCTTAAGACGTTTACAATCTCCCGCTCTTTTCTTTCCATCAGCGACCACAGAAAGCAAGGAAATTTGAACGGGGCGGCGTTGCTTGCGTTACGCGCGTTAGCAGGCGGTGTTGCGCGGTTTACCACCGCTCTTGGAGCGGCAGTAGCAATCACCGCGCTGTTTGTTTGGAACTCTCATTTGGGAATCCGTTTTCCTAACGCTCTACGTTTGCAGCAAGATGATCCCTCGTTTGCTGCTGTCGGAAAAGAAGCCCAGCTTTAAACCCAACGGCCAACAAGCGCTCTTAAAGCATTTTCTGATCGTGCGTGCTACTGAGGAAGGACTCAACGCGAACGGACCGGATTTTCTTTTCCACCGTTCTGCTCATCGGATGCGAATTTTACGAATTTTTTTATGTTCCCGATCGTATCTTTCGGCTTTCTTCGGTCATAGCGGAGAGCACCAGCCGAAACTCGTCCTCCAAACGCACAGCTTCTTGGCAGGCAGACGGAACGAGCGATTGAAGCTGGCAGTAGGAAGTTATGACGCCTCAATCGAAACGATGTCTCGTCTGCTCCGAATTGCTGCTTTAAATTCTTTGTTCCTAATTGTTCAGTGTTCTCCGACGACAAATGAGCAACTAAAGGAATGGTGCACGCTTCTTTCTCCACTGAAAGGCAAATGTCTCTTTGACATCATTAACCCACCTAATCGCCGTTTAGACCATCGCAGCTTGGAGTTCATCAACCTGAACATTCTTGCTTACCCCTCAACAGCGGTAATTGCTCACGTTCTGCAAGACTTCTTGCCACAAAACAAAATTTCTACTCTTTGCTTGCGGGCTCACGGTGCTGCACGTTTCGCTCCTCGTCATGCGGCCCTGATGGAAGAAGTGCGAATTCGTGCCTGTGGAAATGAATCGTTTTGTACGCTACGTATATTCGTGACTTTACAACGCAAGGTATTTGCAGCTATGACGTCTTTATTCCGTATTCCAACTCGCGTTCTCAGAGCCTCGACCACATTCCAAGCATTGGCTGCAAATGGACCGTAAGAAAGAGTAATATAACAGACGACAGCGTCTTTGTTTTGTTTAGATTCCTTTTGAACGAAACCGTAGAGACGGCGATCATCAACGTGTCTTGTTTGAACCTGGCGCCTGCGATCTCGTCGATTTCGCCAAACGGTCAATACACTTCTGCTTGGAGCGAAGAAGATAGTCGGGACATCCAAAAAGCCATTAAAAATCTCCGTCCTTTGACCAAGAGTGGCGTTTTGGAGTTTCACTTTTTAAGGCTTCAGCTAAACGGCGGTGGAGTGAGTCGCTAATTATCGCTTCTTCTTGCGCTTTAACTCAACGTTGTTGCAGGCGCAATCCCAAGCGTTTAGAACTATTGAGACTCTTATTAATCGGTCTCTTCTTGTGGTAAAATGGGGAGAAGAAGCGGGCGTCGAATTGAAACGAGTGGTTACTGTGATTGAAGTGCCCCCAGCTCGACTATATCCCGTATACTTTTCATTACATTAAACTATACGTATACCTCTTCGTATTTAGGCAGACTACAATCAAAATCTGACAATCGCAAAGCACTACTTTGCTCAACGCACGGAGTTTACGCTCGTGATTGGTGATTTTCCAGCGGACCTCACCGCCGCATACAACTGCGGCAGACTGAAGATTGTAGAGGCTCAGATTCGTCAAGTGAACTGCACCGAAATGATCTTTCTGTTCATTGATGTTTGCCGCTAATCAGCGTAAGCGATTTATTGCAGCGTTGTAATTTTTGTTTATGTACAATAAACGAATAAAAACACACGACTACAATAGAAAAGGAGTATTTTTGGAAGTGGTCGTTTGAGGTTTGTTTCTGCGGTTGCGTATGCTCGTAGTAAACAGAAAATAAGCCGCGGAGCGGCGATTCCGATTGGATTCTATGGTGGTGGGATGAATTTGAAGATATAACGCGAGTAACTAAAGACAGGTAGTTTTTGATCAGAGGTAAACAGTTCTCTAATTGCCCCGCAGGGACGGTCGGAAGACATGAAAACCGGTTGGCTAACGAGCTTAGATCGGATGTTGAGTGGGTGACCGGCAACTGAAAGAATCCCAAATGTTTTTCGGGTTTGCAAGCTGGCCGGAAAGCCGACCTCCGCGAACGCCCCCGACGAGACGCAGAACATGGGCGCGGCGGCGGCGAGCTCAACGACCGGCGCCCCGCCGAACGAGGCGGCCGGCGGCTCGAAGGATCCCGTGTGAACCCCGACCCGCTCGAATAAACGTTCCTTTCGATCGATCACGAAATGCATTCATTGAACACAAAAGAAACACCGATAGAAACAACGTGGTAGGGAGGGGTTTCACTCTTGCTTGGCCTCGTCCAGCGCCTTCCGGACCTTCCGCAACAGGGACACGTGATCGTCCATCCACTTTCGCCTCGGCCGGTGCTCGTTCGTCTTCCGCTCGCGGTCGCACAGCTGGTGGGGCAGCGGGACTGCAAACACGCGTGAACGGACGATAAGAAGGCGGAAGGACTCACTCGGCCGCTCCTCGCCCAGACTCGCGTAGAAGAAGCTGGACGTCGCGATCTCCGTGTCGATCAGCTCCTCCAGCGTGCGGCAGGTGGGGCGGCGGCCGCGGAAGGCGATCGTCGCGTGGCCCTGCGCGTGGCCCAGGATCGCCCCGTTCACGATGAATTGGATCCGCTCGAGCACGAACGCGTGCAGGCGGGTGCTGCAATCCGAACGAGAATATCTAATCGTTAGAATGAGGGCACTCACAAAAGACCCTTCATGTCCTCCTCCACGTGGGCCAGCTTCTCGTTCTCGTACTTGTACTCCACTTTGGTCAGTGCCTGCAGAGTGTCCCGGTCGAGGCCCTTCTTGAGGATCGCCTTGAGGTCCTTGTGCCAATAGAAGCGGACGATGTCGCGCATCGAGTTCCGCACCAGGCGGTCGGCGAGGTGGAGCTTCCGCTCGCGTTCGTCCAGCAGCGCCTCGTAGTGCGCGTACGGGACGTCGAGCAGGGTCTCCTGCTCAGGGCTCTCCAGCAACTGAAAGCAAGCAGGTGACAGAAGGAGGCCAAAAGGAGGCTGACCGGCTCGGTCTTGTCGCGGAAGGAGAGCAGCTTCAAGTCCTCGGCCAGTCGGCCCTCCGCCTCGACGGACGGCCGTTCTTCGCCCAGCCGCAACGAGGCGCGCTCCTTGATCTCCTCGGACGTCTGCAAGAAGCAGGTGAGAAGAAACAAGCGGGCAGAAGGACGTGCGTGAGGGAGACTCGCTCGTTCGATCTGCTCGCAGAAGGTCAGCGGGAACTGGGCCGTGTAGCGAGGCAGCGGGCTGCCCGACCGCTCCGGCGAGCCAGTGGCCGTCTTCGTCTGCAAGCGAGAAGAATGACGGAAGACAAACCGGTGGACTCACTTCGGGGAACGTGCGTGAGGCGAGCGACGGCGTGGAGAGGTCGTGCGTCGTGTCCAGCAGCTGCAAACGGGAAGAAAGGCGGAAGGATCAAAAGACGGGCGAAAGAACGCACTTCGGTGATCGAGTGGGTCGCTGAGGCCATCGATTGGGAGCGGCTCCGCCCCGTCGACGCGCCCGTCGAGCTGCGGCGACGCTGCTGCCGGACGGGGATCTTCGACTGGCTGTGGCTGCGGTTCGTGTGGCTCCCGTTCGAATGGCCGCCGTTCGCAGGACTCTCATACATCGTCTCGTCCAGCACGTACGAAAAGGAGGGCGAGACGGTCGAACGGACGGACTCCTTCACGCTCTCCGACTGCTGAACTCGACGGGAAAATAACGGGAGGATTCTTTCGGACTAACGTGCTCACTCGCCTGTCGGGCGGAAGAATTCTCCACGGACGACGCATCCCCTTTCGATTGGTCGTCCTCTTCCGTCGGCTTCGGATCGGCGGGCGTCTCCTCGTTCTCGTCGACGTTGGAAGCGGGCAGGTCCTCCAAGCCGCTGGCCAACGGGACGTCCGACCGGAGGGACGAGAAGCCGGAGGCCGTCTTCTCCGGAGAGAGCGGCGGGATGTCTGCCTGTTTTTCCTCGACACTCGGCCTTTCGGCTTCCTCGTCCACCTTCTCGCTGGGCGGAGTGGCCGACTGGACGGCGGACGGGAGCTCCGAGTCGGTGGAGATCGAGGGCACGTCGTTCTCCGTGTCGCGGTTTGTGCTCCGGCCGCTCTCTGCAAACCAACGGGTGGTCTACGGAAGAAGGAAGGGAACTCACTCGGTTCGTGCAGCTGATCGATCGACCGGTTGGCCTTCCGCTTGCGGGATCCCGACTGGAGGGAAGCGAATTCTTGCGGCTTCTCCTGCGCCTTCTCTTCGGCTTCTTCCGCAACGACCGGCGGCTCCGCGTGCTCCTCGGGCGCCGCCTCCAGCGAGCCGAAGTCCAGCGGCGGCACGTCGGCGGGTGGCGTCGAGTGGTCGTCCTTTTCGATCAGGAAGAACTGGTCCTCCTGCACGTCTTCCGAGTGCTCGACCGCTTCTTCCACTCCCTTTTCGTCCTCCTGATCGCGGGCGACACTTGAATCGATGGACGTCTCGTGCTCCAGCTCCTCTTCCTCCTCTATTTCCGCCTTGGGAGTCTCGATCGGCTTCTCGCTCGGCCCACGGACGGAAGAGCGAAACGAATCGTTCGGACTGCCCGCCGCCGTCTTCTCCGTCGATCGGATCGAAGCGGGCGAGCGGGCGTTCGACTGGACGGGCGATTGGAACGACGAACTCAACACTTCGGAGATGGGGCGCGTGCGGGCGCTCGTCTGGACGGCCTGATCGGATCTGAACACGAGGAAGAGTCCACAAATCTCCGAAAAGAACTCACTTCTGCAGGCGGGCGAGCGCGTCCTCCACCCGACGGCACTCCTCGAGCAGACGGTTGCTCTCGCGCTTGTAGTCAGCCGTCTTCTTCTGCAGGGTGCCGACCAACTTCTGAAAGAAGAAGAGCAGTCAGCCGTGCCTTCTCTCGGCCCTCACCTCGTTCGGGACGGCCTTCCGCACGCGTTGCCGCAGCAGCCCCTTCTGCTCCTTGAACTCGTCGACGAGCGACCGCTTCCGCTGGTCGTCCGCCCGCTCGTCGAAGAGGTCGGGCGTCACGCGCGCTTCCCGCTGCCCGTGGAGGTCCGTCAAGCAGAGGCGCATTTTGTACGCGAGGTTCAGCGCGTCCACGCACTCCCGCAGAGGCGACTTCGACGGGCGAGGCGGCCGGCCGGTGGCTCCGCGAGACGGCCGTCGAGTAGTGGGCGTAGAAGGAGGATTCGAACGTCACGTTGGCCGCCGGCACGTGGCCGCGCGGATCGCTCGGGGCCGTGTGGCGGGCGGACGTTTGGACGCACTTCGACGCCACAACCACCTCCTCTTCCTTCTCCTGGAAGCTGCTGCAAACGAAAAAGCGTGGAATAGAAGATGGAAGGAAGAGACGAACCTCTCGAATTCCTCCGGCGAGGCGAAGTCCAGCGGCTTGTGGCGGCACTCGGTCCGCATTTCGTTCAGCTGGGCGCTCATCTCCAGCGAGTCGCGGTTCAGCTTCTCGATGATCGCGAGCGGCTCGTCCTCCGCCCGCTGCGGGCCGCGCGGCGTCGCGAAGTCGAAGCGGCTCGGCGTGAGCGTCGCGTCCGACTGGCGGCCGGGCGTCGCGAACGCGTTCGAAGTGGCGAGGTCGAGGGGCTGCGGGACGCTCGGAGCTCGCGGAGTCCTCTCATCTGAACATCGGGAGAATTCACAAACGAACGGAAAGAAACAAACCGTCCACATTCCGCAGGTCGCTGAGCACGCGAGAGGAGGGCGTCTGGAGACCGCTGGTCGTCCCCTCGCTTCTCCGCAGCGGCCGCCACTCGTTCAGCCGCTGGGCGTTCGGCGAGTCGGCGAGGGCGTCCGAAAGGAAGACGACCGGCCGTTGGATCGGCGGGGCGGCGGCCGGCGGCGGTTTCTGCCCGCCGTCTCGCTTCGAGTCGGCCGGAGTGCGGCGGGAGGACATCCGAGCAAATGAACGTGAATTAATCGAACAGAAATCCCTCCACAAATCGAACGGTAGAAAGAATTCACGGCCGTGCGACGACGCGGCAGCGGCCGAAAGCAAACCGACGCCGCGCGCCAAAATCTCCGCGGAAACCGGCGGCGGCGTTTGGCGTTTCGTAACGCTTATAAGCGACGCAAGTGTCGTTAGCTCTCATTTACTCTCAAACTACTTTTGCAATAAACACAGAAAGAGGTGATTAGAAGTCCGTTTGACAATCGTTGATATGATTTGAGGGAGGGAGCGGTCGGGAGGAGGGAAATGATAATGCGCGATCAACATTCAACAATAGAAATGAGATTAGGGGACTAGAAATTTTGATAAAACTTTCGAAAACGTCCTATTCTTCTCGCAAACTCGATCCGAACGATCAACACACAAAAGCAAAGGGGGAGAGTGAAAGCGGGAGGCTACTGGGTTACAGGAGCACCTAATCGGACGACATTTACGAACCCAGAAACCCCGAGGAGTGGACGGTCGGCTCAGATTTCGCTGAAGTTCGCACTTATGAGGCCGTAGTCGTCGACGTGCCGTTCGCGTAGAACTGCGAGACGGTGTTCTCCTGCAACAAGAAGACGATCATTGTCCGCACAAGCAAGGGAGTCCCCTCACCCAGACACTCATGATGTCCGTCACCGTCCGGGCCTTCGCCTTGCTCAGCTGCTCGTCGATCAGGTTGAGGAGGTCGTCCAAGTAGAACAACTCTGAAAGCAGAAGAAGGATAGTGTAAGTCAGTCCGATTCATCGACTTACCGAGGTCGATCGGCACTCGCTCGACATACGCGGGCGCTTGCGGGTAGGTGGGGGGAACGGCTAACCGAAGGGAGGGGACCTGCTCACGCTCTTCTGGAAAACAGCAGAGATGAACGAAGAGCGACTCCGCTCTCTCACTCAAGGAACACTCGACGTGTGGGACATTTTGTCGGTGGACATCTCGCCGTTGCTGGAGAATTTGATTCGGGCATCGAAGTGCGCCAACTCGTTCTTCGCCTGGTCGGGCAGTCGGCCGAGCGAGGGGTTCGAGACGAAGGCCCCGCCGGCGCCCACCATCTCGACACTGCCGCTCATCGAACCGGGGACATGCCTGAAGAACGGCAGGAATGAATAAAAGAGTCCAAACACAAGAACTTCTCACCGTAGTCCGAGTTCATCATCCCGTTGGACATGTCCATCGACTGCTGGTGTTGCATGTCGTTCGAGTAGCCGCCCATCGACTGCGAGGGTCCCATCATGCCGGAGTTCTGCATCATGAGGCCGGCGTTCATCTGGTTCTGCAGCGGCTGCATCGGCGAGTTCATGTACGCGTTGCTCTGAAACAGAAGGAAGTCAACCCTCGAAACGGAAGGAGGAGATGGACTCACGTGGTACGCATGCTGCGGAAGCGCTTGCTGGTGCTGGGGCAGCGGCACTTGTTGCATCTGCTGCGAGCGTTGAGACTGCTGGGCGTGATGCATTCGGCCGGCCGCCGTGATCTTCGAGTGATGCGGCGGGAGCGAATAGGGCGTGGGCCGATTGTTGTGGCTGTTCGTCGAGCCCGAGTAGTGGAGGTGGGCGGACGGAAGGTTGCCCAGGTGATTCGAGCCCACCGACTTGACTTCGGGCTGTGAATTCCACGAGTTCGGCGTCCAGGACGACTGGATCATGGAGGGCATGCTCGACTGGTGGTAGGGCATCTGCTGGGTGGCGGCCGGAGCGTCGGTCAGCAGGGCCGCGTTCACCGCATCAACGATCTGCTGTTGCTGCTGCGGCGCGTGCATGAAGGCGCGGTTCTGCTGCTCGTACTCCGAACCCGGTCCTGGAGGCAAGGGCGGTCACTTCATTCACGTGTTCAAAGAACATACCGCCAATCGGTACCGACCCGTAAGCAGAGGGCGCGTTGATCACGTTCTCAAGCCCCGACGAGTGCGTGGAGCTGACGTGCTGGCTTCCGTAGTCTGGAAGCAAAAAGTAATCACAAAGGTATGAACAAACGAGTATTCCGCTCACCTTGGCCACCCATTTGGTTCGGCATGCCTTGATTGTAGAGCGGACGGCCCATCTGGTCGGCGGGTCCGTTCGGAGTCCACAGTCGCTGCTGTTGTTGCATCATCTGCGGGTCGACGCCGCCCATCATCATCGGCTGTTGGCCCGACTGGTTGGCCATCGAGGACTGCGGGTGCATCGCGCCGATGTGCTGACCGTTGGTCATGTCCATCTTGCCGTTCGCCGCGCCCATTCCGTGGACTACTGCAAGCAAACACAAAATGAAAGCGAAGATTAAGGAAATGCGAACCTTTGCTGGGCGGGTATTGATTCAGCGCTCCGTCCGGCTGCATCCCGTACTGGCCGTTCGGGACTCCTTGTTGGAGCGGTTGAGGTTGGCCGTCTGAAGAACGAAGAAATCAGTTCCAAGAGAACGAAAGATGCGAACTCACATTGATGTTCTTGCGGGATCTGTATGAGTGGCGACGTTCTTCGGCGTGTGATCCAGCCCGGCTCCCGGCTCGACCATTCCGGGCGTCACGACCGAGTTGCTGGGCCCGGCCGGCGGCACCTTCCGATGCATCGAAATTTCGCCTTCTCGTTCGGCTTTGGCCCGCTGCGCACTGATGTGTCTGTTCAGTTGCGGCTTCGTCTCATAGTTGTCTCCGCACGTGCAGAAGAACCGCGTCATGACGAAGGCGGAAGATGGGCTTCGTCTGGCCGCCAAAGACCGACTGCTTGCGGTCGTAACGCCGACGGCCCTGCACGAGCTTTCCGCTGAAAGAAACGGAGTGAAAGATGGATAAGGGGAGGAAAAGTTCGCGATTAAAAGGCGCGCTAATCGCTGCAGCAAACGAACGAAGGAATTCCACTAATCAAAACTCTAAAGCGAATTTCGCCTGGACAAGAGATGATGACTAAAGTGATTTTGCGGGCGAGCGCGAAAGGCGGGGGCCGATCGGCAGAAGACGCCGCTTTCGATCGCCGGCCGCTACATGGGCGCAGTCTGCAAAAGGGCGGGCTTTGCTCGCATTTGCTCTCGCTGCCGCTTTCTTTTTGAAGCACCGTTTTGTCCTTCATTCGAGTCTAATAACGACTACCGTCATGTGCATCAGCTTGCCGCGAACGCTACCAAAAGCAATGGAAGAAGCAAGTTTGACGTCGCTCGACGCGCCGCCGTGCAAAAACGGAGGTGAACGCCGCAAAGGGTTTACGGTAGAGTAGAAGTCGCGGCTAACCGACGGTCCGAGCTTTTTGACGACAACAGCAATCCAGAATCGTTTCGAGTCGGGGGGAACAGTTTGGATTGAATAATCAAGTATTAATGCGGATGATCGACCACTATGAAAGGTGTGAAGGTAATGAACGATGGCAAAAGGTTGACCTTTTAAAATGTCGAGCATAAAGCAGGGTGTCACGTTTATAACCGACTTGAGGGCTGTCTGCAAATTGGTTTTGTGTTTATGCATCGCCAAGAATCAACATTCCAGATAGCAATCAGTCGTTGAACCGTTTGTTTACGACGTCCGTCTTTAGAGCCGTAAAGAGAAGCCGAGAACGCGTCCTTCGGCCTTTGTAATCCAACACCGATCGGGTTTTCAACGCGAATCGCTTGTCTGTTTGCTTATTTGTAGCAATGATACGTTAGCTCTCCGTAAGCAGGGATCTTCGATTGCTTCAAAGCGAATCAAATCGTTACATCGCAATAATCTCATGTACACAAGCAGACACGACAACATCATCAATAAATTGTTTGATTTCGTGTTTCAAATGATATTTTTGTTCTTCAATAGTATTAATTTCATTGACTGCGGTCGATCGGATCGCCGCCTGTCGAAAGCGGAGCGATCGGCGAACAAAAGAAGCCGGCGGGCGGGCGGACGGCGAAATGCGGTCAATCGGACGTCCGCCGGCGGCGATCGCGGCGCTCGTTTTGCGCAATCGGCGAAATCGTCGCTTTCCGGCGGCATTCCGCACGAATTCGAGCGAACTTCTTTCATTTCGATCGACCCCCACTCCAACCGCCTCCAATTCGATGGGAACGACCGGCTGCTGGCTTCTCGTCTTCATGGCCGCGGCCGCGTGGATCGGCCGGACGGACGGCGGGATGGTGAACGTGTGCAGCGACCTCAAGGACTGCACCTCCTGCACCCAGTCCTATGTCCACATCTTCTCCTTCCGCGAGCACTGCCGGTGAGCGACCCCCGCCCTTCCTCCTCCCACTCTCCGCCTTCCAGCTGGTGCTACTCGACGTCCACGTGCGGCGGGCCGATCGCGTGCCCGTCGGGGAGCGCGACCGCCCAACGGGATCCCTTCAAGTGTCCGCAGAAGGCGTCCGTCGCCAAGGGAAGGCGGTACACGGACAAGCTGGGCCGCTCGCTCTACGCTCTGAATCTGGCCGCCCGGCAGAAGAACCCGACCGCCTGTTTGAACGCCTCCCGACCGGATGTCAAGTGAGTGGAACGAACGAAGAGATCACTTCGATTTTTGTCTGCAGACTGCACAAGTACTACGAGGTGGAGTGCGATCAAACGGGCAACACCTGTGCGGGGATGCTGGCCGTGTCGGACGAGGCGAAGGCCCTCTACGTGATCTACAAGGGCGACAGCCTCGACAAGCAACTCTTCCAGGTGTTTTTAATCAGCAGAAGGAAGGATTGAAGGAGGATGTTCAGGAGTTCGTCCACGGAATTGCCGCTCAATTGGGCGCGTGGGAGAAGTTCGTGAACGGGACGGGAGTCGTGAGTTCTCCTCTTCCCCTTCTTTCCACCTCGTTCTCTGCAGATGACGTACTTCCACTCGGCCTTCCGCCGCCTCTTCGTGGAGGGCGGGATGAAGGAGGACTTGGGCAAACTGAAGGAGCAGCACAAGGACTACCGCGTGTGGGTGACCGGCAACGGACTCGGCGGCTCGCTGGCCTCCATGACCGCTCTCTACCTCGTGAACCAAACGATCTTCACGTCGGACCGGGTCAAACTGGTGACCTTCGGAGAACCCCGCACCGGCAACTACCTCTTCGCCAAGGCGATCGAAGCGAACCTGAACTTCCGCTATCGAGTGATCCACCGGAACGATGCGGTGAGCTCTCCTTTCTTGCCTTCTGTCGAATGGGGAGAGCTTCCAGTTGACGAACATCCCCGCCTCGATGGACCCCGACAACCTCTTCCTTTCGGTCGCTTCGGCCGAAAAGCAGCCCTATTTCTATCGCTTCGCCGTCCACTACGACAACGACATGAGCCGCGAGGGCGACCAGTTCGAGTTGTGCGAACACCCCGAAGACCACCACTGCCGCAACCTCGCGATGGCCGTCGACTTCAACGACCACCTCTCGTACTTCGGCGTGAAGCCGGACGACTGGCTGAAGGCGGGCTGTCCGAAGAGCAAGCTCCTTTGATTCCTCCAGCTCCCTACTGATCGTTCGAACCAAAGCTTCCTCTCGATTCTCATCTCCATCTTCCGCTTCTTTCGTTTATTCGCAACAAAAAGACTTCAGGCGGCATTCGGAAATAAATTAATCGCAACACGCCCACTTCTTTCCGGAGGTCTTCATGAGTGGAGGGAAGGGAGCATAAATTAGAAGGAAGAAGATGATGGTCGGAGGTTAGTAGAAGAAGCGAGAGCGCATCGACGGGTGGTAGACCTTCCGCTCCGCGGGCTTCGCTGCCACGGGGGCGCTCTGCGTGGTCGTGCTCTCGGCGGACGGCGAGTGGGCGGCGGCGGCGGGCGACTGAAACGAGCGGAAGTCATCCGTCGATCGAACGGAAGAAAGAACGAACATTCGGGCGGATGGCCGCCCACGGAGTGTCGATCCCGTAACGGAGGTACATGGCCGCCCGACTGGCTCGATAAACGGCTTGGCTGGAAGCAGAAGTGAGTAAGAGGAGCTGCTTGTTGATCTGCCCACTTCTTTCCGCTCGCAGCTTCCCGTCCGTTCGAACGAGCGACCGCCGCCGAGCAGACTCCAATGACGACCATTGCGAAGAGGACGAGTTTCCCGAAGAACATTGAGGTCAACGCTGCAAACGGAAAGGATGAGTGGAGTACCGTAAGAGTTGAGTAACCCGAGCAAGCAAACAGAAGTGAAGAAGAAGGGCGTGTGCCCTCTTTTATACTCCCGCCCGGTCCAAATGCCGACATTCAAACTCCGCCCGACGACCACGCGGTCGGCCGAAAGAAGTGCGCGGATCACGTTCGACTGTTTGCGGGCGGAAGGCCGCAGGATGTCGGCCGCCTCGAATTTCTCGTCGGAATGAGGCCCAAGTGAGAGGCGGCTGTTGTTGATTGAATGCATCAACGAACTCGTCATTTCTTTTGTAGCCCGGCAGAAAGCCGGCGGATGTGCTCATGCGCTTATTGTTTGCTTTTCACAAACGGCGGAATGTCGACCAAACACCTTTCTTCGATCTTCTTACTGCAGTCAACAGCAACAATGAATTGCTCCATCATGCACGATCGAGCGACAAAGTGTGTGGGCGTGTTGATCGCCTAAAATATTCGTCGTCTTGCTTTGAGGAAGAAAGGTCGGGATTTCAAGACAAACACGGCGGTCTGAGGAAACTCGACGCCAAAAGGATGTTTAGCCGCTCGTCCCGCACTAAACTTACGCCGCCCGAACTTTCTGATCGCCGAACGGAGTGCGGGGGTTGCGGAAGACGTCGACGAGAGCAGAGGTCGCTCATAAACGCATTTTGAGGTCAGAAACTTGGCCGTACGTCTGTGAAAGCAAAACAAATCAATCGACAACAGTAAACTTCTTGGTGTAACGTAGAACAGGAACATCGAGTCGCCTCATCGTTAGTCGTTGCGGACCGCAACTCTGTCGTCAGCATGACTCTGCCTTCAACTTTTGATCACAGCGTTTCAAGCTCCGCTCGCTTCTCAGTGTCCTTCAGATTACTTGCTCGAAACGCGTAGTCAGACGTGAGCGCTGGCAATTGGGTGTTACCCACAAACCCCCGTTTGAATGTTTCGAATTCCGCGTCGACGAGTTCTTGTTTGCTCATAAACGCCAAGCAGGGGGCTTCTCTTGATAAGAAGCCGTGAGTGAGCAGCGGCAGAAACATTCCCTCTCTTGAGCGCTCTTATTCATTTGAACTTTGACGGCCGCCTGAAGTGCGGGATGTCGGCCGTGAGAAGCGGAAACGTTCGAGCGGGCGGTCCGCAAACAAAAAGCGGAGGAGCGAATCGCGTTCGATTTCTTTTTATCGCCTCAACGATCGTCAATTGGCGGCAAGGGCGGTAATTTTGATGACAATTCGGGTGTCAAGACGTCATTTGGAGCGGTCGAGTGGATTCCGGCCGCGTTTATCGCTCGAATTCTCCCGTTTTGGACGTCGAACGGGCGGGAAGATGCGTTCTTATCGTCCTCCCGCCGGCGACCTCTTGCAGAACTCAACGTCCTCGGATTCATTCGATGCTCGTCTGTTGCTGAACGCTTTCGGCCGGCAATCGGAAAGAATTTTGATCCACCGGCGTTCGTTTAATCGTTGGAATCGTCTTTGCTTGACTCCGGGCTCCGATTTGCGGCCAAGGAAGAGCAAACAGACGGCCGTCCTCGTCCTTCTTTCCGCTTCTTGCGCGTGGAGTGCGGAAACACGTGGCCGATCAGCACGCCTTCTCTTTCCTTCCGGTTGTTTGCCCCTTCCGGAAGAGTCTGTATCCGGAGCTGCTCTTTGCTCGTGTTTTGATGTCAAAGCGGAAAGAGATGATGATTTTAGCCAGGAAGAAGGCCTCCGATTGTTTCTTGACTTCTTGACCGCATGACGTGCTGAATGATTCCTTTGACTCGTGGACTCATTGTCAGCCCTTGCGCAAACAAACAAGACGGTCATCTGTGTTCCCCCTTCCTCGTTGTTCGGGTTTGAAGGAATTCGATGCAAAGTGGGTGTATTTACGGCTTGGCACGGATTGGACAAAGGTGACAAAACGGGTGGTCTTTTCGTGCGATCCGGGAACTGCTCCTTGCTTTTTCCCACGTTCTCGTTGTCCTTGTTCCAAGAAAAGGTAGCGCCCGGCTCTGCCTACTTCCTGAATGAGCGAAATGATGATTTCCGCACTGCCCGCGGAATGTCACCTTTCCCGTTTCCATTTCGTGTCGTTCTAATCCCAATTTTGTCGCAAATTGCACTTTTTTCTCCCGCCGAGCAAGTTTCTCCTCCTCTCCAACTTATCAGCGGCGTCAGCGGCCGCCCGAAACGGCCGGGCGAAATCAAACCTCTGCAACTTTGCCCGTTTCTCCTCCGACGGGCGATTATCAGGCGGGGGTGAGGAGTGGAGGGTGACCGTTTGATTGCATTTGTTGCTCCGCTCTTCGTCCGAGAGCGTTTTGATGACATTCGGGCGTCGGTCGGCAACAAAAAGCGGCGGGAAGGCAGCGGGCGAGCCGCCTGGGAAGCGAAGGCGGTCGCCCGCCCCGCTTGCTGTGCGCTCATGTCCGAGAGGTTTTTCGCTTGGCATTGCACGAGGAGTAGCCAGGCGGGCAAGCGGGTTCGAGTCCGCGGCGAGGGGTCGATGAAGAATGTGGAAATTACCGTCTGATTCAATCCTCGGATTGGTTGGTGACTTTAATTCCGGCTGCAATTCCCGAGGCCTCGTTTTTTGCGCGTGCTTCTTTCGCTCATTCGGGTCTTCCGCTTTTAGTTTCGACTCACTCGCCCGGCGGGATGGCGGAAGGTCAGGGCTACGTTTATTGCCTGCTGCTCTACATTCTTGCTCACCTGTTCGGTGCCTCCGCGATGGTTTGGGTCGGTCTGTGGATCGACTTCAACGGATCGGGGTTTGTGTTCCAGACTGCACTCTTTTCATTCTTTTTTTCCTGCAGCTTCGGCTTCCACGAACGGGCAGATTTGGAGTTCAAATTCCATCCGATCTGCATGGCCCTTTCGCTGGTCTTCCTGAACGGCGAGGCGATGATGCTCTACCGAGGACTGCGGTTTTGGCCCAAGTACATCACGAAGGCGATCCACGTCCTCCTGCACACCGTCTGCTTCGTGTTCATGGTCCTCGGCATCCAGGCCGCCTTCGACTACCACAACTACCACCGGACGAACGGAGTGATAGCCAACGCCCTCTACCCGCACAGTTGGGTGGGGTTGGCGACCGCCTCGCTGTACGGAGTGCAGTATGCGGGCGGTCTCATCTTTTTCTATTTCCCGCCTACTCCAATGCACGTGCGGGCAGCGTGAGTGATCGTTGGAAGAATGAGCGTTGATTTGTTCGAATTGAAGGGTGATGCCCGCCCACCGCGCTTTCGGGATGCTCATCTTCGCCTTCTCGCTGGGCGCCGCTCTGATGGGGACGGGCGAGAAGAGCGCCTTCAGCCGTGAGTGCGCTTGTTAGTCGTCCTCATTTGTTTGTGTCTTCAGTGTCCTGCAAACCGAGTGGAACGCTGTGCACGGAGAATCTGTACGTGAACTTTTTCGCCTTGTCGCTCATGGGTTATGGCGCGTGCGTTCTTCTGATCGTGAGTGACGAGCAGGAGCATCACTCATTCATTCCTTTCTTCCCTTCGCTTAGACGATGCCGCCCCAGTGGATCCGAAAGCCGCTGCCCGACGAAATCCCGCCCGCCGCTCAAGTACTCCAAATCCACCCGCACCCGGCCAACGGTCACGACAACCACTGGGCAGTCGCCTCCTCCTCATCGCCCAACGCCCACGACGAGCACCACGATCCGTACAAGACGTCCCTGTAACAAGCAACTTTCCTTTCAATAGTCCCACGTTGTACTCTTGTATTTATTGAACCGTCGTGAACTCATTCGCTTTGCAGTAGAAAAAAAGAAGGATGAAAAAAGAATTGGTTTCACTGGGCCGGCGGGACGAAAGCGGCGATCCACTCGCCGTCCGCGTTGAACAGTTTGATGAGCGAGACGTCGCGGATCTTCTGCGAATTCCGATTCGGCTTCGGATTGCGCACGACGAGCTGCAAGCAGCCACTTTGACCAACAGAATGACCGGCAAGCAACTCACCTCCACGTGGCCGCCCGCCTGAACTTCCAACCGCGCGTCCACGTCGAAGGTGGGCGAGAACTCAGAATCGAGAAAGACGACCCGGAAGCCGAAAACTTCGACCGCCTGCTCTCCGTTGTTCCGCACGGTCACCACCGTGCAATCGTCGTTGACGGCCACGATCTCCAGCGAGGACGCGAGCAGGACTTCGCTCTCGTCGGCCTCTTCGACCATCGAATTGCGCAGAGTGAGGCTGCTGGAACGGGAGGATTGGAGAAGAACGGAGGAGAACTCACGTTTCGTCGGCGGGCGGAGCGAAGCGGAATTTGAAGACGAGGCCCGCTTCCTGGAACGCCTTCAGAAACTCCGTCTTGTTTCCTTTCCAGAAGAACGGCGGGTGGGTGGACAGCACGTCCTCCTTGCGAGACGCGAACAAGGGCGCCTCGCCGCCTGAAACACCTGTGACCAGAAAAGAAGACCGTCGAACTCACTCCACTCGCAAATCGAACGGCCAAACGCGTTCTGCAGCGAGGCCTCGAACGGGACCGTCGTTTCCAGCGGGACGCCCATCGCGTGGAAGTGAAAGCGGAAAGCTTACACGTTGTGCTCGGAATCCTTCGCGTACGGCCGGTAGACCATCAGTTGGGCGACGAGTTGCGCTCTCTTCTCGCACCGCTCGTCGCAGTAGAAGACGGGGCCGAAGCGGGCGACGATCCCGTCCAGATGCGAGACGCCCGTCAGACTGAAGTGCTCCCCGCGTTCCTCCATTCGACGGGCCTGAAGACAGAGAGGCGATTAAGCGAGAACGGAAGGAAGACCCGCAAAAAGCCGGTCGATTTCCCGCAAAACGGCCGCAACGGCGCGATCGCTTTCGAAACCCGCCTGCCGCTGCCTGCATGCCGTGAGAACGGACAAAGAGAGTGAGACGGGCGCCCGCAACGAGCATAAGCGTCATCTCTTTCGCATTTCGCGCCCAGACAGCAGCACCGCCAAGCCAACACGTTCTATTGCACACTGTGATCGAGATCAATCGTACGGGGACCTTTATTTGAAACAAACTCAAAATACACTGCGGAGGAAACAATCGGTCTATTGGCGTTCGAAGGCGGTGATCTCGGCCTCGATGGGGGCCAGACGGGCGGCGAGTTCCTCGTGGCGCCGCTCGAAGGCGGCCGTTTGGACGCGCGCGGTTCGGGCGCGGAGGCGCGCCTCGTGGATTTTGCGGTCGAATCCCGCCCGTTCGGCGATCAAGGGCGCGTGCTGGAGGTCGGGCTGGAAGGGCGGTCGGTGGGCGGAAGAGCGGACGGGAGGACTCACCGTTTGGGCGCGCCGCAGCTCCTCGTCGGCCGCCCGCAGCTCGCGGAGGGCGGCGCGGTGGCGGCCGACGAGCGCGAAGTTCGCCGTCCACGCGTCCTCCACTTGGCGCCGCAGCGACTCGACGACCGCCCGCCGCGCCGCCACCTCCTGCTGCAGCCGGCGGCACTCGGACCAAGAGAGGAGGAAGGCATTCGAAAGCGGAAGGAGTGAACTGATCGAGAACTCGGCACGAATCGCCGCTTTTATCCGCCCGCCCGCCCACTCGCTTCCCACGCCCACCGCGCAATCGCCCGTCGTTTATTGCGTGTGCTGAGAAAAGAGATCACTCGGCGCCCGTCGAGGCCGAGTAGCCCTCGAAGACGCGCTCCCAGTCGTACTCGTCGGCGAAGGAAAACGAGTGCGCGTCCATCACGTGCATCAGGTCGACGAAGAACTGCAAGAGCGGGCAGTGAGCAGCAAGCAGTCAGTGAGGATCGAAAAGAACTCGCCTGTCCGTAGTCCGGCCGGCTGTAGTAGTTGTAGGCATCGATGCGCGCGAGCATCTGCAACGAACAATTGAGAGGAAAATGGATGCTCTCTCGTACGTGATCGAACTGGTGGGGCAGCGGGGCGAAGAATGCGCGCCGGTGGTCCCGCCGGACGTCGAGCTTCGCGCGGAAGGTCGCTTCTTTGGACTGCTTGTCGAGCGCGGCCCAGGGCAGACGGCCGACCGCGAGCTCGACCAGCGAGTAGAGCCACGACTCCACGTCGTCCTTCGGCGCTGGAGTTTGGCGCCGGTGGTTCGCGAGGGCGCAGTAGCGAGTGGTGCCGCGCCACGTGGAGCGGGCGGGCGGGCGCGGATCGCCGCTCTCGTCCGCGTACTCGTGGGCGATCCCGAAGTCCAGCATGTAGATGAGGCGGCGGTGCTCGTGCGGCAGGCCGACCGCGAAGTTCGAGGGCTTCACGTCGCGCGACACGAAGCCGCGCCCGTACAGCTCCTCGATCGCGTGCAGCATCTGCAAGGGCGAATGAAGGAGAGGAAGAGGAGAAGGGAGTGCCTGGATGCCCACGCGGACGGCCGTCGAGAGCGAGAGCCGCTGGCCGGGCATCGCCTTGCGCACGACGCTCAGGTTGGGCCCGAGCAGCGACATGACGACGAACGGGCAGCCCGACTGCGGGTCGAGGCCGCGGTCGAGCAGCGCGCAGAAGTGGGCGCACGGCGCGACGGCCTTCAGCACGCGCACCTGAACGGGCGGGCGGGCGGTGAGCAGTCGGCGGCGCCCACCTCCATCTCGAGACTCTCCGCCCGCTCGGCCTTGATCGCGACCAGCGGCGGCAGGGCGCACTCGTCCACCACCGCCGCCTTGTACACTGAAAGCAGCCGTGAGTGCGGAGCGGGACGGCCGCCCACCCTCGCCGAAGCCGCCCTTCCCCACCACCTGCAGCAGGTCGTAGCGCACGCCCGACTCGCCCTCCACGCGCGGCAAGGGGGCAGGCGCCTGGCGAAGGCCCTCGGCGATCGTGCCGCCGCCCGCCTCGACGTCCCGCTCCGCCTCGCTCGGCCGCCCGCACCACAACGCCCGCAGCCGCCCGGCGATCGACCGGCCGCACATCCCGCGAGTGTGTGAAAGAAATGAGCCGAATGGACGAATCGAATGGAAGAGGAGTTTATCGGCGGAAGAGGGAACCAGCAGGGTGATCACTTGGCGGGCGGAGCGGCGGGAGCGGCGGCCGGAGCGGGAGCGGCGGGCGTGGGCGGGTGCGGCGTGCCGTCGTCCTTCTCGAAGGCGCAGCCCACGCGCTTCACGCCCTCCGGCTTGGAGGCGGCCGTCCAGATGGCGCGCGCCGGCTGCTTGGTCTCCTCCGAGGGCATGTGGTAGAAGGCGAGGAAGTGCTTGTTGGGCTCGGGCACCGCCTTCCCGATGAACGACACGCGGATCGCCAGCGTCTCGTCCGGCGCCACGAAGCCCAGCGGCGGCCGCACGCGGAACGCGTCGTTCGACGTGCAGCGGATCTGCAACACGACGGGCGGTGAGTAGAGGGCTGTGCAGTGATCCCCGTTGCCTTGAAGGACTGCCGCTTCTTGGTCGTGTTGGTGAGCTTGAGATCGAGGTCGGCGGGCTTCTCGAGCAGCCGGTCGCCCTTGAAGACGAGTTTCTCCGGCTCCAGCTTCATTTTGAAGTCGGGCTCGCCGGGCCGGTTCAGCAGCGGGTTGGCGGGCGGCGGGGCGGCCGGAGCGGGGGCGACTGCAAGGCGGCGGTGGGCGGACGGGCGGCGACTCACCGGCGGCGGCCACGACCACCGCGGCCGCCGGCTGCTGGGCGGGCGGCGCGGCTCCGGCGGCGCTCGCGGGCGGCGGGTTCGCGGGCGGCGGGTTCGCGGGAGCAGCGGCGGGAGCGGGAGGAGCGGCCATCGCGGCGAGCGGTCGAATGCGCCCGGTCCGCTCTCCGCTCGCCTTTTATTGCCCGGGATTTGCATCAAGCGACTCACTCTCAATCAGCCAACCAATCAAAAGAGAGTTTATGGTGCGAGATCACTGCTCGACGAAGACGGTGGAGCGGTTCAACTCGTCGCTCTTGGCGGCGCTCTCCTCCCCGTGGGCGGCGAGCAGCAGGAGGCGCGGGCTGGCCACGAACTCGTCCACGACGCCGAGCAGCAGGCAGACGAACGCGATCCACTGCAAGCGGGCGAGTGAGCGGGCGGGCGGGACTCACGTAGCCGCAGTGGAGGCCGAGCGGGAAGGCGGGCGTCGCGAACTCCGTCGTCCAGCGGCCCTCCCAGCCCGCGTGCACGAACAGGCCGCCGAGCGTCTGCAGCAGCAGGAGCACGAACTCGACCGCCCACAGGAAGGAGCTCTGAACGACGGCCGTCTTCTCGTCCTTCTGCTCGCCGCACTCACCCCGTCCTCGGCGCGCAGCGGGCGGCAGTCCTCCAGCTGCAGGAGGAACACGACAGCGATCACGAGCTCGCCGACCGCCAGCGCGCCGCCCACAAGCAGCGCGAGGAGCACGTCGCCGACGGCCGTCCACTCGGGCGCCGCGAACGCCGACGAGACGTCCGGCAGGCAGACGCGCTGGACGGCGAAGAGGGCCGACTGGTTGGCGGCCGCGTGGTCGAGCGGATCGGCGGGCAGATTGAAGGGCGGCTCGATGGCCGCCAGTCCGCCCGAGCACGGGGAGGCCGCCTGCAAGTGGGTGATCGGCGAGGAGAGGGCGGAACGAACGGCGTCCTGCTCGAACGGAGTGCACAGGTCGTGGAAGAGGAGCAGGGCCGCCAGTTGGACGAGCACGAGCACCACTTGCAGCGCGCGCAGCAGCGGGATCGACCGCATTTCGGAGTGCACGAAGAAACAAGTGAGAGCGCGCGGAAACTCACAGTCACTCAATCCGATTGGACAACACAGGCCGTATTGTTGACCCCTCTGTTCCTTTCTTGCTTGTCAATCCGCTTGTTCGTTGAGTACCGTGATTTATTGTTCGGATATTATGTGGTTTGGGCACAAACGGCGGTTCAATTAGACGATCATTGGGTGGAAGATAGACGGATGACTAAACGATTGATACGGGGCATTTGTGGGAATAAATTATTCGAGCGGGGGCAAGAGGACGAGAAGGCGGCCGGCAAGTGGGGGCGAAGGCATCTCTTTTGTGTTGATATGTACGGGCGATAAACGAAAAAAGGAAGGGGGTTTGGCAAGAAGAGCGGCTGCTGGACGAAATGCGGTGAAACGAAGAAAATCCGAAGGTCGACGGCTAAGTGCATCTCGCGGAGGTGATAGGAAGGAGAAGGGGGATGGAAAGCACGAGTCGTTAAGAGTCGAGAGAATGTACACACTCAATAATGCACTTGGATCGAGAGATGGGAACAACGGACGGCGTTACGAACGAGCGAATCGTTTGAGACGAGCAGAAGAAATTTCGATTAAGCCAGTGGGAACGACAAATCGGGTGTTGCGCACACAAAGAAGAGAAGACGAAGGTGGGAATGTCGATCGTTGTCCCTTCAAGCGAACTTGACCACCGTGCACGTTTTGCTCAATTCGGCCATCTCGCGATCGGTGAGGTCGTTGAAGAGCGGCCAGTCGCCCGCTTCCTCCCACGAGGTCGTACTCGGCGAACCGGCTTGGTCTGCGAACCAAAGGGATTAGAAGTGATCCCATGAAAGCAGGGGACTCACTCGAATCTTGTCGCTCGCAATGAACGATCTTCCCGTTGCCCGTGAGCGAGAGGCCGATCGTTCCGGTCGCGACCACCGGCGACGGGACCTTCTGCCCGTTGATCGACGTGATCAGCGTGCCCGCAGCGGAAGCGATGCCGGTGACCACCGAGGAGCCCGCCGAGAGCGTCAACTCGTTCGTCTTCGAGAGCGAGACGTCAATCTGAAGGGGAGAAAGGAAGCATGAACAGGAGAGGACGGACGAGGACTCACAGTCATTCCCTCTTGCTTCGCGCGAGCCTCCGCATTCATGAGACTGACGTCCGTATAGCCTTTGCCGCGCGCACTCATCACGCCGACGATGGTGCCCGCAACGAGCGCCTTCTGGAGGCCGTTGGCGCCGGCCGGGTGCTTCAGCTGGATGGCCTTCGGGTTGGCGGAGATGGAGGCGAGGATCTGGCCGAGGTTGGTCGCCGCCTTCACGTACTGCACCTTCGGTCTCGTCGAGCACGATGGCCAGGGCGGAGGCGTTTAGGGCGCCGAAGAGGCCACCCGACGAGCTCCCGCCGTTGGCCAGCGACTCGGCCGTCTCCAGGGCCGCCCGCTGCTGCGACTCCATCGTGGCGACGTTCAGCTTGGGGCGTGCAGATGACTCGCGCGTGCTGGAGGAGGGCCTTGTTGGACGCCCGCTGGTCCTCGTTGAGCGCGTCGAGGGCCGCTCCCGCACAACGGCCGCTGTTCAGCGCGTCCAGGAGGTCGGCCTCGTTGATGAACCCGCCGCGCGCCGTGTTCACGAGCCGCACGCCCGCCTTGCACTTGCCGAGCGTGAAGCGGTTGATGAAGCCGGTGGTTTGCGGCAGGAGCGGCACGTGGAGCGTGATGTAATCGGCTTGGGGCCAGATCTCCTCCAGATTGCACCACTTGATTTTGTGCTTCTCGGCCTCCTGCAAACGAGAACGATTGGAATGAGCGAAGAAAGGCGGGAGAACTCACGGCTTGAGTGAGAATCGGGTCGAAGCCGATCGTCTTCATCCCGAAAGGCCTGCATTCGGGTGGCGATCTCGATGCCCACACGGCCGATCCCGATGATCGCGAGAGTCTTGCCGAAGAGGTCGTCGCCCACGAAGTCCCGCTTCTTGCATTTTCGGCTGCTTCATGGCGGCCGAGGCCTGGGGGATGTTGCGAGCGAGGGCGAGGATCAGCGGAACACGTGAGTTCCGCACAACTCCGAGCACTCGTGGCTGAAAGGAAGGGAATGAAAAAGGAAGGGAGAAAAGAACCGCCTAACCGTCTTCCGGAAGCTGCCAATTGTTTTTCACGTAGCTCTCCATCATCTCGTTCATCTGGAGGCCGTCGAAGGAGGGGAAGGCCGCCTGTTGGGTGCTCGCGACCGGCTTCCCGTTGCACTTGGTGAGCGCCTTGGCCAACTCGGAGCCCGTCGTGATCGTGGCGGTCGCCGTGGCGGTGGGCGTGGAGGCGCCGGTGGATCCGTTGAAGAGCGAGGACGAGAGGCCGAGCAGGGCGGCGAGATCGTTCGCGGTGGACGGCTCGAAGAGCTTCTGGGCGAAGTTCGAGATGTTGAGGTTCTCGTCCGGCGAGTGCGATTTGTCCCGATCGGCCTGCAGACTGCGTTGTTCCTCAAGGCGAAGGAGGGCGTCCAGTCGGCCGCGCGGCCCGTCCACGTCCATCAGATCGGAGTCGTCGAGCACGCGGTTGGGCGAGGTGGTCGGCGTGGCCGAGTGGGCGGACGTCGAGGAGCCGCCCTGGACGACGTGCGAGGACGAGGCGTCCGAGGCGGCGTCCTTCTCGTTGCTGCTGGTGGTCGAGTGGAAGGTCTCGTCCAGAATGATCGGATCCTCCTTTGATCACGCTGTTGAAGTTGCGCGCCAGCTGGGCCCAGTGCTCCATGTCCAGCGGAGTGCCGACGGTCGAGTTGGCCGCCTCGTTGGAGTCGGGCGACCCGTCCGGCTTCCGCAGCGACTCCTCGGCGGCCAACTTCATGCGGGCGCGCTTGAAGCCCCGCTCGAAGGTCACCTTCAGGCGGTGGTTGGACTCCTCGATGCTGAGCGGCGTGCAGAAGTGGTCGCTGGCTTCGGGGAAGTCGGGGTCGTTGATGAGGAGCTCGTTCTTGACGGCGATGCAGGGGACGGCCGGCAGGTTCTCCTTCGGCAAGCAGCGCTGGAGGCGGTGGCGGAGCGCTCGGCAGGCCATGCAGCGGTAGTAGACGGTCGTGAGGCCGGCCTGGTTCGTGAAGCGCGTTTTGTAGGCGAACTCGCGCCGATGGCCGGGGTGCGAGCGCGAGTCGTAGATGAGGATCTGCCGTCCGTAGCCACTCGGCGCGTAGATCGGACGCATCGGCTGGAAGGGCGGGAACTGGGAGGATTGCGGCTGCGGCGCGGCCAGGCCGGCGAGCGCGTTGGCGGCCGCGGTGTCCGCCGCCGAGAGGCCGCTGGCGGCGATCGCGGCGGCCACCGACTGCGCGTTGGGCGTCGCGTTCGTGGTGGCCGGCGCGGTGGGCGGCGGCGTGCTCGACGCCATCGAGGCGGCGGCGTTGCGAAGGAAGGCGGCCAGGTCGAACTTCTCGTTGAGCATCTCGTCCGACTCGTTGCCGCCCGTGCTCCATCGCGTTCGGCGAGTCGGCCGGCATCCTGACCGGCGAGTGGGGCGACTGAAAGAACAAAAGGATGAAAACAGGATTGAAAGGAAGGATCCGCGAAAGGCCACGCGCGAACACTCGCAGGTACCCGACCCTCGCCGTCGTGCTTATGCTAATCGAAATCCGCGACACGTGCACACGGCGGGCGAGTGGCCGAAGGGACGCGAACCCGAAGGAATTTCGGCCATCTGCCGCCGAGCGGTCAGAACGCGGCGAGTGCGCGAAATCTTGCCAATTGCTTCGAAAGGGCAAACGAGAGGAAGGAGGAATGAAAGGTGGAAAGAACCCCGTTCAGCACTCCCCAAACATCCCGAGCGGGTGGCCAAGGCCGAAAGTTGCCGCTCGTAAAGCAGCGTGTGTTTGCGGTCGGCCGCCCGCCCATTGATCCAACGCCCTTCAATTGGCCCAACTCCCGCCCTCTCGCCTCCATTAGGCGGGAATCCAGCAGAGCGGGCCGGCCGGTAATCGGCCCGCTTGAATGGGGCGGGCGGGCTCTCCGATCGGCCCACGTTCGAGGCGACTCGCGGAATTGGCGGCCGGCCGGCTCACGAAATTCGCCCGCGCGTCCTCAAACAGCCGAATGTCAAGCAGGCGGGCGGGCGGGCGGGCGAGGGGCCAAAATCACGCCGCCCGCCCGCCCGTTGGACCGAACGCGGCGATGGAAATTGCCTGGGAAAGGAGAGAATGCGCGAATTGGACGCGATTCGAATTCGGCGGGCCTTTCGAATCGGAGGAGATGGACGGCCAGACAACTCGTCTGCTGGCCGCCCGACGCTACGAGAAATGAGCGGGCGGCATCCAGTAAACAACGGCCAACGTCCCCTCGCCCGTTCACACGTGCACGAGAGGTCGGTTGACTCACCCGCATCCCGCCGATCGTGGCCAGAGAAAGGACGGCGAAAGACACAAACAACGCGCGCACGCGGGCGATCGTTAACGCGGCGGCCAAACGAAAGGAGTTCGCCGCCCGCTCGTCCGGGTTCTCATGACGTTTGCCACAAAAAAGGCGGCGATCGGCGGCCCGAAGACGCCGCCCGCCCGCTCGCTCAAGGTTACCCGCCCGCCGCTCCCGCCGCCCGGCCGGCCGGCCGATTGGGCAACAGGGAGCGGGGACGAGACGCCGGCCGGGCAACGAAAGAAAGGGCGGCGAATTTATGGCTTGCCCGGCCGCCGTCAGCAATCGGCACGTCGGGGCCTCGCGTCCCGCCGTCAGCCCGAAAGGTCCCCACGCACGTGAAGGATGGGCAGCGCGCGAAAGACGCGTCCCCGCCGCGTTCCGGGGGCCGATGGACAAATGCGGGACCCACTTGTTCGCACCCACGCCCTCCTCCGCTCGGCCCCCGCTTGACCGCCGATTACGCCGCCCGTTGCGCATGTGCCGAGACGCCCCCGCTGGACTGCGGGGCCGAACAAAAGGGCAGGGCGAAAACAAACAGCGGAAACGGGAGCAGCGGCCAAGGGCGTCTGCAATGAAAGATCGATCGTGTGCATGGCCAGCAACCACTACGCTGTGAACAGAACAAACGAAAGAGCCCACCGTAATCCTCGATCCGAAGCCGCTGGAGCGGGCGGATGCCGCCGG
This sequence comes from Aphelenchoides fujianensis, assembly GCA_024699865.1. NCBI lineage: Eukaryota > Metazoa > Nematoda > Chromadorea > Rhabditida > Aphelenchoididae > Aphelenchoides > Aphelenchoides fujianensis. The sequence continues at coordinate 256,619 of JAMPIO010000052.1, read as the reverse complement.
GCTTCCGACATCCGAAGCCATCGCGGACGTCCGATCGGCGGCGAAATTGGGGCGTCTTTCGTTCGCCGAGATCCGCCCGGGCGGCCCCGAGCGGACGGGCGTCGAGTGGAACAAAAAGCGAGCGAAGACGGCGGGCGGCGAGCGGGGTCGGCGGGCGGTGGCAACGGAAAGCGCGATCGCTCGTCCGTTTTGGAGTGCGCGAAATCGCCTCGGGCAACGTTGGAGGATGGCGGGCGGGCGGACGGCGGCCGCTTTTGTTCGGGCGGCGGGGATGCGGGAGAAAGGCGCACTCGACCAAAACAAATGACGTGGGCGAGGATGGCCACGATTAGGCGAAAGCATTTCGCAAGGACCGAACGATCACCCGAGACCAAACGGAAGGGCGAGCAGGCGCAGTGCGTGGGGCGATTTGAAGCGAGCGGAACAGCCGGGGGCGAAGAGTGGCGGGCAGTGGTGACGGGCGGGCGGTTGGACGGGAACTTCCGCCGGCCTGCGGCGCCCTTCGACCACCGAGTGCGCGAAAATTCGTGCGCACTCGCCTCCTTCTGCCGCCCGCCCGCCCTTCTTCAGGCGGCACCGGATCGGCGGCGGCGTCCGATCGAGCGCCCGAAATGGGGTCAGGCGAAGGGCGGAGTGCGGGCGCCAAAAAGAAGTCGGGGCCGTGCGGGAGAGCGGCCGCCCGCCGAATCGGGATCTCCAGCCGCCCCGCCCTCCGTCCACGCGGGTGGGCGGCGGCGATCCGGGTCAGCGGGCCATCGCGCGAGGCAGTTTTTTCGTCACCTCCGCGGGCGAGTGCGCCCCGCTCCAATTGCCGCCGCATGCCAACGGCCGCCGCGTCCCCCGGGATCGGCGGGAGTTCGCTCGCCGTCCGTAACGATCGCAAAAGAGAAGTAAAAAGAAGCACGAGTTCCATGCCGACCCTCGGATCCCCTGAATGCAAGCGAGGGAAGAAGAAGACGGAAACTTATCCGCCCGCCCGCTTGAAGTGGCCGCCCGAGCGGCGAAGTGGGCGATCAGTCCGCGGGCTGCTCGCTGGTCGCCAACCAGTCGACGGAGTCCACCGGTCGTCGACGAAATGGACGCCGTGCGGGCTTCTCCGTGGGCGCGCGCGAGGGAGGCGGCGAATCGGGTCGCCGTCTTCACCAGCGCCCCCACGACCCCGCCGGCTGCCGAAGCCAACGGCGCCGCTTTTTGCACAATGCGCGCAAAGAAAGCCGGCGGACGAATGGGGGCAGTAAATTGGCGTCCGCCCGAGAGCGCCGTCGGGATTTACGGTCCGAAGCCGCGGGCATCGCTGGAAAGCAAGCAGCGATCGTTCACTTCCGATCAATGCGGCAAGAAGGGGGATCACGCACTCGGAACAGGCTTCGCGTGGCGCGAGGTGGCCGTCACGCTCGGGTCGCCCGTCGAGAGTGCCGCCCGTCGTCCGCTCATTCCAAGACGCGAAAGTCGGGCACGAGAACCGCCCGAATGCCCCAATTGTCGTCGTGACCTCATTTCGCCGCTGCCCGCGCGTCTTCAAGTCGCCTTCCTTGAGGACGTAAATCGGGGAGAAGTCGGTCGTCGCTCGCCGATTGGAGTCGTTAAATTGGACGTCGAGCGGCGCGACAAGTGTGCCCGCCGGTCGACTGCGAGGGGCGGCGAGTTGCCAAATTTATTGCTCGTGGCTGTGGAGCGGCCGGAAAGCGAGCAGGACGACAATCCGCGGGACAAAGAGGCCATCGAGTCGAGTCGCAATGAGCGAAATTCGAGCGCGAATCCGAAGATTGATGGCGAGCGGAAACGGGCGAGATCCACGCGGTCCACCCATTCGGCGGCCAATTCGCGGACCGACGGGAAGTGCGGGCGGGTCGGCGGACAAAAGGGAGCGGCGAGTGGATCGGCCAATTCGCGGCGCAAAGTGCGATCCACGTGTTCATCCGCCCGCGAAAGGCTCAAGGCCGCACATTCGAGGGCCCGATTGGGACGTGGCAGGCGGGCGAGGCGAGCGGAGTGCGGGCGCGCGTCCCGGTCGCAAATACCCGCACTCTCCTGCTGCCGGCGTGTCAAACAGCCGCGGGACACCGAAAAGGGCGAGCGGCGGCAGGAGGACCCCAAGGACAAGTCACCGAGCGCGGGCCTCGGGAGGGGCGGCGGGCGACGTGCGGGCAGCCAGCCATTCGATTGGCAACGGAAGCGAGGGGCGGTGAGTGGCGGCGTGCACAAAGCGATCGGCCGAGCGCGTGAACTCGCGGCCGACCGGTCGCCCCTCGCCTCTCGCGGATCAACCGGTCGGCGGCCGCCCGCGGGCCTTTCGCTCGTCGTCGGTCGCCCGCTGGTTTTTGGCCGCAGGGATCGAAAGCGAAGCAGCGGGAGGGCGGAGGAGCGGTAGTGCGTGCGGCCAATTCGCTGCCCGCCGGCCAATCGGCGGCTTCAACGGTCGGCCAAAAGAAGCGAGGAAGGAGTACGGTGCAGAGGGGCCAAGCTACCATCGAACAGTCTTCGATCCAATGCAATCGATTGATCGAGGACTCCTAAAGGAAAGAAGGAAGGCGGCCACGAGTTCGCAAAAAGGAGCCCGCAGGCGCGAATTCGGAGCGGAACCACCGCCCGAACGTCAACAGCCCGCGGGTCACGGAAGGGAGAGCGCGTTGTTGGACTCCGCTCACTCACTCGCGGGCGTGTGGGCAGCGGCGGCGGGGAGTTGGGATTTGCGGAGTGATCGAAAACACGCGGCCTTTCGGATCGACTCCCCGCCTCGCCCGAATCTGATTGTGCGGCAAACGGAGGCGGTTCTCGGGTGTGCGGCCCCAACGAAGAGATCCAGTCGAAGGTGCGCGTGTCACTCGCCGCGGCCACGAGGACGTCGAGGATCCCGGCGTGTTTGAACTCACCGCTCGCCCACCGGAGAACAAAACGATTCGCATGCCGCCCCACGACCGGAACTCCCGCGTTTGATCCAATTAGACGCCGCCGCCGACCTCCTTTCGATTCCCGAAAGAAGGATGGCAGGAGTCGAAGTTGTGCTCGCAGAACGAGCGAAGGCATCCTCGATTGCCCATTGCATTTGCAAGCAAAGTGCTAACCGGCAGTGCCAAGAGAAAGGCCGCGTGTGCCACTTGCCGCCCACTCGGTCGGCCGATTGATTTCCGCTCGAACTCGCGCGTGTGCCGCCAATCAAAAAGGCGGAAGTCGGGAGCGTCGAGAGGAAGAGTGGCCATCAAGCGAGTGCGGGAACGAACGATAAAAGCGGACAGGGCACAAAAGGCGGCCATCCGCCGAGATCGAGCGCCCACTCGCCGCGGCCTTCAAGCGGCCGACCGGCGATCGAGCGGGCAGCTCGGCGAACGGCGGGAGTCCGATGGGACGGGCGCGTTTATCGGCGGCCAGATCAAGTCGGGGCGGCCCGAAAGGTGCCCGACCTTGGAACCCTCGGGTTTAAAGAAGACGCCGGGCCCGCGCCCGAGCCGCCGCCGCCACGTGCCCACGCCTTCGGATTTCGGCAATCGGCGAAGGGCCGCCGAGAGCCGAAAAGGCGGGCGGCTTGATAATCAACGAGGTGCATCGGGACTAATTAATCGCCGCCCTCTCGAGGTCACGTCCGCATTTCAAATCCCACCCGAACGCTCCCAATGTTTTGGCTCGAGGATTATAGACTTCTAGTCATTACGGTAACCAGGAAAGGGATTAAACGGCCGTGATTTGTAATGAAACGGGCAAGAAACGTTCAAAGATCGCAAACGAACGTCAGCGTTCTTTCGTCTCGCGGTTGCTTTCGGAAATCCGCCGTCGGATCGGGAAGTCGCCTGGAGAAAGCGGACGCTTCCTGCTCGTGATCACCGGAAGCAGCGCTCGCCTGAAAACGGAAGTGTTGAAATTTCTCGTCGTTTCTAACATCACGCTAAATCCACGAACAATACGCAATAACGAAGAAGACAATCACTTGAGTAGAGCTACACAGTAAACAGTCTGATAATTGGCCCACCAACAGGCACGAGACCCGACCGTACACCCAGCCGAGAAGCCGACCACGCGCAATTAGCCGAACGACCGGCGATCAGCGCGGACGGCGACCAAACGGCGATTTCGTCCGCGTTTCACGACGCCCGACGTGGACGCGTCGCTGGCCGGCACCGACGCGCCGAGACGCCCGTAAGAAGTTTTGTCGTCGTGCGGGGCGGAAAGGGGGCGAGAGTCCCTCGCGGGGGCCTGAAGGTCGTCGACCTGGGGTCGCGCGAGCGGTCGCTGTTGGTCAGCGCGAATTCGCCGCCCGAATGTCCCCCGCCGTCAATCAGCGACCGAGGGGGGACGTGGACACAAAAGAGGGCGCGCATGAGCGATCAGGGAGCCGACGGGACGCGCGGCGCGTGGATTCGTCCGATCCGATTTGCTCCGCCCGGCGTTGCGCGAAACTTCGAACTCGACGCCTGCCCGTGCGGGCGGCCGTGAAATTGCGTACTCCCGAGCTGCCTGCCCCGGGCGGCGCAAAGGGCCGTAAATTCCGTCAAGCGAGCACTCCAGCCGCCGCCAACCTTGACGCACCGAAGGAGCGGGGGCGGCAATTGGGGGCAAAGAGGTGGCCGACCGGTCGCCCACTTTAGTGCTCCGCGTTTGATTAAAAGCCGCATGAGCACGCAGCTTCAGTCGGGAGTCCAGCGCGTTGCGGCACGCCGAGACCTTGAGGGCGACCCACGGCGATTTGGACGTCCGACGGGCGAACGAGCGGCAGATGAGACGGGCGGCGGAGTCCCGCAGCGTCTAACGGCCCCATTCAAACGGCGGCCTCCGCACAATTGGATTCCTTTGGCCCCTTAGCGGACGCCGAACATTCCGCAGAGGACCGTAACTGCCGAGTAGCCGAAGGAATTCGGTCCACTTGTTCGTCCAATGGCCATTCGGCGAGCACCGTTCAAAACGAAGCCACTCGCAGTTCTGTGCGGGCAGAAAGAGCAACTCGAAAATTTGTTGGACGGGCGGGCAAGGCGGACTACCGTCCCCAGCATGCAATTACCGCCCGCTCGCCTGCCCGCGGCCCTCCGCTACGTGCGCTGGGCGGAATTCGATTAAGCGAGCGACGTTGCCCGGCGGTCGCTGGGGCCCCGAGCGGCGTGATTCACAGGTCGCCCGTCCGCTCCTCCAACCGCGAGCGGACGCGGAGGCCGACGGTTTGGGAGCGCGACCGTCGACTTTTCGGGACGCTCCGCTGCTCTTCGCCGCGGCCGGTCGGCCGCCGACCGTTCGGTTTGATTCGAGTTGGCAGGCAGGCGGGGCCGCGTGATGGTCGCCGCCCGCCTGTGCGCAACTCCCCGCCGACCGCCCGCCCGCCCGTGGTCCCCGCCGCCCTCCGTTTCCCAATCGACGCGCAGCCAGACGGTTGGAAAAACAACTACGGTAAGCAGGAAAACAAACGACAGAAAAGAGGAAATTGGCCACATATAAGCGACTAAAGACCGTAGTGGACGAGAGAAAGGAGTGGGATGCCGCAAGGACACTCGAGGGGACGCGCGACGTGTGAATTCGAATCGCCGAGCGGCTGCCTTCCCTACCATTTTGCCGCTCGATTTGACACCCGGACAAGGAGGGCGACACGGCCACCCTCCTTCACGCACGGTGGATCTCCGGTGAGAGGGGCCCCTACTTCGAAAGGAATGAAAGTAGGCAACCGACTTCTGCCCCCGACCGGCCGCCCCGCTCTTCCCACCGCCCGTCGCCCGCGTCCTTGGCGGCCCACCGGCGTCCCGACCGCCTCCTCCAATCGCCCGCGCGCGGCCTTCTGAAGTCGGGGGGATTTGCGCAAATCGGCCGCCCGCCCGACGGGCGACGTGAAGAGCGGACGGCCCGCGGCGGTGCGCGTCGAGGACGACGACGGGCGACGGTCGTGTCCGCGCGGTTTTCCGACGGCAATCGCCCCCCGCGCGTCCCATCAGGGCGACGGAGAGACGAATTCGTGACCCGAAAACTCGCGAATGGCCTCCGGAGGCCATTCGCGAGTTTCCACCGCCCATCTTCGAGATCCGCAAGGTGGACGGCGGCCGTCGAGGTCGTGAGAATTCGACCGAAATGTCCTCCATTCGAATCTTGCTGGTGGACGTTTGGGGACATCATAGATACCTGTAACAATGCTGCTTGTGGCAGTAGTACAGCACAGAATCGAATTCGAAAGGCAACATTCCACGCTCCTTCTCCGCCTTTTTTGCAAATCGATCGGACAAAAACCGCCGAGCCGTGCCCCACTTCTTCGCTGCGAGGCGGCGAATTGGAACGCGATCGCCGCGGGCGCCCGCCGGTTTGCGCAATTCGATTAGACGACGGGGGGACGAATTGGGGTCTTTTGGTCAGCCGCCGCCGGTGACCGTCGGTGGGGGTGGAGGCCGTAAACGCGGTCTCTTGCTGCCCGCTCGGTCCCACGGATTGACGATCGCGAGAATCGGGGTCAGGGCTCCCGCGTGCGGAATTGGAGGATTGAAACGGCCGCTCTTTTGAAGGCAGGAGTCGTAAGTTCGGGGATCGCGGGGGACTTCGAGGTCACGCCGAAGGTACGGTCCGCAGGGACGCGGGCGGCGAGGAGGGCGATTGGAAGCCGCCGTTTACGGACGGCCAACCGGAGAGCATCGTAAACAGAAGCAAGCAGTGGGTAGAGCGTGAAACAACTGCACAAAACAAACGAGCAGACAGCCGACTGGCGGCCGCATTCACTCGCGAACCAAAACAACCCAACTGCTCGCTGCTAACGGGCGGAATTCCAATTCGAGGCCACACTCGTCGCTTCGCTTCGATCGGCGGGCGAGCGGGCGGCAGGAACCGGATTGGGAGCAAAAACCGTGGGGCGGGCGGCGGGCTGAAAGTGCGGCCAATCGACGACGCCCTCGTGATTCCCCCTCCGCGCGAATCACGACCGACCGACGAGCAGGGGCGAGCGGGCGGAGGACGTTCGTCAAATTGCCAAAGGGCGGCGGCGGGACGTTCGATCGGAACTTTCGGTCAAATTCGAACTCGAACGAGCGAACAAACCGAGTGGCGACGAGCAAAAGTCGCTTGCCCGGCAGTCAGCATTGACGCAATAGCCGATGAAACGGATGATTGACCCGTAATCAGAAGCGGGTACTTCCCACAGGTTGGCCGCTCGCTTACCGAGTTGGCCATTCCAACCGTGCTCGTGATCGGAGCAAAAAGGCGAACCTCCCGATTGGCAGGCCGTTTTCCGGTCGCTCGTGAGCGAAAGGCAGCAACCGAAATTTACCGTCCGCCCGCCCGCCGGTCTGCTCGGAACGTTCGGGACCAAAAAGGCGGCCGACTGCGCGCCCGAACGCGACCTCGAATTCGCGAAAGTCACGTTCGATTCGATTGGAACAAACAAGGCTGTCTGCCCACTTGTTTTGGTCGCTCGAACGAGTGGGTCTTCTCAACGAGTGGCCAAAAGCTCGAAATGATCGCCATCTTTGCCCGTTTTTATTGTGCGCGGTCGTAATTCCATCAGCTAATGAACGGACGGTCGGTTGCGCAATGGGAAACGAGCGGACCACTTCCGATCAAGTACACGCGAGTAGAAGTGACTGTTTAGAGCACAAATTAGAAGTGTTGAAAGAATTCCACGACTGTAAGCTGATGGTCGGTCAAATGGATCGAAACAAATTGTACAAGGCCCAAGGACAGGAGGAATCCAACCGAAAACATTCCCCGCTGATCACTCCGAATTCCTCCGCAAACACGCCCGCCGTTGGCCATAAAACGCTGCGGGTGGAATCGAATTTACGGCCACGTCCCCCGTTTGCCCGATGGCCGGCCGTCTTTTGTGCGGGCGGCCGATAAAACGCGAAGTCACTCCTTCCCGCCGCCCCTCACTTCTTAATCGAATGAATGGCGGGAGGTTTTGGACACGCGGATCGCCGGCCGTTGTTTGGATAAACGGACAGGAAGAGGAGGAGGGGATGTCTGACGGGTGGAAGAATCGAGGAGGATCACGCAAACATGCAAACGGGAAGAATTCTTGGCCGTCTCCCACGTCAAACGGAAATGCGGGCGATGATGGGGACGGCTTAGCGCGTTGCCCACGATCCAGCCGGCAATTGATATGACAAAAGGGGACGAGTTTTGATTAAAATCGAGCGAACAAGCGGAAAGAAGGGGCTAGGCCGGCCTCGAGGACGCGCCGGGCGACCCCTCCGCCGATTAGGGCGCCGAGGGGCCGCTCGGGACACGAATTTGGGCCCAACCGCCCGCTCTGCTCGCTGATAAAAATCACGAGGCGGCGGCGCAAGGACGAGGCAACCGGCGAGGCGATTGATTGGCCCAACAAACAACTCGTGAACAGCCGACCGGTGGCTGGGGACCGCACTCGAGAACTCGACGAACGAACGGAGGATCCCGCACAACCCAATTTGTTCGCCCACCACTCCTTCGGTCCGGTCGGCGATCAGCGCGGCCGAGTGACCGCCACCCAATCTGGGCGGGCATCACAAAGGAGGGGGAGATAAAACGGACGGACGGGTGGGTGGGTGGGCAGCGGAGACTCATGGCAACGCGGAGGTCGGGCCATTTGTTTTGCGCGTCGTCGTGATGGCCGAGCGGTTGTAAAAGGGCCTTGATTGGGGCCTGCACATCATTACTGCGGGCATGCGTCCGTCTTTGTTGCGCCCTCCGAACAAGCATGCAGATAAACAAATGCCGTCCACTGCACGTCTACCCGCTCTTTACACTCCCGAACTTGCTGCCGTTTGTTCGACAAGAAGACGGCAAACTTGTGGACGGCCTTGATTCGAATCCCGATTGCGCTCGTTTTGTCCTTGAGGTCCCCGTCGGGCGGCGGTCCCGATCACACCGGCGGGGGATCGGCGGGCGGCCTTCTCGCCACTGAGGACGCAAAGCGGCTCTTCCGCCGCCTCCCAACTTTCAAACGTCCAATTTGCATGCGGAAGTGAGCGATCCGTCCGCGCCCTCGTCCACCCGCTTGTTTTCGTCCAAATGGGCGATTGGACGGGCGGCGGAGTGGTAAACACCGCCCGATTGCTCTCGATCGACCGTTTGCGAGGGCCATCAACCTCCCGTGCGGCCTTCAGTTCCCTCTCTGGCCTCCATTAAGCGGGCGAGCGAGCGGAGATTCCCGCACACTGCCGCCTAAACGGGCGGGCGGGAGGGTGGGGCGGCTCATGAACAACGCGGCCGGGCGCTCGTCAATCGGCGGGGCGAAGGTGCGCATTTGGGCTCTCGTCCACCGCGAAGTTCCGTCCGGTTCGGCCTTGAATCGCCGGGCGGCCGGCCGAATGAGCGATTGCCACTCGCGTCCTCCGCCGCCCCGCTTTACACCGATGGCCGCCGCTCGACGGTCAACTCGGCTCTCGCTTCCAACGGGGGCCGTCCGGTTTGTACGGGGAAGGAACACGGGCAACAAACAAGTCTGTTCTTTCTCTCCTTCAAGCAACCGACAGTTCGAACAAACTTCTTCTTTCAACCGGAACGCCATTTGCAGCCTCTGCTTCCACCAATTCCATTTCGCACGAGAACAAGCGAGAAACAAACGAGCAGAAAGAGTGGAGTTTTCGTTCGATTGCACTTTCGTGCCCGCCCGCCCGCCCCCCGTCCGATTCACTCCGCCGGGCGCGATCACTCGAAGGCGAACGGCGGGGCGGTAGAAAAGCGGTGATTTTGAGGAGAAACTCGGCGGTTATCGGCGGCCGGGGGACTTTGCTCTCGCCTTTTGGTCGCCACTCGGACGTTTCTGCTCGAAGGCGGCCGTTGCGGGTGGTCGGCGCCGAACGATTTCGTTGATGAAAAGTGCGAAGAAACGTCGAGAAGACGATCATTCCGTCCCGTCGTGCTGCTCGTTCCTTCCTCTTTCACACATTCAGGTTTGCAGGCAGCAACTTGATGGCGTCGATCATCCACTCGATCTACCGGGCGTCCCACTTGTTCGGGCTGGCAGCAGTCGGGATCGTCGCGTTGTGGATGCGAAGCGATGGGAAGGGGTAAGCGATCCCTCAGTCATGTTTCTACCACTCAGTTCTCTCCTGTTTGCAGCTTCGACTACGAACAGCAACCATCGCTCCTCTTCAAGTTCCACCCGATCTGCATGGCCCTTGGGATGTTCTTCCTGAACGGAGAGGCCCTTGATGTCTTTCCGCGCCCTCAAGGCCTACCCCCGCTACTTGGTGAAAGCCCTACACGCCGCTTTGCACGGGATTTCGGTGCTCATCGCAATTGGCGGCATCAAGGTGGATCGATTCTTCTTTTTTGGGGTCACTGCAAGTCTTTAGGCCGTGAGAGACAGCCACTTTTTCCACAAGAATGCAGAGGGCGTCCACGATCCCCTGCCGGCCAACCAATCGCTGCACGCGTGAATGGGCGCCTCGCTGGCCACCTTGTACCTGATCGTGTGGATCGGTTCGATGTTTCTTGTTCTACTTCCCGCTGACTCCCGGCCACGTGCGGGCCATGTACGTTCATCTTTAGTGAAATTATTTCATCAAATGCTCGCTTCTTCAGGGCCCTGCCCTACCACCGTCTGGGCGGCATCTTTTCTTTTGCGTTCGCAACTTCGACCGTTGGATTGGGCGTGCTCGAGCGGCTTTCGTGGGGACGTGAGTGCGGGCCGCTACTAATGATTCCAAATTCCCCTGGCTTCCTTCAAGTGAACTGCAACTCGTCCGGTTTCTGTGCCGAAAGCTGGCTGGTTCGGCTCTTCGTTGCGGCCGTCCTCCTCTACGCGGCCTCGGTCCTCTCGATTGTGAGCAGTCGAATGAAAGTGTTTGCCTTTACGCTTTTTTCAGGTCCTCTCGCCCTACTGGACGCAGAAACTCGTGGCCAAGACGGAAGGCGAGCGGGTGCTGGAGGCCCGCAAAGACCGCCAACGAGGAAGCAGTCGGTTGCGTGTTGAGTAAACAACATTCCTTTCGATCCTTCTCGTGTTCCCGACAATCCAATTCGTCGTTACGCAAGCAGCAAAACCCAATTGGCGAGTGGTCGATCTTTTGGGTAATCGCTTTGTTCTTCATTGCATCAAACAAGGTGGAATGTCGACGGACCGTTGAGTACGAAGAAAAGTAGGCTTCTAACCCAATTGACCGCCTACCTTCTCACTCAATGCTTCTTGTGGTTCGTGTCCATTAAACCGCCCGGCCCTACGAAACTTCTGCTTCTTTCAACGCCGTTCCGGTCGACTCGCCCGCCTTCACACTTCGCGTTTATTCGAACCAAACAACTCGGTCGAACGATTTCGCAACTCTACCGACAAGAAGGAAGCACAGAGTTTGAGATCGGAAAGCGAGAGTGAGGACGGGCACGAAGGAGCGGACGGGGCGATCAGAAAGGCGGGACGGCGGGCGAACGGCGCCGCTCGCTTCCCGAAGGCGATCCCGAAATCCGTGGGTTCGAGGCCCGTAGGTCGCCTTCGGGTCCAAATAGGAGATCGGCGGCTGGTTCGGGGCCGCTGCGTCGACGGACGACCAAACATAATGGGGTCATAGAGCATCGGGGGGTCCTCGTACGTGGTTTCCCGCTTCGACGCGCCGCCCACGTCCCGCTTCAGCGGCGTGTATTGAGTCGGCGGCATCTGGTTTGGCGGAGTTCGCCACTGCAATCCAGAGACGGATGAGTGGGAGTGGAGAAGACGGGAGAACTCACCATCAAGTAGATCGAGACGGTCGACTGGAACAGGCAGCAAAGGAGGAGGACGGAAAGGACAGCCGATTGACTCATCGCTTCTTTGTTCGTTTGAGGGCAACGGGCGGGAGCTGAAAGCGGAGAAGTCAACAGGTTTACTGTCGTTCAAAGGCAACTGGCGGTACACGAATGCGAAAATAAAGAACTAGTAAAAGGAACGAGTACGGTAGTGTCCAGCCAGAAATCCCGCCCGAACGTGCGGAACTCAATTTTTCACGTTTCGCCGGTTTCTTTTCGCTTTGGACGAGCGAGGGGGCGGAAACATCGGGATTTCGGCCGCTTCCTCGTCCAGATTCCCCGCTCGGATGTGCAAACGGCGGAAGGAATCAGAAGGACGTCCAAAAGAGGAACTTCCGAGGAATCCGGCCGATTGGGACTTCGAATCGGCGGCCTCCCGTTTTGCTCGCTGGAAGCGGGGGGATGCAAATGGCCACATTTCCAATTGGTTCCTCTTCCCGCGATGACGGCATCCGAATGGAAACAAACGCCCGTACCGGAGTTTGCCCTTATAAAAGAAGAGCTCCCTGGTTATGCCCTCGTTCCCTCCCTCCCCCAGCGGCCACCAACCGATACGAGGCTGTTGCCATTGGCGTTTGGCGGGATACCGGCGAGAACGGCTACCGTAGGCATGCAACTCCCTCCGCTAATCTTTCGAAAAGAACCGAGGGATGAAGAAACCGGAGTGCCCTTTTGCAGCGCAAAGTGGTGTGTGGAAAGCGGCCACCGAGCGGAGCGTTGATTCGATTGGGGCGAAGCGAAGAAAGCAGGTGGTCGTGGCAACACTCCGGGCGAGCAGCAGAAATCCCTCGCTTAAATACCCCAGCGGCCGGATTTAGACGGCCACCTTTCGACTCCGCCCTTTCGGACCGTCCGCCCATCGGCCGTGCTTCCACTCGAACGCCTTCAGGAGAAAGGTGTGAGAGGAAAGGCAGTGTAGAAACGGTTGCGAACCTTGCCTATCCATTAAGCTAAATTAGCAAAACCCATGGTGAACGATAGTGAAGCGGCTCGAACCAACCAGCAAGAGGAACCTTTTTGGTTCCCTCTAGGTGCTCCTATGAGTTCTGAGCGTTTCCGCACAACCCCCTCAGTTGGTGTTTTGGAATGCTCGTGGGCGGACAGCTGCCTTCATTGCTGACAAACAGGCGGCTTCCTCGAAGTCGAATCACCCCGGATTCGGGGTGGGCGAAAGAACGACAATCAAAACTAACGACTGCAGCAGCAAGTGGGCAGAAGGAATGAATAATTCCACCGGGCAACGACCACCGACTCCAAGCAGCTGCTAGGCGGCGGGACACTCGGCGGATGACGGGAGAATAAAGAAAACCCGCTAAAATATTGTCTTCTAAAGTCGATCCAGTTCTCGAACTTCTTTATCCCCGAAAAGTAAAGTTCTTGCGCTTGCAGCGAGCACAAAAATTGCACGTTTCGACTATTTGGGGTTGTTTTGAAGAGAAGTTCCGTTCCAAGCGACTAAAAAGGGCGTTGTTTTCGATTTGGGCACGGTTTATGCAGGAATCTCCTTCCGGCTGAGTGCATTCCGATTTGTTTTCGGCCGAGAGCGGGCCGCCGGGTGACGTTCGGAGGCCGCCGCTCATCCCGCCGCCTCCCGCGAGCCGATCGGACTCGCCCGGTCTTCTCTTTTCTCATTTGTTTGAAAGCCTGCACCTCGAGCACGAACGAGGGCCGAGGAGCGGCTTAAAGCGCAAGGAGATCACGGGATGCCGGCTTCCGGTCGGCGGTTCGAAGAACGGCGGCCGGGGGCATTAGAATAATGAAACCGCCGCCTGAACCACACGGCGGACATCAAAAGTCGCTCCAAGTCTGCTCGGGCGAACCCCCAAACGGCACGCGCCCTCCCCCAATCCCCCGGCTTGTGCAACACTTCGGGACGAACTCGTGATCAAGCGGATGGCTTCTCGCGATCCCCCATTCGTCGAATGACGACTAGCGACCTTTCGGATCGAAAACTTTCCGCACAATACTCAAAGCTTCTTTTCGCGCTACAGACAACACCCACATTCCTCAAGCTGCTCCCCACAAATGACGAGGGCGAGCCGGATCGAACGGAAAGACGAACACACGACAATCCGCAAGCCCCAAAAGACGCTCCTTTTTTATTCGAGCCGCCTAACCGACTTCCAGTTGACGTCCAAGCGGCCTTTCGCAATCCGCGGGCTCGAACGTCAGTCGAAAGAACGAACTGCTCCCCAACACGCGACCACGGGCGAAACAAAGGCGGCTGTCGATTGTCTTCCGTTCCACGCTCCACAATTGAGTGCACGGATTCCCTTGCTCCCGCCCCGAACGAGTGAGAAAGTCGGAAGAACCTGAGTGCGTCATCGTTCGCCTTCGGAACGGGCGGGTGCAAAAAGACGCTCGATTACCGTAGAGCCGCCCGCTTGGCCGTTTAGCCGGGCGGCCTTCAAACGAGCGATCTTTGAGTATGCTGGGCGGATTCCCGAAACGGGAGTGAAGCGAGGCGATTAATTCGCCGCGACGCCAACTACGTAAGGAACGCACCAAAGCGGTCCTTTTCACTTCGAATCGTGACGTAAAAACGGGGATTTACTGGGATAGGTTAGAAATTCAACAAGCAGTCAAGAAATAACAGAACAGACTCAGAGATCAACGGGGCTAAACGACCTCAACTAACCTTTCGGACTGAGGGTTGAGCGAGGCGGCCGTCACTTTGGCCTCGGCTTTCATTTCTTCCTTCCTTCCCCTCCACTTCTTCCTCAACGAGTTGTGGAGATTTCTCGGTAGAAGGTTGGAGGAAGAAACGGCGTGGGCGAACGGCTTGTGTGGCGGCCGGTCGGGATGAACGGAGTAGAATCGGGGATGGCGGGCGTATTCGCGATTGCGTTGGACGAGGGATTCGAAAATGTGGCGGGCATCTTCGCTGTTGATCGGCTGTTCGCGAGAAGGTAGGCGGCCGGAGGTGGATGGGGAACCTCGGGCGGCGGCGAGGGCGAACGCGTCCAATCGGGCAGCTCGTAGGGTTCTTTTTGGAGACGGACGACCGGCTTCACGAATCCCTTTCGATCTCGTCTGCAATCGACCTGGGGATAAAAGCAAGCAAGTGAAGGAAAGGAGAACGGCACCTGTACGACCGCATTTCGACGAGTCGCGGCCGCGGCACCAGGGGGCCCGGCGCGTTGCCCGTGATCCACCGGTTCTTCAGCACCTCCAACGGAACGTCGAAAGGGATTCGGCTTTTGGACGGCCACCAGGTGCTGCCCGTTTGGCCCTCCGCCGTCATGCCGCCCTCGGAGATGACGAGCTTCATGAAGTCGACCACGTGGTCGAGGATCATCCGATCGACGCAGTGCTGACTGACGCGCTCGACGCTGAGGAAGAGCGGCGAGACGTAGAGGTGATCGTCCGCCCCGCCCACGACGATCACGCCCGAGTCGCCTGCAAGCAGTTGGGATGAGGAAGGAGGAAGAGGGGGAACCTACAGATCATGTTCTTCCGCATCGTCTGCAACTCCTGCAGGTTCACGTTCATGCCGGCGTCGCCGAACCACGAACAACGAGGGGCAGTAGGTGATGCAGGTGGAGTCGTCCACCGTCTGAAAACAGGCGAGTGGGTGGAAGGAGGGGAGGACGGAGAACTCACCCCGCGGAAGCCGAGCGGACTGCGCATCGGGTAGGCGAAGTTGAGGACGCCCGCCACGCCGGCCACCTTCTGCAGGGCCTGCATGTTGATGAGCGTGCTGATGCCCCAGCCGGCGAGGAACACGTGATCGTCGGGCCGCCGCTTCACCAACTCCTTCACGCGCCGCCGCACGAGGTCGAGGCACAAGTGGACGAGCGTGCGGATGTCCGTCACGAGGTCGAACCGCAGCTCCACCTTCTCCACGCACTTGACGGCAGCCGGCAGCAGGTTCCTGAACGCTCGAAGATGAACCGAGTGGGCGAATGGAAGGGAAGACTCGCCGGAACATGTTCTCGTGCGCGTGTTTGTTGACCGTCTGCCCCTCCATCGCCACCTGCGGGTAGACGAGCACGAGGCTCACGTTCGGCAGCGGGGTGATCTGCAGAGAACCGAACGGCGCTCAATCCCCCCGCCCGCCTTCCACTCACGTCCGAGGTCGCCCGTCCGAAACGGAGGTTCGGGTCCGGTCACCTTCGTACTGATGAAATCGCGAACACAATCGTTGGCCTTGCGGACGGCCGGCTCCTTTGCGTTCTCCACCAAGTGGACGGCCAGATTGCTGCCCTGCAAGCGGGAGGATGAGTGGGAGGATGTTCGGGGAGGAGAACGAACCGAAATCTTCAGGAAGCGGAGGAGGTTCAGGTAGGAGGCGAGGAACTCGTTGGGCAGGCGGTGCAGCAGGAAGGAGTGCGCCTCCTCGATGGCCTGCAGCCGCTTGTGGCTGAAGAGCATCAGCCGCTGTCGAAGGCGCGTCGCGTTGGCCAGCGAGCGCGCGTAGAAGACGGAGCAGCCGCCGACCACGCCGAGCGTCGTCAAGTCGGCGCCCCGCTGGCCGACGACCGCGGGCAGGAAAACGCGCAGGTGTTCCTTCAGCAGCGGGCACTCGAACTGCTCCACCGACTGCTGGAGGCGGTCCATCGGCGACGGGGCCGCCGCCTCGCCGTCTTCCTCCTCGGACGGCCGCCGACTGTTCCCGCAGCGGCAGGAGCTTCCGGATGTCCGCCACGCACTCGTCCGCCGGGTTCCGCACCAGCACCTCGTCCGCCTCCTCGTCGGGCATCGCCGCCACGAACTTCGCGATGGTCGGCGCCCGCAGCGTGTCGCCGTCGCCCAGCACGTCCACGTCCTCATCGGCTGGCGGCTCCGCCTTTCCCTCGACCGTCGGCTTTCTAAAGCGTGCAAAGAAATAATCAAAGGGGACTGCGAAGAGGACTTGCCGAACGATGATCTCCCGGTAGAAATAGTCCGAAGAGTTCACCTCGTGCTTCTTCGGCAACAGTCCGCACAAGCCAACGGATTCTGGAGCTTCCGCCGTTCCATCCGCTCGCTGAAGGGTTTGATCCGAAAACCGGCGGTAAGTTCGTTGCCTTCACCCGCAGGCGGCATACGGCTGTTGACCGGGCCCCTGTTGAATGGGTTGCTTTCTGGAATCGAACGAAGAAATGCAGGAAACGGAAGGGCAGGCACTCACCGTTCCTTGGTCGCGTTGTGCAGCATTTCGAGGATCCTCATCGTCGCTTCGGCCCGCTTCTTCCCTTTTGGCCGTGAATTCCGAAGGAAAGCGGGCGTTTTGAAGACCGTTGGAGGGATGGTGCGGCTGGTCGCTGGACTCGCGAGGAGCTCGATCGGCGTTCTCGACCTGGACGTAGGCTTCTTTCCGGGCATCGAGAGCTCCTCCAAGCTCGACAATCGAGAAGAAGCGGGCGTGGAGGGCGAAGAAGGCGCAGGGACGGTCCAATTGGAAGCGGCAAACGAAGAGGGCTGGAGCGGCTGGTGGGAAGCGCGGCGCGCCGGATTCCACCCACTCGGACCCGCTTCCTCGAATGAAGGAGGCGGGCATGAGACGGGTTGGTGGTCGAAAGTCGACGGAAGACTCGCGGGGCCGCCGTTTGATCGGTCAATTCGGGTCGAAACGGTGGGCGGCTTTCGTTTGGCGCTTCTTCTTCGGAGTTTTGGGAGCCTTGGCCGACTTCTTTGGGCTTCACGGCGGACGGCTTCCGGGCGGTCTTCCTGGCTACGAGGCTTGCGGGCGGCGGAGCTCCGTTGACAGGCGCGCTCCAGTTCTCGAGGGCGAATGTCCGCCTCCAGGATGCCCGCCGACGCCAACCGCCTCGTTCGGCCGGGCGGTGGCCGTCGAGAGTCGTGTGCCTCCGCTCGGATCGGAGGGGGCGAAGGGACGGATGGCGGGAGATCCAACCGTTCCTCCTCATGTCGATCGGGGTCGTCCCAGCAGATCGCGGAGTCGTCTTCAGCCAGCGAACACTCGATTTCCTCCAACCACTGCGGGCTGAAAACGAAAAGCCGTCAATCTCAGCACACAAAGGGAAACTCACGAATGCGAAGCTTCCATCCGCCCGTCCGCTGGTTTGTGCTCCTCGAGATCGTGCGAGGGGAGATCTGGAAGCCGAAAAACAATAAAATCTAAGCGAACGGTGGCCATTCAGACGGCGTCTTCTCTACCCACCCATCTCAGCAATCCGAGTACGATCTGGCGATCTAACCAGCGGAACTCCTCAAAGACATGCAGAAAAAGAATTCCTAATCGTTGTGCTGTAATAGCCGGATTTTATTTCCGAAATTCCTCGGCCAAATTTAGAGCAAGAAGATGCTCGAATTAACGAAGGGATACGGCGGTTTTTAGTCATTGTTCCGAAATTTCGGAACCGACGTACAGCAAGTTGAAAGAAAGCTAGTAGGATTGAAGCAAAAAATCGGCCGAAAACGACGAATTTTGGCGTCGATTTCGCCCCGCAACTTCGCAACAAATTCGGGCGCAACCAGGCGACAAACGGAGTTGTCGCGCGTCCGGCGGAAAGCCGGCCGCCCGATTCGAAGGCGCCGATCGTCGGGCAGCGGCGGGACCAAAGCGGCCTCCTCGCTGGCGAGATCGGCTTTACACTCCGTGGGAACGGACGGGGAGATCGGTGCCGCCAAAGGAGGTGTTGAAATCGCCGCCTTTCCCAGCGCTGTCGCGGGCAGACAGGCCGCAAAGGGGAGATTGTTGTTTGTTTCCAGTGTGCTTCTCACCGAACCTCACTGCTGCGTTGCTTCTTGTTGCAAATTGTTTGCCGGTTGAGTGGAAGGCGGTCGGCCGCCCACGAACCTCCGGACGGAAAGGCGGAAGTACGGGCGGATTTCCGATCATTGCGGTCCGGCCGGCGACCGTAGTCGACCGACCACGTTGTTTTGTGACAACGAAGTGCAAAGCTGGACGCCACTTCGTATCGTTGATTTCGAGCGAAAACACTCCCGCCGACCGGAAATCCGTGTTCCTCGCGGCCACTCGCTTCAACCGGGCGGAATGCACGTAAAGGCCGGCAGACGCGAGAAATCGAACCGCCGGAAATCCCCGCTCAAAAACAAACGAACGTCACCCCCCGACCGAACTCCCAATCCAACTTCAGACATCAACCCGACAAACAGTATCACTAGCTGGTACGTCCCTACCTCAACGCAAATGAAAGAAGTAAGACATTGCCCACAACAAACGAAGCAAAAGAGGATCGTAGCTCGTTAGTCATCCGTTTAAAGCCGGAGCTTCGAACGTGTCACACTTCAGACGGAAGAATTACGCACTTTATTTCTTGTCCAAAAGCGCTTTATTCTTGTGGGAAACAGCGATGATAAACGAGAAAGAAAGCGTGTAGTTATCAGTCAGAAAGGGACCTTCTAATCCGCCCCCTGCTCCGCTCCGCTCCGTTTCCGCCGTTCGAACGGGTGATTCCGAATGAGGGCGGTCGGGGGCTTCCTTCCGCTGCTTCTTCTTTTTACGGCCACAAACGGTGAGCAGCGGGCGGTTGCGAGCAATCGTCCACTCGTTTCAGCGCGCACTTGTGACTACGCGACGGCCAACTATGCGAGTCTCACCTCCAACTTCTTCCCCGGCCTGCAAATGGCCGCCCGCTTCGAATTCGACCGAACGGAGCAGCGGGCGGCCGTCGTGATCAAAGACGGCGTGTTCCCACCATCAGCCCTACTTCCTTCAGACGAGCATTTCGGAAAGACGAGAGCTGTGACCAACTTTACCGTGTAAATCTCTCCTTTGTCCAAAGGGTTTGAGCAAAAGTTTCTTTAGGTGTCAATACCCACCATTAAGTGCGGCGAGCAGAAAGAACGATGAGGGAATCCTCACCTCCTGTCACGTTTATTACAACGACCAGACGCTCCCCGACCACTTTCAATTTTCGCTCTTCGATCAATGTTCGTTCTTCTTGTTTCTCCTCTATGATGCCCGGTTGTAGCTTTCATCTATACGACTTTCTTCGAAGTGCCCGTGGACCCGAAGAAGGGCGAGTTTGTGATGGACGACGGAGCAGGAGTGCACGAACGACACGACTCTTCCAGGACGATACGCCGCTCGACCACACGCAATTCAACTACTGCATGTGCTGCGAGAAGTTCGATCCGCCGGCAAGCCTCCAGTGTCCCGCAGTCGACCACAATCCACCCACTTCCACCACCCGCAAACCGACGACCACCATTGTGACGAAACCCAGCTCCACTCCCGTAACGTCAACCGCCGCACCTCCTTCCACGTCGACCTTGGCAGTGGACGAGAACACGGATTGGGGTGAGCGGTCACTCGTATCGTCGTTTAGTGCTCGGTTTAGAGCCTTATGCGGTCGATTGCAACGACACGAGTGCCCTGATCAACTGGAGTATCTCTTCTGTTCCTTCAATCACACGGCACGTACAGCGGGTGTTAAATGGTCACTCGTTTCTTGTTTCAGCTGAACTCGACTAACGTGGGCAGCTATTTGAATCAAACGTACGAGAACTTCGACCCGACCACTGCCAACGACTACCAAGTAGACAAAATGAAGTGGAAGAGAGAGCACACGTTCATTTCAGGTATCTTCCTTCTTTCGTACATCGCGCAGAAAGCGGCCAACGTGACGAACATCAACCTAGAAGGTGGGAAAAAGCTGAATGCTTTCTTTTACGAGGATTTTCAGAACACAACTTCCTTCTACAAGATCTATGATCGCGCACTGGACGTACACGAAGACTTCTTTCGGATCGCCAACATTCGCGGCGGCGGGGCGACTCAAAGGTTCCGCCTGCTCTCCTGGTCTTACCACTCGTCTTCAGGATCCTTTGGAACATCGACACGCTTGCTTCGAAATGCTGCCTACTCGCTCGACTTGAAGGACGCAAACAATCTGGGGATGCGGAAGGTCCAAACGGCCGACTGCTCGCAATCCACCGGCTTTTGCGGACTTCGGCGAAGAGTTCCGGAGATGCGGACGCCAAAAACCCACTCGCGTCGATCGAAATCCCGCCCGAAGTCTTCTGTTCGAGCGGGCAAACCGCCCACTTCTACGTGATCTACCGTAAAGGGCAGTACTTCACGCCGACGCCCACCATGAACGAGAAAGAAGCAACAATCGTCTCTGTCCTTCTCTCGTCCGTCAACTGAAAGAAGCGGAAAAATGCGGGCGAGTCTTCTTCCGAGGTTTCTCCTCGCTCAAACGAACAGAAAGCACTCTCTGCTTGCAGGAAGAACAGCTGCCCACTCATGATCGTTGCCGCACGGGACTCCTTCCGCAGGGCAACCGAGTGATGACCGCCACCCTCGTTTCCGCGGATCCCGACGATCACCAACCGACCGGCCACGTGATGGCCCGCCTGAAGTACGAGAAAAGTTCGGTGCGAGAGTCCCTCCACGGCCAGCTAGTGGTCACATGGTGGAACGGGCGGGAGTGGTCGAGTGCGGGCAGGTGTCGGAACGAAGAAGGAGGGCGCCTACTGGACGGCCGAATGCGATCATTTGACTGATTTCACGCTTCTAATTGCACGTTTCCCCTCGTTTATACGATCTTACGATTGTTTTTCATGAGTTTCAGGACGGGGCGGAGGCCGACCCAACGCTCTGCGACTCATCGCTCTCGATTTTCTCCACGTTTTTCAACTTGGCCTCCATTTTGGCGCTCTTTTTGGTCGGGTTGCTGCAGTTTGTGAACCTGTAGGTCACTTCCAACCACGATCCTTCGTTCAGCCGCTGCCTTTCAGCGTTCCGTTAGGGCGGCGGGTGGCCGGCCGGCTGTTCGCCGAGTTCCCGCACCTCCGCTTTCACGTCCAGCTGGTCAGCTTCCAGTTCACGCTTGTGCCTCTTCCTCTTCTTTCCTTTTCTTTTCCGCCTTTCAACGACCAACTGCGGACTGGAGGGCCAGTCGGCTGCCACGTGTTTGCCGCCCTTCTTTACTTCCTTATTGCTCACCTGCATCCTTTCGACCGTTCTGCAGTCTTGGGTCGTGCTAAAGATCTTTTCGTGGAGCTCGAAGATGGACGTCGTGCTGGGCATCTTGACTCGCGACTGGATCTCGATAGTCGCCACTTTCGGCAAGTGACCAACGCTTTCCTTTCTGATGCTTCTTTCCAGGCATTCCGTTGATCGTCTGCTTGATCGCCGTACTCGCGGACCGGAGCTTCTTCGACCGACAGGACGATTTGTTCGTTCACTCGTCTAATTCCCTCTACAGGTCGCCCTTTCAGCTGTTGGATCCGCCCGACGAGCACGCTCTTCGCCATCGTCCTTCCGCTCTCGCTGATGCTCCTCAACGGGATCTTCTGTTTCCTCATAATCCTTACCCGCCTTTACCCCGAGGGCGTGGTGGCCGCCCCCTTTCGCCGTCTCATTCGCACAAATTCGAATCGCCTGAGCAAGGGATCGCGGAAGAAGGGACCAGGGCAAACTGATGACATTGCTTGAGCATCCAACTCTCCTTGGGACTTCCCTGGGTGAGTGGCGGGTATTTGCTCTGATGATTGCCCGTTCAGATCGTCCAATACTCGGTCCTCTTCACTCCGAAGGCCACCTTCTGGCACTTCCTCTTCTCTTTCGTGATTGGCAGCCAAGGCCTCGTCCTGTTCGCCCTTTTCGCCGTCAAACGCTTCCAAGCGTGGCGGAGGCGACGGCAGCAAAAGGCGGAAGCGAGGCGACGAGCGGAAAGCGGCCAGCCAGCGACCGCCCGCCGACTTGACCGTCTCGCTCTCCAACGAGGCGAACACGAAACAGGCGGAGTAGGTGTGAAGTCCATCGATCTACATCACTTGATCTCATTGTTTATTTAAAATAAATGCAGTAAACGACCCGCTAAAACAACTCTCGAATCAAACGTTGAGATCGCCTTCCTTCTTCGTTCCGCCCGCTCCCACCTTCAGTTCGATCGGCTTCCCTTCGTTCGACGACCTCCGCATTCCCTCGACCACGTGCTTCGCAAGGACGTACTGCCGGACGTCGAAGAGCCGCTTTCCTTCCGCTTTGCTCATCGCGTGCATCAACGCGTGCGATTTCTGGCACACTCGAAAGACTGCAAGCAAACGAGTGAGTTTCAATCCATTTAGGCGAGAACTGACCGTAGATCTCAAGCAACACCAATGCGAGGGTGAAACAAGCTCGGAGGACGTGCACGGCGTCTTTCTGCACGACCCCGCTCGGGTACATGTCCTCCACTTCGGTCTCCAGCTGGTCGGCCGCATAAAGGAGAAGGTAGACGGCGAGAACGGTCTTCACGGGCAGCGCAAGGATGTTGAGGACGAATTCAAAGTAGAAGAATTGATGCTTCCAGGTCTCCAGCCCGAAGATCACAAAACCGTAACAAAGAAATCGAAACGAGGTTGGCAGGCAAGTGGACCCAATCCTTGTGATGAACGGCGAACACGCAATGGGCGATATTGAGCACAATCGAGAGCATAGAGAAGAGGAAACAAGCTTTCTGCAATTCGACGACTATATCAAATACTGACGGCCAAAAGAACTCACAAAGAGATGGCCCAGACAACAGACTCGATGTCGCTTGCTCACATCCGCACTCATCGCTGCAATCAAACGGATGAGTCAACGCGAAAAGTCTGGAATCCTGCGCGCGTCTTGCCGCGAGTAAACAAACGAATCGATGGAAGTTGATCGAGATTTAAATGCGGCCGCCAAACAAAACGAGGAAGAAGTGGGGCGTTTTCCACTCGAACGTGCTCGCCGTTGCTCCTCTTTTTGTCGCTCCACAAACACGAGCGGGCGGCGGGCGCGCGAAAGCCGCCGATCGGTTGGGGGACGTTCCGCGTTGCCCCGAGTTCACGCCAACTGAACACTCGGACGGGAGAATTAAGGGATTAGGTCCATTGACGCAAGAACAAGTGTTCACAAGCCCGTGGACTATTTGTCCAGCTCCTCTCAAACTATCTTGCGCACTCAATCGAGATAAACCCTTGGCAACTGCTTCGATTCAAACAACCCCACGGAAATTCAATAAAGCCGAGCGGCAGGTGTCCCCCAACCGAAACGAATCGAGTAAGCGAGAGGCAGGTGGAAAGCGAGCGGGTTTCCGACCGGCCCGTCGCTCTCCGAACGAGCTCGCCGGTAAGCGGAGGAATCGCTGCTCTTTGATCCCCCAACCACGCACCCCAGCACGTCATTCAACCGGTTTTCGGATGGACCACGATTACGAGAAACGGGCAAGAAGAACCACAGAAGGCGACGAAAAGAGAATTTGCATAAAAACGAAAACTCCCCCCGTGTCACTCCCCTCGTTTCCTTTAAGTTGTGTTCATTTGCTTCCAACCAGTCGGTCCCGTTTCGGTCATGAGCTTCGCCGGGAGGTCGAAAGAACGGGAACGACGGTCTGCTGCCGGATCGAATTGAAGCCGCTGGGCGGGACGACGCGGCTGTTGGATTCGGAGAGCGAGCGGGAGGAGCCGCAGGTGAGTGGGCGGACGGAAGGAGGTGGTTGACTCGATGATTGCAGCGGAAGGCGACGGGCGGGCTGGACCCCGACGTGTGGAAGTACGCGCCCTCGAACGCGACGTTGAGCGAGGAGGAGGCGGCGTTCTCGTCGACGGCGAGCGGCCCCTCGCGCCCGTCCTTCGGCTCGAGCAGCAACGCCACGCTCGTGGACTCGCTGGACTCGGGCGACGTGAGCAGGAAGTGAGTGCGCCCGCCCGCCCGCCCGCCCACTCGGCTTGCAGCTCCGTGAACGTGGAGTTCGAGCCCGAGCTCCCCGCGGCCGCCGAGTCGCCCGTCCACTCGCCGAGCGCCGCCTCGAAGACCGCCGCCGTCCGCCCGAAGCGCAAGAAGCCGAAGAGGCGAAGAAACCGTCGCACAAGTCGGCCTCCAAGAACAAAGGAGGATAAAGGTGATCATTTCCTTTCGTTCTTCCCAACAAGCTTGATTCAGGTCGAAAGAGAAGAAGCCGTCAAAGAAAACCGCGGAACGCCGCTCCCGCTCCAAGCCCAAGTCCAAAAGGCGAAGTCGGGGAGAGCAACAAAAGGTGAGCGATCAACGCCGCCCTTCATCACCGCTCTGCCCCAGCTCTCGCGACTCGGCGGCCAAACCGTTCCCCGCCGTCCGCCCGGCGGACTCGCTGCCAGCCGCCCCGCCGAAGGCCGCGCGCTCGGCGTCGCTGGTGGGCCGCGAGGCGATCGGCCGCTCGTTCTCGGCGATCTTCGGGCTGCCGGTCCGCTCGCCGCGTCGCCTGCCGTCCGAGAAGCGCCCGTCGACCACGAACGGCCACCTGACCGCCGACTTCGACCGCTTCCACGCGCTCCACGCCGCCCGCCGCGAACGGGCCGCCCGCCAGGAGAGCGTCGCGTGGCTCGTGCTCGCCGCCGCCGTCCTCCTGCTGATGGCCCTCCGCTCCGAACTGCTCCTGGCCGATGCGTGCGCGGCCTTGTGATCGTCCTCTTGTTGTTGTCGGTGTGCTTCTTTTTTGTTGTTCGTCGAATAAAGTAAGGATCTCCGTGAGGGCTGTTATCGACCGTTACCCTTCTGCAAGCGACAAGTTGCGGAAGCGAAGACCTGACCCCTACAAACAACGCGGGGTCAAGTGTTCCAATGCGAGCTTTTTGCTGCCTTTTTCCGCCGATTTTCGTTTATTTTTATCAAATTCCTGCGAATCGGACAGGCAAGTTTCTTTCTTCAACGTTCAACAATCCACCTCCTTTTCATCCTCGTTGATTTCCGCTCGAATTTCAGGACCGACCGCGATGGCCGCCCGCCCGCCAGTCATCCGCTGGACGACGGCGACGTTGCTGCAGATCGCGGCGGGCACGTTCGTCGTGGGCTCGACGGCCATCTACGTGCTGCAGAAGCAGATGCAGAAGAAGGCGCGCCAGCTGCCGCACTACTCGGAGGCCTTCACGATCGTCAGGAACCACGCCCAACTGAAGGCCGCCCTCGGAGAGCCCATCCAAATCGGGCAGTTGGACCTCGCGGACCGGAGGAGGAACTACGTGGACAAACTGGAGTCCAAGGTCGGTCCCTTCTTTTTTTTGGCCCGCAATCTCGCTTCCTGCTCGTCCTTCAGCTGCGAATCCCCGTCTCCGGCCCGCTCGACGGCGGCTTCCTGAACGTTTTGGCGACGCGAGCGGACGAGGCGGCCGAATTCAAAACGAAGCGGCTGGAATTCGAGTCGAACGAGGGCTCTTTTCTCGTTTACGAGTCCTGAATGCCCTTTTACTTCCCTGTTGTTCGTTGTTTGCTGTACAAAATAGGCGATAGATTTGTATAAACGGTTGGATTTCCTGCGAATCGGTGCGAATTCCGCGAAGTTTCTTCGCCCGCCGAAGGTGCTCCCCATTCAGTTGCGACCTCCCGTCTTTGCGGTCGGCCTTCTCTTCAGCTGCGGGACCTCGAGGACGAGCAAATGGACGCGCTGCAGTCGATCGGCGAGCAAATCGGCCTCCTGATCGCCGGCCTCCTGTCGGGCGCGTACGTGGCCTTCGCGTGCGGGAAGAACAAGCAGAAAGCGGTTCGTCCTTCCTTCCATTCAATCCCCACTACTTCCCGCCTGTCCAGGCCAAACCGACGACTCCCGCGACCCCTGCCGCCGCCGCTCCGGGCGCCGCCGCTCCCCCGCCGTCTGCCGTGCCCGCCGGCTACGTGAGCAAGTCGTGCAACAAGAAGTGAGTCCATCTCCATTGATCTACCCCACACTTCCGTCCGTTCAGGTCCGGACTGCTGAACGACGATCCCGACTTGAAGAGCGACAAGTTGCTGTGAGTCCCCCTCTTTTTCCCTTTCATCCTTCTCTTGCATTCGTTTGCTGCAGGCTGGCCGGAAAGCCGAGCTCCGCGAACGCCCCCGCCGAGACGCAGAACATGGGCGCGGCGGCGGCGAGCTCGACGACCGGCGCCCCGCCGAACGAGGCGGCCGGCGGCTCGAAAGATCCCGCGTGATCCCCGCCCCGCTCGAATAAACACTTCTTTTGATCGATCACGAAATGCATTCATTCAACAGCAAAGAAACACCGATAGAAACAACGTGGGAGGGGGGGGGTTTCACTCCTTGCTTGGCCTCGTCCAGCGCCTTCCGGACCTTCCGCAACAGGGACACGTGATCGTCCATCCACTTTCGCTCTCGGCCGGTGCTGGGCGTTCGTCTTCCGCTCGCGGTCGCACAGCTGGTGGGGCAGCGGGACTGCAAACACGCGTGAACGGACGATAAGAGGCGGAAGGACTCACTCGGCCGCTCCTCGCCCAGACTCGCGTAGAAGAAGCTGGACGTCGCGATCTCCGTGTCGATCAGCTCCTCCAGCGTGCGGCAGGTGGGGCGGCCGCGGAAGGCGATCGTCGCGTGGCCCTGCGCGTAGCCGAGGAGCGCCCCGTTCACGATGAATTGAATCCGTTCGAGCACGAACGGCGTGCAGGCGGGTGCTGCAATCCGAACGGGATGATCGTACCTAACTGGTCGACTGAAGGCGCTCACAAAAGACCCTCCATGTCCTCCTCCACGTGGGCCAGCTTCTCGTTCTCGTACTTGTACTCCACTTTCGTCAGTGCCTGCAGAGTGTCCCGGTCGAGGCCCTTCTTGAGGATCGCCTTGAGATCCTTGTGCCAATAGAAGCGGACGATGTCGCGCATCGAGTTCCGCACCAGGCGGTCGGCGAGGTGGAGCTTCCGCTCGCGTTCGTCCAGCAGCGCCTCGTAGTGCGCGTACGGGACGTCAAACAGGGTCTCCTGCTCAGGACTCTCCAGCAACTGAAAGCAAGCAGATGAAAGAAGGGAACCAAAAGAAAGCTGACCGGCTCGGTCTTGTCGCGGAAGGAGAGCAGCTGCAAGTCCTCGGCCAGTCGGCCCTCCGCCTTGACGGACGGCCGCTCCTCGCCCAGCCGCAACGAGGCGCGCTCCTTGATCTCCTCGGACGTCTGCAAGAAGCAGAGTGAGAAGAAACAAGCGGGCAGAAGGACGTGCGTGAGGGAGACTCGCCCGCTTCGATCTGCTCGCAGAAGGTCAGCGGGAACTGGGCCGTGTAGCGAGGCAGCGGGCTTCCCGACCGCTCCGGCGAGCCAGTGGCCGTCTTCGTCTGCAAGCGAGAAGAGTGAATAAAACCCGAAGAAGTGGACTCACTTCGGGGAACGTCCGGGAGGCGAGCGACGGAGTGGAGAGGTCGTGCGGTCGTGTCCAGCAGCTGCAAACAAGCGAAAAGGCGGAAGGATCAAACGGAGAGCAGAAGAACGTTACTTCGGTGATCGAGTGGGTCGCGGAAGCCACCGATCGGGAGCGACTCCGCGCCGTCGACGTGCCCGTCGAGCTGCGGCGACGTTGCTGCCGGACGGGGAATCTTCGACTGGCTGTGGCTGCGGTTCGTGTGGCTCCCGTTCGAATGGCCGCCGTTCGCAGGACTCTCATTCATCGTCTCGTCCAGCACGTACGAAGAGGAGGGCGGCACGGTCGAGCGGACGGACTCCTCCACGCTCTCCGACTGCTGAACTCGACGGAAAAATAACGGGAGGATTCGCGTGGACTCACGTGCTCACTCGCCTGTCGATCGGAAGAACTCTCCACGGACGACGCATCTCCTTTCGACTGGTCGGCCTCTTGCCGAGGGCTTCGGATCGGCGGGCGTCTCCTCGTTCTCGTCGACGTTGGAAGCGGGCAGCTCCTCCAAGCCGCTGGCCAACGGGACGTCCGACCGGAGCGACGAGAAGCCGGAGGCCGTCTTCTCCGGAGAGAGCGGCGGGATGTTCACCTCTTTCTGCTCGGCATTTGGTGTTTCCGCTTCCTCGTCCACTTTCTCGCTCGGGGGGAGTGGCCGACTGGACGGCGGACGGGAGCTCCGAGTCGGTGGAGATCGAGGGCACGTCGTTCTCCGTGTCGCGGTTTGTGCTCCGGCCGCTCTCTGCAAACCAACGGGTGGTCAACGAAAGAAGGAAGGGAGAACTCACTCGGTTCGTGCAGCTGATCGATCGACCGGTTGGCCTTCCGCTTGCGGGATCCCGACTGGAGGGAAGCGAATTCTTGCGGCTTCTCCTGCGCCTTCTCTTCGGCTTCTTCCGCAACGACCGGCGGCTCCGCGGGCTCCTCGGGCGCCGCCTCCAGCGAGCCGAAGTCCAGCGGCGGCACGTCGGCGGGGGGCGTCGAGTGGTCGTCCTTTTCGATCAGGAAGAACTGGTCCTCCTGCACGTCTTCCGAGTGCTCGACCGCTTCTTCCACTCCCTTTTCGTCCTCCTGATCGCGGGCGACACTCGAATCGATGGACGTCTCGTGCTCCAGCTCCTCTTCCTCCTCCACTTTCCGCCTTGGGGGTCTCGATCGGCTTCTCGCTCGGCCCACGGACGGAAGAGCGAAACGAATCGTTCGGACTGCCCGCCGCCGTCTTCTCCGTCGATCGGATCGAAGCGGGCGAGCGGGCGTTCGACTGGACGGGCGACTGGAAGGACGAACTCAACACTTCGGAGATCGGGCGCGTGCGGGCGCTCGTCTGGACGGCCTGATCGGACCTGAACACAACGAAGAAGTCCACAAATCTCCGAAAAGAACTCACTTCTGTAGGCGGGCGAGCGCGTCCTCCACCCGACGGCACTCCTCGAGCAGCCGGTTGCTCTCGCGCTTGTAGTCAGCCGTCTTCTTCTGCAGGGTGCCGACCAACCTCTGAAAGAAGAAGAGCAGTCAGCCGCGCCTCCTCTCCTGGCCCTCACCTCGTTCGGGACGGCCTTCCGCACGCGTTGCCGCAACAGCCGCTTCTGCTCCTTGAACTCGTCGACGAGCGACCGCTTCCGCTGGGCGTCCGCCCGCTCGTCGAAGAGGTCGGGCGTCACGCGCGCTTCCCGCTGCCCGTGGAGGTCCGTCAAGCAAAGCCGCATTTTGTACGCGAGGTTCAGCGCGTCCACGCAC
Source organism: Aphelenchoides fujianensis (assembly GCA_024699865.1). NCBI lineage: Eukaryota > Metazoa > Nematoda > Chromadorea > Rhabditida > Aphelenchoididae > Aphelenchoides > Aphelenchoides fujianensis. The sequence goes on along the minus strand of JAMPIO010000052.1, from coordinate 227,216 downwards.
TCCCGCAGGGCGACTTCGACGGCCGAGGCGGCCGGCCGGTGGCTCCGCGAGACGGCCGTCGAGTAGTGGGCGTAGAAGGAGGATTCGAAGGTCACGTTGGCCGCCGGCACGTGGCCGCGCGGATCGCTCGGCGTCGGGTGGCGGGCGGACGTCTGGACGCTCTTCGACGCGACCACCACCTCCTCTTCCTTCTCCTGGAAGCTGCTGCAAACGAAAAAGCGTGCAAAAAGAAGTGAAAGAAGAGGACGAACCTCTCGAATTCCTCCGGCGAGTCGAAGTCCAGCGGCTTGTGGCGGCACTCGGTCCGCATTTCGTTCAGCTGGGCGCTCATCTCCAGCGAGTCGCGGTTCAGCTTCTCGATGATCGCGAGCGGCTCGTCCTCCGCCCGCTGCGGGCCGCGCGGCGTCGCGAAGTCGAAGCGGCTCGGCGTGAGCGTCCCGTCCGACTGGCGGCCGGGCGTCGCGAACGCGTTCGAAGTGGCGAGGTCGAGGGTCTGCGCGACGGCCGGAGCTCGCGGAGTGCTCTCCTCTGAACATCGGAGAGAATACACAGACTGAACGGAAAGAAACAAACCGTCCACATTCTGCAGGTCGCTCAACACGCGAGACGGGGGCGTCTGGAGTCCGCTGGTCGTCCCCTCGCCTCTCCGCAGCGGCCGCCACTCGTTCAACCGCTGGGCGTTCGGCGAGTCGGCGAGGGCGTCCGAAAGGAAGACGACCGGCCGTTGGATCGGCGGGGCGGCGGCCGGCGGCGGTTTCTGCCCGCCGTCTCGCTTCGAGTCGGCCGGAGGTCGGCGGGAGGACATCCGAACGACGAAGGATCGAATTAATCAAACAAGAATCTCTTCACAAATCGGATGCAAAAAAGAATTCTCCGCCGTGCGACGGCGGCCGAAAGCAAACCGACGCCGCGCGCCAAAATCTCCGCGGAAACCGGCGGCGGCGTTTGGCGTTCCGCCGCACCCGACCGGCCGGCGAGTTCTTTGCGTGTGGTTTGTAGTCTGCCGAAAGGGAGTGAGTGAATGCACGTGTTTACTCGGTACAAAGAGAGAGGGCAGCGAGAGGATCACTTGGTGGGGCCAACGTGTTTGAGGACTTTGCCCTCGTGGTCGGTGGCGATCACCACCTCCTTCTGCTTCTCGTTGATGGCCACGTGCCGATCGCGCGAGGCCCCCGCACGCGCCATGATGCCCATCTGCGGAAAGTGAGTGGGCGGAGGGAGGGGACGCACCTTCCTGGAGGCCGGATTGCCCTTCTTCTGGTCCATCTTCTCGCGCTGCCGCTTCACGATCTGCTGGATGTCGGAGGCCATGGCGACGGACGGGGGCTGCGCCTCCGAAGCGAGCAGGGCCTGCCGCGTGGCCGCCTTCGCCGCGTCGCTCTCCGCCCGCTCGATCACCAGCGTCACGGTGCGGTGCTTCTGCAGCGGGCATCGGAAGAAAGGAAAGGAGGGGAGGAGGAGAGGCACCTTGAGGGACATGAGGAGCATGTCGCGCGCCACGTCCTTGTCGCTGACCGGCTGGCCGTTCACGTCCACGATCCGGTCGCCCAGCTGCAGCGAGCGGGCGGAGAGGGAGCCTGAAGAGCGGTAGTGAGCGACCGGTCGAGGGGGAACTCGCCCTCGTCCACGCGCGAGACGAGCACGCGGTTCTGGTAGTGCTTGATGCCGAGCCCGAACTTGCAGCCCTTCTGGAAGTCGATCTGCGTGAGGCGGTAGGAGAAGCCGTCCCGACGCGTCACGTTCTTTTCGCGCTCGGGCGGCAGCAGCTGGACGTCGTTCTGCAAGCGGAACGGAAGTTGGCAGCTACTGGACGGGGCGGGCGGGCGACTCGCCGATTTGAGGCCGCGCGTGACCTCGACGCGCATTTGGGCCGTCTGCAGGGCGATCGCCTCGAACTCCTGCAGCTTCTTGACGGGCGTCTCGTTCACCTGCACCGAAGATTGTAAGGGGAGCAGAGGCCACCGCCGCTCACGTTCACCACCTGGTCGCCGATCTCGCACCTGCCCGCGAAGGGCCCGTCCGCGCGCAGAGGCCAGCACGATCAGGTTGCTGCTCAGCTTGATGCCCCAGTCGGGCTGCCCGTCCAGCTCCACCTCGAACACGTTCTCCGGCTGCTCCTCGGACGCCATCGGGATCGCGGGCCGCCGCTCGGGTCGCTGCCAAAACGCGAAAGTGGCGGCGGTCGGCGGGCGATTGGACTCGAAGCGGACAGAACGATCGATTTGCATGAAACAGCCGGTTGGTCGGCTCACTGCCGCTCACCGCCCGCATTCTCCATCCACCCTTCCGCCGCGCGATGTTCTCTTCCCTTCTGCTCGTCTGTGTGTTGACCGCGGCGGTCGTCTTGGCGCAGTGCGGGAAGAACAAAAGTGAGTCCACTCGACCGACCGCCCTCTCAACCGATTGCAGGCAAGAAGAAGCCGGCCCCGTTGGGCGCCCAGTGGTCGCCGGACGTCGCCGAAGGCCTCGTGGGGCGCGGCGAGGACGAGCGCTCGCGCTCCACTTCGAACAAGCCGGCCGGCGACTCCTTCGAGAAACACACGCCCCAGAAGCGCGAGGCCAAGCGCGCCGCCGAGATCAAGCAGCGCGGCCCGGTGGCCAACCGCGACGACTACAAGACGCTCAACCGCGCCGCCCTCCCGTCCAGCGACTTCGACAAGTCCCTCGGCATCGCCCCCGCCGTGTGAACCCGCTGTTTGAACGAATAAACTCTTTTTCAATCGACGAGAGTGATCGCGATCGAGCAACGACTAGCGGTAACCAGTGTTTATGGCAGCATTCTTTCGACAACAACAGAAACGGAACTAAACAGAACAAACACACGGCCGATCAATCCCAAGCGCTCGTGCGAACTCATTCGATCGGTGGCGTTTGGCCAACGGCGACTGCGACGGCGTCCGGGCGTCCACTCGCGGCTGCCAGAAGAGAGAAGCGGAGTGAAGGCGGGCGATCGGAGGACTCACTTGTTGGCTCTCGGGCTCCTGCGGCCGGTCCGCGCGCAACGAGTCGCCGTACTCGACGGTCAGATTGTGCGTGCAATCGCGCACCTTGTAGATGCCGATCAACCGGTCCGCCTTCTCGAACATGTTGTTCCGCAGCGAGATGATGATGAACTGGGCGTTCTTCGTGCCGCTCCTGTAACGAACGAATGAGCGGGGAACTCCCGAACAACTCGCCTTCAAGTACGTGGCGATGATGGAGACGTTGCGGAAGTCGAGGGCCGCGTCGATCTCGTCCATCACGTAGAGCGGCGTGGGGCGGAAGTTGTGCAGCCCGAACACGAGGGCCAGCGAGGCGAGCGTCTTCTCGCCGCCCGACAGGTTCGTGATCTGCTTCCACGTCTTCTTCGGCGGGCGCACTCTGCAAGCGACGGGTGAGCACTCCGATCGAGGGGGGGAACTCACTGGAAGGCCACCCCTTCCTTGAACGGGTCCAGCGAGTCGATGGCGTTCAGCGAGGCGTCCCCGCCCAGCGTGATCATCTGGTAGATCTCCTGCGTGGCGAGTCGGATCTGCTGGAAGCCGTCCATGAACTCGTCGCTGCGCATTCGGCTCAGCCGGTCGAACAGCCGGCGGTGGGCGTTCTTCTCGTCCACCAGCTGCTGCATCTGGGCGACCACTCGGTTCTGCTTGTCCATCTGCAAGAGAGGGCTGAAGATTGGAGGGATGGGCGGACCGACCTTCTCGCCGAAGTCGTCCACCAGCTGGAGGTTCATGGGCGTGCGAAAGGCGCGCTTCTTCGGCCTCGTAGCGCTCGACCTTCGCCTCCAGCTGGGCTCGATCGAAGGCGACGATCTCCTCCTCGGAGTAGGAGGGCAGACTGCCCGTGTCGAAGGCGGGATCGTGCGTGCTCCCGTCGTCCGCCGTGATGATCGTCGTGCTCGGGATCTCCACCGGCTCGATCGCCGTCGCCACTTCTGCCGCGTCCGCCTCCTCTCCGGCAGCCGCCTCGTCGCCCGCCTCTTCGTCCTCCGGCTGGTCGACTTCCATCCGATCGTCCTCCTCCTGCTGCTCGTCGGCGGTCGCGTTCTCCTCGCCCTCCTGCGTCTGCTGGGAGCTGGCCGGACTGCTGTTCGCGGATCCCTCCTGCGGGTTGGGCGATCGGTTGCTCGCCGTTTCCTCGTTTTGAGCACCGCGGCCGCGCTTGGCCATCGCGTCGTAGAGGAAGGGAAGGATGTCCTGCCGCACTTGGATGACCGAGAGCTTCCCGATCTGCAATAAGGGAAAAGAAGAAGTTTGGACGGACGGAGGAGAACTCACGTCCTCGTCCACTTTCTGCACCTTCTTGAGGAGTTTCTCCACCTCGCGAGGACGCCTCTTCGACCTCCTTCTCCTTGTCCTGGAGCGGACGGCGGGCCTCTTCCTCGCGCTGGACGAGGGCGGCGATTTCTTCCGTCTTGCGCACGATGGCCGCCTGCAACTCCTCCAGCTGCTCGGCGAGGGCGACCTTCTCCTCGGCGCGCGTCTGCCCGTCCTGCCGCTGCCGCTCGAGCTGCTCGGTGGCCCGCTGGACGTCGCGCTCGGCCTCCTCGATGCCGTCCTTGGCGCGGCGGATGGTCGTCTCGATGCGCTGGATGGTGGCCGCTGAGTTCTTGAGGACGAGCGTCTCGCGGCAGAGCGTGTCCTCGGCGGCCTTCAGCTCGTTCTTCCACTTCTTCAGCTGGGATTGGGCCTTGCCGAGCACGCGGTCCTCCACCTTCTTGATCTCCGCCTCCAGCTTCTCCTTCGTCTTGCGCAGTTCGGAGGCCCGTTGGCAGACGCTCTCCTTCTCTGCAAGCGGGAGTGGTCTTCGGAGAGGAGCAGGCGGCCACTCACCTCGCTCGAAGCGGTTCATCTCGTCCCGCAGCGCGCAGATCGCGTCCTCGTCCACGTCCAGCGACTCGAAGGCGGTCTTCGCGCGCGCCATTTGGTTGTTCGCCTCCTCCAGCTGCTTCTTGAACACCTGAACGAAAAGAAAAGTGGGAAGACGGAAGAAGAGGGAACGAACGGAGATCCGCTGCGAGAGGAGCCGCTGGTTGTGGACGGCCTTGGGCGAGGTCGTCCTTCCGCGTCTGCAGCTCGCTGTTCTTCTGCAAACGACGGGTGAAAGCGGGCATTCCTTCCACAACTCACGGCCTCCAATCGGGAGCGGAGGCGGTTGAGTTGTTCGCGCTTTCTCGCCCAACTGCCGCTCCATCTCGCGCAGGTCGACGGCCGGCGTCCGCTGCGAGGTGTCCACGCGGGCCCGTTTGCCCATCGCCCCGCTGAAAGAAGGAAGATGGACTGGAGTAGGTGAGGGGAACGAACCGCTTCTCCTGCCGGCCGCCTCCCGCCATCGTGCCGCTCGTCTCGACCACCTCGCCGCGCAGCGTGACCACCCGCCAGCGCCGCCCCTCGTGGTTCGAGACGCGACTCGCCCGCTCGATCGTGTCGACCACCAGCGTGTCGTGGAGGGCCGAGTAGAAGGCGGGCAGGAGGCGACGGTCGCTCACTTGAATCAAGTCGATCAGACGGGGCTGGTCCTCGGGCCTGAACGAACACGAGTGATCGAAAGAACTCCCTCCTTCCCGCTCACGTCTGCGGCTTGTTCTCGATGCGCGGCCACAAGTGCTGCTGCTTGTCCAGGGCGATGAAGGTCATTCGGGGCATGTTGCGCGCCTTCAGGAACTCGATGCACTCCTGGGCGCACTCGACCGTCTCCACGGCCACAGTCTCCAGCTGCGGGCAGCACGTGGAGATGGCGACGTCGTAGCGCTCGTCAATGCCGCCCAGATCGCCCAGCCGGCCGAGAAGACCGCCCAGGCGGCCCTTCGCGTGCTCTTGGTTCAGGGCGGCGAGGGCGGCATTCTGCGTTCGGTTGCCGTCGGCCTGCGCGCGGGCGACTTGGAGCTCCGAGTTGAGGCCGTTGAACTCCTGGACGAGGGCGTGCTCCTGTTCGCGGATGCCCCGCACCTCCGCCTCGCCGTTCGCGACTTCCGTTCGCAGCTGCGGGATTTGCTGCTCGAGGGCCGCCAACTCGCTGCAAGAAAAGGAACGATGAGAGAGAAGGAGAAAGGAGAAAGAAACCGTTTGGACTGCTCGTGATCCTCTTGCACCTTGCGGAAGCGATTCTCCGCTTCCACGTACTTCTGCTCGACGTTCGTGGAGGCGCTCTGCATTCGCTCCAGCTTGTCCTTGGCGAGGGCGACCTGCAAGAACGGACGAATGAATTGGATGGATGGAAGGAGGAAGGAACGAACGTTGCTCTCGCACTTGGCCTCCTCCTCGTTCATGACGCCGATGCGCGGCATGATCTCCTCGAGCTGGCGGCGGGTGGCGGCGTTCGCGTCGCGCTCCTTCTTCCGCAACTCCCGCAGCTCCTCCTCGAGCTCGGCGATCTGCCCGGTGCGGGCCTCGATGGTCGCCGGTCTGCTCTTCGATCAGCTGGCGGGCACGTGCCGGGGGCGTCTCGCGCTTCTTGCAGCTGCAAACAAACGAGTGAAGGGAAGGTGGTGGACAGAACTCACTTTCTCCTCCTCCCGTTCGATCTCCGCCTCCTTGCTGGCGATCTTCTTTTCGAGGCTCTTGACGCGGTCGGCCGTCTTCTTCGCGTTCACCTCGACGTCCCGCTCCGCCTCCTCGGCCTTGCGGATTTTGTCCTTCAGTTTGTCCGAGTTCCTGCACAAGAGAAGTGGAGAGAAGGAAACGGCAGAAGACTCACTTCAACATCTCCGTCTTGACGGCGGTCTCGTTCTTGAAGTCCTCCTCGCATTTGTTCAACTCCGTGCGGGCCTCGCGCAGCTCCTCCTTCGCCTTGGTGAACCGCTCGCCGCCCTCCTTCTGCCGCTGAGCCAGATCGCACCTGAAGCAAGGAGGTGAGTGGGTGGATGGGGAAGAAGAGCGGACTTCCGAATGCTCAGCAGTTTGTGGGTGCACTCGGTGATCGCGTTCTCGACCGGTGATCATCCGCAGCACCTGCAGCACGGGCTCGGCCATCTGCTCGACCTCCGAGAGGGCCAAGTCGACGCGCTTCTGGACCATGTCCTCCTCGTTGTTGAACCACTCGAGCTTCTTCTTCAGCTTCTCGATGGGCTCCTTCAGCCGACTGCTGCCGATGATGTCCTCCAGGTACTCGAGCATCCCCTCCACGCCCGACCGCTCGCAGCCCTTCGGCTTCATCAGGGCGATCTGCTCGACTTCTCCCTGAAGAGGACGGAAGTGAGTGGGGAAGAGAGGGGGACGCACTTGAAGGATGAGGAAGCGGTTGTGGTCCAAGTCGATGCCGTTCGCCCGCAAGCGGTCGCGCACCTCGCCGGTGGTCGCCGTCCGCCCGTTCACCTGGTAGGCGGACTGCCCGCTCTTTGGTGGCCGTGCGGGAGACCGAGAACTCGGAGCCCGGCCGCACTTCGAAGTCGTGGTCGCCCTGAACGAACGAGGGGAGTGGGCACGAGGAGGAGCAGGATGAACGAACCTTGTCGACGATCTTGCCGAAGAAGACCTCCACCTTGCAGGAGGCGACGTTCGGGTGGGCGGCCGACGAGTGGATCAGCGAGCTCACTTTCTTCGAGCGGATTCTGTTCGCGCGGAAGCCGAACACGAAGAGCAGCGAGTCGATCACGTTCGACTTGCCCGAGCCGTTCGGGCCGAGGATCGACGTGAAGTTCTGCAAGAAACACGCAGAAATTAGGGGAAGCAAGGGGAACAAACCTTGTGGAAGGGGCCGAGGACCTCCCGGCCGAAGTAGGACTTGAAGTTCTCGACGACGATCTTCGTGATCATCAGCCGCTCGCCGCCCGGGCCCGCACTCATCGCGGGCACCGGCCGCTCGGGGATCGGCATGTTCAGAAGGTCCGAGCGGGCGATCTCCTCTCCGCTCGCCGGCCGTGAGGGCGGACGGCGGCCGGAGCGGCTCGTCGGCGTCCTCGTCCTCGCACGGGCGGCTCTCCGGGCCGCTCGGCCGGCGGCTCGGCCGCTTCCTTCCGACGGCGTCCGGGCGGCATTTCGATCCGAAAGACTAGCAGGAACGGGAGGAAACAAGCAGAAAAAGCGGGAGAAAGTGACCGGAAGAAAGCGAGCGAAAAGCGGCAGCCCGAAAAGAACGCCGCCCGCTCGCAGTCTGCGGGGGCCGATCGTCGGCGCGGGCGCAAGGCAGCGGGCGGCGGGCAGAGAGGCGGCGTCCTCCCGACCAGACAGCGATGGCGGAGCGGCCCTTTTTTTCTTCCTTTTTAGCCCCGCTGTGACTCATTCCAAATGCGTTTATTCCTCCAAACAATCAACCATTTCCGACGGTGACAACAAACGGCCGACTGCCCGCCGCCATGCTGACCGAAACCTCCGCTCTCGAGCTGAGTTTCGAGCGGAAGCCGCCCAGCAGGAACTCTCGGTACGGCGTGATGAAGAAGATCGAAAGCAGCGAGGCGATGGCGGGATTCGCCGCAAAAGCGAGGGTCCAACGGGAGGCCTGCACGTGGTTGGAGGAGGGCGGGAGGTACCACTTGACGACGCTCGTGATCGCCGGGTAAACGCCCATCATCAGCGGCAGGAAGGCCTGGACAAACTCTCTCGTTGCTTCCTTTTCCGCCCACCCACCTGAACGGCGAGCAGGAGGGTCAGCTGGCGGTGGAGGCGGTGGGTGCGCTTTGTGAAAGCCGCCGGAGTCTGCCGCAAAATCCAAAAGGTCCACACGATCAGCACGACGTAGACGATCTCCGTAATCGAAAGGAAGACGCCGAAGAACGCGTTGATTGCGAGGGCCACAGGCTCTCTGTTCCTCAGAAGCTGCCGCGGTTTGCTCATGTCCACCGCGTCCAGCGACGTCCACCGACTTATGATCGCCTCGTAGTCCTCAACACTTCTTAGTTTACTTCCCACTCATGACGAAAACTGCCGATTCATCCGCCACGATCAAGTAGTACGCGGTTCCTATGGCAGCAGAGAAGAGGAAAAGACCGCCGTAAACGATCGAAGTGACTTCTACGGAAGCGAAGCGTTCCCTCCAGTAGGCTTTGGGCAGGACGCAGAGGAAACGATAAACCAGGCAGATGAGTTGACTGACGATCATGAAGGTCATGAGGAAGAATTGGAAGAACGTCTGCCAACTCTCGTTACTGTAATGAGGTCGTTTGTCCAATGCTTACCGCGATCTTGATTCCTTGCTGTCCGAAGGCGAGACACCAGCCGTGAACCCACGCACCGATGCCCGGGTAGAACTCGGCTGGCTGCAGCACAAAGGAACAAGACAATAAGCGAATAGGAGGAGCTTCTTTCCACCCACCTCCAACGCCAAAAAGAGTCCAAAGTCGACGGTGAAGAGAAGCTCCGAGATCTGCAGCACAGAAGGAGTATTTGTCTGCTTCCGTTGTCCACTCACCGTGCAGATCAACAGGTAGCGCTTGTACTCGCGCATATGCGGCGGAGAAACAAACGCAATCAGCAGAGATGTTTGCCGTCTGGAGGGAGCAAACTTCCAACCGAAAGGGCGAACATCTTCCGCTGGTAGTCGGCGGACGACTCGGCCGTGATGTTCATTTCTCCGGCAAGGAAACGGCCAAAAGAACTTCTTTTAAAGAAAGGAACTGCTTCCCGGTCGTGAACCCGCCCTTCCAACCTTCCCCCTTCTGGTGCACCTGCCCGTCTTCGGCATGCCGATGGAGGGCAATTAATTATTAATGAAAAAGAGGAGGAGATTGACGACATTTCTGTTGATCAAAAGAAGGGCTTTAAAGTTGTTCTGGCATGAGTTCGTCGCTTTGGTCGTAAGCCAATTAGTTCAAACTCAAAAGTTGACCAAGACATCCGCGTGCGTGTTCGCCTCGACGGCCGAGCGCAATCGGGGGTCAAACCAGCGGTTCTCATTGCGCATCGAACGAGCTGCTCAAAAAGGATCCTCATCCCAAATGGCGCAGCCGCTGCCATTTCCCGATGACCTCGTTGTGGGAAAGACCGCCTTCTTTCCTTCCATTTAAACACCCGACCAGCCTGTCATTTGCTCGCTTTATTCCTCTTTCCTACCATTCGTCCGAGATGTTCGCCCTTCCCGCCGACCACTCGATCGCGGCTCTACTCGTCTTCAAGGGGAGCTGGAGCAGCACGCCGAGCAAATCCGCTCGCTTCGCGCCAAACTGGACGAGCAGCAGGCGGAAAGCGCGGACATTCAAGCGCAGATCGACAAACTCGAGCGAGCGACTGCGGAGAAGCGGGCGCAAGTCGAGGAGTTGAACAAAGTGAGTTCATTTCTCTCCATTCATCTACCACCGATTTCTTTCAGAACCGACCATCCCGGCCAAGGAGTCCCCCGAAGGAACCTCCCAATCGATCGATCAGAGTGGCGAAGGCGGAGGCCGAAGCGGAGAACGCCGAGAGCGCGCTCTTCGCTCGCCGTCTCCTCTTCGATTCGACCCGCGGGACGAGTGGACGAGCGGGCGGCCTACTTGGCGGTCTTGCGGCAACGGCGAGCTTACGAGGAGTTCGTCCGTCTCACGCTCATGGCGCACTTCTCCTTCCTTAACGTACAAGGCCGCGACTTCAATCGGATCAAACCGCCCAAAACGGTGAGTTTCTTTCCACAATTCTCTTAATCTCTTTTTTCTGCAGCCTCGAAAGCCCCGCTGCGACTATTGCAACGAACACTCGCACACCTGGCGCCAGTGCAAACCCCTGATGCTCTCCCTCTGGCCGGGCGAGGTGGTCGGCGGGCTGGCCGAGAAGATGGACGTCTTTTGCGCTCCGCTGGTTCGAAGAGCAACGGTTGAGCGAAGAGGACGTCGGGCGGGCGAGGGCGTTCATCGCCAAGTTCGCGGAGAACTTCAATCGGCGAACGGGGCTGAGCGTGGAGTTCCGCCCGTTCGGCTCGTTGGTCAACGGCTTTGGGGCGAAAAACTGCGACCTCGACATTTGCGTCGACACTCCCGGCTATTCGGATGAGGCAAGTGGTTGAGAAGACATGGAAGCTCATATTCACTTCTGCCCTTTCTTTCAGCAGTTCCAACAACACCTTCTGCAGTGGATCTTCGAGTTCTGCATGGAAGACCCGACTTTTGTGGCCGTCCGGCCGGTCCTCCACGCGCGCGTGCCGATCGTCAAGTTCGTTTGGCAGTTCGACGGGACCGTCTTCCACGGAGATGTGAGTGGATCCTTCCAGAACGTCTCAATCAAAGGAATTTCAGATCAGCAGCTCGAACAAACTCGCCCTCCGCAACACGGAGCTGCTGCGGGAGTACAGCCGAATGGACGGGCGAGTGGCGCCGTTGATTCTGGCCGTCAAGCGGTGGTTCGACGTGTGCGGATTGAACGACTCGTGGGCCGGCACCTTCTCGTCGTACGCCATCTGCATCCTCGTCATCCACTTCCTTCTGCACACGAGTCCGCCCGTCCTCACGTGCCTGCAGGTGGTCCCTTCGTTTCTTCTTCCATCTTCTGATCCATTGACGTGTTTCATGGACCCCACACACTACGCACTGATCGGAAAAGTGCCCCCCAAAGACGACCGGACGTTCGCTTCGCCTGGGCGAACGACGTTTGTCTCGCGCCCGCCTTCCGAGCGAAACGAGTCGTCCGTCGGCCAGCTGTTCGTCCAGTTCTTCGACCATTTCGACCACTTCGATTGGAAGACGGAGGTCGTTTCGATCCGGCGAGGGGACCTCCGCGTTCTGAAGATCGGCAGGTGGGCGCACCGCCCGATGGTCGTCGAGGACCCGTTCGAAACGAGCCGAAGCGTGACGAAGCGGATCGGCGAGCTGAACGCCGCCTTCATCCAGAAGTGCGTGAACGAAATGCGCCGGCATTTCCGCGACCCCCAGCTCGGCGATCCACTCTCCCGTACGTTCCTCACTGCACACTGCTTCCCCTTCATCGTCAAGTTTCTTTCAGGACTTCTCCTTTTGACGACTTCGCCGACCTCATGCCCAAGAAACCGGCGGGCTCCAAACGACGCCAACGGTGAGCTCTCGCTGTTGGATGCGACCGATCGACCGGCTGGAAGACGGCAGTCCACTCACTTTTATTTTTCTTCTTCGTTTTCCACTTTGTGGCCCTTTGATTGGTTGTGATGCTCCAAATAAACCAATCAAACCCAGCGCCTTGTTTATTGAACGAGAATCAAGCGACCTCCGCACTCTGCGGCACGTGCGCCTCGCCCGACGGGCGCTGGCGGGCGGAGCGGGAGTTTTCGGTCGGCGGGAGCGGACCCGAGCGGCTCGCGTCCTCGTCCTTCAAGTTCGCCAGCGGGGCCACCTTCGGGCTGAAGGGAATGGAGGGAGTGAAGGAGGCAGAAGGGAGAAACCCACTTGTTTGCCCAGCGAGGCGACTGCGGGACCTGGACCGACGGCTTTGGGCGGGATGGAGGGCGCCGTCGGCGTGACGATCAGCTGCTCGTCCCCCTTCTTTCGGTCGTCCTCGCCGCCCTTCTTCGGCGCCTCCGCCCGCCTTCTGCTTCCCGTTCTTGCGGCGACGGCAGCAGCGGCAGCAGAGGGCGGTGAGGAGGACGCCGACGAGCAGCCCGAGCAGCACGCCGCCCGCACTCACCGCCACCGTGTACCAAACGAACGGGAGGCTGCAAGGAGAAGGAAGGATTGGAGGAGAAGGGGCGGACGAACGAGCCGCATTTGAAGAGAAGAACGTGGGGCATCGCTTGATCGTTGAGGCCCTTCTGCAGCTCGCGAGTGACGGCCGCCGGCTCGCAGTCGAACGTGCACGTCTCCTCGCAGTCCGCCCGCGTGAAGAAAAGCGAGCCGCCGATGGTCACTTGCGGCAGCTCGTCGCTCAAGTTCAGCTTGCAGCCGAAAGCCGAAGGACCCTGCAGACGGGAGTGAAAGGAGAGGGAAAGAGAACGCACGAAGTAGGGAGTGAGTCCCGTCCATTCGCTCAGGATCCCCACCCTTGCTGCCCGCACTGATCGCCCACAGGTTGAAGAGCTCCGTCGAGTTGACGGGCGTGCACTCCAGGTCGCAAGGCTCAAACAAACAGACAATTAAGAAGAAAGGAAGAGGACTCACCTCCTTGCAGGCCTCTTTCGTTTTGCACACCATGGAGCCCTCTTTCGTGGTCCAACAGTCCTTCGAGTGGGCCGCGTGCAGGAGCTGAACAGAACGAATTGGATGGGATGAACAGACCAAGGAATGCAAGACGAACCACAAAGAAGAAGGCGGCGAGGAGCGGTCCGGCAGAACATCGCTCAACGGAGAACCGACCGGCTCGTCCGGGAAGCGGGTGTTCGAGTGAATGGACCAAATGAAAGGGAGTTCGATCAAGCTGTTTATTCCGCGCACAACAACAAAAAACAACTTGATCACTCCCCCATCTTCTCCGTGTTGAACGACGAGGGCGGCGGTCTGAAGCGTTCGATTGATCACGGAACCGAAGGAAGAGAGAGCTCACTCGTCCTTCCTGAACTTCTTGGCCACGGAGCTGAGCAATCCCGACTCGGCCTCCTCCTTCTCTCGCTTCGAGGCTGGGCGGCCCGTTCGGCTCGCAGGGCGGCCATCTCGGCGGTCGCCTGCTGGAGGTGGGCGCGGAAGTGGGCGAAGAGGTCCGCCTTCCGGTCGAAGACGGGCAGGTCGCGGCGCAGTTTGTAGAGCAGTTCGGCGACGGGCGGCGGGAGGCCGGCGGTCAGCCGCTCGTGGTACTCGGCGCTGAGCATCGCGCGCGTCTTCTCCTCCAGCGTCTTCTCCTGCAAGCGAGTGGCGAGTGGGTGGGCGGGCGGGCGGGGACGAACCGCCGGGAACCACCCGCTCCAGGGCAGCCCGCGCTCCAGGAGCAGGTCCAGCGCGAGGAAGTAGAACATCTCCATGTCGCTCGTGAAGTAGGGCGCGTGTTCGGCCATCGCCGAGCGCGACAGGTGGGCCGCGTCCTCGATGAGCACGTCGGCCGGGTGGCGGAACGTGGCGCAGAGGTCGCTCTCGTGGACCGCGTAGCCGAACTCGGCCATCAGCAGCCGGCCGCTCCGCTCGCCCGCCCCGAACCAGAAGGAGAGCGGCCGGACGTTGCCGGACGAGTGGCCGCTCAGCTGCAGCGCCTCCACGCACGCGAACATCTCGTGGACGATCGCGGGCGCCACTTCGGCCAGCTGCCGCCGATCCGCCCGCTCCAGCAGGTCGGCCAGGCAGACGCCCGCCTCCTCGAGCAGCACGCACTCGATCCGGTCGCCGCCGATCGTCCCGGGCGTGCAGTTCGCGGCATCCGCCCCGTCCGGGTGGCAGACGGGCCGCAGGAAGGGGCGGCGGGGGTCGGGCGGCAGCGCGTGGAGGAAGCGGTGCACTCGCCGCACGAGCGGGATGTTCACCTCCTTGGCGAAGAGGACGGTGAGCGGCGGGTGGGCGCCCGTCTTGTCCACGGCGGCCAGCACGCCGAACAGCCGCTTCGCCTTCGAGCTCGCCGCCGTGTACCTCGAAGCGGCGGGTGGGCGGGAGAGCGAGCAGAACTCACTTCTTCCCGTCGATCACGACCTCCACTTCGCTTTCCGTCGGCCGGGATCGGCAGGACGAACTGCAAGCAGAAGAGGAGTGAGCATTCCTCCTCCTTCCTCCACCCACCTTCACTCCGTGGATCTCGTAGACGGGTCCCTTCTGCTCGAGCGACTCCACGGGCGGCTTCTTCTTCTTCTTCCGCTTCTTGAAGCCGCAGACCGCACTCCCGATCGACGAGGAGACCGACGGCAGCAGCAGGAGGCTGAAAGCGGCACTGCGGAGGGGCGGGCGGCTTCACGCACCCGCCGATCAGAAAGAGCGACCAGACGGGCAGCCGGAGGGCGCCGATCGCCACCACGCGGAGGAAGAAGCCGGGCGCCTCCACGAACTCGACGTCCAACTGGAGCAGCGAAGCGGTGGATCTCCGCCTTCTCTCGCGGAAACTCACGAAGTAGAGGCGGGCGGAGTCGCTCGGCGGCGAGTTCTCCACTTCGACCGCCACGAGGAAGCCGCCAGGCCTGCCCGCTCCTCGAACTCCACCGCGCACTCCACGAAGGACCGCCGGTCGATCGCCAGCTGCCGGTCGGCGAAGAGCAGCGAGACGTCCTTGCTCGACCGGAACTCGCTTGTCTGCAAACAGAGGAGTTCTCGACTGGAATGAAGAGGACGAACCGCCGACTCCAATGCTGCCCGTCACGAGATTCCCGCCCCGCCGCTCGTACTCGACGACCAGCGAGCAGCCGCCCACCTTCACGTGCATTCTGCAAGGAGGGGTGAGCGGAAGCGAGCGGAAGAACCCACTTGTACGCGCTCCCGTCGTCCCGCACGGCCTCTCGGTTTTGATTCAAACGCAACGTGGCGCGAATCTCCCGCCGCTCGAGGCGTACGAGAAAGAAGCGAGTGGGGCAGTCGGCCGTCAGCACGTGCTTCCTGCAACCGGGTGATCGATCGGGCAACCAAGAAGGAGCGCACTCGTTCCCCAGGCAATCCGGCTCTCCGTCGACGCCCGCGAGAAGCAGGAGAGAGAGGAAGCCGAAGAAAGCGGCCGCCATCCTCGTCGATCGTTCGGGATGGGAAAATGAGCAGAGATCAACCGGCAGAAAAACGAGCCGCTTTTCATGCGTTCCTCCTTCTTCCCGTTCGACGGGCCAATTTACCCGCCCGCCCGCTCGTTTGCTCGTCCTCTTTGTCCGCTCCGCAAGACACTTCACATAAATCCGCTCGAAATTGGGGGCTTTTAGTCCGAACCGGCCGGTGCATCGCCGCTCTTCCGCACTCAGCTCTTCAGTTCGGTCGGATGGACTCGCCGCAGAACGCGACGTTCGTGCGGGCTCCGAGCGTCGAGTGGTGCGTGCTGGTGCTCTCCGTCTTCTTCGCCTTGCTTCGGAATGTGAGTTCGAACGGGAGACTCCGTCGATCGATTGCTTCAGAGTGGCCGTCTACTTGCTCTGCTACTCGCGGATCTGCCCGACGGAAGAGGGGAGAGCGGAGGTTGTGATCAGCGGGAAAAAACGAGAATAAAAGTCCAATCTCGTTTATTCTTCGCGCACAACCGACTGCTCACTCGTCCCGTTTGGTCTTCCGACGACTGCGGGCCGGCCGGAGAGGGCGACGAGAAGGCGGAGGCGGGCGGCGTGTTGGTCGGAGCGGAGGTGGACGGAGTGGAGGGCGTCGTGGTGGGGGTGGTCGTCTCGTCCTCCCGCGGCCCTCCGGTCGGCGGGGGCGTCGGCTGCGGGGGAGTGCGCGACCCGCCTTCCTCCCCGCCTTCGACGGCCTAAATGCTCTCGCGAGATCAGCCCACGTGTTTCGATCGAAAGAACTCACTTCGCGTCGTCCTTCTGCTTGCGGACGGAGGCGGCCGCCTTCTGCCCGAGCGGCCGCACGTGGATCTTCAGCGGGGCGGCCTTCGGGCGGTCTTCCGCCGAGCGGGTGGCCTCTGGAAAGAAAGCGGAGATGATCGCCCGGCCGCCCACTCGCCTCTCGTGTCCTCCGTGTGGGTGGTGGACGTCCCCTCCGAGGGGGCGGGCGGGCGGCGGACGGGCGACTCCTGCTCGTCGTCCGAGTTCTCTGCAGGAAGCGAGTGGCTGAGTGGGAAGGAGGGACTCACTCCTCCGATTGCCGAGCGGACGGCAGGCGAGTCGCCCGGTGGTTCGAAATGAAGCGACGAGGCCGGCGGACCGAACCGCCCCGTCCGCCCTCCTTCCCGCCGCCCTCCGCCGCCGCCGATTTCCGCCGCGAGGCCATCGGGATCGCCGCTCGACCGCCGAGTTGCAGAGTGATCGAATGAGCGGACGAGTATGGACGAGCGAAAAACCTCGATTGTTTGCATGCCGACAGAAGAAGGCAGATTTCTCTTGCTCGTGTTTATTCGCGCACTGGACGGGGATCACTTCTTCTGGTCGGCGGGCGATTGGAAGATGTTGAGCGGCTGGTACTGGCTGGCGGGCGCGAGCGGCACCTTCACGAGCAGGTTGGGGTTGCCGTCGCAGGCGATCGGGATGTCCTCCACCTGCTCCTTGATGCTGAGGTGGGAGGAGGCCGGCCGGGCGGGTTTCCTGCAACGAGCGGTCGAGATCGCCGTCCGCCCACTCACTTCTCGTTGCGGAGGGCCGAGCGGGCGGGCGGCCAGTTGGAGGTCGCCTTCAGACGGCCCACCTCCGCGCGGCAGATCTCGAGGACGTCCGTGGGCAGCGGCAGGTCCACTTCCTGCGTCTTCTCGGTGATCAGGACCGTCCGCACGAAGGCCTTCATCGCGGGGTCCTCCGGCGACTCGATCACCATCGTCACCTGCAGCAGAGGGAAGTGAGCGGAGGGGAGGGAAGGACGCACGTATCCGCGCTCCTTCAGCCCGCTGCAGACGAGCTCGCGGACCTCCTCCACGCTGGTGACGGGCGCCCCCTCCACGTCGAGGATGGCGTCGCCCACCTGGAGCGCCATGGCGGCGAGCGTCTCCTCGTTCACTTTGGTCACGTAGACCTTGTTGGCGAAGGACTTGATGTGGATGGAGAGCGAGCAGGCGGAGATCTTGTGCAAGACGCCCAGCCGGTACTTGCAGCCGGGCAGCGTCTCCACGCCCTTGGGCATCCGCTTGGGGTCCATCGGGCAGCGAGCAGACCGGCCGGCGGATCTTCAGCTCGACCTTGAAGCGGGGCCCGGCGGCGACCGTCTTCTTGAAGAGGTCCAGGAACGCGCGCTTGCTGTCGAGCGGCGTCCCGTTGAGCTCGAGCAGCTGGTCGGCGAACTGCAGCTTCGTGTCGGCCGCCGAGCCCCGCTCCACGTGCAGGACGGTCAGCGAGGAGGAGACGCGGAAGCCGCACTGCAAGTCGATCATTCCCTTGCCTTCTCTTCCGCTCCGCCCACTCACCTTCGCCCCCTTGGCGCCCTGCAGCGTGACGGTGAGCGGCTGGAAGAGGTCGGGCGGCGCGACGGGGCCCGCGTGCGAGACGCCCGACGGGCAGGGCGACGTCGGCTTCGCGGAGGCGGCCATCGGAGAGCGGAGAGCAGGCGGGCGACTGGGCGGAGGGCTGCAGATGGGAATGAGTGCCAGCCGAGAGGGAGGGCGAAGATGCTGCTCGTGGATGCAAATTGGACAGCAGTTCTCTTCCCCTCCGGCCTTCGCCCACTTGTTTCTTCGTGCAACTCCGAAATGCGGTCGATCCCGCTGCTCCGCGCGCTGCAAGTGGTGCTGGTGCTCGTCCAACTGGCGGCCCTGCTCCTCTTCCACGACCTGTGCACTCCGTTCGAGCAGGACGCCGTTCGTTCCGCCCTCTCCTCGCCGCTCACTCCACTTGCAGGCGGCCTCTCCGTGCTCGGGCGGACTGGCGGCCATCGAGC
This sequence comes from Aphelenchoides fujianensis, assembly GCA_024699865.1. Lineage (NCBI taxonomy): Eukaryota > Metazoa > Nematoda > Chromadorea > Rhabditida > Aphelenchoididae > Aphelenchoides > Aphelenchoides fujianensis. The sequence continues at coordinate 209,023 of JAMPIO010000052.1, read as the reverse complement.
CGCCCTTCGATCTGCCCGCCGATCCCTCGAACGCGGCCGCCAACCAGTCGGCGCTCTTCGCCGTCCAGCGCGTCTGCCTGCCGGACGTCTCGTCGGCGTTCGCGGCGCCCGAGTGGACGGCCGCCGGCGACGTGCTCCTCGCGCTGCTCGTGGGCGGCGGGCTGGCGGCCGGCGAGCTCGTGATCGCCGTCGTGTTCCTCCTGCAGCTGGAGGACTGCCGCCCGCTGCGCGCCGAGGACGGGGTGAGTGCGGCCGAGCGGGAGGACGAGAAGACGGCCGCCGTTCAGAGCTCCTTCCTGTGGGCGGTCGAGTTCGTGCTCCTGCTGCTGCAGACGCTCGGCGGCCTGTTCGTGCACGCGGGCTGGGAGGGCCGCTGGGCGACGGAGTTCGCGACGCCCGCCTTCCCGCTCGGCCTCCACTGCGGCTACGTGAGTCCCGCCCGCCCGCCCCCCCCCCTCACTCGCCCGCTTGCAGTGGATCGCGTTCGTCTGCCTGCTGCTCGGCGTCGTGGACGAGTTCGTGGCCAGCCCGCGCCTCCTGCTGCTCGCCGCCGACGAGGAGGAGAGCGCCGCCAAGAGCGACGAGTTGAACCGCTCCACCGTCTTCGTCGAGCAGTGATCTCGTCCGAATAAACAGTCTCTTTCACTGCGTTTTGTTCGATGCAAATCCTCCGGCAATAAAAGGCGAGCGGGCAGCCGACCGGGCGCATTCGACCGCTCGCCGTCATGGCCGCTCCTCCCGCTCTCCGCCGCCGCTCCCGCGAACCCGCCGCCCGCCAATCCGCCGCCCGCGAGTGCCGCCGGGGCCGCGCCGCCCGCCCAGCAGCCGGCGGCCGCGGTGGTCGTGGCCGCCGCCGGTGAGTCGCCGCCCGTCCGCCCACCGCCGCCTTGCAGTCGCCCCCGCTCCGGCCGCCCCCCGCCGCCCGCCAACCCGCTGCTGAACCGGCCCGGCGAGCCCGACTTCAAAATGAAGCTGGAGCCGGAGAAACTCGTCTTCAAGGGCGACCGCCTGCTCGAGAAGCCCGCCGACCTCGACCTCAAGCTCACCAACACGACCAAGAAGCGGCAGTCCTTCAAGGCAACGGGGAATCACTCCACAAGCCCTCCACTCAACGCCCGTCGTGTTGCAGATCCGCTGCACGTCGAACGACGCGTTCCGCGTGCGGCCGCCGCTGGGCTTCGTGGCGCCGGACGAGACGCTGGCGATCCGCGTGCAGTTCATCGGGAAGGCGGTGCCCGAGCCCAACAAGCACTTCCTCGCCTTCTACCACATGCCCTCGGAGGAGACCAAGCAGCCGGCGCGCGCCATCTGGACGGCCGCCTCCAAGCCGGAGGGCGTGAAGCGCGTGGGCTGCGCCTTCGAGAAGGACGACGGCACGCCGCACCCGCCCACGCCCCGCTCCCGCCCGGCCGCCGCGCCCGCCGCTCCGCCCGCCAAGTGATCAGTCCGCCTCTGTTCCGCCCCCGATAAACTCCTCTTCCAATCCACCCTCCATTCGGCTCATTTGTTTCACACACTCGCGGGATGTGCGGCCGGTCGATCGCCGGGCGGCTGCGGGCGTTGTGGTGCGGGCGGCCGAGCGAGGCGGAGCGCGACGTCGAGGCGGGCGGCGGGACGATCGCCGAGGGCCTCCGCCAGAAGCCCGCCCTGCTGCCGCGCGTGGAGGGCGAGTCGGGCGTGCGCTACGACCTGCTGCAGGTGGTGGGGAAGGGCGGCTTCGGCGAGGGTGGGCGTCCCGTCCCGCTCGCGCACTCACGGCTGCTTTCAGTGTACAAGGCGGCGGTGGTGGACGAGTGCGCCCTGCCGCCGCTGGTCGCCATCAAGGCCGAGCGGGCGGAGAGTCTCGAGATGGAGGTGGGCGCCCGCCGACTGCTCACCGCCCGCCCGCCCGTTCAGGTGCGCGTGCTGGAGGCCGTCGCGCCGTCCGTCCACTTCTGCGCGCTGCTCGACCGCGGCCTCGACCCGCAGTCGGGCTGCCCGTTCGTCGTCATGTCGCTGCTCGGGCCCAACCTGAGCGTCGTGCGCAAGGCGATGCCCGGCCAGCGGCTCTCGCTCTCGACGGCCGTCCGCGTGGGCATCCAGGCACTCCCTTCTCTCCTCTTCCTCTCCCTTCATTCGCCCCTCTTGCAGATGCTGCACGCGATCGAGGAGCTGCACGGGCGGGGCTTCGTGTCGCGCGACGTGAAGCCCTCGAACTTCGCGGTGGGGCCTGCCGCACGAGCACCGCCGCCTCGTCTACATGCTGGACTTCGGGATCGCCCACGAGTACGCGGACGAGAGCGGCGACCCGCGCCCGCCCACCCGCTCCACGTGGCGCGGCACCACTCGCTACTGCGCCCTCGCGAACCACCGGCGCCAAACTCCAGCGCCGAAGGACGACGTGGAGTCGTGGCTCTACTCGCTGGTCGAGCTCGCGGTCGGCCGTCTGCCCTGGGCCGCGCTCGACAAGCAGGCCAAGGACGCGACCTTCCGCGCGAAGCTCGACGTCCGGCGGGCCCACCGGCGCGCCTTCTTCGCCCCGCTGCCCCACCAGTTCGATCACGTACGAGAGAGCATCCAGCTTCTCCCTCAGTTGTTCGTTGCAGATGCTCGCCCGCATCGACGCCTACGACTACTACAGCCGGCCGGACTACGGACAGGCGAGCATCTTTCAATCCGAATTCTCACTTCTCGCTGCCCACTGGGCCGCTCTTGCAGTTCTACATCGACCTGATGCACGTGATGGACGGCGCACTCGTTTTCCTTCGCCGACGAGTACGACTGGGAGCGCGTCTTCGAGGGCTACTCGGCCTCGACGAGCGCCGAGTGATCTCTTTTCTCAGCTACACGCAATAAACGACGGGCAGATTGCGCGGTGGGCGTGGGAAGCGAGGGGGCGGGCGGGCGGATAAAAGCGGTCAGTTGCCGGCCGATCGAGCAGTCCCATTCTCTCCCGCTCCATGACCTCCTCCTCGTCCGAGTGCAAGCCGGCTGCAGCAGGAGGTGGCGGCGCGGCGGGCGGTCGTCGAGTCGCTGCGGCGCCGAGTGGAGGGCGCGTGGACGGCGAACTTCGCGCTCGTCGGCCGCCACCGCGCCGCCCTCCGCGAGCTGCGGGCGGCCGACGAGGAGCTGCGGCGCGCCCAAGCGGTGAGTCCTCCCGTCCGCTTCCGCCGCCCACCGACCGCCCTTCCAGCCCGACCCCCAGCACGCGCCGTTGATCGCCGAGCGCGCGGGATTCGACCGCAAGATCCACGAGGCGCTCCTCCGCGCCCGAACCGCGCGCGTCCAAACGGCCGCCTTCGAGCGGCGCCACGAGGAACTCGCCGCCCGCCTGGCCGCCATCGAGGCGGAGATCGCCGTTCTTCGAACGCCAATAATTGTGTTGTTTTTAACGTGTGTCAATAAAAGATGAAAACTTCAAGTTTGGCAGTTCACTTGGCTTTTCAACGACAATAATCGGTGATTAACGAAACAAGCCATCCTGATCACATCTTCTCGATTGGCGAATCGTAAGTGTGGGAAATTCGCCACGCGTTGGAAGGCGGCCGGGAGCGCCGCTTGGGGACTCCGTTCTGCTGCTGCGGCCTGCTAAGCCCTTGGGTTCGATGGGGGACGGGCGCTGGAGGCGGCGGTCGTGCGGGCGGCGGCGGGATCCTCTGCGTGACCTCCGAGCTGTTGGACGTTCGCGTGTCGCCGTTGGAGGTCGTCGTCGTCTCGTTCGCCGTTCTCGACTGCGTTTGGCTCTCGTCCAGCCCGCTGATTCGCGTGGCTCGCGATCGACTGCGGCCGAACGACGAAAAGAACGAAGAGGATGATCCCCTGGCTTCCGTTCACGATCGTGAACAGCCAATGCCAAACGGTCGCTTGCGGAGAGAAGAGGCTCAAGTATTGAAGGGCCTGAAAGAAGAATTGCTGGGAAACTCTCAGGCGGAGCGGCCTACCCAAGGGACGCCCAGCAGGAACTGCATGTTGAGGATCGCGAGCAGCTTGTCCCTCGCCTTCAATCGATTGCCCTTCGTGAGGGTGTTCGTGTCCGTTCGGATCAGCCGGCGGATGGGCGAGCAGCAGCCCGCTTTGGGGAACAGCCGGACGGTCACCACAAACAAGCAGACGACTCCGTTCAGCACCAGGAGCGAGGTGGGGACGATCACCGCCCACACGACGTCCGCCGCTCGAATCCAGCAGAAGTTGTCCCCTCGGCGGTAGAACGAGTTGTCCAGAATGTACGCGATTAGCGAGAGCAACAACGGGGCAGCTGGAAGAAGGCTTTGAACGAAGAAGAAGGAAGAGCTAACCGAAAGAAGTGAGCAGGATGACCGCGTTGTGAGTGGCGAACGAGAGCACTCCGATCCATCGCCGAAGTCCAAGCAAACAGCTTCAGCACGCGCCATGCTTGGAAGAACGTGAGAAAAATGCAGCTGCAAAGAACGAGGTGACTGGACGCTGGAGCAGGAGAACCAACCACAGCAGCAAGTAGTACGAAAGAGCGGCGAACAGACTGCAGCCGAATTGGCCGAACGCCCGCCTCGAATCGGAGAACACGCCGAAGAAGAGGTAGAAGAGGAAGAAGAGGAGGTCGTGTACACGAAAGTGAGCAACTCGACTCGAAATCTCATGGACGGAAAGTTCAGGAAAGAATTTCGACATTCGAGCCCGCACCGTCTTCGACCTGAAGCAAACGATAGATGAAAAGGAATAGGCAAAAACTAAAAGGAACGAACAGGTTGGCGTACTGAATGAGGACCATCAGCAGAAGGCACATTGCCGAAGCAATCACGAGGAAGTTGCCGAGAATCAGCAGGCCCGGTCGAGCACAGCGCGGGTTCAGTCGCTGATCCGTCGACCAGAAGCGTGAAGTCTGAACGAAACAAAAGGATCAATCGGTTAGATCGGAGCTCACCGGTCAAATGCGGGCACTCGGCGACGAACATCCCGTCTTTCTGCGTGATCGTGCACTTGTCCGTGGACGACCAGCCGTCGCCCGTCCACCAGGAGATCTCGTGCGTGCCGTGAAGCGGATGTTTGGCCTGAAAGCGGGAAAATCTTTCTCAAAATATTCGGTTCTTCTCACGTCTTTCGTTGCAAACTGGACTCTCGCCTTGCCCGTAGTGTTGTGGAGGACGACGGCGCTGACCACCGGCCGGCCTTCGGGCAGCATCCCCACACGGCAGCGATCTCCGCTCACATCCTGACCTGAACAGAAAAGAAATGAAGAGGCTGGTGGAACGACAGACCTCGTCTTCTTCCTGAGCAAAGCGTCCCATTCGGCGGATTTCGGTCAACCCCAAACGGAAATCCGTGCTCCGTTTGGTCCGTTCGGCGGGGGGGGCGGGCGGCAGAAACAGTTGGGTCTTTCGGTAGGCGACGAGGTAGAAGGAACCGTCTGCCCGTCCGCACACGCGACATCGGCGGGGATCTCGATCGAGGCAGGCCGGCTGTTTCTGCTGACCGAGTGGACCGAAGGAGTCGCCGAAATCCGCCCAGTCCTTCGGTCGTTCCCCCTTGAGGGCAGGCGGACGAATCGTGTCGCTTGCGCATCCCCAAACTGCTTCCGTCCAACAACTCCAGATTGTGCTGGGCATTGTTCAGGAACCTCTCCACCGACTCGAGGATCCGCTGACTCGAATCGAACGAATTGGCCGTTCGGAAGTGGACGGCGGGGATTTTGAGTGTGTCGTCGTAGAGGCCGTAGACATTCGTGCAGTCCCTGCAGTCCTCTATAGCGGGTTTCATTCGAGTGCCACTCACCTCTAGTTTGATGTCCTTGACTTCGGAGATCTTCAACAGGATGTGCGAGAGCATGTAAACGTCGCTCGCATTCAGCTTGGGCCGTCGAGTCGATCGCCTTTTGTGTTTGGGCGATGTAGTTGGTGACCGTTTGGTTGGTGAGCGTCTGGTTGCTGCAGTAGACCTGCTCCATTGGGTTCTGCGGGTCGTGGCAGTCGATCTCGTACGGCTCTGCGAACAAACGAATAAAAGACAGAAGAAAAAAGGGAGCCTACCGGTGGTGCTCGCAACAACCACCTTGTTCGTCGTTGTGGAGATCAAATGAGTGCGCGTCGTTCTGGCCCTTCATCGTGGTCGTGCTCGAAGGAAAAGAAATCGAGTGCGTGCTCCCGAATGGAGGTCGTGGGCGAAGAGGAACTCGGCGTCGTGGAGAGGCTCGTCGACGGGGTGGAAGTCGACGTCGGAACTCACGTCCTTCCGGACCTTCCCTTGGCACAAGCTGCCCGTCCCTGACTGTTCCAATTGTCACAACAAACGCAATAATCTGAAAGGACGACTAAAAGTAAACAGACAAACCGGATGACTCACCCATGCTTCGGAGGCTGCTTTCCATCGCTGAATATCATCGTCGTGGAGCACTCGTTTGACAGCCAGGTCGCCCCAATGTTCGGGTACATGTAAGCGCCGACGATTTCAGCTTCGAACAGCACTTCGCATTGTTTTGCTACAACAGAAAAATAACAGAAATGAACGACTGGAGAAAAGGTCCCACCGTTGGATCCCGGTGCCAGCCCGCGAACAGAGAGAAAACGAGTAACCATTCGGCTTTCTCTTGTGTGGTCGACGGAAACTGACAGTCGATGCCGCCGGGGCAGAAGCCCGCGCAGCAGGATCCATTCCTGCCCTTGTTGAGTCTTTTCGTCCACTGGTATCAACGGTCGTGCTCCTTGTAGCGAAACTCGTGTCGCACGTCGTAGCTGCGGTCCTCGAACTCCTTGTCGAGCAAATCCACGTGAATCGTCTCATCGGAGTACGTGAACTGAACGCTCATCCGCAGCGGAGGGCCGAGGGCGAAGCTGGACGGTCCGCTGAGGAACTCGAAGAAGCCGTCGTAATTCGTCAGATAACTTGAACAAATGTCTGGAAAGGATCATGCATAAGAGCTAAGAAGGTGAGGATTACCTCCACTTCTCGCAATCAGAAAAACCCGGAAGAGAAGCAGCGAGAGCAGCAGTGACCGCATGGCGAACGGATGCTTTTGTCCGTTAATCAAAAGAACTCGTGGGTCGTCCGCATGCCAAACGGATCACACAGAAACACCCGGAATTCGTCGCCTCCATTCGGCGGAATGACGGAACTTCTGCCGCCTTGCCTCCGGAACACGCGGAATGCAATCGAGCGGGCGAATAAAAGAGCAAGAGCGGCCGCCCGCCCGTTCTCCGCCACGTCTTCTTATCACTCCGCGTCGTGCGCCTTTTCGCTTTCGGAAGTGAGAGGGCGCCGTTTGTTTGCGATTCACCCGGCCGAATCGTGTAATCGCTTGCCCGATAAGCGGACGTTCGAAGGGTGCTGGAATTTTGGCATCCGTTCCCGCTAACTTTTCTCACTTTCCCCGAACTTGTTCCGGAATCCGACACTTCCACTCGTGCTACTTGCTTGTAATCCCGATCATCTTGTTGTCGTCCTCCACAATCCTTTCAAAGCCGTTCGATGATTCACGCCTTCATTCCGCCGCTTCTTCCATGACGCATCGCTCGTGACGTCTTTTGCACGAGCGAACAACCGGGCCGGATTCACGGGTAAACAAGCCCGATTAGAAATTTCGAGACATCCAGCAGAAGATCATCTTCCAATTTTATTTCCTCTCACAAACACAAGGAAGTACAACAGACACAGATTCATTCACACGTCGGCGAACTTCGGCAGCGCCGTCTTCAACTCCGGAGTGCGGCTGGTGGCGGTGGAGAGGGACTCGTGGACGGGTCCCGAACGGCCGCCCTCCTGCCGGCGTCTTCTGACCTGCGACCGCACAGACGGGAGGTGAGCGCACGCGCCGTCTTCAATTCGGCCTGCTGGAAGGAAAGAAGTGGAGGATTGGATGGAGCGGGGAGAACTCACCGACGGCTTCACCTTCTGTCCCGAAAACGAGCGCGTTGCTGGGCACTTGGCCGGTGGGACGGCTGAAAGAATGAGGATGACGGGGCTTCCAAGCTCATTTCACTCACTTCACCGGCTGCCGATTTCCCCCTCGGAGCAGCGGGCGGCGACGGCATTTCTGAAGCAGGAGGAGATGAACGGACACGCGCACCTCCACTCACCGATGGCCGTCTCCGAAGTGATGAACGACGCCGCGGATTCGGCTTCGTAGACTCCTTGGAGGAGGCCTTCGAGGAGCTCTTCGAAGCGAGTGCTTCCCGTCTTCCCGCTCTTCTCGCTCTTCGACTCCGTCCTTCGAGTTCTCGGCCGGCGGCGACTTCAGGAAGTCGAAGTAGTCGACGAAGAGGGCGATCACCATCCCGAGCTGAGCGGCGGCCACGACGACCGGCGGGAAGATGCGCGCGTTCCAGTGCGACGGGTGGACGAGCAGGATTCCCGCCATCGCCACGGCGATGCCGCCCGACAGGAGGTTCAGGCTGCAGAAGGTGGTCAGCGCTGCAAACAAGGAAGATGAACGAAAAGTAGGAAGGTGGAACTTGCCTTGGTGTTCGTGCGGCTCGAACAGGAGGAAGACGGGGGCCGACGGGAGGCCCAAGAGGACGGACGCGCAGAGGAGGCTGAAGGCCCACGGGGCGGCCGCCACGCCGCACGCCAACGCCGAGCAGAAGCCGAAGAAGGCGAGGTGGACGACGCCCTTGGCCATCGAGTGTGCCCACGCCGCCTTCTGCTTCGTCTTGTCCACGCGCTCGCCGCCCGTGTCCAGCGCGCGCCGCCGCGCTCGCGTTCGAGTTGACGGCGATCGAAGACGTGCGGGATTGGCGGGACATCGAAGAGAGCGAAGAGAGGCCGCTTGACTGCAGAACGAACAAATGAGCGAGTGCGGGGAAACCGGCAACCATCGGGACTGCTTTCTTCCACTTTCTTCACTCATGCAAATCCACCCCCTTCCACTCCTCCCCTCTGACTCGACCAAAACCTTCATTCATTTCACGCGTTTATTCGGTCTTGCACACCAACGGACAGGGGAGATCACGCGTCCTCCGCTTTTGGGCGTCTTGGCGGCGTTCGCGGGCGCTCTTCTTGGCGGCGCGCTTCTTGCGCTTGAGCGCCTTCGTGGACTCCGTTTCGTGGGCGGCCACCCCGAACGAGAGCGGGATCCAGCCGGAGGGCACGGAGATCACCACCTGCAAGCCGTGGAATGAAGCAGCGGAGAGTGAGGGAGGACTCACCTGATGCCAAAAGCAGGTGCCCGCTCCGAAGCCGACGCACACGAGCCACTGCCACCAGTTGAGCTTGGCCGTCGAGAACCAGTGGCCGCCCCAGTGGACGAACACGAACTGGGCGGCAAACGAGAGGAACCAAATGCAGAGGTTCATCCAGTTGGTGAACAGGCCCTGCAACGAGAGGAGTGAGCACCCCTGAATGGAGGAGGGAGGACAGACCGCAAAGATGTTCCGCTGGTTGTGGATCTTGCGGGCGTTGATCTCGTTGAAGAGGGTCATCATGACGAACGTGTTGAAGACCATCGTGAAATGTTCGGTCGGGTCGGCGTAGAGGGGCTCCGCGCGCGCGTTCCGGTCCAGACGGAAGATCTTCTCGCCTGCAAAGGACGAGTGAACATCCCATTCTTGTCCGTCCACTCGTCACCGGCGAATGTGAGGGTGAGGAGGACGGCCAGCTGGTAGACCGCCTGCCCGATGATGTTGCGGGCCATGCGCGGGCGAGACGATGGGCGACATGCGGCCGTACGGCTTCCGCTGCAGCAGCTCGGCGGTCGGCCGCTCGGTGGAGAGCGCGAGGGCGCCGAGCGTGTCGATCAGGAGGTTCACCCAGAGGATCTGGACGGCCTTCAGCGGCGGCACCTCCGCGAAGCACACGCCCACGAAGACCACGAGCACGGCAACCACGTTCACCGTCAGTTGGACTGCAAACGGAAGGAGCATTGATGGCTGCTGCAGCCACTCACATTGGAGGAACTTGGCGATCGAGTCGTACACGTTGCGGCCCCACATGACGGCGGTGACGATCGACGAGAAGTTGTCGTCCGGTCACGATGATGTCCGACGCCTCCTTCGCCACGTCCGTGCCCGCGATGCCCTGCAAGCGGACGGGAGTGAAGGGGCGGACGAAGGGGAACGAACCATCGCGAAGCCGACGTCCGCCTTCTTGAGGGCGGGCGCGTCGTTCGTCCCGTCGCCCGTTACGGCCACCACTTCGCTGCAAATCGACGAGGAGATGAAAGAAAGGGGAAGATGTGAACTGACCGCCCGTCCCGCAGGTGACTCGCGATGATGTGGGCGACGAGTGTGAACTTGTCGGCGGGTTGGGCGCGGGCGAGCACGTGCAGGCGGGGCCACACCTCGTCGAAGAGCTCCTGGACGACCTCGCCGGTGCCGTTCTCGCGGATGCGCTCGTTGAACTCGCGGCTCTCCAGGGCGAGCACCTCGTCCTCGTTCTCGCTGCCGGCCGGCGGCAGGATCCCGCAGTCGCGCGCGATCGCCCGCGCCGTCCCGATGTTGTCGCCGGTGACCATGATCACGGAGATGCCCGCCTCCTGGCACTGCTTGATGGCGTTGGGGACCTCCGGCCGGACGGGGTCCTGGATGCCGAGCACGGCGAGCATCGTCAGCCGCCCCACGACCTCGTCCTCCTTGTCCCAGTCGACCGCCCGCTCGTAGGCCGTCTCGTTCACCTCCAGCTGGGCGCCGGCCGGGTAGAAGTCGCGGTAGGCGACGCAGATCGTCCGCAAGCTGTCGGCGGCCATCGGCTCCACCACCTCCGAGATCACGTGCTGCAGGTCGGCCGGCCCGAACTCCCGCGCCACGCCGTCGGGGCCCAGCCAGAAGGCGCACTTCTTGAGGACGATCTCGGCCGCGCCCTTCGTGAACACGCGGAAGCCGCCCCGCTCGTCCCACTCGTTGCGCAGGATCGTGGTCATCGACTTGCGCGGCCGAGTTGAACGTGTACACCTGCAGGCGACCAGTGAGCTGTTGGAAGGGGAGAGTGGACTCGCCTTGATGAACATCTCCTCGGGGTGGGTGGCGCGGATTTGGACGTAGTCGCGGCCGCCGTCCTGCAGGAAGGCGAGCATCCCGCACTCGGTCTTGTTCCCGATGTGCTTCGGCTGCTCCCCGGGGCCCGGCGGGCGGCGCGATCTTCGCCGAGTAGGCCGAGTTGATGGCGATGGCGTGCGTGAGGATGTCGGCCGTCTTCTGCTCGACCTCGTCCAGGCGGGGCGTCTTGTGGGTGGTCCCGTTGACGTAGGCGCGCACGACGGTCATCCGGTTGGTGGTCAGCGTGCCCGTCTTGTCCGAGCAGATCACCGTCGCGTTGCCCATCGTCTCGCAGGCGGCCAAGTGGCGCACCAGGTTGTGGTCCTTGGTCATCTGCAGCGAGGGCAATGAGCAGGGAGAAAGAGAAGGGAGCACTCACTCCGACGGACGGAGTAGGCCAGCGAGAGGGTGACCGCCAGCGGGAGGCCTTCGGGCACCGCGACCACGAGCACCGTCACTCCGACGACCACGAACATCGCGAACACGGAGACGTCGCGCGACCAGACCCACGAGTCGTGCAGCAGGACGAAGCGGACGACGCAGTAGCGAAGGATCAGGATGAGCGACGTGCAGCTCGCTATCGACATCCCGAAGTAGCCTGCAAGAAGGACAGGAGTGAGGAGGAAGAGGGAGGGGAGGGCAAACCGATGTGGAGGGTCAAGCGGTTCAACTTCTGCTGCAGGAGGGACTGTTCGCTGGGTCCGCTCGTCTTGGGGACCAACGGGCGGCGTTCGCGCTCCTGCGTGTTCTCGTCGACGGGCGGCGGCTCGGCGGTGCTCTTGACGCCCGTGGCGCCCATCAACGTCATGATGATGCCCGTCTGCGAGTTGACGCCCACCGCCGTGACGACCATCTTGCCACTGCCCTCCATCACGTGCGTGCCGGAGAGGAGGACGGGGTCGCCGTCGGGCGCCTTCTTCACGTGGTCCGTCTCGCCGGTCAGCGAGGCCTCGTCCAGCCGGAGGTCGTGCGACTGGACGATCACGCCGTCGGCCGGCAGGAGGTCGCCTGCCAGACAGAAGAATCAAGGGGAAGAGGGAGGAGAGCTCACCGTATTTGACCTGCACGACGTCCCCGACCACCAGCTTCTTGGGGTTCACCTCGACCGGCTGCCCGTCGCGGATGGCCGTGAACTCGTGGCTGACGGCAATGCGGGCCTGCAGCGCGCGGAACTGGCGCTCTTTCGTGTAGTCATTGATCGACGTCGCGAGCACGACCAGGGCGACGCACACGAGGATCGCCACGCCCTCGATCCACGCGTAGTTGTGTTGGGTGTCGTTTTCGCCTGCAGGAGGGGGCGGGGGTGAGTGGAGGAGGAGAAGGACTGACCGCTGGGCGGGATCGCGTAGAGGGCGAGCGAGAAGAGGCCGCAGATGAGCAGGATGATCAGCGTCGTGTCCTGCAGTCGGGGAGTGAGAAGAGCGAGGAGAAGGGGGCCTCACCTTCATCGCCTTGAACATGAGCTGCAGGAAGTTCTTCGGCTTCTTGCCGGGGATCTCGTTCGCGCCGAAGATGGCCCGTCGCTTGCTCCAGCGTGTCCTCCGTGCCGTGCAGCCCGTGGCGCGGGTCGAACCGCCAGCTTCGCGCAGAGGCCGCTGATCCCGCCCCAGTCGCGGTCGATCGCCTTGCGCGCCTCCTCGCCGCGCAGCTTCATGAGGTTTCGCAGCTGCTCCAGCGTGCAGTCCACTTCGGTCGGCGTCGCGGTGGTCGCGTCGAAGCCGGAGGTGCGCGTGCCCGAAGAGCTCAGCTTCGAGTCGGTGGTCGACATCGCGATCGGTCGAGCGGTCCGGCGGCGGGCAGAGCGCAGAGCGAAGGCGTCCGATCGGCGGGCGTGCAGAGAGAGAAAAGTGGGCAGGGCGAGCGAGACCCGAAACGAGTCGACCAGTTTCTGCCAAATTTGCATTTAGCCGGGCGACTTTCTGTCCGTTGTTCTGATGCAAATGTAACCGGCACGAACGGTGACCACCGGTTTGGAATTCTGCGGGCAGCTCGTCGTCTGCTCCAAGCTGTTACAGCTTTCTTGAAGCAACTCGAAGCGCGAGATCGGATCGTTCAATTCATTTTGTTCGTTGATAGCGCTGAAGATTGATCCCCAAACCGTCGATGCTTCTTTTTCCCGCTGACAACGACGAGCGAGCGCGTTACAAGTGAGTCAACACTTCTTCTCCGTTGGGTCGAGTGTTGCCCGAACGACGAGTGCGTGCGTGACGGGCGGCTTTCCGCCGCAAATCCGAAGATGCCGCCACCACGACTTCGCCCGAACTCCTTCTTCGTGTTGCTGAAGACCAACGAGATCGCGGATGGATTCGGAGCCCCGCTCGTTCCGAAGCTCCTGCTCACGGGCCGCCGTCTCCACTCGGAGTTCTTCGCGAGCTCCGAAGAGAAGCCGCTCCACCTGAACGCGAAGCCGCACGGCATTTCGCTCGGGAAAGGATGGAAGACGAGCACCTGGATGGAAGAAGTGGAGGTCCAGTGCGCGATCGACGGCCTCGTCGCCCTCCTCCGCCTGGCGACCATCGAGGAAATCCGCGTGAACCTGTACGAAACGGACCGTTTCCGTTCGGAATGCTCGCGGATTTCGTTCGGCTGTGCGACGCTCTCCGAAGTTTCCTTTCCATCGATTTCTTTCACTTTTTCTCGTGGGTTGCAGCCAACCGATCGCTGGAGCGCATCTTCCTGCCGCGCCGACTGGCCGAAGCGACTCCTCAACCGGGGCCTCGTGGAGTTTCTGCCCGATGCGATCACCGAGTGGACTCCGACCCCGAAATTCTGCCCGCTGCTCCACCGGCCGATCGATCGTCCTCGAGCAGCTCAACCTGTTCGTTCAGCACACGGACTTTAGTGAGCGGTCTTCTTCTCTTCTTTCTGAAGCGATCCGATTGCTTTAGACTTTGCCCTCGTCTTCCAAACGAAGGCGAGGACCATCGAGTTCTTCCCGGACTATTGGTTCGGACTCGAGGATTTAAGCGAGCCACGGCCCGTAAGTGCACTCTTTCCTTCGTTCTTGTTGATCGTCGCCCTTTGTTCCAGCTTCCATCCTAACGAACACCTGGAGAAGGTGATCATTTCGGCCGGCCTGGTGGACGAGGAGGACGTCGGCCCGCACACGTGGGAGCTGATGATCCTTCCGCGGTGTTGCCGAGCACTCCGCTGGCTCTCGCAAGTGAACAAGAAGCTCGAAGTGGAGATCAAGCCGAACGGGCCCTCAAACTCCTCCAAACCGAGGTGATTCCTTCTTGTAGTTTTTTTTATTCCGTTCGTGTTTGCAGGACGTGAACGAGGCGATCCGCGAGCTGGAGGAGGTTCTGGACAACGCCCGCCGGCTCGTGAATTGCGCCCAGGAGTTCGGAGTGCGGATCGCTTCGATTCGGCTGCTGGTCCGCACGAATCTCGTTCGTTTCCGTCCTTCCAGCCATTACTCGTTTGTTTCTTTGCTGCAGGACACGGGGAATGCGGCGGACAACGTTCGCTTCGGCCGCCACTTCAAGCTGACTCGTGGACAAACGGCCGCCCGCTCGTGTGTCCGCAGCTTCCAGCACGCGGAAACTCGAATCGAGTTGGAGGTTCGATTCAAGCGAAACATCGGGATTTGATTCGAGCTCTCATGGCCTTTCGGTTTTTCTATTCACTCATAACTTCTTTGTTCTGTTCCTGTAATTAGACGAGCATAAACGAACATCCTTCCGCTTCTTCCGGCCAAACATTCGGGGGAAGTGGGCGAACCTCCGCTTCGTTTGCCACTCATGGCTTCTTTGGCTGAACTTCTAATTAATCCGAGGGGAGGACTGAAAAGGGCGATGAGTCTCACCGACATGTGAATCTCTTCGTTTAATCCCGTATCAGTCAGTCGATGTACAAACAAGAACGATGTTTAGACAACGCGGATAAATTACATGGAGGTACTCAACAAACAAGCGGTTTGTATAAACGATAGTTTAGGTGAGCAAATTGGGAAGAGGAGATCTGTGAAGTAGACAGTCAAGTAGCGGGGGGCTTCTTTCAAGTCCTCAGGTTCATGGGGATCGTCATGGTTTCCTTCTGCCGTTCCCCTTGTGCCCAGAAGTTCTCCCAGAGAGCGAATGGAAGGCTTTTCGGAAGCGGATGGACATCAGGTTGAAGATGAGGGGATTCAGCGTAGCGCTCAAATATTGGAGAAGGCCGACTAGTGGGTAGAGCATGTTGCAGAGAGAATTCTGCTCGCATCCCGTGCTGTAGTTCACGAACAGCCGCTCCAAATGGTACGGAAGGTAACAGAGGAAGAAGACCGATGAAACGATCAGGAGCATTTTGACGACCGCCCGTTGCGCTCGCTGGGATTTGAAGCCGCCGGATGCTCGCGCCTGAAAGCAAGTAAGAATTATTGGGGAAGAGGCGAGCAAGCAACACCCACCTGAAAGGCGAGTTGCCCCGTCCGGGTGAAGGAGTTTTCGCTGCTGGTGCCGGTGAGCGGAACGTGCGCCTTCAGCTCTCGTTGCGAGCCCTCGTTCATCGCGTTGAGCGTGTGGAGGATTCGCGAATAGCAGGCCACTATGAAGAGAACGGGCAAGAACGAAGGTTAGCAGAAGCATGCCCTTAAGCAAGAAGTGAGTGGTTGGTCGCTGAGAAGACAAAACTCACCTCAAAAATGTACTCGACGTTTCCCACGTAGTCGCATGTTCCAAAGTCTGGAGTGCAGCTGCCGTTTGATCCCGCACAGGTCCTTGATCACGCTCTTGAAGTCGATCCCGATCCAAAGCGAGGGAATGAATGGCAATCATCCAGATGCCCCCGAGCGGCGTACACAACGGTCTTACGCTGAATATACCGCCAGGAGAAGACGTGACAAATCCCGGTCAGCCTTTCCAGAGTCATCGCCATGATCGTGAGAATCTGAACAAACCGTTACCTTCTGCAAGCTTTCAAACCACTCACCGAAACAAAAGTGAACCAACTGATGGTCGTCGAAAAAGCTTCGCAATAGTGCGGAAAGTGCGGGGCCCCGATTGTTCTCCACAGGTAGAAGAGGTCGAACGGAACCCCAACGGAAATGAGCAGGAGATCTGAGAGCGCGAGATTGGCCAAGAAGAGGTTCGTGTGCGAGTGGAGGGCGGGAGTTCGGATGATCACTAACAGCGAACTATCGTTTAAAGAAAGCGCTTAAAAGAAGAACCGACCCTTACCGTGCAGAGATTGCCGAGGAAACCGAACAGGCCAATGACCACGAAGAGCGCACTGAAGATCACTCGCATGGCCAGGTGGGACGAGTCCACGTGCCCGCTGCAAACAAAAGATGTGAACAAGCCCTGAACGAATGGCCACTCACACTTCCATTTGACCCGTCTGGAGTTGGGCGATGAAACCGGCCAGTTGCTGCACCGGTTTGATGTGGCAGAAGTTGACCAACTCGTGCACGTCCATTTGGAGCGGAGAGACCTGCACGAACAAAAGGAGTGTAAGAAGGAAAAGGACGGAGGACTCACCACTCGTCCATCGCTCAATGTCAAGTTCAGATTCATAAACGAGTAGAGGAGGTGCTGATGGTCGGGATTGTGGAAGATCGACGAAAAGGTCTCGTTCGAAAGAAAGTTCTCGTCCTCGACGTGCGGGACGGGCGACCATTTCGGGCTGCGGGAGGTTTCTCGGTCGAATGAACGTGTGAAAGGCCATCCAAACGCTCAACCAGCTGCAGAAACAAACGATAACTCTTGGTGTTGGAAGAAGCAAACACGCGAATTAACGGAGAGAGCCCTTCGAATGCCGAATGCACGTACTCACAACCCGCGATGAGGCGCGCGATGACGCAGAGAGCCGCCGGCTGGCCGAAAGGAACCAGCCGACCAAAACGAAGCGAAAATTCGGCGAATCCGCCCGCCGCCGTCCAATTCAGCCGGGTAGCCGCCCGGGCAGCCGGGGCTCCTCGCAAAGGCAAGCGCAGAACCAGTGATCACTTTGCACTTCAGGACGCTCCTCGACGACCATCGTACGGTGAGTGGACGGGAGTTCAAGAATCTTCTCCACGGACAATCTCGAGGGATCCGCTCGTCCAAACAGCCGGTTTATCCCCTCCCCCAGCCACCAAATCCACTGCCCGAATGTCAGGGATTAGCGGGGGATCAAGTGCTCACTTGCTCAAGACATTCGGAGAAGCGGCGAGTGTTGAATTTACCCGTTCGAATGAATGAAACGAACGGAGGGTACGCAATTAGGTCGCTTGGACTTGAGTCATCCGCCGGCCGCCTTTCGGGGCTTCTCGCCATCCGCCCGCCCGCCTGTTGGGTTCTCGCCGAGGGCCGAGCGGTCGCTAATCAACGGACCGTCGGATTAGCGGGAATTCGGACAAGCGGGCGAGAGAAGCGGCGAATTGTGAAAGGCGGAAATGATCAGGGGCGAGTGAAAAGGCGACGAGAAGCCACGAATTGCCGCCGATTACCGAGAAATAATCAAATAAACGAGGGGCCGTAACGAGCTAGGAAACGGGTAAAAAGTGACCTCTCCGTTTGTTAGATCCCCTCCCCCGAAGTGTTCGCAGTGAGTAAGTCCGCTCGTTCGCACCCTCTCATCCTCTTCGTCCACCTCTACCGTAAACACGACCCTCGACTGTCGACTGCCCACCAAGAGCGCGGATGGGCAGCGACGAGGAGCGGGCGGGCGGAGTCGAGGTGGCCACAAATCGGCCGCCGGTAACTCGCGAAGACGTCCGCCCGGCTTTAATTGTGGGCCAAACGAAGCGGTCGGTCCACCTGCCCGTCGACGTCAACGCGGAGGAAATTGAAGTCGCGTGGACGTCACGAGCGGGATCACGAGAAAAACAGATCGGAGGCACGAATCGGGACGAAGCCGCAAGCAATTTGGAGTTCGGCGAGCGACGGCCACCTTCGAGAACGGAGTCCGCACTTTCTGCCGCCTCCGTTTCGTATTTTAGCCGACCGTCTGGCCGGCGAACTCGCGATCTTTCGGTCGTCCCCGACCGCCGATCGCCCGCCGACCACCAACGGCGAGCATCACAGACGGCGGGCCGACGCCTTCGATTAGTAGGCGACGGACACCCGCTCATTAGCCCCCACTTCCTCAAATTCGAATGAACTTTCGGCCTCGCGTCAATCCGCTCCTCCGACTTCCTCTTGCAAAACACGAGCGCAAAGGCGGAAGTCGCGAGCGAACGGACGTGAGCGGGAGCCAAAAAGGAAGCCCGATGTTCGCGAACGAAAGGGCGGCCCAACTCACGTTTTGCCAGCTCGCGGAAGTCGAAGTTCGTAGTCAAAACCGAAAACCGTGACTCACAATCCGTTTACCGTCTTTCACGTGAAAACTCATTTGTTTTCAGACAAAAAAAGCCAATTGGATTCCCCGCTTTCTCCCACAAGCCGGCCGCCCTTCCGCGTTTGTAGTCGAAGCGGCCCAAAAGAAGTCGGCTGCTCGGTGATAAGCGGGACAAAGCGGGCTGTTTTCGAATGGACGACGCTCGTTAATCAATCACGAAAAAGAGCGCTAACATCCGGTACGCCGCCACGCACCCTATTGAGCGCGAGTCAAACGTAAACCTTTTGCGACAAAAAGTTTAAGATTCACCGCTAAGCCCTTCACTAACTTCCCGCCCTATTATTGCCGCTTTACAATCAGACAAAGGTTAGTGCAAGAATAGACAAATGATCCGTTCATCCCCAAGACTGAGCAGCGAGCCGTGCCGGATGCCAATGAACAAACAAAGCGGCCGTTCTTCCGACCGGGCCTCGGCCCAAGGAGCGGGAGATCCGCAGCAAACACACGCCCAGAAGAATCCAATTAAACGGCGCAAATTGCGAGTCGGACGTCCGCCTTGATTTTGCTCGAACGGCCGCTTGTCGGCCACCTCCCGCCCGGCCGGCCGTTTCACGCGAGCAAGAGAAACAGCACGAACGGAAGTGGCGATCAAAAAGAAACACTCAACGAAAAGAGCCCTCTGCTGCCCGACCATCCCGCATCGAATGGTCCACAGTTCAAAGGAATCCCCTCGCTGGGCAATCGGTGAGTCTTCGGCTGGACGTCAAGGGAAGCTCATCACTCCCCCAGCCTTTTTGTTGCAATTGGTGAGCGGCGAGACGGCGGATTTGACATTTGCGACCGCCCACCGCTTTCGCAAGACACCCGGCCGTTCTGACGGCTGACCTTTGGGTCGCCCATACGGCGGGGTCATTCGAAGAAGGAGAGGGTTTCCGTTGAAAAGGAAATGGAAAAGCGCACGCGTGAATCCACGTCCAAACCCGAACCTCAAGGCCGACCGCGAGAAACGAGCAGACGATCGAACGTGATCTCTTCACCCTTCCAACCGGAAACGACTCATTGAACACAACGATCGCGACGAAAGGGGGGGACGTTCAACAACGAAAGTGACGACGGGCAGGGGAAGCGTTTTGATGCAGAAGCCGGCGAAAAGCAGAACACTCGTTTGTTTTGTTCAAGACTTTCCGTTTTCATCGGAACGCAGCGATGCACAATCAAATGGACTGAAACAATCGCCCTCAACGCCCACCGTTATAAAAGCCGAATGTTTCGAAGCGAACCTCACGGAAGCAAGCGGCAATTAGGCGCGAGGAAACCGACGAAATTCGAATGGCACGTGCTCGGGGCCTTCGGAGAGCCTACGAGCAGGAAGAAAACAAACAAGAGGAAGGGCGGGCAGAGCGCGAAATGAGCGGTTTCAAGTGTTCCGCTCGCCGCTCGAACGGCCGCGAGATGGCCGCTCTTCGTGGTTTGCGGTCGGGATGTTCCCCACGGGTTCACTCGAAAGATCACAAGCACCCCCTGATTGAATCCCAGCTGTCCCTTAGGATGATGGCGGGATGAGCGGGAGTTAAACGATCTACCGCCCTTCTCAATTAGCCGAACGACCCCAAATGCCCGCATTCTGCAACCACAGAAGCTGTGACGGATAGGGGGATAATGCGGCCAATTCTCTCGATTTGTACTCTCCGGCAGAAAGAACAAAAGAGAACACGACCTGAAGGCCAACGAAAGATCAGCCGCCATTACCACTTTTTGTCATCCAACTGCGGTCAACGGTTTCGTGCGACCGCCCGTTTGGACCGGGCGCGTGGGAACTTGGACCGACCGAAAACAAGACGCCGTTCCCGACCGTCCAAGAATGAGGAAGAAGACGGCTGGGCGGGCGTGCGGGTGGTCGTCTGTTGGATGGGCGGATGAGACCGACCAAACATCCGACGATAACCCGATTATTCCTCCAGCTTTCAAAGGAAGCGGAAGAAAGAGGATTCGTTTGTTTTGGCCGCCCAGAACATGACGAGTTGGAAGCTGATCAGCAGATCCTTCATGCTCTAAGACATCCTCTTCATTTCCTTCCTGCCTTCCAGCCGTTTTTCCTTCTTTGTCGGGAAGTGGTTAAAGTAATGAATTCAACGTCCATTACCCTTCAACATCACGTGTTTATTGAACAAACGGACGATGGAAGTGAACACTCGACTCAATCAATGCCTTTCGATCAGTATTGGCGGTACTCGCGAAAGTTGTTTCCGACCGAGCTGGTGCGAGCGCAGGCTGCGGGCATGACGGTGGCCGTCGTGCTTCCCGCCGCTCGCTTCTTTGTGGCTTCCGGCGTAGTGGGCGTTGACGGGCGCACAGCCGATCAAGACAGGCGAAGGACGAAAAGGAGGCAGAAGAACCGCATTCTCGAACTGAACGAACTGAACGCAGGGTTCGATTCAGTTCTGCTTCCTTATATTCCGTCGTGATTGGACATTCAGACCAGGTTCCCACGTTCTCCTGGTTGAATTTATCGTTCCAACCCTCACACGACGTTCCAAACGACCGCCATAAACCAAAACATCGAACAGTCATCCATCGCCTTTTTTTTTGCGTTCCCTCAGGATTTCCATGTCTCCATCGCTTGAAACTGCGAGCAAGATTGCTCGCCGTTCTGTCCTTCGAAAAACTTTTTTATTGCCGTGATGCGTAAAAACGTAAGTGGTGAGAACGCAGGAAGGTCAAAAGAAGATGAGATTGAACACAAAGAACAGCGTGACGTTACGTTCCTTGCTCGAGAAGGGATAGCTGACTTTAAATAATCAAATCAAAACGAATCGTGTAGTAAGTAGCCGTATTGCCTTTAACTAAACAAACAAAGAAGGATTGAGGAATGATGATGTCGTGTTCAAGAGAAGAATGTTTACTGGAAACAGTCACCGGAAGAACCGAAAGAAGGAGGGGACAAGAGAGATCTAAAGGATGGTTTCGTTCTTCTCCGCCGTTGTCGTCGTGCGGTTCGCCCGACCGGAAGAACGCCGGTGATCAATCCTTCGGACACGAAGAGGCCGCAGGAAAGCAGCGAGAAGATTCCCGCCAACGCCCAGCCGTTGATCACTGCGTCTCGAGTCCCTTAAGAACGTGGGAACCAAACACGAGTATCGTGCTCACTTTTCAACGGCGTTGAAGTCCCGGCCGAAGGATCTCGCTGCGGTAAAAATCATCTAGCCACGGACACGCCGAGTAGTGCATTTCCAGTCCGAAGACCAGGAGAGAGAAGGGGAACGCAACCGAACGAGTAGCAAATGCACTGAAAAGACCGCTCATTCGTCCCCTCCTTTCTTCCGAGGGCTTACCATGAGCTTCGAATGTTTCACTTTGAACAAATGGACCAACTGAAGGATGGCCGTGGCCAGCGAGCATCAGCGAACACAACGAGGCGGCCACGAACTGGCCGGTGAGGCGCATTTCGGAGAAGGTGAACGGAAGGCGGAGATCTCGGCGGTAAATCCACTTGTTAGCGGTGAGCATCAAGGATTGCCGTTGGCCGTTTCCTCCTTGATATTGCCCGACGCCCGTGTACACGAGGCCGTTAACCAACATCTAAAGAACTCGTTGAATAAGAACAGAGATCGGCCACCCACCAGAAGCACGAGATTTGCCATTCGAATCGTCATGACAATTCGGGAGCCGTTCACGTCGTTCCTCCGCCTCGAGTCCACTTCCGCTTCGAGGGCCTGCGAGACGAGGATCAGCCGGTTGAGGGTGCCGGTCGACTGTTTGCGGGTGTCCATCGCGGGCGGCTGGGCGATCGGCTCCTCGCAGGTCATCGTTATTTTCGGCAGATTTCCGTTGTGTTTGAGGAGGGTCTTGTCCATCGACTTCTTCTAAAGCCGCAGAATGAGCACGCGGAAGACCGAACGGCGGCAGGATTCCCGCATTTCCGCCAGCTAGACGGCCGCCCGCCAGAAGCCAACCGAAAACCCCCGCAAATTTCGACATTCGTAGCGAACGAGAAGACGTTCGCCTGTTCGCAATTAATTTCGACGACGAAAGAAGAAAACGGAGATGGCAAGGGAGAAGTCGAGAGTTTGAGCGACTAATCCCAACGGCCGAATCGATTCCCTCGTTCGCTCCGACGGCCCTCCCTTCCGCGAAGACCGCCGGTTGCGTCGGCCACGCGACATCCAACCGGTTAATCCGCCCGCCGTTTGATTCGAAACGTTGCAGGGCAAAAAGGCGACGGATATCTCTTTCACCTCCTTCCCTTACCGTAGTGTATTTTAGCAGAGACAACAAAGAAGCGGATCGTGTACATGGTTGACTGAAACGACCTCCTGTTGTGAAAGCATGGCGAGCATCGTGTTTCAGTTCAAACTCCACAGGAACTCATTAGAAACACCGCGTAAACGCCATCGTTTTGTGTACTTTTACCCTCATTGAACGCTCGTCGATGTCGCTTCCTGGAGACCACTGGCAAAGGAAGCCACTCTGAGAGTGTCAGAACAAAAAACAAATGAGTATTCGTGTTCGAAATGTGCCCATTGATTGCCCCAAAACTGTCCACTTACTCGACATTGGCCCATCTTCTATCCTCTTGATTCCTTGAAGATCGAAAATTCACGTGCGGCCAGCTAAGACCACATACTCTAAGCGTCGATTGGTGGGAAGATCACGAAGCGACTGCTGCTGTACGAAGTTCGGTCACCAGTTGAAGATACGGGAGCTGAAAGGCGATTCGGTCAACACTTGATTGTCATGAACACACACGCGCTGGATCCGCGAGAACAAAAGAAGAGGAGCAAAATGAAGAGCGATGACCATGACGAGAGTGAGAGCTCCTTACCGCCCGACAGTCATCCGTTCATCCGCTTTCTGCCAGCCGAACGGCCGCCGACTAATCAACGGAAAGGAGAAGGAGACGCGGAAGTTCTCGGCAGCTCGAACAAAAGATTAGCGGAAAGGATGATCGAAAAGAAGAAGCCGGCGGTTGGAGGACGAACGGCCTTTAATGCCCGGCCACCAAACACCAAGAAAGAAAGCGAGTGAGTGGAAGAAAGAAAGAAGAGGGTGGACGAATGGTGGAAAACAATTCCCGCAATTCCGAATGGCCGACTGATCCAACGGCCGGACAGCCTTCCAGTCAATCGGGATTATCCCCCTCTTCCTCCCCTTCCTTCGTTTCGTAATCAGAGGGCAATTATTCTCCACTACTCGCCCGATTGTCCGCACTTCCGCTCATCCACGCAACCGAATCCTCGGAATGCCGAGGAAAGGGTGAACGTTAAATGATTAAACGGGAGATTTGTAAACCGTTGTTCGCGGTACAGCTCGTGTTGTTCGACGAGGTTAAATCCTTGGCATTCTAGCGAGGGGATTCCACCTGCTGGCCGTGAATAAACCACGAGCTGGACGCCTGGTGGCCACGAGGTCTCCAGCCCGAGCTCACGTCTTCCATTCGGGGATTAGGGGGCGAGGAGAACGACGAGCATTCACGTAAGAAACCTCAACGATAGAAAGCGTAAAGCGGGAACAAAGGAGCGCGAAAGTGAAGATCCAAAGCGGCGGTGCCACCGGCGATAATCCGCCCGCCGCCCGACATCCCGACTCGACCGGACGGGCGGGAAGACGAACGAGAACCTGCTTCTTCTCCTCCTGCTCGTCATAATCCCCCCTGTCCGGCGTCCGGTTGCTCCGCGAATCGCCCGCGTGTTGACCGTGAACTTGTCGCAAAGAAGCGAGGAATTCTCGACACAACCTTTGATGAAGAGAGCATCTCCGTTCGCTTGGATAGTGGGCGAGAAGAGGAACGAATGGCAGAAACATCTCACAGTAGCGTCATCCGCAACCTTTGATCCAATTAACACCCGCACACTCGGCCGGAAGGGTGATGGCTTAATGCACGAGTTCGGGCGTTCATCCCCGCACTCCCGAGTTGGACGTGACATCCGAAGAGAATCGAATGGGGCGGATGTCCGCACTGATTAGAATCCACCCTTCTGCGCGTTTATTTCGGACTTCTACCAGAGAAGAACGAAAGGACTAACCAGCACGGCCACTCACTCGATTCCGAGGTGGGTAGGCCACAAACGACGATGAGTCGTCTAATCGCGAGTAGACACTCCGAAAAGCGACCTCCACTTCGAGGAAGAGCGGAAGTTGAGCACTCGTTCGTAATCGGGTTAAAACGAGACGAAAATCCCTCGCTCAACTCCACGAACGACATCCTCCTCGAAAAAAGAAGGGCGGGCGAGTGTAAACGAGCAGAAGTCGGCACAAAAAGCGGCTTTCTTCCCGACTCCCCCGCCTTCGCGAACGGCCGAACGGAAGCCGCGCGCCTTCCGCAGTGGGCGGGAGCGCCCGAATCGGCCCGCATTCCATCGGAAACTCCCGCATTCCATGGTCGCAATCAGGAGCTCAAGGAAGAGTCGGGATGAGCACAAGGAGCTCATTTGCACCAAGCCGGAAGAAGTCCGCCCATTTACGACCCCCGCCCCCTCCGATCAGCGGAAATCGAAAGCGAGCGGGTGGGCGGGCGGGCGGCGGCTGATCGCCGACGGCGGCGGCGATCGTAAACGAGCGAGAAAAAACGAATGGATGCGCGCCGGGGCGTCCAATCGGATGATAAACGGGGTTAATTAGCTTAAGGTTCGGCGGATCCCGAACAGCTGGAAGAAGCGGCGAGCGGGCGGGCAGGCAGGGGCCCGTAATTTATTCCCGTCGACAAGGGTGAGCAATCCGAACGATTCTATCCGAATGCCGAACGTTCGCAATCCGTTCCCCTCTAATCCACTTATTCCTCAAACGGGATCGCCTTTCAGAGGTTTCAACTCCTCGCGCAAAAAGAGGAGTCCAAACGCCGACAGCAAGAGATCACAAACAAGTCCAATTTCTTCACCTCGTCCCCGCATAATGCGGCAGACTTCTCTTCGCGAGCAGCGGAATCCCCGCCGTCTTCTGCAGCCCGCATGAATAAACAAGCGGGGCGTGGGAGGCAATTTGCCGCCGATGCAGGTGGTCGTGATTGTAGTTGGGCAGGGCGAGGAATGTCCACTCCTACCTCCGTCCAAAGCGCGAGTACAACCCTCTTTTCGCCCACACTCTCCTTCGGACCACGTGAATTCACCGAAATTGAGATGGATTGGGGACTCGAGTTCATTCGGGTAAAGAGGCGAACGTGGCATAATCGCCTCTTCATCAACCGTCCCAAACGGGAACAAAGAAAAGAAGACCGCAGAACGGAAGTGGCAGTCAATGGAAAACAAGCGGATTATCCGAACTGGCGGGTTTTCCACGTACCCTCGCTCCTAATCGCCAATTGAGAGGAGGGATCCCGCACACAAGCCGGGAATGTTTCTTCATCACGAGCGAAAAGAAGGCGGAAATCGGAGATGTTTTTTGAGAGCGGCGGGCATCAAATTGAATGAGCGAGCGGCAAGGAGAGCGAGAACATCCCGCTCTGTTCCCCTCCCCGCTGCCCATTCTTCTCCTCTTTAGGCACTTCTTGCCGTCCGAACAATTCCGACGGCTGCCGGCCATAATGAGATTAACGCCCAAATCGCCTCGGGAGTTCGCGAACGGCCGGCCGGGCGGCGAAGACGGCGGCCGAACTCCCGCCTCAAATTGCGCGCCGACCGACGGGGCGACCAAAAAGCGGAATAATTCGACCCACTTCTTGCGGCCGGCCGTTTGCAACACTCCGTTCCGCATTTCGACTCCTGCGCGAGAATTCTTCCCCTTCCGCTCGTCAATTCACGTCTTCATTCCCACCGCCCCAAATAGCCGCTCGGGATGAACACGCCTGTTGCGAACCAAAAGATCAATGAAGCGACCGCCGGATGCACAAACACGGCGGGCAGACGGCCCGAAATATCCGCGTTAAACCGATGGGCGGTTAACGGAAAGGAAATGACGTGAAGGTCCCGACGAAACCGTTCGCCTTGCCGATCGGCCGGCTGTCCAAACCTGCCGCCCCGGAATTGATTCCTTTGATGTTCCCACAGCTCCAAATTGAGTGGCGTCATTCATGGTAGCCCCTGGTCGAAAGGATCGATGAACTCGTGCGGACTGTTTGCTCAAGCCCTCCGTTTCGAAGGAGCGGGGCGGGATTTCCGCCTCCTCTTTGCCGCAAAGCGCGTATAAAAGAAGGGGTGATCACTTCGATCTTCACTCAATTTAAATTCCTTCCTTCCATTCCTCTTCTAATCCAAGAAGAAATGAACGGGAAACTCGTGTGCCTTCCTCTACCTCTCCGCTCTCCTGCTCGCCGAGGCGAAGCCGGCGGACCAGGACAAGTCGGTGCTGGAGTACACGGCGGCCGGCCCCTTCTTCACGATCCCCATCGAAGTGGGCAGTCAGCGTGAGTGGGCGGACAAGAGCGAAGAAGATCCTCGGGCTGCTTGCAGGCACGAAACTCTCGCTGGGCATCGACGGCTACTACGGGGCGGCGATCGTCTACTCGAACAAGGCGGGCGCGTCGGCGGGCGGCTTCGATCGGACGTGAGTTCCCCGCCTTCCACCCTCCGATCATCCCCTTCCGTGCAGGAAGTCCTCGTCGTGGGTGGTCGCGGACCCCGACCGCGAGTTCGACTTCTCACTGGGGACGGGCGAGGGCCCGAGCGGGAACGACTACCTCCGTGTGGGCGAACTGCCCGCCTTGAAGTCGGCCATGTTCGGTGAGTGGGCGGCCGCTCTCCGCGTTCACCCGCTCGCTTGCAGGCAATCCGGACTCCGTCTCGTGGAACGCGCTGAGCAAACTGCCGCAGGCGTCCGGCTTCCTCGCCATGTGGGCGCCGCAGGAGAAGGACGAGGACAAGACGGAGATGTGCCCCGCCCCAGAAACCTCCAATCAATCCTCGGATTGCAGGCAGTACGTGGTGGAGGCGGCCGCCCTGCCGATCATCACGTTCCACGCGCCAGCCGACCCGCACGGCGGCCACTCGGTGACCATCGGGACGGAGGACTCGTCCAACTGTCGCAGCGACTGGATCTCGCTGAGCAACGTCGCCAGTCTGGACCCCGACCAGCAGCCTTGGACCGTCGAGATGAACGGCTTCTCGTGGGGCTCCTACAAGAAGAACACCAAGCAGACGGTCGCCTTCAACGTCGCCGCCGACTGTGAGTGGACTCGATCGACTACTCGATGACTCACCCGCTTGCAGACTTTGTGGCCCCGAAGACACACGCCAACTACATCTACAACCAGCTGGGCGCCACGTACAGCAGTCGGTACGCGGGCGGCCTGGTCGACTGCTCCAAGCGGAACACCGCGCCCGCCCTCGTCTTCTCGGCGGGCGGCCAGCAGCTGAGCGTCTCTGCCCAGTCGTACATCAAGCAGTTCGACTCGACCACCTGCCTGCTCAACATCTACCCCGACGACCTCAACTGGTGGACCCTCCCCTACCAGTTCCATCAGCAGCGGTGCGTCAAGTACGACTACGGCGCCAAGACCGTGAACATCGCCGACGAGCGTTGAGCTCCCGCCCCGATCGATCGGTTCTCTCAAATGTTAAATAAACGGGCATTAAAAGAAGAGCGGGATGAGTGGAGGGTAAACAAAGTGGAGTGTTTTGAGGATGACGTGAGGAAAGGAAGCTTCCGCTCGCCCCCCGAACGCCTACAATCCGAGTTCAACTGTCCAGCTGCTAAATGCAGAAGCGTTCGGTTAATAGCAGGAAAAACACCTGGGCAAACGGAAACTGGCGAGACTTCTGACCAAAACCGAGAGGAATGACTCGCTGGCGTTCAAGTGGAAGGAAACAAGTGCGAAAGTTCCCAAAACTTTTCCCGACTTGCGAAAGATTGCGCAATTGCGAGCGGGCGAGGGGTCATTAGAGGCGCAAAGAGAAAGCGGGCAGGAGTCGTGAGTAAGCAGCTCGAATGCAAATCCCGCCGAATGGCCGAGAGGGCGCGGTGGGCGGCGGATCCCCGACTCGCAGAGCCCGCAATTATCCGCCCGGCCACTCGGCGATTCCGCAGCATCGCGAGTCGGGCATTAAATTAATTAAACGTAGACGAGTGGATAATAGAAAGGCGGCAGAAAAGAGGGCGTTGATTATGTGGGCAAGACCGATGAACGAGTAGGTACCTCTCAAAATGAACACCTGAACAATCGACCGCTTTCTCTTCCCAATTCAAGAAAGCGTGCTTTCCGCCGGCCGAACAAACGGCGAGTGCGCGTCGGCTCGGGACTTTTAAGGCGGAAATCGGAACACGCGGCGCGCGGCCAAGTGGCGAAACGTGGCCGGCGGAGATGAGCGGCGCGTAATTCGATTCCCGCCTGCTCCCGAACAAAACGACACGTCGAGGATTGCCGCCTTTCGACCCGAACGCCCACGAACACCTTTTGAACGAAAGCAGCGGGCGGAAGCGAGTGGCCGCGAGTGACCGGTGGGCAGAAAGCGGGCGTGTTCCGCCGCCCGGAAGTCATTAGCCGCCCGCTTCGTGGTCGGCCAGGCAGCGCGTGTGTTTGGCCACTGCATTGTGACTCGTCAACAGCCAGGAATGACGAGCAAGTGAAACAAACATTTCATTCGAGAAGCCGGAAATAAAGATCTCGGTAGCACGTCGCTTCGTACAGATGTCCGTGACTCACTTGCGTTTTACGCCGACATCTCCCTCTTGTCGACACGAACAAAGGAATGCGGACAAGGCGCCGCTGTCAAAAGCCCCTGCGCATCTTGCTCCGGGTCCGGCCGACAAACGATAGCACGGTCGTTTTGAATTCGCCCAAAAACCGAAGAATGCGGACGGGCGATCCGCCCATCAGCCCCCAGAACGGAAAGCTGAGCAGAGCGAATATAAAGGCCGCGTGTTGTGCGGTTACCGAAATGTCCTGTCGTCATCGTCTGTTGCGCGTCTTTTCGCCCATTCTTGCACTGTTCTTCTTCACTTTGATTTATGCTGAGTTCAGGATGTCGGGCACTCTCCGCCGATCCAATCTACATCGACGATGACGAACCGGCGGTCATGGACGGAGTGGAAAGGCCGCCGATGGCCACCGCGATTGTCACCAGCACCCGTCGGCTTGGCCGCTTTTTCACTCGCCAGCCGCGCGCCAAGAATCCGAAGGTACGTGACCGCTCAGATTGATTTTTTTATCAGGTTTTGGTTTTTTTAGGCGCCTTGTCGGTACTGCGGGCTGAAATTCGTGGTGGGGTCAGTTTCTTGGCCCGTCAACAGAGCGCGGCCACGCGAAGCCGGGAGGCTTCTCGTGCGCGAAGTGTGGGGCAAAGTTCACTCGAAAAGAGGGCCGCAATGAGCACGAACGGAACGTGCACCGGCACTTTCGCTGGACGCAGAACTGGAGACATTGGGAGCGGCTGGGTCACAAGGTCGAGGTACGCGCCTTTTTCTTGCTCCTTCTCACTAACTTCCATCGTTTTCTTCAGGCCAAAGCGAGTGCCCAAGAAGTCGATGATCAGGTAGAACAACGGCATGCCTCTCAATTACTCGTCACCACTTGTTGCTCCAGTGGACGTTGCCCGTACTGTTGCGGACAATACGCAAGTCATGATCGTGGCATCCATCTCCGCACTCACGGGGTTCGTGCGCGACTTCAAATGCCAGCTGTGTTCAGCTTGCTACACGCACGCAAGAGGGGCGAGCCGAGCACAATGCCAAAGCACGACGCGTAAGAAGCACGCTCACGACCGTCGGCAACCCATGGAAAGCGGGCAGCAAGGCGAGGCCAGCTCATCTTCTGTGCAAACCTCGCGCCCATCACGGTGCTGTCCATAATGAGGTGAATCTTCAATCTCCTACCGTTTACGAAAAGACCCTCTTGTAGGCCTCCAATTTCAAGTGCAGCAACTGCGAAAGCCTCGCCGTTATTGTCGTTACGATTGTGATCAGCACGAGCACAAGGCCCACGGCTACAATCGCCAAACGGAAGGACCGATAGAAGAGAGAAGTGAAGGCGGCAGGAGGTTTGACGCTTGGCGTTCTTTGACTGTCATATACTTCAGGAGTCGCAAGAAACAACGCTACCAAACTATCGCTCAAACCACCCGACAGGTCCTTGCCGTCGACCACGGGCTGGACGCTCGAACTTCCGAAGCTCCTGCAGAAGCTGCCGCCCCTTTTTTTACTTCGACTACGACCATGTAAGTCAGCCTCCCTTTCTTACGGTAGTTTATGGGTTTTTCCAGTGCCGCGACAAGTTCGGTCAGCTTCCCCTGCTACTTTTGGCTCCAACAACCAGCGGCCAAGATCCTCGTCGTGCGGAGCAACTCACCCGTCTTCAACGAAGTTGCCCGAACTGCCGCCGCCCGTCTGCTGGGCGCGAATGAACCGCTTTGAACTTCCCGATCACGGCCGGGCAGGAGGCGTTCGTCCACGTCTTCGCCAAGGACGATGCAGCCGAGCTGGGTGGCCTGCTGCGGAAAGCGATGGACTCGGGCATGTTGTTCGATAAATTCGTGGACGAGAAGCTTTTTGCCCTTGGCCGTCCCGCACGTTCTGCTCCTCGCTTCGGCCGCCCACCGTGAGTTGCCACGAACAGCCGGACGGAACGCTCTCGCTTCTTTTAGGCGAGTCCGTCAACGTGGCAGCGCTGGCTGCTCCAAGGAGTTCACGTGTTTTGATTTAAAATGCTGCCTGTCGACTGTTGATTGTTTCGAATAAAACTTGTGGAAACTAGTGGGCGAAAGAATTCATTCCTGTTGAAGGGAGGGCTCGGAAAAAAAGCCTTTCGTTTCACGCTCCTTTCTGTCCCCTCCGCTCATGCAAATCGTCGTTTCGCTCCGGGCCGACTCGTTCAGCCGCGCGCATTCCAGTCGCGGGCATTTCAATCGCGAGGGCCGGCAGTTCTGCGAGAATGGTGAGTGGGCGGGCGGGCAGCGGGCAACGGCTTAATCCTCTTCTCATTGCAGGCGACCCTGAAGGAAGTGGACGAGTGGCACCTGAAGAGCGACTTCAAGCGCGAGCTGGACGCGCTGAAGAAGGTGAGTGGCCGCTCGCCCTTCAGCCTTCACCGCCCTTTCAGCTGCACGAGCAGGAGCCGCATAAACGTGGAGGTGCTGTGGCGGCTGGCGCGCGCGCTCTACGGCCGCGTGGCCACGCTGGAGCACCGCAACGCCGCCCGCCGGCCGCTCATCGTCGAGGGCCAGCGCTACGCGGCGGAGGCCGTCCGGCTGGCGCCGCGCCACTTCGACGCGCTCAAGTACGCCGCCGTCCTCACGGGCAGCCTGTGCGAAGTGAGCGGCACGGGCGAGCGGATCAAACTCGGCCACACCTTCAAGAGCTACCTCGACCAGGCCATCGCCCTCAACCCCAAGGACCACGGACTGCTGCACATGCGCGGCCGGTTCGTGTTCGCCCTCTTCATCCCCCCACTCACTTGCAGGCTGCACTACACGGTGGCCAACCTGTCGTGGTTCGAGCGCCGGCTGGCGGCCACCTTCTTCTCGCAGCCGCCCACCGCCACGCTCGACGACGCCCTGCGCGACTTCCTCGAGGTGGAGCGGCTGCGGCCCGGCCTCTGGCCCGAGAACCTGCTCTTCCTGGCCCGCTGCTACGCCGGCAAGAACGACAACAAGGCGGCCGCCCACTACCTGAAACTCGCCCTCAAGATCGAGCCCGAGGACGCCGCCGACCAGGAGGTCCTCGACGAATGCAAGAAGCTCCTCAAGTCCGTCTCCAAATAGTCCCCGTGTGATCCGGATAGAACAATAAACTCCCTGTGGATGTTTGCGGGCATCGCTGGCTGAATGAATCGTTCGATTGAGACGCGTGGAATCGGTGGGCCCCGTCACCGTTTAATTAACGCTTCAATCAATTCCACGCGATTAATCAAAGGCGTGTCAAAACCACGTGTCTTCGCCCTATAAAGCAGCGAGGAATTACTCGTTTTATCATTCGCTCCATCAAGATGCGCCTTGCTTCTCATCCTCTCGCTCTTCGTCGTCGGCGTGGCGGCCTCCGGGCGGCGCTCGAAAGAGGGATTGCAGTGGCTTCCGATAAACCTAGAAGTCTTCTGCAACAAGTTCTTCGATCCCTCGACCACGACTACTACTCGGAAGCCCGAGGAGATAACCACCGCCTCTCTCACCGAAGAGACCAGCCCGCAGTCTACAACCGAGGAGTTCGGCGGCTGGAACGAGACGGAAATCACCGCCGACCACTCGCGGCAGGCCTGCGGGCGAACGAGGACCCCGACTTCGACTACACGCTAGTGGTGAGCTCCTCCCTCGTGAAGCAAGCAATCAATCAACTGTTGCAGGAATGGGAGCTCTACGAGTTGGCGTTGAGCGGCTGGAAGAAAGTGTGGAGCGTGCGGGCGGACCGCTTCGGCGGCGTTCGCAGCGGCCTCTTCGTTCGTCCCACCGGCATCTATTGGGTGCGGTTGTAAGTGCTTAGAGACATCGGTAGTTTGATCAAACGCCGTTTGTTTCAGCCGCCACAACTGCACGCCGAAGAGGGCGGTCCACGTGCAACGGGGACGACAAGGCCGGCTTCGACCTGCTGGAGAAACTCCCCCTCGTGAAGAGACCGGCGATCCTCAACGATGACGAGCCGCGCACCACCGGCCCACGGATCGGGCCACTTGTGCACTCCTCCCCGATTTCCGTCTCGCCTTGGAGGACCCCGAAGACAAGCTGCGCGTTTGCGCTTGAACGAATGAATAACCTGCAACGTTTATTCGCAAAGAACACACAACAGGGAGACACGAAAGGGTTAGCGGTCCTTGCCGGGCAGCAGGGTGGTGATCGTGTCGGTGGGCTGGAGGCTGGGGCTGGCGATCGTGCTGGCGGCCTCCTCCTCGCCGCCGACCACCTTCTTCAGAAGACGGCGCTCGTTGCCCGCGGCCTGCAGGTCGCCGGCGAGCCGCGCGCGCTTCCGATTGCGCGCCCACTCGGCGTCGATCTCGGCCGCCTGCTGCTCGAACTGCTTGCGCTCGGCGAACAGCTGCTGCTGCAAACAGGAGGAGTGGAGAGTGGGCGGGCGGGCGGGACTCACGGCCAGCGTCTCCAGCTCGTCCTTCAGCTGGTCGGTGGAGTCGACCAGCGTCTGCAGCTGCGGGCTGAGCTCCTGGTAGGCCGCGTAGATGTAGTGGATCTCCTCCTGCAGGGAGCGGAAGTGCGCCTGGCTGCGCGCCCGCAGCACGCACAGGTACGAGATGAACGTCATCTCGACCGCGAACACCAGCGAGAACACCACCGCGAACACGACGTGCAGCACCTCGGACTCTGAACGAGCGTCGAGCGAAAGAGGGCGGCCACTCACCGTATTTGAGCTTCAGCGGCGTGCCCCCGACCTCCGCGAACAAACCGGCGGCCACGAGGAGCAGGAACGAGAGGCGGAGAGCGGCGGCCATCGCGGAGAACCGAAAGATCAAATGCCCCGTGAGGTGAGCGGAAAGCGGAGACGTTCGTTTCCATTGGGAAAGTCATGCAAAAACCGGCTTATTCAAAATGAGGTTGTTTATTGCAGCAAGGAGAGGAGGATCGATTAAAACTTTAACCCCGAATGATGGCACTGAAATCACCGCCGTTCATTCCACCACTGCTGCTCAAAGAGAGGACTCACTTGGAGGAGATCGCTGATGACGTTCTGACAGACGAGGTGCTGGAGGTTCAAGGGCGAGGCCGTCGCGCGGGTGGCAGAAGACTTCGCATTGGGGGCCGCTGAACGTCGGGGGATCATTCAAAGGAAGAAGGAAAGTAACCAACCTCTTCTTGGCGAGCTGCCGCTCGGTGCAACACGCCCGGTTGTCTTGGGCCTGGGAAGCGCAGTCCAAGGAAGGGCGCCACGTTCAGAATGCCGCATTTTCCCGCATCGAACGCCTTTTTCACCTGCAACCGACGAACATCAACCAACGATCGATGGAGGAAGAACGAACTTGTGCCTGGGTCGTGTCATAACGACAAAGCGAAAGACATCCCTCTGGCATGAATTTCGAACCGGCAACATTGTAACAAGCGATCGTTCGCCCTTTCGAGCGGTACACACGGCCGGAAATCAGGCGCCGTTCCGCATTGGGCGCTCGTCACTCCGCCCGCCGGGCTCAACGACGACAAGCGTGCGGGCGGAGTCGTGGCGTTGATCCAAACGGGCACCGAACTCGTGGCGATCGTCGTCTCGGGCGCTCGGGATTTCGGCCTCTTCGGCGGCCGTTTGCCCGTGAACGAGGAGATCGCGTCGATCGTTTTCTTCGTGATCAGTGAGTCGATCACGTTGTTCAGGCCTGATGAAGAAGAGTCCTTTGAAGTTCTCTCGATTGGACTCACGATTTCCGCTCAACAGTCCGTTGCTCTCCAAGGTGGAGTTGCCGGCCGGATGGGTTCGATTTGACCCCACAATGGCCGCCTGCCCGATCCGCTTGTCCGTCGAGGCGGCGGCGGCAAATTCGGGCGGCGGGAGGTCGCGCGACTCGGCGAACGTCCGCTGCTTCGAAGGCGAGATCTTGAACGACCACGCGGCCCCGCCGTCCGGCAGCGTCGTGCGCGGCGCGTCCGGCGAAACCGCGAACTCGGCGGAAGTCGGCGGCGGGGCGGCCGAGAGCGGGGCGGCGGTCGACGAAGAGGTGGGCGGAGTGATGAGCGGCGGGAGGGTGAGTTCGCCTGAAAATCGACTCAATCGTTGCCTTTTCTTTTTTCTGCTCACTTCCAGCAGCTGGGCGTTCCGACGATTAGCGTGTTCGCGATCCCGCTGGCCACCCGGTCGCTGCTCGCCGCCTGCGGGACGAGGGCGGTCGAGCGTTCGGCGGGCACTTGGACCACGCGGCCGTCCTGCTCCTCCAGCTCGACGAGTTTGTCCTCGCCGGTGGACGAGAAGCGATTGGGCGGCGGCAGGATCCCGCGGCCTCTCGTCTTGGAGTTGGAGTCCACGAGCCCGCCCGGCGGAGGGGCCGTGGGCGGCGTTTGGGCCCACGGCGGGGCGACGGAGGGCGGCAGCGGGGTGGCGCGGGTGTTGATGAGCGTAGGGAACGTCGAGGGCGTGACCACAGCGAAGGGTGGGAGGCGGGGGATCGACTGGCGGAAGGCCGTCCGGCCCGCCGTTCACCTCGGGCCCGAAAGAACCGCCCGCTCCAACCGCCGCGCTGCCCGCCGTCCCGACGGCCGAACCGGAGGAAATCCCCCGCGAAGAAACGCAAACCCGTCGACCGCTCCCCGCCCACTCGGTCGAGGCGGCTGGACGGGGCCCGGCTGCTCGACTCCCGTCCCGACGGCCAGCGGCGTGCCCACGGGCGGGAGGACGAGGCCGGGCGGCGGCTGGACCCCTCCCCTGCGGTGGGTGCGGCGGTTGAGGTCGATTCCAGACGGCGGGCGGCGGCTGGGTGGGCAGCAGGTTCGGGAGTTGCGGGAGTCCGCCGAGCAGTCCGCTCAACGGGAGGCCGAGCCCGTTCGGCAGGAGGCCCCCGAACGGCGAGGGCGGCGGTGGTCGCGGCCCGCACTGGATGCCCGGCTGCGTGCAGAGTTGCGGGCACGAGTCCCGCACTCGCGGCGAGCAGCACCATCGCTGCGGAATGCGGGAGCAATCGAAGGCGGGCGGGCGGAACCACTGGGCGAGAACTGCGGGCATCGTGACCACGAGCGGCCACAAATTCAATAATCGAAGGATCATCGCGCGTGTTCCTGCAAGAAAGAATCACAGATGAACGAAGAAGATCGACGGAATCCAATCGTCTTCGAGCGGAAAATGCGGAAATCGCGACTCGACGTGACCGTCGACGTCTTCCGCCTCCCGATGACTCACGCCCGTCCGCCCCTCTTCATTCGCGCCCATCGAAGAACAAAAGAAGAGGAAACGGAAGGTGGGCGAACGGGGGATGAGTCATCGGAAGACGTCAATCGACTCCGAATTTGCAGGAAAGAGAAAGTGGATGATCGTTGTCAAACAAAGCGATTCTCCAGCTCCGAACAAAGACGATCGTCGACATCCAAACGAAAAGAAGCAGGCGGGCGAGCTCAATTGTTGAAATTCGAAGTGGCAGCCGAGCGGCGAGCGGAAGACGAGCGAACAGGTTCGGAGGCCGCCGCCGCCTCTTCGCGGGGATCACGAAACCGCCCGCTCCCTCCAAAAGTCGCGGGTCACCGGGCGGGGGATGGGCGGAGGTGAGCCGAACGATTAGCGTCGCGCCGCCGCCGCCGCCCACCCCTTCGCTCGCTCTCAAGTGACCCGCGGGCGGTGGCGGCGGCGAGTGACCCGCTTAAAAGGCAGCAAAAACGAAGCAACACGAAGAAGAGCAAGCCGGACACGAGCGATCGATCAACGTGAGTGGGAGAACGGAACGAATCTCGTAATCCTCCTCCTCCTCCTCATAAGCACGCGGGAAGGAATGCAGAAATCGCCGCTTGCTCGTCGCCGTCCACTCCGCAAACAGCCGTACACAGCGGGCGGGATGCCGGAAAGAAGGAAGATGGAAGTGAAGTGCCCGGCAACACCCGCCCGTCCGCCCGCCCGCCCAAACGTGCGGATTACCCGCTTCTTTCCGCAAAGACGCGCAATCCCACGCCTTCGGTACGTGAAGCGGGGATTTCAGCGACGTGGATCCAAAGTTTCGGTCTTTTTTGTTTGGTTTTCTTTCCAAATGCTCCTCCCGATCGTTGGTCGATTGCAGGTGAGCGTTGATCTCTGCGTTGCTCTCTTTATTTCCGTTGAATCCACACACTCTTTCACAAGACACCTCCTTCAATCTTGACGAGCCGATGGTAGGGACATTGGGATTCAGCTTCGATAGGCGCCGGCTCGTAGTTCTGAGCGGTGCCGGACGGGAAGGCGAGTAGACGGGGGCGGGCGCGTAGGTGGACGGCTGCGGGGCCGGCTCGTACGAGTTGGACGGCTTGTTGACACCGTTCGATCGGTTCGGGCAGGGACAATAGGTGGCGTCCTGCAAGTGAGCGATGAGGGGAAGAAGGGGAATGAATGCGAACCTCGCCCGGCGCACCGACATTCACCGTTATGGCGCCCGGCGCACCGTCTTGTCCCTGAACACCGACGATTAGCCGGCGGAGAACACAAAAGAGACTTGCCGGGCGGCCCCCGAATCCCGCTGCTTCCAGCACTCCCGGGCGCGCCATCCGCTCCCGCGCTGCCCATCACCCCCCGCATAGCCTGCGGCGCCTTTCGGCCCCGACTCTCCGGCTGCAACAAGCGAATGATCAACAGAGAACACGCAAAAGATCGACGGACTTCTGCCCTTCTCTCCCGGGCGGCCCTTTCACTCCTCGAATTCCGTCGCTGCCCGGCCGATCCCTGCTCTAAACGAAGAGAATTGACGAACTGGAAGAGAAGCGAGCGTACCGCCGGGCTTGCCCGCGATCCCCGCCTCTCCAATATTGCCCGGATTGCCCGCGTAGCCTGAACTCTCCTGTTAACATCTGCCTTTTCGTTGCTCTCTTACCAGGACGTCCGTCTTCGCCCGCACGGCCCTTCGGACCTTGCGCCCCCTCACTTCCCGGCGGTCCAACCTGCAAGAAGTGGGAGGTGAGCGAGGAATCGAACGTTGGAGGAGACAAACTTCGCCCGGCGACCCAGTTGGACCTCTGAACAAACGGGAGTTGTTTCCACCGTTCCATTTGCCTCTCGCTTACCTCGGCCCTTGCGGACACACGCGACATCCTTGGTTGTAGTCCTGAGTGGTGGGCGGGACGATGCCCGGCAGGCCGATCGCCCCGGGCTCGCCGCGAAGGCCCTGCAACCGGAGTCGGATCATTTCTGTTCCACTCCATCGGACACTCACGGGAATCCCGTCCTCGCCCGGGCGTCGTGAAACGAAAAGCGATTAGTGGGGCTAATGAAAGGAAGCACTCATCAGGCTGACCCTTCGGACCGGCCGGGCAGTTGTTGTGGCTGTTGCACGCGCAAGTGGGACCTCCCGATCGTTCGGGCTTCTCGTAGGTGTTCGGAAGAGGGGTAGCTCTTCGGCAATTGCTCGCTGTAAGAAGACTGGCGGACCTCCGCGTAGCCGCCTTGAGTTCCGCTGTTCTCCGTACGTCTGCCGTTGCTCTCCGTAGCCCTTCTGCTCGCCGTACGCCTGACGGCGAGTGCGAAGGTGGACGGGGATCGCCTTCACTTCCACGATTTGGACCCACGCCTCGTCGGCCATCACGCGAAATTCGTCCGAGTCGACTCGAAGCTGAACGAAACGTAATGAAAAATGAATGAAGGATGTCCACATTCACCACTCACCTTTGCCTTGATGTCGCTGATCTTCGTGATCAGTGCAGGCAGGTAGAAGAGAACGAGGCACAAGGCGCCCGTGGACGAGCCGATGGCCACGAAGCCGGCCGTCTTCGCGCTCAACATCCTTCGGGTTGAGGGCAGAAAGACTGGAGAGGTCCGTTCGCTCGCCGAATGCAATTTATACGCGCTTCCCGATCGACACTCCAGATTCCGAGGATCCGAAAGACCGGTTGCCGGAGGGCTTCCCTCCTTCCCCCTCCTTTTTATTGTAGTTTCCGTCCGTATTGCGGGCGTCCGGAGGTTTCAGTCGGGCGTCGTGCGGGCGAACGACCGAATTGATCCGCCCGACTTCCCCTCCGAAGTGGCTTTGTCTTTCGCCGGAGCCTCCGCCTTCTTCCGTGCGCAAAGAAGGCAAATTGATCCAATCGGGCGGGCGGAGGCGAAAGCCGGCGGCGTGATGCAACCAAGAAAGGCGACGTAATTGGTCCGCCCCCTTCCGTTTCCAGAAGATCTCCGGACGGGCGGCGGGTTGATTTCTCCCAATTACACAAAAGGGGTGCTCGCTGGAAGGACACGCGTCCAATACGCCTTGCATCCGAACGATCCAGGTCGACAGCTGTTCATCCAGCCCAACTTTCTTTTTCAAACAACTTTTATCGAACACAAACAGTCCAAATCAACAACGAGCGCTCATTTGCCGTCCTCGGCGGCCGACGGCAGCTGGGAAGAGTGGACCATCTCGACCTTCTGCGGCTTCGGCGGGGCCACCTCTTTGCTCACGAACTTGAAGGGGTCCACGTGCTCCTCGTGGATCACGCCGAACTTCTTCCGCTTGTCGAAGCCGACCGGCAGGTGGAGGATGTGGGCGCAATCCTCGTGCTGGTGTTTGTGCCAATACTAAACGAGCAGAAGAGTGAGTGGAAAAGAAGAGAAAGAACTCACCTTCCGCCCCAAACGCTTGGCCGTCTTGCCCGCCTCGATCTTCAGCGGGTCCAGTCCGCGGATGGGCGCCTGGTAGATGCTGGAAGGCGGGAGTGTTCGGGAAGATTGGAAGGCTTGCCTGTACATGAAAATCCCATCGTCGGGCACCCGCCACGACCGGCCGTTGAACGTCAGGTAGAAAAACGAAGTCGGCATTCGGCCGAATGATCCCGAGCTTCGGGGTCACGCCGAACGCCTCCGCCCGGCGGCTTCCGGACGAAAAACGCACAGGCACTGCAAGCGGGAGGGATGAGTAGAGGAGATCCCGCGAGAACCTCGCCTGATTGCTCGTGTTCTTCACTTGCAAGTGGAAACAAATGTGCGCGTCCTCGCTGTAGCCCTCCAAGATGATCGCTTTGTGGGCGACCCGCAGCAGGCTGTCCGCCCGGTCTTGCAGATGCCTGCGAGGAGGATCAGAGGAGCGGGAGATGAACGTACTTTGCTCGCTTGAGAAGCTCCTCGTTTTTCACCTCGAACTGAACCAACGGCGCGGTCCATGGCGTTGGGAGCGAAATGAAAGGCGAGTGTGTTGATCGAAAGGTTTCGTTTTGTTCACTTCTCTCATGCAAATTCCTTTCGTTCTTGTTTGATTTCTTCTTTCGTTTTGTGTCGTGCATGCGAGTGTTGTATGTACGTCGTGTGTCCTGAGCCCAATTATTTCAAGACGCGCCGCGGTCATTAACGAGCGACCGAAACGAGCGCGCGGGCGGCAGAAAGGAAGCCGGACGGAACACCTGAACGAGCAGACGGGCGGCCGGCCGGCAGGGCGGGGAGGCCGCCGACGCGCGAATCGACGGGCGGAATGTTCCGCGTGACTCACAAGCGATTTTCGTGTCGTTCCAGCGAGAAGAAGGGTGGAGGCGGGGACGGGGATGCTTCCTCAGAGTGGCGAGATTCTCGCTCTTTCCCTACAGAAATTCGATTCCTTCGTTTATTGGATCTGTTCCGGCGTGTGATGTACGAGCCACGCGATCCGTTGGCCACAATTCCACTCGAAGTTGCAACCGAACACGCCGCCTGGACGCGAACGGCGTCAGCTGGCGCCCGAAGGACGCCGCCACCTTTCGCCCGGCGACCTTGCGGCGGCGGGCGGGTGGACGCCGCCCGGATTCAAAACACGGGCGTCTTTTGTTCGACTTCCTGCGTTCCTCGTTCCTGCGGGTTGGATTGCGGCCAATTAGTCCCCGGCTTCCCTCTTCGCCGCTCCTTCTCGCGCTCCAATCGAAAGCAACTTGCGCAATCGGCGGCGAATTGCCGCCCGCAACCTCCGAGCGCTCGCCGCCGCTGCGTTCCTTCGATTCGCGATTTTCGAAGCGGAAACGCGCGTCTCGCCGGCGGGCGTTTTCGGTCGCGCGCGACGGCTCGAAACAAAACG
Source organism: Aphelenchoides fujianensis (assembly GCA_024699865.1). NCBI lineage: Eukaryota > Metazoa > Nematoda > Chromadorea > Rhabditida > Aphelenchoididae > Aphelenchoides > Aphelenchoides fujianensis. The sequence continues at coordinate 168,409 of JAMPIO010000052.1, read as the reverse complement.
AGCACGAAGTTTTAGGTGGAATTCGCCCCCTCCTCCCTCCCCCCTCCATGGAAACCGAACCGGCGCGCGTGGGAGTCGCCATTGCATCTCCTACCTGCAATTGCTTCTTTTCTTTTGCGCTTTTGTTGTAAACACCGCCATTTACGCCGGTTTGATCAAGTGTGAGTGTTCTGAGGGCACCGCTGCGTGTTTCCCCTCCGTTCTTCCCTCCTGTTTACGCGCCTGCTTTCAGTCCAAATGGACGCGTTGGCCATCGCCCTCATCTTGGGCGGCACGATCTTCTGCATTCTGTTTGGCGTCCTCCTCTACGCAAATCTGCCCACTCGCATCACCCTGGGGAATGCGAAGCCTTCAGTCGATCACCTAAAGGAAGGGAAACTCCGGCTGACGGAGACCGGAAAGCACGGTGAGTTCAGAAGACACGTTCAACGCATTCACTTCTTCCTTCCTTGTTCAGTCATGACCAACCCGCTCGTGCCCGCCGAGGAGATCTTCAAGGACGGGCCCGTCCTGCTCGCAGGTCATCCGCCGGCCCGGCTGCGTCTTCTGCCGCCGAGAGGCGAGTCGCCTGAGCGAACTGAAGGGCGATTTGGACGCGCACGGCATCCGGCTTATCGGCGTCGTTCACGAGACGCTGGGCGTCGAGGAGTTCCGCCCCTTTCTTCAACGGACCCATTTACTTCGACGAGAAGGTCCGTTTCCTCCTGCCATTTACTAATGACAAACGGTCGTTTAGAAGCACTTCTACGGCCCGAATCAACGGTGGCTCCCGCTCTGGATGGGCTTCTTACGGCTCTCGACGTACGTGAACGCGTACGCAGCAAAGAAGGGCGGCCACAAGGGCAACATGGTCGGCGAAGGGCGGCTGTTGGGCGGTGAGTGACGAGGACACGTGAAGACAGGCCTTCGACCAAATCCTCCGATTTGCAGGCGTGTACCTGATCGACCACGACCAGCTTCCGATTCGCGCACTTGGAGAGAACGTGGGGCGACGCGGTGGACGTGGGCGAAGTGAAGAAGGCGGTCGACCAGCTGCCGCCCATCCAAACCGTTTGATCACGAGGACGACCCCTTCCTCGCTCTGTTCATGACATCCGACCTGCCATCCTCCAATTATTTTGCCGTCCTTTAGGCCTTTTCTCAATGCTTATTTGTTTTCTCCCGCATCTCATGCATTCGATTGTCAATAGCGAGCCACTTGTGGTCGAAAAGCGGTCTTTTCCCACATAGACGGCCAGAGGTCTTTTGACACACGAGAATCAAATAAAGAAGCCAGGAACAACCCGGAGACGGGCAAGCGGGCGTAATTCAAACCGTTGGGACCAAATTGCAGTCTTTTTATCTCTCAAGGAGAAGGGAAGAAAGGAAGTGTGATGTCATCACCCGATCAATGTACAAGGCGGAATGGAAGTCAATCCGATCGAAAGAACTCCAAAATACACTCCACTTCGCCCCCATCAGTCCCCTCATTAATCACGCGAGAGAACAAAGTGATCATTCGAATTGTTGCGTGCATTCAACGAGTGACTTGCGAATGAAACGAAGAAGCAAAAATTCGAACTACCGTTTGATGACTGGTGTCCGGCAACCAATTTACACGCACTTGTGATCGAATTCGTATTAGAAGTTCAATCGTGTCTTCCGCGTTCCCTCGCCTCTCGTTCTGCCTGCCCGTGTTTCGGCGAGTGTAGCGGCGGTAAACTCCAGTCGGCGGAGAGGGGCGGCGGGTGCGTGGAAGGCGGCAAAATCACCAATCGGGCGGGCGGGCGGGCGGGCGCTGTTCACGTGGAGAACGAGCGGGCGGCGGGCAGAACCGACGGATGGCGGCGGTCTCCCCCTTGTTTGCACTCCTGCTTCCCGCCGCCGCCTTCCGCGGGCGCTCGCCGAGGTCCGCCCGTTCATTCTAGTTTCTCCCTGCCGCCCCGCGGAGCAGAAAGTACACGCCGGGCGTACGCACACGCGTGTGTCCCCCTCGCCGCCCGCTTCCCGCACTTGCCGCCCCTCCCGTCCCGTCGATATCATCACGAGCAAGCAGAGCGGAGAGTGGAGCTTCGACCTTGTTGCCTGCCAACTGCAAGAACTCACTTTTCTGCTCGAGCGGCGGCCGGCGAACGTTTTTCTCATGTTGCCGGTCGATTTTGCTTCCGATTTCGCTTGCTAACCCGTGGACGAATCGCGAATCTAGGGCATCGAACAACTCTCCCACCTCATTTCTCGTCATTTGTTTCGAAACAAATGGCCGCCTCCTTCGTATCTTCTAGTTTCTTTTTTCTAATCACCCGGCCTCCGAATAGAGAGCGGCGTTGCCACGAGCCGTGGGGGGTTGTGGTTTGGATGCGGGCGGCACGGAAATCTGCTTTGGACCCGCGTCGCTCGCGTGTTTCTTTTTGCGGATATGCCCGCTCCTCTACTTTGTGGCGACACGCAGTATTTCGTGGCTTATCGTGCCAAAACTTTCTTCGTCGTCACAAGAAAACGTGAAGGTTGCGCAACAAATTAAACGAGAATCAAGTGAGCTAGTCCGATCATCATTGTGCCCTTCAATTCCACTCGTTTGTTGAGCATTGAACCCCCGCTAGAGTACGCGTTTCTTGTAAGATCGTTTTGCGCAATGAGCGGAAGCACGGCAAAATCATCATTTCTTTCTCGGTTACTGTACGCAGAGGGAATGCGCAAGCTAAAGCCGTGCAAAGCGTGCGGTTCTTCCTTTGTACATCTCGTGCAATCGGTGCACCTCCAACCTCCGTCTGTGCTCACCGCATTGGTCGCCTGATGTGCGCATTGTAGCCGCAAACCACGGGAGTTAATTCCTTTCCGTCGACCCCCGGCGGAATTTGCAGGACGTTGTTGCGAAACTCGTGGTTTCTGCACGTGCCCGCCGGCCACTTTCGCTCTCACGTAACCGTTTTGTTTCCTTCAGGAGGATCGTCTTGACAACCGGCCGCCCGCATGGCCACTCGGATTCTGATGGACTCGCTATCCTCCCCCCGACGAACTCATGGACACGACGGCCGGGACGGACACGAACGGCGACTCCAACGGCTCCCCTAACCGCACCGTTCACAGCTGCGTTGTTTGCGGTGACGAAAGCGATGGCCTTCATTTCGGGCAGTACACGTGCCGCGGCTTGCGCAGCCTTCTTCAGGCCAGCAGAAGAGCTGGAAGTGGAACTAAACCGTTTCTGTTTCAGGCGCACGGTCTCGTTGAAGCTGGACTACAGCTGCAAGCACAACAACCAGTGCCAAATCGAGAAGAACGCCCGCAACATGTGCAGAGTGGGTTCTGTACCTCGAAGGACATTCCCACAAATAGCTCACTGTTTTTAGGCCTGTCGTTACGCAAAGTGCCTGGACAAGGGGATGCTCACTTCCGGTAAGCAATCGATCGTTTCTTCCATGCCTTTCTTTCGAAAGGTCTCGTCACCATTTCGGTGACTGACCTCTAGAAATCCAATTAGTTTGTCCGTTCTAATCGATTACGCGCATTTCAGCCGTGCAACACGCGCGCGACGGGCTGGGGAAGCGGAAGGACAAGAAGGCGTCGCCGAGTGTCGCCGCCTCCTTCGGCGACGTGCCCGAAGTGAAGAAGTTCGAGAGCGGGGCGACGAGCAACGGCAGCCAGCTGAATGGAATGCCCCAGTCGAACGCCTCGTCCACCTGCTCGTCCAACTCCAACGGCGAGCAAGCGAACGGCGGGATCGGGCTGTCCAACGGCTACGGCTACGTGCCCGCCACCGCCGCCACAACGGCGAACTCGGCCGTCGCGGGCCTCGCAAACGCGCTCTACGGAAGCAACTCGCCCTACCGCACGACGCTCACCTCCCCGCCCGAGCAGACGACCATCCTCCAGTTGGGCCAAACGCTGGCCGGCGTCCCGCAAGAAACCGTTCCCCTACGTGATGAACAACTTCGCCCAGATGGTGAGTTCTGCGGGGATGGTGCGTTGAACACTCAGTGGGGGCGTGAGAGCGCAGAAGTGGACATTCTGGGTGTTTGTATTCGTGCACAAACCATTGACGACTTCAAGTCTCCAACATTCACTCTCGTTCTTTCAGAACCTGCAACAACTCACGCAACAGGCGCGCAGTGCCTTCACGCCGGTCGCCCCGCCCGAAATGAAGCTGCTCGGTCGGATGCTCGAGGGCTACCACCACTTCAAATCGTTGCGCAAGGCCTCGTACACGCTCATCGAGGACGGGCCTCGCTTTCAACAACAAGAATGTTCGTTTCCTAGTTTCTTGGAGTGTGTTTATCGTCTTGCTTGTTTGCAGGAGATCCCGCAAAGCCAACTATGGAACGTCGAAAAAGATCTGTAAGATCGAGGCGAGTCTGCTGATGGACACCGTGGAGAAGTTCTTCGTTCCGTTCTCGTCGCTACCGCCCCAAGAAGAAGGACATTTGTTGCAATTTCGGTTGCACTCTTTTCATTGTTCCTTTTCTTTAGAACCAGGTCTTTGTAAGCAACTTTTATTGTCATGTTCTCCAACACGGAACGGGCCTTCCGCACGTACAAAATGTTCCCCGCCAACGACGACCGCCTGCTGATGCCGGACGGCGGGTACATTCCGACTGTCCGAGCTCTCGAAGTTCTACGAGAACTCCACGTTCATTCGAGGCGACCCGCTGCAAGTCGCCCGCATTTTCGAGAACGCGATGCACTACATCGTGAACGTGGTCGTCCACCACATGCGGCAGATCGAAGTGACCGAAATGGAGATCATCGCTCTCTCTGGCATGTTCCTCTGTGGAGAGAAGGTGAGTGTGTCCCATCCATTCTCTTCTGTTCACTCGCTCTTCTGCAGGAAACCACGAGCTGTCGCCCGAAACGGTGCACATCGTGCAGCAAAGCCGGCAACAGGTGATCCTCGACCTGCACGCATACTACCGCTCCTGCGGCTACTTCGACGCGGACATCACACTCAAGGTCGCCAATCTGTTCCTTCTGATGCCGAAAGTGGAGGTGAGTGGACGATTGTTAATTCGGGCTTGGGGCTGACTTCCGGCTACTTTCTTCCCCTCAATCTTCTCTCAGGTGTTCGGAGAACCAAACGGTTGCTTCAGGAAGCGAAGGCGGCAATCAACGAGGACTACAACCTCGCCTCGCTGTTCAATTTGATCGAAAACGTTCCCACTTGCTGCGCGCCGGAAACCAAGCGGATTGGATGAGAGGGGATTTCATTTGTTTTGTTTGGGGCTAAAGAATCTTTCATTTCGTTTGCGCTTTTCGAATCAACCCCCGCTTCTTCCCCCGTTCCTCCGTCCACGTGTTCGCTTTCAGCAAGCCTTCGCGATGATGAAGGACGACTTCAATCTCGGCCGGTCTTTTCAATCTGATCGAGAACGCGCCCTGCTGCAACTCGGCGGACAGCAAGCGTGTTTGAACGACCAGAGTGGAGGTCCTTTGTTTCTTTCCTTTCGCTTCGGGCTGGACATCCCCACCGTTCGCTCACTCCCCGCCCGGTTCCAGCACTCGTTTCACGCTTTCCGCGAAGACTACCGAATGGTCGACGTGTTCAACCTGATGTCGGACCTGTCTTGTGTCCCTCACAGCGCCTCTGTCGTCAATTGTTTCACCAAACTATGATCCCTTCTCTTCTCCTTCCTGTCCAACTAAAAGAAGAGGAATCAAACCAACCAAAAGGGGGAGGAAAAGTGGCCGGGACTTCCCCCTCATTGTCAGCTGCACGTCCTTAATTTCGGTCTTTTTTGCAGCACGTTGTCCGCTCGTTCCGGGAATCTTATTCGACGGCAGAGGCAGTCCACAGCACCGGAAAGGAGGGGGGACCAAGGGGACCCAAGACGACTTTTAAGAAAGTAAGAAACGACTTTCATAGAAAAAAAGCATAGAAACCTTTTTCAAGAACGATTTTGTCATAGAAAAACCCAAATGAAGGGAGCAAACACAATAAAAGAAAGGGGAAAAAGCCAAGAAGGGAGCCCGGGGGTTTTGGGCCGTGTCCGTTTGTTGGGTGCTGGGGGGGGGGGGGGGGGGGGGGGGGGGGGGGGGGGGGCGATCTTCAACATAATCCCTGAAAATCCGTGCGCCGCCAAACGCGACGACTAGGTGGTTGGTTTGTTTCCTCTTCTCTTCGTCCAGTGCATCGCCCCGATATTTGTCGCCTCCCTAGTCCGCCCTGTGTATTCATTTTGTCGCCTCCCACCAACCGCAAATAACCTCGTTCTTTTTAATGCTCGAACACTTCCGTTGTTCCCGTCCGCTGATTCTATCAACAAGGAAAATAAACTAGTTAGAGGATTGTTGGTGGGCGAAGTTGATGAAAAGAATACGCACTCGCTGGCTGCAATCTTTGAACGCCAAAACAAACGTCATCAAACCATTTTCCTTTACTACTCGTGGCTTAGATCACGGCAACGCCCAGGAAGTTGTGGCCATGTTGTGAGCACACTGGTCGTTGATGTGCCTTTGTTCTTTTTGGCGTTTATCTAAAGAGCGAGTGCCACTCACTGTTCAGGGGGAACACTCTTTTGTTTGCTGCTAGCAAGAAGGGCGGGTCACATCAGCGTCATTTGGTCGGGCTTCCGACTCTATGTAGTAACGCCCTTAATTAAAGAAAGCGATGGCTGATTAGATTTGTCGTGATCCTCCATTTGTTGCTCGAGTTCAAGCGAAAACGAAGAAGAGGGCTGGCAGACAGCGAACAAGAGCAGCAGACAGAAGCCCCTTAGAGGGGCTTGACCGGCATAAGAACCGCCTCCCTGTTCAGCCAACCGAACACGAACAGGACGATGGCTTACCAATCGTCGCCTTGTGTCCACGTTCTTCCTCGCTCTGCTTTTCGTTACCAAAAAGCCGAGGAGCGGTCGATTGGAGCTTCACGACCACCATCGACGACGCCCTCTTTCTGCACGTCCAGCTGGGCACTCCCCGTAAGCAAGACGAAAGTGAAGGTTTTGATCGAGTTCTTCTTGTTTAAGCGGTGGACGTTGTGCTGGGGGCTGGCGGACACGTACGAGGCGATCGATCAGGCACTCTCCGTTGCGGATGCAACGGTCGGGCGGCGCTTACGATCCTTTGTTTGTTCAATGATTGATCGCTCGCTCAACCTCGAGTGTTTCAGAAAGTCATCCAGCTTCGTTCCCAAAGTGCCGTCTACAACGACACTGGACGGCAACCCGAGCCGGTTATGTCGGGACCGAAACTTTCATTGTAGGCAACAGTCCAGCCCTCACAGCATTCTGTTCTTTCTCTTCAGATTGGCGGGAAAACGCTGCTTTCGAAGCCGTTCAACGTGGAGAACGGTTCCGATGGGGCCGGCCTTTCCCAATGGGGCACGCTGGAGTTTGGGCGACGAAAATTTCAGACGCCGTCGTTCGTCGAGAGTTTGCTCGAAGACGAGGCGGACAAAGTGGTTTCCTTTCACCTACGACAGGCGAGTTCTCTCCCACCATCCACCCGAATACTCCATGCGGTGTCAGCATTCCCGATCCGTTCGATCAGACGCTTCCCCCAATTCGACGGAACGCTCCAAATCGGCGGCCGGCAGCCCTCGAAGTGTGCAGCCGACTGGGTCAAAGTAGACGAATACCCCGACTCGCTTGTTCCACTGGCGAGTTCCGTTGGACGAGTGAGTTCTTTCGCTTCGAACAACCCCAGACAGTTGGCTGTCGCCAGATTCTCCGTCGGTCCTTTCACGTTTTGCATCGGGCGGCGCGATCAACTTCCGGAAGAGCGCCCGCTACCTCCGCTTCCCGTCGGACGTCTTCTCGTCGGTCGTCCGGGCGATGAAGGGGCAGATGGAAGGCAACTTCGCGAGCGTTCCCTGCGATTTCTCGGACGATTTCGTGTTCACGATCGGGGGCGTCGACGTGCCGCGTGGCCGCCGGCGATCTGATCGGCGGCTCGGGCGAAAGCTCCAGCGGTTGGTGCGACTTCTTGGCCGAGGGTGAGGACTGCGAGGACGACGACTGCTTTGCCCTTCCGGTGACCGCTCTGCGTGAGCAGTGCCTCCTCTATCGCTACGATCCGCCCGGTTTGGGCCTGTGCAACTGCCCTTCACACCTCACTCCCCCAGTTGCACAGTCTTGTTGGCCACCGATTGTGTTTGATTCGCGGAATAAACAAAGCAAGTGGAGACACGACTCCGGCGAAAGCTGCCGAGTTCGCGGACCGACTTCCGTGACCAGAACAGAAGTTTTGCATGAAAGAAGCGAGCGCATCTGCTCGTCCTCCACTTCTCACTCACTTGTGTCGAAACGTTTGGCTCGCGAACCGTCGGCTCTCGATCGAATCGCCCGCCGAAATGCCGGACACAACGACGACCACCGAGTGGCGACTCTACGTCGTGAACAGCAACATGACGATCTTCTTGTGAGTTCGCCCGCTTTCCCCTCCACTCGCTCGTTTCAGCTCGGTCTACACGCTCGTGGTGACCATCAGCTTCTTCGTGTTCTTCTTCGTCAGCTGCAAGTGGTACCAATACAAACAGGCGGTGAGTTCCTTCGCGGCCTTTCCGTCCACCCGCCTGATTGCAGAAGAAGGACGAGCGGGAGGCCCAACAGGAGGCCAAAAAGAAGCAGGAGGAAGCGGCCGCCGCCAACCTCGCGGACGCCAAGACGCAGGAGAAGAAGGCGGGAAAATCGCAGAAGGGCACTCCGGACAAGCCCACCCCCAGCGCCCAAGTGAAGCAACCGACCGAGGTCTGCTCCAGCCCTCTTCCTTCTCCCTTTCATTGGATTGCAGGCGAAGAGCGGCAAAGCCCGCACGGAGGACGGAGTCACGAACAAGGAGGCGGCGGACGGCCGGACGGTCAAGGACTTCCAGACGGACGAGTTCCTCTTCAAATGATCCCTCTCTGCTCCCTCTTTTTCTTTGTTGTGTTTGTGAACGGAATAAACGGAAAGACGAAGAACAAGTCAACAGTTTATTCACAACAAAGAACACTCATTGGACACGACGCTGAATCTTGATGCCGACCGTCTCGAGTTGGTTCGCCGTCATGCGGGCCGCCTGCTCGTGGTAGCGGGCGTGCACTTCGAACCACTGGAAAAGAACGAGGATGAGGTGAGGAGGAGGAGGAACGAACGTCGAGCAGCTCGCGCTCGTGGGCCGCCCGGTCGGTGGGCAGCTTCTCGCAGAGGGCGGCCAGCTTGCCGGCCTCCTCGTCGAAGTTGCGGACCGCCTGCTCGTAGATGCGGCCCTTATTTTCCACCTCGGCGGTCGTGCGGGTGGCCTTCAACTGGAAGCGGAGGGGAGTGAGCGGTGGGCGGCGGGACGCACATCGTGGCGCGCGGTGTCCATCAGCTGGAGCGCGACGTCCAGCTGCCGCTGCTGCTCCTTGGCGCGCTGGAACTCGTCGGCGACGAAGCGGCGCGACTTGCGGATCGCCTTGCGGCCTGGGCGGCGAGTGAACGACAGAAGAAGGGGGAGTGGGCGAACCTTTCGTTTGGTACTCGCGGTGGAAGATGGCGAGGCGCTTGAGGACGGCCTGCGCGGTCATCATGGAGCCCTGCTGGCTCTCGGGCAGCGAGGCGCGGATCGCCTTCACGCTGCGGGCGACTACCTCGAACTGATCCGCGTGCTCGGGCGCCGCGATGTCCGTCTGGCGGAAGGCGGCGTTCGGCTGGAGGACGGCTGGAAGGGGGCGGTGGAGGCGGGCGGGCGGCCACTCACCTTCCAGACGGGCGGTCAGGTCGTCCATCGCCGTCTGGTAGCCGAAGTAGCGCTCGATTTCGTGCACGAACTCGCCGGCCAGCAGCGTCTGCTCCACGACGCCCATCTTGCCGCCCACGCGCAGCAGGAGGCCGCCCACCGCGCCGTGCTTCTTCTTGCGCTCCGCGAGCACCGCGCGCGCGTCCACCGGCGACTTCTCCTCGCCGCTGCTCTTGCTCCGACTGCGCCGACTGGACATTCGGGGGACCGCCGACTGCAAGCTGGACGAAACGAAGAAATGAGCCGAGCGGGCGGCCGGCCGGCCACTTTCTTCTCACCCGTCCGCCCGACCGGCTTCGCACTCCGATGGGCGGCGTGTTGCCTCTCGCTGTGGACGGGCCTCTTCTTCCCGCTCGTCCTCCTGGGCGGCTGCACGAAGGCGCGCGGGAAGACCAACAAGCAGAAGGCCCCGCCGCCGAAACGTGAGCGACGGGCGGCCGCTCACTCCTCTCTCGCTTGCAGCCGGCCAGTCCCTCGCCCGCCGCCCCGCCCGCCGCCAAGAGTCCCCCCAAGGAGCCGAAGCGGACGCCCGACCGGGACGACAAAAAGGCGACGATGAACGACGACGATCTGAACACGAAGACGCACGCGCCGGGCGGCAAGACCGAGGTCAAAGAAGTGAGTCCTCTCGCTTGTTACTCACTCGCCCGCCTGCAGGAGTTCAAGTCAAAACACGGCGAGGTGAAGAAGAGCTCCTCGAAGCGGCGGAAGGACCACACCTGTGAGACCACCGACCTCCGCTCCATTCGAGCCCGACCCCGCCGCCAAGCCGCAGGAGTCGCTGCTGAAGGAGGTGACCGCCGAAGACGTGAGTTCTCTTATAGAGTTCACGGACTCGCCCGTTCGTTCAGAAGGAGACCTCGCTGTTCGCCGGAGTGCCCGCCGGCGGCGTCCAGTCGATGTTCATCCCGCCCAAGTGAGCCTCTGTTAGCCGGAATAAACCTGTCTATTGAACGATATCTCTTCTTAACTTCAAACAAACGAACAAGACGACAGGTTCCCTCTAATTGAGCGGCGTGGGGCGGTCGCGCGGCCAGTGGTTCCAGACGTCCCACAGAGTCTCTATCGCGTGCGAGTTGGGTCAAAAGACGAGTGAACGGGGCAAAAGGAGGGAACTCGCTCTCGGGGAAGACTGTTCTCAATGTCAGTCGAGCAAGAGTTTCAACTCCGACCAAACGACAGGAATTCTCGGTTTATTCGAATGAACAAGACAAGAACGAAGAACGAGGCGGCCGCTCAGCCGTCGGCGAGGTCGATGGGCGGCGTGCGGAGGCCCTCGGCGGCGGCGTCCTCGAGCGCGTCGCGCTGCTCGCGGAGGCGGACGGACGCCAAGTGCGACTCGCCGATCTCACCGACGAACTCGGCGCGGCGGAGCATCGCGTCGTCGTTCAGCTGCAAGCGGGCATGAGCGGGGAGAGCGGGAGAGAACTCGCCTGCCAGTCGAAGGGGTCGGCCGCCGAGATGCCGAGCCGCTCCATGATCCCGTCGAGCACGCGGTGGATCTCCTCGTAGGGCGGGCGCTGGGTGAAGCCGGTGCGGTCGATGCGGGCGAGCAGGTCGGAGAACTCGGCCGGACAGCCGAGAAAGAAGCCCGGCCGGCCGTGGCCGCGCACCCACTGCTTCCACTCGCCGATGATCTGGTGGTTCTGCAGCGGCGGCAGGTGGGCCCACGGCAGCGGGCCCGAGCACAGCTCCACGCACATGTACAGCCAGCTCTCCAGGTCGTCCCGCCGGCACTGCTCCTCGTTGTGGTGGGCGGCGAGCGGCGCGTAGTGGATCGTCCCGAGCAGGGCGGCCGCCTGGCGGGGCGGCAGCAGGTTGTTCTCGCGTTCCCTGAACGGGCGGGAGGTGGGCGAGAGTGGACGGAACTCACACGTAGCGGCGGGCGAATCCGAAGTCCAGCATGTAGACGACGCCCGCCCGTCGGCCCCTTCCCACCGCAAAGTTGTTCGCCTTCACGTCGCGGCACAACCAGCCGAGGTTGTGGAGCGTCTCGATGCGGTCGAGGGTCTGCTGGCAGATGCGCAGGGCGGTCCCCAGCGAGAACCTGCAAGCAGAAGAAGGGGAGTGGGGAGTGGAGGGCGGCCACTCACTTCCGCTCGGGCATCGCGCGCCGCAGCCGGCCGAGGTCGACGCCCACCAGCTGCATCACCGCGTACTTGTAGTGGGCGTTGCGGCCGGCGACGATCAGCCGCGGGAAGCCCGTGTGCACGCCCAGCTGCGTGAGCACGTAGACGTCCAGCTTCAGCACGGGGCTGCAGGCAAATGAGCGGGCGGGCGGGCGGGCGGGACTCACCGAATGACGCCCACCTGCCGCTCCACCTTCATCGCGTAGGACTCGCCCTCCGCCAGGTCCTGCACGCGGAAGACGTCGCTGAAGGGGCCCGAGGCGAGGACGCGCGTCACCTTGAAGCGGCGCCCCGAGTGGTGGGCGGATCACGCTGCCCACTTGCGGCATCCGCTCCTCCTCCTCCGCGCTGTTCGGAGCCATCGTTGTGCACTGCCGACCGGGTGGGCGTTGGGAAGCGAAATGATCACTTCTGTTTGATGTTCCATTCGACTGGACATTTGCATGAGCAAAGAAGTGTCGATGAAGGTGGTCCTGGGATCGTCACAATGGAATTCCACCTCGCCGTCGGTTGTTTGAAATTCCAATGAACGACGGGGACCCATTGACTCGAACTGCTTCGTTTCCATCACAATCCTCTTCTTGGCGTACAAAAGGGAGAAGCGGAGTGTGGAGTCCGCATTTTGAAGAGATGGTCGGCGCGTGTTGCTCCTTCCGCTCTTCTGCTTCTCGTCCTCGTCTCGGTGGGCGTCGAGCGGGGAAGCGCCCACTGCGCCGGCTGTCTGCCGCCCGTCACCTGCCCTCCCGGCGGCATGCCCGGCTGTACGGCGAAGATCAACGAGACGCAGGCCGGGGTGAGTGGACGTTTGAAGCCGGGATTTCACTCCATGTGTTGAAGGACGTCGTCGAGAAGTCCCTGAAGGAGTTCGGACGCCATCTTCACGTGGATGTCCACTTGAAGCAGTACGTGGATGGGCGGTACCAAGTGGTCGCTGGCTTCTTGTACTGGCTGCAGCTCGTGGTCACCACCACCTCGATTCCGGTTAGTCGTCTCTCCAGTCATTCCTTCTGCATTCTTTCGTTGCAGCCGGAATGGTGCATGCCAAAGCCAACGCAGCTGAACGTCTCCGCTCTCTACCCGGCTGTCGGCCCTCCGAAGTACCAATTTTTCGAGAAGGGGCAAGCAAACTGCGGACGTTGAAGGGGATTGACAGGAGTTGATGGCAAATAAATTAAAGGCACACAAGTCGTGCTTGGCGTTCTTCCATTGCGGGTGCTAAACAGTGAATTCGATGAAACGAGAAACAGAAGACTGTTCCTCTTCGATCTCTTGCTTCTGCGGAACGACTGCTGTCCAGCACACCTAGAAGCTTCCGAGCGGCAGATCTTCCGGCGTTCTTTTGGCCCGAAAGTGGTGGTCGCTGGGAACCGCTCGAGCGGTAAACAACGCGCCCACGTGATGCAACGAGCGGTGAACAAAAGAGCGATTGAGGGCGCTCCCACGAACGCCATCAGGAGGTCAACGGAGAACCGCCTGGAAGGTCGAAGAACGCGGCGGTCCGCCCCCTCCGCTCGAGCATAAAAGCGGGGATCGGCGAGGAGATCGGCACCCACCACTCCCCAATTCCCCCTCTCCTCCTGCCCTCGAAATGAACACGAAGTTCGCCGTGCTCCTGCTCGCCGCGATCGTGGCCGTCGGCCAGCCGGCTTCCGTGAGTCGCCCGACCTTCCGCTCCGCTCACCCACTCCTCTTTCAGCTGCGGGAGCGCCGCCAAGCCGCCTTCACCACCGCCCAGCTGCCGATCGAGCCGGAGACGACCACCCTGCAGCTGGCCGAGCAGTCGGACGCCGAGCGCCTCCTGACGACCGCCGAGCAGAAAATCGAGGCCGCCGCGTCGACCGCCGCCTCGCAGATCGCCGACGGGCTGCAGACGGCGCGCGCCCAGCTGCACGAGGCGAAGGAGCGCCTGCAGACCGCCGAGACCACGCCGTTCGCCGAGCAGTCGACCTTCGAGGCGACCACGAAGATCGTCGAGGAGACCACCCGCTTCCTCTCCACCGAGCAGCCGGCCGCCTTCCAGCCGACCGAGCAGCAGAACGAGGAGACGACCGCCGCATTCTCCACCTCCGAGTTCCCCACGCCGAGCAGACCGAGGTCGCCCCGCGACGAGTCCACGGCCGTCATCGAAGTGACCACCGAGCAGCCGCAGTCGACCTTCGAGTACCACCGAGCAGCCCCGCGAGGAGACCCGCTCCGAGCAGCCGGTGACCCCGACGATCGTCGTCGGCCCCACCCGCGAGATCCGCACCACGTTCATCCCGCTCGTCTCCGTCAGCACCAACCCGCCGTCCACCCTCCTGCCGGCCGCCCCCTCCGCCGCGCCCGTCCGCTCGCTCGGCCAGTCGCTCGACAAGGCGCCCGCTGCCCGCATCCAGTAGATGACTTCTAGCTGTTGTTGTTTGTTGTCTGTTGAATAAACCGAAGACTTCTGAGCTCTCGTTTATTCCCGATCAGCAAAAGCCGCAATCCCCGTACTTCTCCTCGCTGGGCGGGCGACGAGGGCGGCGGTTCGGGCGGGTCTTCCGCGCGTCCTCCGCGTCCTCGATCTCGCCCGCCAGGCCGCCGTCCGTGGGGTGGAGGAAGTCGTTCCAGTCGCGCTTGAAGCGCTCGTACTCGAGGTAGAGGTTCTCGGAGAAGATGTTCCCGCCGTAGGCCTTCCACTCGTCGGCGGGGCGGCCCTCGCGGGGGCGGGGGTCGGTTTCTGAAGGAAGCGATCAAGAGAAGGCCGGCGGCACTCACCCCTCCGCTCCAACTCGGCGTTCTCCTCTTCGGCCTCGTCGTGCTCGTGGGAGCGGGCGGACGGCGGCCGCTCGGGCGTGTCGAAGAAGAGCAGCGGGAACATGCCGAGCAGACAGCCGCTCACGAGGCCCAGCACGCGCGCCGAGTGCTGCACCCAGAGGACGGTCCACGCCTCCTCCTGGCCGGGCAGCAGGTTCGGCTTCCTGCAAGCGAGTGACCAGTGGCGGGCTTCGCTGCTCACCGCACGTGGTGCACGAGGGAGGCCGAGTAGTAGACGACGGCCAGCCCCAGCCCGTTCGACACGAGGTTCCCCACGGCCGCCCCCGCCAGCTGCGAGACGCCCATCTGCACGCCGAGCACCCTGCAGCCCGAAGTGAGCGGAAGGTAGGGCGCACTCACTTGTCGAAGGACTCGCCGGCCACCAGCATCGTGGTCATGTCGAAGGAGCCGTACAGGAAGTAGGGCAGGTAGTTGATCCACCAGACGGACCGCAGCTCGTCGTAGTGCACGGGCATCTGGACGGGCGTTCTGGGCGCCTCGTACTGCAGGGTTTCTGCAACCATTGGAAAAGAGTTAGACTATTGCCCTCTCCTCACTCTTCCGCCCGATGATGTCGAAGATGAGCGACCGCTCGGAGGGGCGCAGGCGGTCCAGAAAGGCGCCCACCGACTTCTCGTCTCGAAGGTTCAAGTGCGCGAAGGTGTCCGAAAGCGAGTCGAATTCCTCGGGCGCCGTCAAGCTGCAACACGCGGATGAGCGGAGTGGAGAGCCGGACGGACATTTTGACGCGTTCGATCATCTCCTGCCGCTGGACGGGCGACCGCTGCAGCAGAGCGGGCAGAAAGCGCGGTCGAGTCGCCTGCCGGAAGCTCCGCCGGACGGCCGCCAGTCGAACGGGGAGCATCGCGAGGACGAGTCGGGCGCCCGCTGCTCTCGGGGTGAAAAGCGAGTGGAAATGACGGGATCGGACCTTTGCCCGCGTGAACTCCAATTGGTTTGTTCTCATGCAAATCCGGTCGTTTGTGTGCGCGAGACGTGGGAGACGACCGATCAGTGGATTCTTCTTTTTTGCTCTGCCCGTTCAAATGTCCACTGCGGAAAGACAAACAGGGACTTTATTCCGTGACATGTAATCTCAAACGTCGAAATTGTCAAGAGAGCGATCCTTCTGTGATCCAAGACAGACGTCGACCGGGAGCCTCGAAAGTCCTGACAGACGACACGAGCATCTCCATCACGTGTTCTTTGATCAGTTGTTCAGAGCAATGTGTGGACAACAGTTGCTCTCGATCTCCAGACGAGGGCGGCAAAGCAGAAGGAGACGCTCAAAAGGAGCAAGACGTAGACGACGAACAGCAGGCCGTCTTCCGCCTTCCTCCACTCGGACTGGGGACGTCGGACGAAGTGCAGGGTGACGACCATCGAGCCCTCCACCACTCCGCAGAGGACCTGGAAGCGCTTGATCGGAGATTAGCGAGTGCAAACAAACATTCCCGCACGCGAAGAACCAAAAGCAGCCGGCCGTTCGGAGCGGCCGGACGGCCACCAGGAGGACGCCGCTCGAGAAATTCGTGACGTCCAGGAGGCCCAAATTCCACGAGCTGCCGGCCACCGCGGCGAACCGGAGGAACGGGAGGACGATCAGCAGCAGGCCGTAGACGCAGACCGCCTCTTCGGATGTCTGCAAGCAGGAGAAGTAAGGAACGAACGAGAAGACGAGGGAATGACCAGAAGAAAGCCGTGGCTTCTTTTCTTCTCCCCTTCGTCCATTCGGCCGTCTTCATCGGCGATTCGAATTGCGGCCGGTCGCCTGCCGTCAAATTCGACCGCAATTCCCGCCGCTCATCGAAATTCGGCGGCCGCGTGCAGGGGCTGTGGATGAGTAATGCGGGCAGAGCGGAAAGGGCGAGGCAAGGCGAGAAGGCGAACGGAATTGCACTCGGCGCCCACCCATCGGCCACACCTCCCCTCCGTTCGTTCGTTTGGAAATCGAGGGGATTTTTTGCGAAAAGGAGTTGTGAAATCACGAAAGACAAAGAGATTTATTTTTGCAGAAGCCGTTCGCTCATGCGAACGCGGAACGGGTGGTAGCGCGCGTTGAACAGAACGATCTTCTCCGTAGAGGGCGGCCGTTCGGCGTCTTCGGGCTCGATGCGGAAGCGATTGAAGAGGTTGGCGGTGATCAAGAAGAGCTCCATTCGAGCCAGGGATTCGCCCAAACACACGCGTTTGCCCGCGGAGAAGGGGATGAGCTCCTCCACGTGCTTCAGCTTGCCGTTCTCGTCCAGGAAGCGTTCCGGCTTGAATTTCATTGGTTCGGGGAGGACCTGAACAAAAAGAAGTGACAAGAATACACTCTGGCTGCTCGCCTTTTCGTCGAAAAGAACGGTGGAGATCTGCGGCACAACGGCGGTGTTCGCAGGGATCCGATGGCCGCCGACGGTCGCTTCTTTCGACGTCTTCCGCATCAAATTCATCGGCAGGAGGTTGTGGAGACGTTGGGTCTGAAGCAGTGGAAGGATCGTAGTTGTGTGCGCGTTCTCCTCCACTCACCTCGTTGATGACGGCGCTCAGATAGACGAGAGCGGGACGGTCGGCCATTTCGATCAACCGCTCGGAGCCGATCTTCTCGTCCAGCTCGCGGTGGATCTCCTGCTGAACGTGCGGCTGGTTGAGCACGTAGATGACGAGGAAGACGAGCGTTGCGGAGGTGGTTTCCTGGCCCGTAATCGCGAGGTCCGCAATCAATCCGCGCAGCATTCGCTCGCTAAACCCTCGATAGACGCTACGAGATCACAGAAACGCACCTGAATGAACTACCGCCGCTTTCTTTGCGGATCTTGTTGAGGTAGACGTAAACGAAATCGTCGGCGTTCGTCTCGTCCACCTCGCCGCTCTCCACTCGCCGCTTGTGTTCCGCCAGTTCGTGGTCGAAAGACCGGCGGAAAGTCTCGCAATCGTTCACGAATTTGCGATAATAAGTGGAGAAATAGGGCAGTTTGGGAGCGATATCGACGTTTAGCGCCACCATCATTGCAGTAGAAAAGAAGTGCTCGCTGACGGCGTGCATCTTGCGCGTGTACACGTCGAAGAACTCCTGAACAGTTCGATGAGTCCCCTTCCACCAACCGAAAGCTCACTCGTTCGAACGGGTGGCCGAACAGAAGGCGGCAGATCACACTCCCGACACAACGCTCGATGAGGGCAGGCAAGTCGACGCTGCCTCGTTCCTCCCGCTCCGCTCGGACGTCCGCAAAGAGGTCGCCGATCTGCTCGTGAATGCGCGTCTGCATCAAGTTCTTGCCTTCAATTCACAGCGGGCATCATTCACGAACATTCATCTCATCTACACACCCAATCCAAAGTCACGGAAGGTCGTCTGCAAAAAAGAAGTGAATAGCCGGCAGTTTGGTTGCGCACCAGAATGAAGCGCCTTTGCTCGCGCCAAATCGTGCCGTTCGTGTCGATCACTCCAAACTCGCCTTCTGAAGACGGAAGCGATGAAACAAGAGGATTGATGGCCGCTTACCGCTGAAGATCTCCATTTGTTTGCCGAAGTTGAAGCGAGTGCTGAAGACGTCCGCCTTTTCCACCATCGCCTCGTGGATCGTCTCGAAGTCGGCGAGGACGACGACCGGCTGTTCGGCCATCCAGAACGTGAACACGGGCCCGAACTGCCGCCTCCACTCCGCGAAGCACCCGTACGGGTTCTTCTGCATCGCGCCCATCAGGCCGACCAGCGGCCAGGGCAGCGGGCCAGGCGGCAGGCCTCTTCGTTTAAACCAGAAGTGGTACCCGAAGAAGAGGACAACGAGGAGGAACAAGAGCAGAAACATGTCGGACGAGTGCTTGCTTCAAATGAGCAAGAGAGCCAAAAGCGTGCTTTTTCCGAGTGCACTCGCTTGTTTCTATTTGGACTCTCGCCCGTCTCTCCGATGCGCGATCTAATCGATCACTCCGAACGTCGCTCGGTACAAAGCAATGCAATGCGGTTGATAAGAACGAAACCAACGCTCTTCCCCTCGACGGCTACTCGGAAGCGTGGGCGAGGATTGCGTCGTGATTCACGGAGAGGGTGTACAGAAATAACAGAAAGAACCTGTTCTTTCGTACGTCAGGAAGTTCTATTGTAGGAAACAATCGACTTCCGTGCTTCCCAACATCCTGTGATTCAAAGGCCGTTTATTCCCGCAACTCATAGCCGGAACTCGCGAAAGACGTTCAGAATCGACCGCCGACGATCGCAAGACGTGCGCGAGGTCTGCCGTTCGGCCAGGTGTTCCGTGTCGCCAATCGCTTGTTCTTCGATCAAGGCGGCCTCCGCAGTCAACTCCCGCCTCAACCGGTGCTCCGTGATCACCCACTGAAAGCGAGAGGATGACGGGCACTAGAAACAAGCAGACCTTGATGTAAATTGCGACAATAACGATGAGAACGGAGAGCAGGATTGCGTAGCTCATGATCAGCGAGGGGATTCGTGTGCTGGACGGAAGGAAACATTCAAACACAAGAGCGCAGAGAGGAAGCTCACCGATCGCTCACGATGTCCGACTCGCGCAGTTCGCCGAATTCCGGATGGCTGAAAGACAAGAAAGACTAAAGGCAAACAAGCAAAACAACTCACTACTGGGACTCCAGACTCCACATTATCTCCGCCTTTACGGGGTGGCCACCGTCGCCCAGTCGAATGGTGTCGTTCATGAGGTCTTTGATCGAGTAGAAAGAAGCATGCCTTCTGATCCGAAGCGGCATTCGAGTGAAGCGACTGAAAGCATCCGATGGCTTTTGAATTCACGATCAATGGCTTCATTCCAGGCGCACAAAACGAAACGAACAGCTCGCGAATTCCCGTCGACGACCGAAAGTTCAAAGGTCGTCGGTTGTTCCCAATTACGCCCGTCCCGACTGCAAATTGAGCGGAAAGGCGGGGGATGTTTGCCCGCTAACGGAAGACGGTGGATTACGTGCAAAAGAAAAGGATCAGTTAGCAGAGAAGCAGCAGGACGAAACGCTCGAAAAAAGACGGTAATTTCGACCGTCGGGTGCAAAACGTCCGAATTCCTCCGCTCGCCACGTACTCGATTACGTTCTTTCGACCCCCGAATAGAAAGGAGCGAGTAGAATCCGTGGCCGTTTGCTCGATTGAGTATACCGTTTGGTCTGCGGGAGCAAATTGCCCGTCGAACGTCTCCCGTCCGCTTCTTCTTTTCACTCTCCGGTTGTTGATGTTTCCGAAAGGCCGACAGCAGTCGGGTTTTGTTTATTCTCCCGACTGCTCGTAAGTGCGCGTAATGAGCGACGTGAGTCGTCTGTTCGGGTTGCCCGCGATGACGACACGAACGAGAAGACGGTTTGGCGTCACTACGACGTGTTTATCGGGACAACAATGGGAATAAACAACGCGGGAATGAAAATAAATTATGGCCGAAAGAACTTTGAACCGAAAGCAAGTGACTGCTCTGCCTACTTGTAGAGCTGCAGGCGACCAAGCAGCGACTTCAACGGGGCGCGCGGTTGCGGCTTGATGGCGATGCTGCAACCGAAGAGAATGAACGAGTGGATGGCTGAGAAACGAACCAAACGGGCATGTTGTCCTCGATCCACACCGAGTGTTGCACGCTGGCCGCCTCGAGACGCTTCGCGAATTCCATCAGGCGGTCCTCCGACTCGACCTGCAAGCAGCCACTCACTCCTCGCTTTCGTTCATCCCCGTGCTTACCGCCAGAGTGATCTTGTGCATGTGATCCAAGTCCTTGCAGTAGGCGATAACCTCCGGGTCGTCCTTGAAGGTCCACAGGCAGGCGGTGGCCGCGTGAGCGGCTTGCGTGCAGATCGCGCCGACCGGCCACTTCAGGGCCGTCTCCAGGTCCTTGCGCAGGAGGAGGTCTGAACGAACGGAAAGTTTGGAAGAAACAGATGTGAAGGGTCCAACACATGACCCGTGTGCCCATCGCTTGTTCCTCGTCCTTCTTTTCGGCGGCCGGCTGGTCGGCGGTCGGCACGGGGATCGTGACCTCGTCGCTCATTCGCAGTGGAGGCTGGAAACAAGTGAGGAGCGGGTGACCTCACCCGTCGATCTCTTTACAGCGTTCTGATAAAAGCAGGTATATTTCGTGCATTCGAGCCGCCAGTTGTGTTTCTCACGAGTTTATTTCAAAACGGAGCGACTACAACGAAAGAAAAGGCGGCGTTCTGCATCCTGATGGTCCAAAAGAAGAAAAGAAGGATGGATTGTTTGTTTGAATTCGCAGAGGTCCGGGGCAACGACGGAAAGCGGAAGGATTCACTTCGATCGACAGAATGAACGGCGTTTAAAGCACACTAATCGAATATTCGGGTGGGGGGTCGCCCACAAGGAGGAGGGATGGCTGAATGAAAGCGCCGTTCAAGAGCATGGGGGGAGCGTGGCAGGTCGCTTTTCTCATGGAAAGGGCGTGTTCGGGGCTGATTATTGAGTGGTGATGAGTGTTCTTGTTGTTGTTTGAGTAGTGAACGGGGGGGAAGAAGACGGAAGGAGGGGAGGAATAAGTGCAAAGCGGACTGAAAGATTCGAGTGACGAGTCGTGACCATTGGAGGGCACGAGAGTCCAACGGACGGACGGGGGTTATTGCTTGCGGGCGGTCGGACGAGCCGCCGACTTCGAAGTGCGCGCGATGAGCAACGAGGGCAGCACCAGACGGTCGGAAGAATTGGAGGGGAGGAAGAAGACGTACTAAATGTTCTGCTCTTTGTTTAATGGACGAATCGACGGGCAATTGGCGCGGGAGGACCATGAACGAGAGGCAATCGTGGATGAAAGAGCGGAGAGGACGTGGAGGGCGGCCGCCGATCCGAAGGGCACGCCGCGGATTCACCAGAACCTTTCGCCCGTTTGCAATGAACGCGTAGCCCAGGCCACCATTAGTCTACGGATAGCGGTCGGCTTTTTGGGCGAAAAGCTCGGCAAATCCGCGAGGTCGCCGAACGGACCGGCGAGCGGAGCCAAACGAAAAGAGGGGCAGTGCGGGCGGTAGGCGGAATTCGAACGATCGACGACTGGCAGGCAGCTTGCGCGAAGAGACGGCCACTTGAACTCATCCCACGAACGAAGAAAGTCGACGGTCGAAATGCAGCCGAAGGGGCGAATTGAACCGAACGAAAGAAGAGGTTCTCTTTCCCACAACAATAAGTGAACAAAACACTCAAAAAAGACGTGGCGAAATCATCTAAGGCAAACGGGAACAAACGATGTGTGAATGGGAGGAGGGAGGGCGGAGGAAATGCGAGGGACGAAAGAAAGGTTAGTGGGAGCGAGCAGTTAGTTGCGGGAGGGATTGCCGACAGGATTATTACCATTAAAACCGTGAAAAGAACTGCAAAATGATCCAAAATTGAGAGGTTACGAGAATAATGACGACGAGGAAGGTTTGCGGGTGTTGGTCGAGAGAGCGGTGGCGGACGGTCCGATTAGGCGAAGTACATGACCTAAAGACAGATGAGAATGAGCAGAACGCACAAGATTGAGGAGAACCCACCGAGTTGGAGTCCGGATGCACTTGGACGGCGCGGGCCATGTTCGAGAGGGTCGTGTCCTCGCTGGTGCCCGACGGCTGGCTGCCTTCTCCGCTGCAAACAATCGATTAGGAGCTGACCGATTGGCGTCCGGTGTACCTGTCGTGGTCGCGGTCAACCAGGTGGTAACGCGCCCGGAAGGCCACCAAGTGCGCGTAGTACGCGGGGGCGGGGATCGAGACCGAGCGGGTGCACCGCACGTACTAAAAACCAACGATTAATATCAAAGAAAGGCGGTAGAATCGTGGACGGTATGGCAAAGCGCGTAGGTCAATTGCTGCAGCTCGTCGGCGCTCTGTTGATTGTCGTCCCAAAGCACGTGGTAGTGGGAAGGTCGGGAGGTGCCCTGAAGCCCAACAGCGGTCAAATGGGTCCAAAACACGGCCACAAACCTGAATGCCGGCGTGCGAACACAGGTAGAAGTCGAACTCGGTCGGGTGCGTGATGCCCATGTCGACGGTGGTGCCGGGCGGGATGTTGAACGCCTTGCCCACTTGGTCCTTCTTGTCGACGGCGAACAGGCGCGTGTGGTGCCGCTTCTGGACGGCGATGAACGTGATGCCCGGCTGGTAGCCCCGCTCGAGCGTCATGCACGCCTCGCGGATGGCCCGCAGCTCGTGCTGCAGCACGTTGAGGAACTGGCCCTCGGACACGCCGTCGCGGTACATGATGATGCGCGTGGGCTTGAAGCGCGTGTTGCGGTAAAACTGGACGAGCAGCTCGCGGACCATGTAGCTGAGATCGCTGATCAACTCGTGACGGTGCTGCTGGACGCGGACGGTCGCCGCGTAGCGACTCGGGTGCGCGTCCATGCTGCCGACCACCGCCGCGATCGACGGCTTGCGCGAGTCGCCGGCCGGGGGGTGCGTGATGTCGGCGCCGAGGAAGATGACCGGCTCGTTGAAGATGCGCGGCCGGACGGCGGGCAGCAGGATCGAGTTCACGCCGCCCAGCTTCACGTTCATCTTCAGGCACAGGTTGGAGAGCGTCTGGGGCGTCGTCTTGATCACGTTCTTCGCCTGCACGCACTGGGTGGCGATGCCCAGCACCGTGTCGCCCACGCGCTTCACCTCCGCGTAGACGGGCGTCTTGCCGGGCAGCACCACGCACACGAGTTGAAGACCGGGGTAGTTTTGCTTGAGATACCTGCGAACAAACGAGCAATGACCACAAATGATTGGAAGGAGGGACTCACTTGAACATCGGCTCCACCTGGTCGACGCCCACCGCGTACTTGCAGAAGCACGGCTGTCCGACGATCGGCATCCCCGCGTCCGACGAGATGCGCTGGAGTTGGGTGGTGAACGTGCTGAACGACAACGAAAGAATGAGCGGAAGGAATGGGATTGTGTGTGCTCACCGGAGGTCGTTCTCCTTCACGTGCTGCTGCTGGGCGAAGCAGGCGATCGCCCAGATCTTCACCTCGATGCCCGTGTGGAACTGCTTGCCGCGCATGTCCCACACGCCCTGGTTCGGCAGGGCGGTCATCTTCGAGCGGCCGCCGTACAGCAGCTTGGGGGCGGTCAAGATGCGGCCCTTCACTTCGGTCATGTTCGCGTTGATCGAGATGCCGAACTCCTGCGCGTACGGGTCGTTCGTGAACTCCGCACGCCGGACTGAAAGCACAACCGAATGATGAGGGGTTGATGGAAGGGTGGAACGAACCCAAAGAAGCGATCTCCCGTTCGCGTTCGGGGGCCGAACGGGCGGTCGCCTTGATCATGGTGGACGTTTGGACGTCGGTGAGCTTCTTGATGCACCGCTGGCCGCTCACGATCTCGCACACCTCGGGCGGCAGGTACGTGTGCTTCTGCTCGAGGCCCACTTGGAGGCAGGGCAGGTGCGGGTATTTGAGGTGAATGTTGTACTTGTCCATGAAATACTTGGCCACCGTGCACTCCATCGTCTGCCCGTTCTCCAGCATCAGCGGGAACGTTTGGGTCTGAGGCGGGGCGTCGCGTCACGTTGCACACGCGGTACTTGCGGCGCATTTGGCCGCAGTGCGTGATTTCGATCTTCAGGCCGCGGATCTCCTTCGTGAACTTCACGCGTTGAGCATCGGAGAGGGTGCGGCGGTCGGAAAGCGCTTGAACGGGCAGTTCGAGGACCTCGGCAATGAACTCGATCACCGGCATGTTTCGATAGAAGGCAGTTGCGGAGACTGAAAGCGGACGACGGTCAAAGAAGGACGAATGACGGACACTCACCATCAATGTTGAGCATCATTTTCCACTGGCTCGGCCGCACCGGACTGGTGGAAGCCGAACCACACCTCGCGGCCGCCGCCCAGCTTCGACTCGCCCGAGTGGTACGAGGGCCCGCCACGCCCGCCATCCCGTGGTGCGCGAGCTGGCCGGCGGGCGGCGAGAAGAACGAGCGGCCGACGGGCGTGTACTTGGTGGACGGCAGGTGGCGCAGGATCACGTCCATCGCCTGCACGGACTCCGGCGGCACCGTGCGGATGCGCCCGAGCAGCGCCTGGTCCAACCGCTCCAAGGACACCTGAACACGAAGAGGAATAAAAAGGATGGCAAAGGATGGCGGTGCTCACCGTTGCGACGAACTTGATCCCGACCTTGAACTTGCGGTCCATCTGCGAGTCCCCTTGGATGGCGACCTCGAACTCCTGCCGCTCGCGGCCGATCATGCTCAAGAAGTCGCGCGTGTACATGGACTTCTTTCCGTCGTACACGGGCCGGATCTTGTACATGGGCGGGATGTGGGAGTCGACCCAAGCTTGGATGATCTCGCTGCAAATGGGCGGAGTGAACAAAAGGTGGAAAGGAAGACGGGCGACTCACCGGTTGACCTTCCGCGGGCACTTGTCGGGCGTGATGTCGATCGCGTAGAACTGGACGTTCTTGGCGGCGATCTGCACTTGGAAGTGGTTCGCCCGCAGCGCGATCAGCTTCCCGTCCGTGCCCTGATTCGGTCGCTTCGGGCACTGGAACTTGCGGCCCGGTCGGGCACGAGTTGGCCGCCCGCGTGCATCTGGGTTTGCCTGAACGGAGAGGATGCAAGTGAAAGAAGGAAGGAAGAACGAACCCGGCGGCGTCCAGCGACTGCGGCGGCCCGATCGGAGCGCCCGGCGCCAGCGATCCCAACGGCCGCATGGAGCCGCCCGCGTCGTAGCCCTGTCCCCCGTACTGCTGCTGCCCGCCGCCCTTGGACCATTTGGCCCATGAACGATTCGGGGTACTGCTGCAAACGAGTCGATCAAAAGAGCAATGGAAAAGCAGGAGGACGTACCTGCAAGATGTTGTTGTTGCTGCACGGGGAAGTTGCCGAGTGGCGGGGCCATGTACTGCCCCCCGGGCGCCATTTGCGGCGGTCCAGACGCGAACGGCGAGCCCCCGTAGGGCATCCCGCCGTCGTTGCTGATCGTCAGCTGCTCTGCAAACCGGACGGGCATCAAATGAGGAAAGAATGAACGGAAGACTCACCGAACATCATCAGCTGCTCCGGGTCGAGCATGTGCTGCGGCTGTTGTTGAGCCATGGACTGCTGCTGCGGCGGCTGCTGCTGTTGGGCCATCGGTTGAGGAGGCGCCCCGCCGCCCGCGCCACCACTCGGATTCTGCGACGAATCAATTTTGGCGGCTGAAATGCGGTCGGGATTACGGCGAGAACGCTTCGATACGCGATCAGGTGCAAGGATGCGCCACATCCCGCGAGTTCAATCGATAAGCAGAGCGAGGGGATTCTCGCCGCGCAGGAACACGCCGCCCGCATCAACGAAAGGCGATGAAGAAAAACGGGCGAGGAGGGCGGAAAGCACTCGTTAGTCGGGAGCAAAAGAAGACGAAACGATGAGCGGCAGGATGAACCCGTTTGCACCAAAAGCCCCCAATGATGCCGCGGGATTAGACGTCCGACCCTTGCGCGGTTCGTTTGGCCGACAGCTTCGCCTTTCACAAAAGAAAGATGTCCAACTAGAAAGCCCAGCACCGAAAGTGAGCGATAAAGGTCACGATTAAACATCACGAAGTAAATACAATCGAGTTGTACTCCAAGCAGTGAACGATAGATTTTCATTCAGTGACCTTTGACCACAGAACGGGCGGGAAAGCGGGGGTCGAGTGAGTGCCCGCTCACGCAGATCTCCGGCGCAACGGCCGGCCGAGTGGCGCGCCTTGTGATCGCCCCCCGCTTTCGCTCGGCAGTTTGCGGGCAGAGCGGGCACTCGCGCGACTGCTCGGCGCCCTCCGATCGATCGGCACTCGCGATCGACGAGGCGGTCGGCGCGTTTGACCGGCGGCCATTGCGCCCAGTGGATCGAAGGCGTTGGGGAGGAGGGAAGGTGGCTGCAGTCCCTCTCCGCCTGCTTGCTTGCTTGTTTATGAACGAAAGGATGTTCGCCTTGAGAAAGACGAGACGGCGGGAGGAGCCCCGCCGAACACGTGGTCCGAACGAGCGGCACGCGCAAAACTCAAAACAACACGCGACTCTCGGCGCCCGATTCGGCCCAATGGAACTCGTGGGATTTGGCAGACCACCTCGACCGAAAACAAAAGTAAAAATAAGCAAATAATCAAATAGTGTGCACGACCAATTACAAAGCAATCAATCGCGGACAAAAGAAAACGGAGGCGATCGGATGCCAATCGGATGACTGGATACGAGGGATGAGTAAGAAGAAAGAGGAAGGAGAGATCTCGAAATAAGCCCACAGATTCGCCCTTCGTGCAACGAAGAAGCGTGTGGAATTTGCACTCGGAGTGCGGCCATCCGATTTCCCAATCCAGCGCCTCCACCGACGAGAAACCCGCGGAATCGTAGAGAAAAAGCAAAAAGCCGTAGACGCGGGCGAAGCAGCGGCGAGGCCCGAAAGTCCCACACGCCCAACGGACGGCGGGCGGGCGGGGGAGCGGTGGCGGTGAGTGCGAGGCGAAGGGCGAAGAAAGCGGGGCGCTGTGCACGAGCGAGCGGGCGGCAGGAAGACGGGCGGGTGGATGGCGGCCTTTCTGCAGCGAGCGGGCGGTAGCGGTGCACTCGCTCCCCCGCTCGGGCGTCATCTCAAGCCAAGCGGGACGCACCACCCGCCCGCCGAAGGGCGCACTCCCCGTCAAATCGGGGGACGCCTGTCGCTTCCAAAAGAGCGGAGAGGACGAGCAACTCGCCCCAATCGGCTTCTTTCCACCTTTTGCGGGCAACTCCGCAGAAATGCAATCCGCGTGCATTTGGACGGCCGCCAACTCACTCGAACGCGTTCGCAAACAGAAAACATTCGATTCACTCCGCCACAAACAAGCCGCTTGACCACTCGACGAATCGATCGCCTATCGATTGATTCCGAACATCCGGAGCAATGCGGAAGGCACCGGTTGCTCGCACGTGCTGTGCACTTCCCAACAAATTCCGAGGATTCGAAACACGCAAGGCACCGACCGTCTGATTGCCAAAAGAACAAAAGAAAAGGTTGTTAGTTGGTCGTTTGGATTGGTCAGTAAAAGCGCCTTTCCTTCTCAGAAATCAAGAAAGTGAAGGAAATTCAGAAACACGGACCGAGAGCATCTCTGAACTCTCCGTTGAAACAACCCAAAGACGGAAAGGTCATTTGCAGACATCCGATCACACTTCAAGAGACGACCTCCGATTACGCGCGAGATCCGTCCGGAGCAGACGGCGCGGCCATTTGCTAATGGGAGACCGCCAAACGAGCGGATTTCGTCAGGTGATCGTCGCCGCTTTCGGAAGGCCGCAAAGGCGATTAGACGCCGTTCTGTCGGCCGACTTGTTGCCAAATCGACTGCTTCGTTTCGTTCGTTCATTTCGCCGTGATTGATTTCGACTGAAGAAAGCGAGTGCAGGAGGATCCGAATTGCCGCCCTCCTCCCCTCCGCCCGCACTCCGCCCGGTTCTCCCGCCCTTGCGAACGGCCGGCCGCCCGAAAAAACGCGTGGAACGGCGGGCCGAGTGACTGGCACTCGGTGGTGCGCGTCCGCCGGTTCCCTCGTTTCGTTCGTGCTCGCTGCTCGTTTTTTGCACCGCCTATTGAGGAGTTTTTTGCCTCACGCCGCCGAAAAGAGCGGGCCCTCTTCGGAAAGACGGCTGCTTGCAATCTTGCGGGCAAACGAGATTGAAAGCCGTCGATGCAAACGGCGAAGGCGAAAGAGGCATTCAATTACATTAACCAATAATAATTAATTGCTTGAATGGAGCACACTTAAAATTTAAGAAAAATTCCGTCGAAAGCGACTTACATCTGGTCGGCCACATCAAACAATTTGAGTGATGAGTGAATCTTTTTGCTCAAACAAACAACCAAGAAGAAACCGTTGGAAACAAAGCGGGCAGGAATGAAGGCGGCAAGCTGGCCGGCCACTCGGCATCCCCTCACTTTCCATCCGTTTGCTGCGAAATGTGGTCGTTGCTTCGGTTTGTTCCCGCTTTGCTTTCCCACTCCCTGATTCCTTTGCAGAGGTCTCTCTTGCGGCGCCCTCTCCCGTCGGTCAACTCGCGCCGCCGCCTGCCTGGAATCGCCGGCGGTCGGCGAGGAGCCCACGCAAAAGTCGACCGAAGAGGCCGCCGAGGAGCCGCCACCCGTCGAGGAGGAGGGAGCCGGCGATCAACGGTCGCTCGTGGCCGACTTCCGCCAGTCGCTGCACGATCGCGGAGCTCAACGGGAATTCGGCCGAGTTGGAGCGTCGGAAGGTCGAGTTTCTGCACGAATTTCGGCCCAAACACGCGGCCGAGCCGTCCGCCCAGCAAGTGGGTTCTTTGCCCTCTCCGTTCCCTTACGCTGTGTTCAGCAGATGAAGTACGAGCAGGAGCGGGACCTCCTGCAGCGGAAGAGCGAATTCCTCAAGCTGCAGCCGAACCCCCGCTTCGGATTCGTGGCCCCGTTGGTGCCGCTGGAAGAGCGCTGGGGTCGGTCGTGATGCCCCGCCGTTTGACCGCGTGTGTTCGATTGTTTCTGCTTAGTTGTTCGAATAAATTGGTCGTGATTCCCGGTTCGTCTTGAACGAACGCCAATTCGTGCGCCTTCCGTTCAGCGCCCGCTCGCGCACTCCTCGCCGATCGAGCGGCGACGATCGCGGCCGGCTGCGATAAGCGGGGGAACGCCGCCGCGCGCCCGCCCGCCGACCGTCTTTCGGCGTGTCAAGGACCTTCGAGAAACCGAGTGGATTTTCCGGTTAAAAGCGGTGGATTCTCTCGAGTACGAGCTTCTTTCCTTCTCGCGAGATGATTTGCCCGCCGCCGACGGTCACCAAGCGGCCACGAGCGGAGATCGAGAGCGTGAAGGCGATCCCCGAGCTGAAGATCATCCGCCCCAAGGCCTTCCCCGACGAACGGGGCTTCTTCTGCGAGAGTTACAACAAGGAGGACTGGGCGAAGACCCTCGACTTCCACGAGGTCTTCAAACAGGTGGGTTCTCTCTTCACCGCAGTCCACTCTCCGTCCTCCCTTGCAGGACAACCACTCGTACTCGAAGTTCGGAGTGGTGCGCGGCCTCCACTCGCAGCCCGGAATGGGCAAACTGGTCTCCGTCGTGAGCGGGAAGATTTTCGACGTGGCGGTCGACGCCCGCCCGGAATCCTCCACTTTCGGCCAGTGGCACGCGGTGATCCTCGACGCCGAATCGAAGACCAACTTTTGGATCCCGCCCGGCTTCCTGCACGGACTCCAAGTGGGTTCTCCTTCCTCCACCTTCATTCGTCCACTTGTTGCAGGCGTTGTCCCCGGAAGGCGCCCACGTGACGTACAAGTGCACGGGCGTGTACGACCCGCACACGGAGTTCGGAATCGACGCCTTCGATCGGGAGATCGGGATCGAGTGGCCGATCGTCGACGAGCAGCGGCTGATCGTGAGCGAACGCGACCGCCAACACCCGGGCATCTCCAGCCTGAAGCACGCGAACCCACGGGGATGAACGCTGCTTCGTTTCACTCTCCTCCCTTGTTAATAAACTCGCCCGCTCTCCTCCGGCACGTGGAACAAATCGGCGCCGAAGACCGTTGGGATCGCCGCGAAGAAGACGGGCGGGCGGGCGGGCGGTCAAGTTGGGCGCAACGGTCGGCGAAGAAGAAAGACACTCGATTGGGGGAGAGGGGGGCGGGTATTCAATTATGAACGCGCCCACGCACCTCCGAATCGCCCGCCCGTCGGGCGACTTTCTTCTTCTGGAATTCCGACCGATCGGGCGGCTGGAAGACGGCGGGCAGTGGGAGGACTTCGCGTTTCGTCTTCTTCCTTCTGCCTAATGGGAACGATTATGTCGTCCGTCCATTGGCTTCCGGTCGGTCATTTAGGTGATGCAATTGGTCCATTGGGAGGCGACCCCTCGCTTTCCGCTCCTTTCCAATCGCTCAAGCTCTCTCTTGACCGCCCGTACTTTCCCTCCTTTCGGGCTGATTGGCCCCGTTTACGCCGCTTGTTCGCGAGTTCGAGTGACCACACGGCGGCTACTCGTGAACATCCGCCTTCCAACCGGGTTTGCGAGAGGAAAGCGGCGAATTAGCGGCCACTTTCTTCTTCCCTCTCCGGCTTCTCGTTTGTTGACCGCCAGCAACTTTTGAGTCGTGCTTTGTTGTCGTTTGGCTCTTCATTTGCGAGTTCCAATGCTTCCAGGCTTTTGATTTCGATTGAAACTTTCGTCGTTTTCCAGGATGACATCCGTTCCTCTCGTGTGCGTGCTTTTTCTGTTTCTTCTCCTCCGGCATGCCCGCACCAGAGCCGAAGGGGGTGGAAGAGAGGAGGGAATTTGCGGGCTTGTCCTTGGACGAGTTGGAGATGCTCGACGATTTCGAGCTGCGCCAACTGCGGGACGTGGTCACCGGCCACGGGTCGGTCTCGCGGGCGGCCAAGGACGAAGACATCGATTTCTTCAAAGAACAGCAGCAGCCAAAGGATCCGGACGTTATTTCCTTCTTTGTGGGTTCCATCCGCTCCTTGCTTCTATTCCCTCTTTTTCAGCCGTCCAGGCAGCTGAACCCAATGATGATCCAAATGCCCGACGATCAGCCGCCGGCCGAAACCGAAAACAAGAAGCACCGCCTGAAGGCGAGGCGGAAGGGACCCGACAAGCCGAAGAAGGACGAGCAGCCGCCGAAGGCGACGAGCGGGGCGGGCGGCTCGTTCGGCAGCTCGTCGCCGAACGGCCTGCGGGAGGATCAGCAGGACAAGAACCGATCGGACAACCTGACGGGCGAGGACTACGAGAAGTTGGCCAAACTGCTGCAAGTGAGTCCCCTTTGACGCTTCTCGTGTTCCCCTCGCCTTTCAGTCGTTCGTCAACCGTCGAAAGCAAACCACCCAGCCGGCGGAAGAACGCCCCCGGCCGGTCGTCCTCACAACCACTCAGCCGCCGACCACGAGCCGCCCGCCCGCCTCCACACCGCCCTCCCTCCTCTCGTGGCCGCTCGCCTCGTCCGGTCTGCCCATCTGGGCGGTCACTCCGAAGGCGAGCAGGAAGGAGGGCTCCCCGCGCGGCCTCTCCGCCATCACCGAGCAGGAGGACCGCGAGCAAACCTCCTTCGTCGTGGACGACTCGATGGAGAAGCCGGAGGCGGCGGCCGTTTGGCACGGCGCCCGCGTGAAGGCGACCACCCCGCCGGCCGCCCCCAGCCCGCTTGCCCGCCCAAATCCACCGCAAATTCGACATCCGCAAGCCGCCCAAAGGGCGAGGACCCCGAGTTTCCCGGTGGTCGACTCGGAGGTCACTCAGAACCCGCTCGAGTGGGAGGCGAAAATGCGCCAATTGAGCCGCGAGCTAAGCTCCATCCTGCACAAACTGAAGGCGAGCGCCCTCTTTTCTTCCTTTGTGTAATTCGTGCTCGTTGAAGGCCGAAAAGGAAGAAGGGAAGCGAACGGAGTCTTCCGAAATCCAACCTCAAGGTCGTCGCCGAGATCTTCGAGTCGACCCCGGCGACCGTCGACGGACACGTGGGCGCGACCGAGGAGATCGCGAACGACGAGGCGGCGGTGGACGCCGACTCGAACGTTCCGCCCACCCGCGGCCTCTCGTTCGGCGCCCTGAAGATCAAACAGAAACCGCTGGCCAAGGCCTACGTTTCGATCTTGCGCGAGGTGAGTGGGCAATCTTCCCCCTTTTCTGTTGATTGCCGCGAGTGTTTGCAGGGCATCGCTCGACAGACGGACATCAACGAGGTAGATGAGCGAGAGGGGGAAATCTTTCAACAGAAGCCTGTTTGCAGTACGTGTTCATCGCGAGCATCACTTTGATTCGGGACAACGACAAAGGTGATCCTTGTGGACACGGGCCTTGCCACCGACATCAACGGCCGCACCGATCTGTTGACAAGTGAGTGGATGAAAGAAGTGGGTGAACGGAGAGGAGTGTTCAGAGCTCGAGTAAGCTGAATATTGCGCCCCCGCAAGTGGACTACGTGATCACCACCCACGGCCACCCCGACCACGCGGGCAACACGAACGACTTCCCGGACGCCGTCCACTTCCAGGGCACCTTCTCGCATCACCGCTCGAAGTTCAACTTCTCCGAACTCTTCGAAGTGAGTGGCCGAAGAAGCCTTCCATTTCCTCCTGGCTGTCTGCAGAAAGACCAACACCAATTGACCCAAAACGTGGAGTTGATCCGCACGCCCGGCCACACCCCGGAGGACATCACCGTTCTTGTGCGGAACACGGACAAGTACGGGACGATTGCCGTCTGCGGCGACGTTTTCATCACGGCCGAGGACATCGACCATCCGATGTTCGTCCACCTTCTCCTTTTGTGTTCACTCACTCCTCAGTTCAGAATGTGGAAGCCGATGGCGTGGAACGAGCGGAATCCAAGAGACCTCAAGGAAGCGGCTGGTCTGCGAGGCCGACTGGATCGTGCCGGGCCACGGGAAGGTCTTTCGAGTGACCGAGAAGATGCGCTCGACATTCAAGTGTTGACCGGCCAGAAAAAGAACTTGCTTGCGTTAGATCTCTATTGCTTCCCGTGTTTGCGTGCGATAAACTTTTCTCCCTCACGCGCCGCTTGCTTTCGTTAATGCAAAGTGCGGTCGAACAAGAGGTTGTTGCTTTGGGTCCTTCATTGTCAGTTCCAGTCGTTCACCTCGCGCCCACCAGTCGGCCCCTTTCGGTCATGAGCTCGCCGGGAGGTCGGAAGAACGGGACGATGGTCTTCTGCCGGATCGAATTGAAGCCGCTGGGCGGGACGACGCGGCTGTTGGATTCGGAGAGCGAGCGGGAGGAGCCGCAGGTGAGTGGGCGGACGGAAGGAGGAGGTTGACTCGATGATTGCAGCCGAAGGCGACGGGCGGGCTGGACCCCGACGTGTGGAAGTACGCGCCCTCGAACGCGACGCTGAGCGAGGAGGAGGCGGCGTTCTCGTCGACGGCGAGCGGCCCCTCGCGCCCGTCCTTCGGCTCGAGCAGCCACGCGACGCTCGTGGACTCGCTGGACTCGGGCGACATGAGCAGGAAGTGAGTGGGCCGCCCGCCCGCCCGCCCGCCCACTCGTCTTGCAGCTCCGTGAACGTGGAGTTCGAGCCCGAGCTCCCCGCGGCCGCCGAGTCGCCCGTCCACTCGCCGAGCGCCGCCTCCAAGACCGCCGCCGTCCGCCCGAAGCGCAAGAAGACGAAGAAGCCGCCGTTGCACAAGGCGGCTCAAAGGAAAGGAGAAGGAGAAGGTTAGCGTTTCTTCTCGGTCGTCGACTAATGAGCTCGCTTTCAGAAGTCGAAGAGGGCCGTCAAAGAAGCCCGCTGAAAGCCGTTTTGGCTCCAAGCCCAAAAAGGAGGCGAAGAGAGGAGCAAGAAGTGAGCGATCAATGCCGCCCTTCATCACCGTTCTGCCCCAGCTCTCGCGACTCGGCGGCCAAGCCGTTCCCCGCCGTGCCGCCCGGGGGACTCGCTGCCGGCCGCCCCGCCGAAGGCCGCGCGCTCGGCGTCGCTGGTCGGGCCGCGAGGCGATCGGCCGCTCGTTCTCGGCGATCTTCGGGCTGCCGGTCCGCTCGCCGCGCCGCCTGCCGTCCGAGAAGCGCCCGTCGACCACCAACGGCCACCTGACCGCCGACTTCGACCGCTTCCACGCGCTCCACGCCGCCCGCCGCGAACGGGCCGCCCGTCCAGGAGAGCGTCGCGTGGCTCGTCCTCGCCGCCGCCGTCCTCCTGCTGATGGCCCTCCGCTCCGAACTGCTCCTCGCCGATGCGTGCGCGACCTTGTGATACCTCCTGTTGTTGTTGTCGGTGTGTTTCCTTTTGTGGCTGTCGGAATAAAATGGTCGAGTATGGTCCAAAAGTAAACCGATCGTGAGGTTCAACTCGGCATCTTCATTCTGCTTGTCAACTCGGAGCGAGCACGTGCGGGCGTCTTGCCAGCCAAACGACCCTTCGATTCCACAAACACAAGCGGCGGCCACCACTCTCCGTTCTCCACCGCGTGTCGCCGACCTTCGGTCCCTCCCCGTCACCTTCCCACTTTACTCCGTTCTCCACACGACGAGCAGAACGATGATGTGCGAAACGAAGAGCAGCGATGATTTTGATTCGAATCGACGTGTTGTTTTAAGAATGGCGAGTGTGTAAAGCAAGCGCTCGTGGTTGTGGGAACCGCCACTACGTCAGGGGAAGGGATCGTGAGCGGGGTCAGTTTGAAGATGACATTCGACACTGCTCGAGAGCATCGAGTAAAAGGCCATTATTAACGAAGCGATTGGAAGGAACCATTAAAAGCCAACAGGAGCAAGCGAGATCGGACGTGCAATCCGGAAAGTCGTTTCCTTTCCCTCCGAGAGCAATTACCACTTCCGAATGCCGAGTCGCGTGCACCGAACGGCCTTGAGCCTTGCGAGCTTTCAGGTCAACACGTGAACGGGAGTTGAGGAAGAAATGAGGAGAGCGACTCTTTCCTTTCCTCCACCTTCCGCCTCGCGCACAGCGGGAATTGCGGACGAGTTCACTCCTGCCCCCCCTCCTTTCTTCTGCTTCCCACCAACCGACCGTATTCCCTTGGAGGATCAACGGAAACGAGGGAATTCGTTCTGACATCCGCCCGCCCGTCGCGCGTTCTTCTCGACGTCATTGATCGATGGTCGTTCGCGTCTCCCACGGCTTTCGATCGCTCGTGTTTTCGCCGACTCACCAATCAGATCCAACGACCACAGATTGTGTGCAGGCCACAGTAAACCGCAAAATGAAGGGATCTTGGTGGGGAAATTCCCAACCGAAAGAAGCGATCACCCCCCCACGAGAACGAAGTTTGTTTTTCGGAAAGAACGTTGGGAAATCGTTCAGTTTATTGCGGACGATAAAACGTCGATTTCTGCTCGATCATTACACAAACGAACGGGCGGTTAAATCGGGCAGCAGAAAGCAACGGGCGAATCACACAACACTCACCTTCGCTCGACAGTCCAACGATCGTCTGAGAAGTGAACAAACGAAACGAAGGGGCGAGATCACCGAAATCTCCCTAGTCGGTTTTTGCTCTCCGCACGCCTCGAGCCCTCGATTCGGCGGATTGGGGCGAGGGAGTGCGTAGGCGGGCAGCTGCCGACGGTGATTGATGGCGGGCGGAAGGGGAGCGCGTGTTGGGCGAGCGGAAGTGGTCGACGGCCTCCTTCCGCTCGGAATTGATCGCGATCACGTATTTCGCCCCGTCGATCGTAAATCTTCTGGCCGAGCGGTCCGCTTTGCGAAATGTGTTGACGATCGGCGACCGTCCACGTGCAACTCGTCAATCAAGCGACCGCAAGGGGGAACTGCGGGGTGTTCGGCGGCCGCCCCGCCGCGATCGTCCGCCGCCGCCCTTACGCGAATTTTCCCGTCGATCACACGACGGAGGGCGGAGCCGCTCGGAGGTCGACCGGTCGCTCGTTCCCGTCGCCTTAAAAGCGGACGGTCGGCGGCAGAATCTTCGGAACGTTTCACTGCGCTTCCCTCTCCCCCGTGTGTTCCGAAGGCACCACAGCCGCAAGATGCAACGTTCGCTGGTTTTGTTCGTTGGACTCGTGGGCCTCGTCGCCCACTCGCTGCCCGTTCCGGTGGCCGAGTTAACCGGCGAAGCTGCCGAAAAGGCGCCTTCCACCACGCCGCAGGCCGTCCAACCGCCTCTCCAGCAATACCCCTGGCCTTACGTGAGTTCTTCTCCTTTCGTTTGCTGCCCGCAGCGGGAGTTTGCCTTCCCTTGCGCTCTCAAACGATCGTTCAGTTCTCTTGAACACCCCGCTTCTTTCAGCCTCCATCCTTCGAACGTTTCTTGCCGCTCGAGGCGAAGCAGCAACTGTTCTCGATCTACCTGGACACGACCTTGAGCCCGGCGGATCGGAGTCAGAAGGTGAACGCCGTGTTCGACTCACTGCCCCTGGAGGTCGTCCAACGCCTCCCACTGCCCAACGGCTATGAGAGGCTTCCAGCTGACGTGTTCTCGTATGTTTTAATATAAGCCGTTAGGCGGCAA
Source organism: Aphelenchoides fujianensis (assembly GCA_024699865.1). NCBI lineage: Eukaryota > Metazoa > Nematoda > Chromadorea > Rhabditida > Aphelenchoididae > Aphelenchoides > Aphelenchoides fujianensis. The sequence continues at coordinate 131,951 of JAMPIO010000052.1, read as the reverse complement.
AATAACTACGCTTGTGTTTCAGCCGCGTCTGGCTGTGAAGACCGCACCCTCCTTTCACGTGGGAGGAGCGGCAAACGTTCACCCGTGCCATCATCGAGTCGTTGCCCGAACAGGAGCGCGCGCTCATCAACAGCCCGCGACTCGCCGGACCGCCGCCCGGCTTCGAGAGCGTCCTCTCGCCCTCCGTCTACAAGCAGCTCCTCAAGATCCACTACAACCCCTTCGTCTCGAAGGTCCAAAAGGCAGAATTGATCACTCGTGTCATGCGCCAAGTGAGTGGTCGATCAAAAGGATCACTTCTCATCCCCCTCGTTGCAGGTGCCCGCCTCGCAGATCGAGAAGCTGCCCCTTCCGTTGGAATTCCGAGATCTGCCCGAAGAGCTCCAGCGTCGCGTCCGGACGCTCGTCTTCGACTACTCCGTCGAGCAGAAGACCCGCGCCGAGCGGGTGCGGCAGTTCGTGGCCTCGCTGCCCGAAGAGCTCCGCCCCGTCCTCCGATGACCGCGGCGGCGAGCGAACCAAGGGAATCGGGCGAAAATCTCAACCACCAGCAACTCCTCCATCCATCTTTCTTCTTCTGCGTTGTAGTCAACGGTCTTTGTTTTGTATTGGCTTGTAAAGAGGAAGCGATCAATAAACCGGTACAAAACTGTTGTTCACTCGTTCAATTCAAGCAGTTCGAAAGGGTTCAAGAAAAACGCCGTTGAAGAAGCGGTTGATTGCAATTGGAACGATCGAACAACCGCTTCGTTCTCCTTCCCCGCTGTCATAAATTTCTGGTCGGCTGACCTTGACGGTCGTTCTGCTCGTTCGCCTTCGGTCGGAAGCGCGCGGAAGAACCGACGGGACGGCCGGCCGCCTGCACCCGAACGACCGAAAACAAAGCGGAGTGACGCGAAGAGAACGGCGTCGATCGGGACTCCACAAAACGGAGTGTAAACTCGCTATGCGGCGAGCAGTTGGCGGCAATTGAAAGCAGCCGGGGGGAGCGGAAACGAGCGAATGTTCGATCAACCCGGCTATTTTCGGCCGTTCGAATGAGCGAAATCGAAGCGACACGTGATCTACAGACCGTTTTTCTTCATTCTAATGGGCAACACTCGAAATAACCCCTCTCCTGATCACCAATCCGACCGAACAAGGTACTTGACGCGCAGGCGGGGCTGCAGGATGGCGGGCATTTCGCGGAAGAGCCGCTCGTAACGCTCTTGGGTCATCTCGCCGAGGTTTTGGCACGAGCAGAAGAGGATCTAAAGAAGGCTCGCTCTAAGACGACTGATTCGATGAACGAACGTTGTTGCCGCTAGTTTCCACGAAAAAGCAGGTGGGGAAATATTTTCGGTAAGTGATCAACGTATCATGTCGGAACTTCTCGGCGTCCAGCTGCAAGCGAGATGTCGTTTGATAGGCAACGACCTCTTTTCTACCGACCAATTTCTCCAGTTCCTTGTGGTGCGTGTACGTGTTGAGGACGATCGAGCAGTTCGTGTCGTTCATCAAGCGGCGCAAGTTCTCAGCAAACTCCTCCCGAGAAAAGATGGCCACCGGCGAGATCATCAAGTGGAAGTCGTCGTCTGAACGTAAGAAGCAGATCTCACGTAATTTCTTCCGTTGGTTACCGTAAGAAGTGTCGACAACAGCAAAGTCGTATTTCGGGGCTAAAACCCTAAGGTAAAAAGCACCGATTTCCTTCTCCTCACCCATCGGAGAGCGCTCCTTCACGAACGCGAACCCGTCAGCGACCACCACTTGATGGCGATTGGTCGAGGGGGTGTTGTACCAGCCGACGAGCAATGTACGCGACTGCGGGGTCGATCTCCACGCTCGTGATTTGGTGCTGAAGAAACAAAAGAGCTGAAGAGAGCTCGTGGCTGCCCACTTTGTTCGGCAACCACTCCAGGAAGGCGCCCGACACGCCGCCGCCCAGCCCGATCTGCAGCACGTTGGACGAGTGGCCTTCCGTGAAGGTCCTGAAGATAAACGGGCGCGTGCATCAGCAACCGCACGTAGGAAGCCCACAGCTGGTCGGGCAGGGGCTGCCCAGGCGGAGTCCATGAGGGCCGCGCAAAGGAACGGTGTGCGTGTGCCCTTCGATTTGAAGCCGGCGGAGTTTGCTCCTGAAAGACGAAGATGGGAAGAAAAGGGGCGAAGAACTTACGTCTGACCATAGTCCGCGTCGATTACGTACTGAAACAATCGGTTCATTTCGTTACAGGTTCTTTCGTCTCACGTAGCAAACGTCTTCATGCCGCGACTTGCACACGATTTCTTTCAGCGTTGCGTCAGGACTGAAACCAACCGATCGGTCAATCACTTCAGCGAAAGCAGCAAGCATGGACCTTGAAAGCATCAAATGGGAGCTCGGCCGGTCGTGTGGCTGTACCACGTACCACTCGTCGCGGTGGTGGATGTGCAGTTGGCTCACGATAACGCCCACGACGATCAATCCCTACAAATTTGGTAGAAAGAAAGAAAGAAGAGAGCTCACGATCAAAATCCACAAGCCGCATCGCAGTTTGCTCCACACGCGGTCGTCTTCCCACAGCGGAATCTTCTTGTCCTTCACCGTCTTGTACATACCGAAGAGCGAGGAAAGACGGTTCGTGTTTAAAGCGCCTCGCGGCCACTTCTCTCGCGCAATCCTTGTGTCCAGAGCAGACCGGCAGTCTCGTTGTTTGTACAGCCTTCCGCCCTGCCAGCCGGCCGAAACGCTGGGCTCACGGCGCTCGAACAGAAAAGGAAGGCTTTCGTCATTCCTTGCCAGAAGAATCCACAGGCGGAATGCTCGTTTATTTCGTGATCGATCGAAGAAAGAGGTAAATACAAAGAGGATGATCGCCGTTCATTGCTGAGAACCTTCGGGTTTGGGCGAGGGCAGCGATTTGCTGCTGCCCGAACCGCTCGTTCTTCGGACCTAAACCAACGATGTCCGTCAATTGGTTGTCTCCAAGTGGAACTCACGATCTTCGGCGGCTCTTTGTACTGATGTTGCAGTCGAGCAAGAACTCCCGTCTGCGGTAACAAGATCCTATTGAGAGGGTCAAATGAGAAAGCTCACCTGAGTAGAGGAGTTCTTCGTGATCCCCTTTCGATACTGCTCGTACTGTTCTGGCTGAAAGAATCCAAGGCACTCGTTAGAGCGTTGTTTATTTCTTTCAATCGTAAGTGAGCAAACGAGTGTGCAGTTTGAGCAAAGAAGGAAGTGAGTGAGCAAAGAAGACGGGTGGGTGAGCAAAAGCAGAAGGCTCGCGAGTGTTCGGTTATTCTTTCGTGCAATCATCGACGGTCGGTTTGGGCGGCGGCGTCTCCGTTGCATTTGCCGATGGGCGGTCTGCATTCCCGCCTCTCGAGCGACGGCCCGCGGACCCCTCGGCGGCGGGCGGACTTCTGGCACCAGCAGCCGGCGGTTCGACGGGCGGCGGCGAGGTTTGGGTTCCTCTTGACGAAGGGCTGGGCGGTCGTCTGCCGATCACCCTCGACTGCCACCCCTCCGTTTGGTTCGCTTGATCCCGTTGGGCGACACGGGAAGGGCGAGCGGCCGGCTTTTTCAATCCGAGCGGCCGTTTGGGCGGTTGGGCCGACGGCCGGGGGCTTTGGATCGTGAGTTCCGCCCGTTCGAGCGGCGAGTGCGGGAGAACTTCGGCCGCGTGCAGCGAGTCGACCTCGGCGATCAAGGCGGCGGCAGGGTGGCGGAAACCTTGCGGTCGGTTTGCGTCCCGACGGCCACCTTCCGGCCGGACGAGCGGCGTCGCGGTGGGCGCGGCGGGAGGGCGGCAATCCGACCCGGCGACCGCCGCCCCCTCTTCCGTTGCTCGAAGGTTGCGGGAAGTGGAGGCGGCGGCCTGTTGCGGCGGCCTCAAATGGAGGAAGATCGTGTGCTCGACGGTTCGCATCGCCCCGACGGCTCCCTCGACGAACGATCGACAGCTGGGCGCGTTCGGCGGGCGGTCGGCTCCGCTGGGCGGACGGCGGGACGCTCCCGCTCGTGTGTTGCGTCGACTCCTCCGCCCGCAACTCCGCGAAGAGCATCACGCTCTCGCCGCGCATCCGCTGGATTGTTTGGGAGGCGGCGTCAGCGGAGGGTGGGCGGGGCGGACGACGCGGCGGCCCCCGAACGGCGGTGATCGTCGCCCGCTCTTCCAACTCGACGGCCGCCTGAACGCCCGCCTCGACGAGGATGCCGCCGCTGATCACGCCGATCGTGTCCGTCTGGCTGCCCACTTCTTCGTGCAGGATCCTCGTCTGCGTGCCCCAATCGCCCGTCCGAATGGCCGTCGTTTGGGCGGCGAACGGGGCGGAGCGAACGGCGTGCTGGACGGCAGTCTCGCGGGTTTCCGGCCGCACGTCCACTTGAACGCCCGCGTTCCGACCGCGCCGCCTCTCCGGCGAACCGGCGGCGAGTGAGCGACTCGGCGAGGAACTCCACCCGCTCGACCGCCCCCTGATCCCAAACGACGTCCGCTCGCCGTTCCCTTCTGGGGCGCCCGCAAGTGGGCGACCACCATCGTGTTGTCCGCCTGCAAGCATGAACAGGTGGGGTTAATGGAAGACGAAAAGCGGGCAGAAGACGGCAAACTGGCGGCGGGTTAACGGTGGGGTGCGAAAGAGGCCCGCTTCCCGCCGAGAACGCGGAATCCTCGGCGGAAGTCGGGCCGAGAAGCCACTTCATTGCTCACACCACCCGCCAGTTGCCGTTCTTCTTTTTTTTTTTATCTAAAAAGAACTCACCAAGACTGCCCGTATAGAAGGTCTGAACCTCCGCATTCGAGACGCCCGCCCGCTCGTACTGGACGCCGACGGAGAGGCGGCCGAAGCGGGGATCGGTGGACATCGAGCTGTCCGTCATGAAGTGCAGGCCGGTCGGGATCTGAACGCAAAGGTTGACGTGAGTGGTTCTACAACGATCATCCCTCACTCCTCCTTCCTCGGCCGTTCGTCGCACGTCCTCGAGGCGGAACATCGAGATTTCCGGGTTGGATTCCCGCCTCCGCCGTCTCCACTTGCGCTCCGCTGGCCGCGTCGACCACCTCGATCGAGGTTTGAGTGACCGAAGTGCGGTTCTTCCTTTGTGGTTTGCGTTCCGCTGTCCTTCTGCTGGACTTCCGTCTGCGAGGAGGCGACCGCGAACTCGGAGGTCGTCTGTTGAGCGGAGTGGGCGGTCGGCGGCTGCACTTGGACCTCCGCGTTCTGCGTTGGGACTTCCGTTTGGACGTCCGCATTCCTCATCTGGAGATCGTGCTGAGTGGAGCTCTCCGTCATGAAGTAGACGGAGGGATCCTCCCTCTTCCCCTTCCGTTTGGTGGAACATCGAAGTGGACGGTTGGACGGCCGAGTCGACCGTTTCGAGGTGCTCGCCGGCCTCCGCGTCCACCATCACGATCTCGTGCTGGACTTCCGCATCGACCATGAAGTGCACGTCCGCATCGTCCTGAAGTTCATCGATTACGGAGTCTTCCCTAGGGAACTCACGTCTTCCTTCTTCTCGCCGCTCTTCGATTTGATGACCGAAACGCGCGGCTGAATCCCCAACGTCCCGCTTCTCCTCCATCTGCCGGTCGTGCTGGACACCCACGTCGTTCAGGAAAAAGTCGGCGATTTCCTGCAAACAAGCAGAAGAATCGAAAGAGGAAGAAGGCGACCGACCTCTCCGATCGTCTCCTCCGCCGCCTGCCCGCCTTCGTCCACCGACTCCGGCTTGAACATCGAGACCTTGGGCGCCGTCCCAACACTCCGGAAGCTTCTCGGGTCCTCGTACTGGACGCCTGCCTCGACCATCCGCAGGACGCCCTCCTCGCCCCTCTCCTCCGTGGCCAGCATCGAGACTTCGGGCAGAGTGCCCGTGTCCACAACACTCGCGGGTCCTCGTACTGGACGCCGGTGTCGATCATGAAGAAGACGTTTTCTGGCTGCAATCCAGCCACCATTCAATGAATAAAAGAAGGAGAACCCACCAATTCGTCCGCTCGGTCCACCTTGAAAGCGGAGACGTCGGGCTGGATTCCGACTTCTCGCCGCTCGATTTCCGTTTGGATTTCGGCCTCCGCGCTCTCCAGCGGATCGCCCACCCCGCGGTCGACAGTCGAGGGAGCGGTTTGAGTTTCTTTTGCGGAGACGTCGGCCACGTACTCGGTTGCCGCTTCTTTCGTCCCGACAATCGCCTCGACCTCCGCATTTCCGCATTTCCGGGGTGGCTTGGATCCCCTAAAATATTGAATTGATGGTCGTTTGTGTTCGTTGCTGCCAACCGTGTCGATTACGATTGTGTCTTCTGATTGCGTTCCACTCGTGTGCAGCTGCGGGAGGGGCGTTTGGGTGTCGGTCGACCAGACGGATGGAAGATTCTTCAAACGAGCACGAATGAAAGAATGCGATCACTTCTTTCCGCTGCTTACCGCTTGGACCACTTCCGCAATGGGATCGCATCCAACCTCCGCAAAAGTGGCGGTCGTTTGGGTCGGCTGTTCGGCGGTGCTCGTCGTCGTTTGGACGTCCTGGGATCTCGTTTTGAAGAACGAGAAGTCGGTTTGCTGCCCGTCGGTGCGGGTGTTGCTTTCGGTCATCGACTGCAATCATTTCTCTTGGTCGTTCTCCCATTCACCCGCGTGGGCTCACCGCCTTCTCCTCCACGGGCGGCGTCGTTTGGACCTCGCAGTCGGCGACCGGGATCGTGGTCGAGGTTCCGACCTCCGCTCGTCCAAACGCGCTTATTTCCGTCTGCTGCTCGCTCTCAGCCACCTCCCGGACGGCAGAGACCTCCGCATCTTTCCGATGGAAGACCACGATCTCCGTTTGGGTCTCCTGCGGGCGGGAGAACATCAGGAGGTCCTCTTCTTCGTCGAAATCCCCCTTTTCGCTCTCCTCCCGCAGGAAGTTGAGCAGAACGTCGAAGTCAAAGTCCTGAACGAGAATGAGAATGAACGGGGAAGCGAAGACTCCCGCACGTTTTCGATGCGCTCGATGGGGAACTCGTTATCCCGCAGGAGGTTCTCTCAGCTGGTCGGCGTCGTAGTTCTCTTCGGACATGCGGATCTTCTTCAACACTTCGAGCAGCTTCTCGATCTCCTCGTTCGTGTCGAATTTGATCATTTCGTTCTCCATCTTCAGCTCCCTCGCCTTCTCCCGCCGGATGTTGAAGAGCCGCTTCTTGAGGATCTCGACCTCCTGGAAGCAACGGGAAGATGCCTTCTTCTTCGACGCTCACTCACGTTTTCGTCCAGCGGGATCACATTCCTTCGTCGTTGCGCCGAGCGAAGTCGCTGGGCGCGTTCCCGTTCGAAGAGGTGCTTGGCCGACTGCATGAACTCCTGCAAGTACCCCAATCAATCCGATCTGCCCACTTCCACTCACTTCTTTCTGTCGCTGATAGGTTTCGGGGTCCTTCATCGTGCTCGACAGGTGGGTTTGGGCCTTGCGGTTGTGGACGTGGACGGCCGTCTGGACACCCGCCTCGACCACCGCCCTCAGCTCGAGAAACTCGACGACGTCCGTTTGGGACTCCTGCGTGCGGAGGAGCTCGGTCGCCTGCACCTGCTGCTCGGCGGTCGTCAACTTCGGTTTGGGTGGAGCACTCGTGGTCCAGCCGCTCGACTTGCGTCTCGGTCTCCACTTGAAGCGGAGTTCATGATCCGGTTTTGGATGCCGATCTCCTTTAATTTGTCTTCGTTTGAGTGGCGTGTTCCTTCACGCGCGTCTCCATTTGGACCTCGGCGTCCAGCCGGCGGACGAACGTGGACGAGGAGGCTTCTTTGAAGCCGGTGAAGATGGAGGGACCCGCCTGCTCGCCCCGGCTTTCGGTCGACCATTCGGTCTACAGGTGGGTCGTGAATGAAAGGGGCTGATGGAAGACCGCCCACCTGAATGTCCTGATCCCGCATGTACCGCAGAGATCCGCCTCCTCTTCGATCTCGCTTCTCCACCGACGACCTTTTCTGGAGTTGCTCTCGCTGGAGTCGAACACGCGGCCCCGCCTCCTCATCGGAGCTCTCGCCCACGTAGCGATCGGAATCGCTTTCCGGAGAGGAGAGGTCGGCGTCCTCGTCCAGCAGCTGCATCACGAACGAGACTTCTGGCTGGATTCCAGTGGTCGTGTACCTGAAGCACTTCCATCACTCCTTCTCCTCCCTTTGTGCTCCACTGGATGTCCATCGAGGTGCTCGCATCCGTGGAGATCATCTGCGGGATCGAATTGGGTGTCCACTGTTCGAATCTCCACTTCGCACTTCAATTGGAGCATCTTAAGGCAAGAGGAAGAAGGACTTTCGAACACCTGCACTCCCGAATCCACGCTCTCGGTGTCCGTTTGGGCTCCCGCGTCTTGGAACTCGGCCCCGAACTGCGAGCCGAACGAGAACGCTTCCAAACACCACTCGGGGACTTCCGTTTGGAGGCGGCGGTGTTTGTGGCCGTGCGAGAGGAAAGTTTGGGTGCCGCACGTGTTCTGCTGGAAGGCGGGCGTCAGGAGGACGGCCTGCGCCTCCTGCTTCTTCTGCTCGACGAACGCGTCGATGTTCTCGGAGTCCGGCCGAGCAGAAGGCCGGCTTCCCGGTCTTCGGGTCAACGTCCGTGAGGGCGGCCGGCAGCTCGATGCCTCGCGCTTTGGCCCGCGCCTTGAACCGCTTCATCACTTTGGCGCTCTCGTTCTTGCTGATCAGCGGCATGAAGAACTTCGCTTGAGAGTTGAAGCCCGTCACGAAACCCTTCAAGGCTTCCGGGTCGCCCGCTTCCTGCGCTTTCATGTACTTCTGCAAACGAGAGGATGAAAAGACGAAGGAGATGAGGGCAGACCTCGAGCATCTTTGAAAGCAGCCGCATGTAAATGAGTGAGATCTTCTCTTGGACGACGTTGATGCAGACAGTTACAAGGGCCAACCCGATCAACACCAAGCTGAAGGCGGCGACCACGTACTCCGGATATTCAGGGAATGACGTCTCCAAATCCTACAAGCTCGGAAGAATGATCGCGAAGCGAGTGTTCACTTGCCGATGGTCGAGAGGGAAATGAAGAAGAAGTAGAAAGAAGTGAAGTAGTCCTACTGAGGCAAGGTCATTTCCTGTCCAACAATGAAGAGCAACGAACCCAATCCTCCCAGAAGCAGAACATCCAAGCCGAGAGGGCATGCAGCCGATCTGTCGTGATCAAAGCGGCGACCACCGGGGGATCCCGCTCTTCCTTCCTCCTCTTCCTCAACCTCGCGCACGACCGCCTTCTTCTGCTCTTCGGCCTCTGCGACCGCCGGCCTCCTCTTCTTCCCGCTGTTCCTCCAATTCAACCGACTCTTCGGTTTCGTCCACAACAGCCTTGATCGAAGAGGGGAGCGAAGCGGAGTTCCGCTGACTTTCGCCCGCCTGACTTCCTCTCGTCTCCTTTCCGTCCGTTGGTTCTCCTTCTTCGGCCTCGGTTCGTCAACCAACGGTTTCATCTCCTGGCCGCCGGGCTTGCTCGGTCGTCTCATCAACCACCACGGACTTCGCGGAGGACTTGCGGGTGGAAGACGGGCGGCTCGTGACCAAATTCGCCTCCTCGACCACGACCGCGCGGTCCAAATCGGCCGCCGCCCTCTGCTGGACGACGAGCGGCCGCGGGGGCATTCGGTACACAAAGAAAGCCGAGTTTTGCGTACCGCCGGGCGATCGCTCTGTATTCCTTTCGCTCGCGCTCGTCCTTCAGCCGTCGCAACCTCGTTCGAACGACTGCAATCAACGGAATCAATGAGAAGGAGCGAGTGAACAAACCGAAGAAGAAGCAGAAGTCGTCCACCACGTAGCTCACTTGTTTCAGCAGGACGAGCAACGAAGCGCCCAGCTGATCGAGGATGACGATCATCAGCGGGATTCCGAGGATCGCGTAGATCATCGAAGCGGTCCGGCCGGCCACCGTTCCGACAGCCGATGTTCCCGTAGCCTGCAACACGCGGCTACTCCCTTCTTCTTCTCCGTCTGCCCAACCAATTGTCGTGCTGATGGTGCCCGCGTACAAGACGGCCTGCCAGAACGTCCAGTCGGTCTCGACCACCGGCAGGCGGCCGGCCGATTTGCCCCTCAAAGTGCATGATGGCCGCCTTCCACTCGTTTCGCTTCTGGTAGCTGGACGAGTTGTGGATCATTTCGATGCTGAACACGCGAAAGAATGGTTGTTGATTTAAAGAAGGACTACGCACTTCCACAGGAGGACATCCCGCGCAATCAAGTGGTGTTCTTGGGCGCGCGTCTTCGAGGCCAAGTCGGCGGGCACTTCCAACCATTGGAAGGTGAAGCCGCCCAGCACCGTGAAGACGACCGTGAACCAAAAAAGCTTCGCCTTCATGAAGAAGCCTTTGAACAAATCGACCACTCGCGTGCAGATCAGCTTCCTGGATGGGCAGAGGAATGAGAAGAAGAAGTAAGAGAGGAGAACAAACGTGGACTTCAGCGAAGAGCCGACTGAAGAGGGGATCGAACGGGCATCGATCGGGATCAAGCGTTGCATCGAGTCGCGGAATGGACGGCGGCCGGGAGGGCTTCTCGCCCTCGATGGTCGACTGGTAAACGTCGTCGTTGCCCCGCTCATCGTCCGGGTCGATTTGGATCGCCTGCAATCAGCCCATCGATTCCATCTCACTCGTCCAATCGACTTGCATGATTGTCCGTGGCCATCGATCAGCTTCGCTAGCGGCCGCTCCTCCCGCTCGTACACGCCCCGACTGCCGGCCGGGCGACTGACCGCTCGGAAGGTCGTGCTCACGTCCACTCGGCCATCTCAAGTGGGCGGTCATCTTCGCCCATTCTTTCTTCCTTTTTGTGGCCACTTTGTTTCCTTCCTCGCCGCTCACCGGTGAGCTCGAGTGCGCCTCAAACAATCGCCTTCTTGCCGCCTTTTCGCTGCTCGTCGCAATTCGCGCAAAACTTGAGTGCAAAACAAGCAAAGCAGACAAGCGGATGCTCGGGCATCGAAGTGGGGGATTGATCGTCCGCCTAATTGATGGGGAGTTGCCTTATCGACCGACCAAAAAGGGAATTAGCAACCAACCACTTCGATCTTCTTGTTCGTTGAGCGGCGAGAGCGTGGAAGAATAAACAAACGACATGAGTAAGGGAAGTGGGCGGGACGAACGGATGGATTTAACCGACTTGAGGTCTGAACGAATTTGCGACCAACGTAACATTCATTGATCGCCCACCTTTCTGCGGCCAACCCACCGCGCTTTCATTTCACTCCATTTTGTTCGCAGAGAGCGGGCGGCCCAAATGTCCGCACAGCCCGCAAAGAAGGGGAGGATGTCTTCACGGAGGCCGAATTCCCGTCGAACAGCGCAAAGCTCAAAAAGCTGCAGGAAGACGTGAGTCCTCCTTGGACAGACAACCTCCTCATCCGCTCCCTTTCCAGTCGACGAAGACCGCCAGGCAGTCGTCATTGCGGCCCCGCCCCGCCGCCCTCGCTGCCGCCCGCCCCGCCGGCGCCCCGCCTTCCGATGACGCTCTCCGCCGAGCTGCTGGCCGGCGGCAGGAAGAAGCCGCCCGAACGGCCGCTGTCGGCCGAGCGGATCAAAAACGACACCCGGAAGGACTCCACGATCCTCAACCTACTGGCCGCTTCCCGTGGTCCCCGCCTGCGATCTCCCACTCCAACGAAGCAGAAGAAGAGCAACGACTTCAAGCATCGCGGCATTTCGTGGAACAACCTCACGGTGCTCGTTGCCGTTCGCCAGAAGGTCGACCAAGTGGAGGCGAAAAGCGAGCGGGTGGTCTTGAGAAGTGGTGAGTTCTTCCTGCTCCTGTCCAGAGACGCCAATCTGTTCGTTTTCAGTGTACGGATCGGCAAGGCCGGGCGAGATGGTCGGCGTGATCGGCTGCACGTAGGTTCTCTTCTCCCTCTTCAACACAGCCTCTTTTCCAGCGGGACAGGGAAGTCGACTCTGCTGGACGTGCTCGCCGGAGAGCAGGAGCGGGAGGTGCGGAAGGACCGCAACAGTCAGATCACCGTCGACGGCCAACCGATCAATCCGAACAAGATGCGGGTAGCCCTCGTGCCCCGCACGGACGTGTTCGTGGGCTTCGCTGACCGTTGAGGAGCAGCTCCGCTTCTCCGCCGCCCTCCGGATGGACCCCAAAGAAGACGCAGCGGAGTGTTCGCGTCCACGCACTCATCAGCGAATGGAAGCTCGAGGCGTGCCGCAACGCGCTCATCGGGATCAAAGGCCGCCTGAAGGGGATTTCGGACAGCGAGAAGAAGCGACTGGCTCTTGCTTGCGAGGTGGGTGGGCAGAAGGCTCCCCTCAATGCTCTTTCGTGCGCTTGCAGCTCCTCACGGACCCCGACTTCTTCTTCTGCGACGAACCGACGGACGGGCTGGACGCCCTCGACTCCGTCCTGCTTGGTCAACATCCTGCACGACGTCGCGAAAAAGCAGAAGAAGTGCGTGGTGCTGACCATGAACCAACCTTCGGACGACGTCTTCAACCTGTTCGACAAGCGAGTCTCCCTCTTCTTCCCCTCTCTCAATTCTGCCGGTTGTAGGGTGATTTTGTTGTCGCGGGAGAAGGGCGCCGGCCGGGTGGTGTTCTTGCGGGCCCCCGTCCGAAGTGATTCCCTTCCTTCACCGAATCGCCCGCCCGTTCAACCAACACAAGCGATGGCAGGAGGTGGAGAAGCCGGACGTGTTCTTCTCCAAGGGCGAGAACGAGCTGATCTGTCCGAAGAACTCGGGCCACGCCGAACACGTGCGTTTTTCCTCGCTCTTCTCAATCCGTTCCACTTCGCGCAGGCCTTTCGAATGCTGGCGCCCATTGACACCGACACGGCGAAGACGTTCGAAGATCGCGTTCGAGTGAGTTCCCCTTTTCTTCCCTACGCCCACTCCTGGCTATCGCCCAGTTCATCCGCGAGGAATTCGAACGATCGCGCACCGGGATGTTCCAGAAGTTCTGCGCCGCACAGCCGGCCGGCAAGAAAGAAGAAGCCGCTGGAAGAGGAGGAGGAGAAGGTCGAGGTCACGTGAGTTGCCCGCTCACCTTTGCATCAGGCCGGCTTTCCTGCAGCTACCCAGTCTCGTGGCTGCGCCAATTGGGCGTCCTGTTCTGCCGCTCGACCAGGACGATCATTCGTGGACCGCTCTCCTCCGCTATATCCGGCTCGTCCAGATCGTTGTGAGGCTTCCGTTCACTCGCAAACAACCCTCTTCACTTCCTTTCAGTTGTGCGCTCTCGTCGTCGGCTGCCTCAACTGGCAGACGCCCGTCGAGGGCCCCACGGTCAGCACTCTCGAGGGCGTTCTGTTCAACTGCGGGCGGGACCTCAACCTCCTCTTCCTCTTCCCGTCCATCCACGAGATAACCGCCGAGTTCCCGGTGATGAGCCACGAGCACGAATCCGGCCACTTCTCCGCCTCCGCCTACTTCGTGGCCAAATCCCTCGCCGAACTGCCGGAATTCACGATCCTCTCGCTCGTCTACTCGTCCATCGTCTACTGGATGGTCGGGCTGGAGCCGAACGCGGAGAACTTCGGGATCTTCTGCCTCCTCAACGTCCTTCAATCTTGGGCGGCCATCTCCATCGGTTCGTCCTCCCAAGCAGGGGCTCTCATCTCCTTCCCGTTTGCTGCGTACGCGGGCGCCGCCCTGTTCGCTTCGGAGGACCTTGCGCACACGATCGTCCCGCTCTTCGTCCTCCCGATGCTTCTCTGCAGCGGCTACTACGTTAACCTGAGTCCCCAACGGGTCAACACTGAACTCCTCTCACTCATCTGGCTTCCTTTCAGCTCAATTCGATCCCCATCTACTTCCAATGGCTCTCCTACGCCTCCTGGTTTCGCCACGGCTTCGAAGGCCTTGAGATCAACCAGTGGGCGAACATCACGACGATCCAAGGTGCGTTCTTCCTTCTCTTCCCCCTCATCCCTCCTTTCTTTGAAGAGTGCGAAGGGGTGAACAAGACGACCAAGTGGAAGGAGTACTTCCTCTCGCCGCCCTTCTGCCCGGCGGCCACCGGAAAGGCCTTGTTGGCCCGGCGGAACATGGACCACGAATGGCTTCTCGTCAGCGGGCTGATCCTCGGCGGGATCGTGGTCGTCGCGCGACTCGCCGGCCTCGTGTTCCTCACCTGTCGAATGCGTTTGACGCGGCCCTGAGGGTCGAATAAACGAGCGTGCGGGATCAAAGCAGTTTATTTTCCTTATCAAAAACGTGAATAAAAGTGAGAGTTAATTAGAACAAAGGGAATGAATGGGAAGAGGGTTTTTTATTCGCGTACATCCGTTGGGAACCTCTGTTGAGGGCAATCGGGGCGACGGGCGGCGGTCAACGCGGCAGCCAACTGGGATTCGCGGTGGGGCGTCGTTGGAGCAGCCGCTGTCCACTCTTCGACGGCGGCAGCTGGCGCGAGACGGAGGGCGACGGTTGGGCGGCGGAAGACGGCGGGCGGTTGGGGACGGCGGCTGTCGAGACGGCCGTTCGGTCGGCCGTCTGGTCCGCCGCCAGGAGCTTCCACTCTTCGGACTCCTGCTTCAGTTTCGCCAACTGCAACTCGAGCAGCAATGAATGAAGGAAGGAAGGAAACTCACCCGCTCCTTCAGGGCCTGATTTTCGCGCTCCAACGCCTCCACCTTCGACAAGCCGGCTTCCGTCCGTTCGGTTTCCTGCTTTTGGAATTGGGCCTTCAGTTGAACGTACTTCTGCTTCCATTGGTTCCGCTCCGCCTTCGTCTGCTCGTGCTGAATGCGAAGGGCGTGGACACAAGCGGACGGACGACCCACCGCTTCCTTCAGCTCGTCGAGGACGTCGTCGTCGAGGGCGCCCGCCTTCTCCTTCTCCTTCAGCCGCTTCCAGTCTTGCAAGAGGGTTTGGTAGTTCGGCGTACAGCTGGTCCAGCTTCTTCTCCTGGTTCGCGATCAGTTCGTCTCGCTCGGCGATCGCCCGTTCTCGTTCGGCGATCTCCTCGTTCCGGCGGCAGCACTCAAAGAAAAAGGGGTTGGACGAAAAAAAGAAGGGATCCGCGTACCTCGCTCTCGACCTCGTCCTTCACTTGTTCCATGGCCGCGAGATTCAACTGCAAACCCAGCGAGTAAGAAGAAGGAAGGAAAGGAACGCTACTTGATGCTGGGTCAGTTTTTCCTGGAGATCGTCGCGAATTTTGGTCATTCGCTTCAGGGCGTCCGCTTGTTCCGCTGTATTGCTGCAAGCCGAGGGGATCAAGGGGGTGAGAAGCGAGGAAGGACAAACCGCCTGCAAGCTGCAGAACTGCCGCTCCGACTTGGAGCCCATCTCCTTTCGAGCGGCGTATTTCTTCTGAAGAGAACGACGAGCAATCGAATGTCAGAAAGGAACACGAACCTCCGCCGTCTTTGCCCGCCCGACCCAGTAGCTGAAGCTCTTTTCCCGGTTGAGCTCGTCCAGGTGCAACGACATCACGTGCGCCCGTACGTCGTTCGAGCCGACCGTGTGCTTCGTGCTGAAGCCGAACTCGGCGACCGCGGAGGAGTCCTTGTCTTTGCGGATGGTGAGGGCCAGGAAGTGCTGGGGATCCTTGGACATAGCCGACTTGAGCATCGTGTGGATGAAGCCGGGCAGCTCGGGGAATTTGACGCCCAGCTGGTTGTAGGGCGGCTGCGAGAACTTCTCCTCGGTGATGCGCGTCAAGAACACTTCCACGTGGTCCATCGAGGGCGACGTCAAGTCCACGGTGAACTCCTGAACACGCGAAATGAAAGGCGGCAGAAATGAGGGAACGTACCGAGCCGCCTTCTGCTCGCGTCAGCCGAAATCGCACCCGTCCCTCTTCCACCAGTTTGCTAAACGAGGAATAAACGGAAAAAATGGAAGGAGAGGGGACGAACCTCTTGGAGTTGGTCTCATCGCGGAAGTCCACCTTCACGGTCCTGTCCAAATCGCCCACCGGCGACGAGCTGGACGCGCGGCTCGACGTGAACGACATCCTCAAACAACGACAGCCGATTAGCGGACGGGGGAGGCGGAGGAAAGCGGGCGGAAAGCGGCGAGCAAATCGACGCGACGCGCCGGATTTTCGAACCGCGCTTTTCTCCCGCCCGCCGCCTTCTTTTCTGCGGGGGCGGCGGCAGGGGCGAGCGGGCGCAACGGAAAGAAGCAAGCGGCCGCCCTTTCGGTACACGCGCACTTACCAGGGAAGTCACTTTTTTTACCGGGGGTTTTTACTCGTGCGGTATACCATTCGATTCGTCTCGTCACGCTGATTCCACGTATGTAATTTTTTTTTTGCAAAACGTGATCGCACGTGGAGTTACGGCCACGCAAAGTCCACGTTGGAGCCCCGTGCAAATCCTGTGGAAACTTCGCGCGGAGGCCAAAAAACGCAAAAATGGCGAAAATTTTTTTGCGCCCGTCCGGGGGCGTTTTTGCACAGGAGCCGTGGGTGGAAGTTTTGCTTTGACGTCCGAGATTTTGACGCATTACTGTTTGGGACGAATGGCCGAGTGGTCTACGGCGCTGCTTGCAGGGCAGGCAAGCGGCGGCGGCCGGGGCGGGAGTTCGAATCCGCCTCGGCCGCAACTTTTCGCTTTTTGATGTTTGAAGTTAATTTCTTTTTGGTCTAATCGACTTGAATGATGATCAGAAGTGCATTAAACCTCTTTTCTGGCAGAAACCTCAAACTTGGAAATTTTTTGTACGATTCTGCAGGCGAAGTCCACGCAGACTGGCACGTTACTCAGTGGCATTACAAGTACAGTCGATGTGTTATACATCAAAATGTTGCTCTTTGTATGCCTTTCTACGTGGAAAGTTTCACGGTGTGAAACGCAAAACAAGCGGAGAAACGTGGGCACCTGCGTGAGTTTCTGCGTGAGCCCCAACGTGGACTTTGCGTGGCCGTAACTCCACGTGCGATCACGTTCTGCAGAAACAAATTACATACGTGGAATCAGCGTGACGAGACGAATCGAATGGTATACAGTCTACGAGTAAAAACTCCACGGTAAAAAAAGTGACTTCCCTGGTTACAAGCGGGATCGAACGAAGCCGAGAAACAAACCGGGCAGAAGGCGTTCGCAGAAACGAAATGAACGTTTGAATTCCTTCGTTCCGTCTCTTGCTCATTTCCTTTCGTTTCCACTCCTCGCGATCGGCCGCCCGCTCTCTCGCTCATGGCGACTCCGTTGAAGTCGACGACGAAGGACGAGAACGAGAAGTGAGTGGGATTGGGGCCGTTGAACAGCCCCCCACGCGCTTGCAGGGACGCGACCGAAGACGAGTTCCAGACGGAGAACCAGCAGGCGAAGCGGCTGGCGGACTTCATCAGCGCCAAGGGCGTGATCGGGAAGTACCGCGTGAAGAAGGTGATCGGGGCGGGCGCCAACGGGCTCGTCGCCCTCGTGAACCACGTGGACTCGGGCGAGCAGGCGGTCATGAAGGTGGCGATGAACCTGTCGACCTCGGGCTCGCTCTACTGGGAGTCGGACGTGATGGACCGCCTGCTGCGCGCCGGCGACGAGGACCGCACGCGCCACCTCGTCCGCAAGCTGGACTCGGGCCACACGCGCAACCCGAAGAACGAGGTCCGTCCGCCCACTCCCCGCACTCACCGCCTCTTGCAGGACGTCGGCTTCGTCGTGATGGAGAACCTGCCCGGCAACCCGGTCGGCGTGCTCGGCTTCTTGAGCGGCCGCGCGTTGATCCAGAAGACGTGCGAGTTCGGGCTGCAGCTGCTGAAGGTGAGCGGCCGTCCTCTTGTTTTCCTCATCTCTTTGCAGGCCCTCTACGACGTGCACTGCCTAGGCTTCGTGCACCGCGACGTGAAGCCGGAGAACGTGGGGCTGTACGAGGACCGCGTGCTCGTGCTCTACGACCTGGGGATGGCGCGCTTCTTCACGGACGCGGCGGGCAACCAGCGGGAGCCCCGCTGCCACGTGGGGATGCGCGGCACGGACGAGTGGGCGTCGCTGAGCGCGGAGTGCGGCCGCGAGCAGGGCCGCGTGGACGACCTGTGGGGCTGGTTCTACGTGCTGGTCGAGTGGGTCAACTGCGCCAGCAAGTACCCGCTCGCGTGGGCGCCCTTCGACGCGCAGCCGCACGTGCGCCACCTGATGAAGACGCCGCTGTTCCCCGCCAAGCTCGTCCTCCGCAACTGCCCGCCCGAGTTCTTCAAGATCCAGGCAGAGTCCTTTCCATTCAGCCCTGCTAACCCCCCCCTCAGCTCTACTTGCGGCAGCTGGGCCGTGCGGCGACGCCCAACTACTTCTTCCTCGCCACCACCCTGCAGGAGTGCATCAAGCGGCTGGCCGAGGAGCAGCGCCTCGAGGAGGCCAAGCAGCCCAAGCCGAAGGTCCGCCGCGCCCGCTTCCCCACCTTCTTCGAGGTGGAGCAGATGCTGGACGAGTACGAGGAGTACCACGCGGACACCACCGTCGCCGGCAAGATGGACCTCAAGCGCGTCGGCATCGAGACCAAGCCCGCCGTCACGCCCAAGTAGTCCGCTCGCTCGCTCATGCAAATAAACTCTTTCTCCCTCTTCAGTCGAAATTGCTCGCCCATTTGATCCATTCGTTCGCTTCGACCAGTCGCTCCGATGGCCAAAAAACAAGTGGGCGTGACGGCGCACCGTCACGTGAGTCCCGCCCGCTTCTTCGCGCCCACCGCCGCCTGCAGAAGAGCCACTTCAGCAAGCAGAAGCAGTTCGAGCGGTCGGCCTCCCGCCGCAAGTCGTGCACCATCATTTTGGTCGTGAACGTGAGTGCCGACCGCCCGCCTCCCACCCGCTTGCAGACGGCCCTTCTGCTCGTCCAAGCGCTCCTCTTCCTCACGGCCTTCAACTACTGGCAGTTCACGAGGGCAAGCGGCCGACCGCCTTCTGCTCAGCTCGCTGCTTGCAGCTCACCCAGCAGCGACACGACGAGGACGTGGAGCGGATGGCCGCCCACGCGCCGGACGCCTTCGTCCACTCGATCCCCTTCCAGCACGCGGTCCACGAGTGGGACGTGGAGGTGAGTGGAGGGCGCGAGTGTCCGCACAGCCCTCCTGCAGACCTACTGCCCGCAGGAGTGCGGCGAGCGGGCGGTCGCCGTCCGCTTCGTGCAGCCCGACCGGCGGGCCGCCTTGTGGGCCAACGACGAGGACACGACCGACGCCTTCTCGATGGTCCGCCTCTTCACCGTGAGTTCCCTCCCCTCCGATCACTCGGCTCTCCCGCAGGTGCCCTGCCACGAGCAGCTGGCGGAGAGCTGCCTCCCGCGCCGCCCCGAACTGCCCGAGTGCTCCGGCCTGACGAAGACGGGCGGCTACAACAAGTCGATCGCCACGCACTTCCGCCTCGTGAGTCCCCTGCTCTTCTTTCCGTCCACTCGCCCTCCAGGTGCCCGCTGTGGAGCAGTCGGTGCTGGATGAGAATCGGGGGAAGGTCGTCCTCGCCAACCAACTGGTCGCCCGCTGCCCCAAGTGCAACTTGACGAAGCACACCTTGGCGCAAGTCCCTCCACTTCCTCTCTCTCTAATGCCCGCTTTTAGTTCCGAAACCGGGCGACGGCCTCGTCTCGGCGGTCGGCAAACAGCTCGCGTTGGTCGAGACGACGAAGGAGGGATGGCCGGCCGATCGTCGCTGGTGTGTGCACTTCGTGGAGGTGGAATCCGACGAGCTTCCCGCGTCCTACCAGTTCTTCCGTTGAATGAATTCTCTTGAACGTGTCGAGGACACCCGTAGTGACTTCCGGTCGGAACAAAGAACTCCTTTGTGTGCGTGTGGTCGAGCGAACTGAAGTCTTCGCTGGACGACAGGCGGGGAGCATTGAACAGCTGCCGCAAACACGCGAGTGACCCCCGTGTTTGCGGAGCGGCCGTTTAAAAGGCGGCCGGGAGCGGGTGTTCGCATTAGTCATGAAGGCCCTCCTGCTCGTCCTCCTGCCGCTCGCCCTCGCGGGGCCCGTCCGCCTGTCGCTCTTCCGGACGACCGCCACCTGCCGCACGTACCGCCTGCGGTGGCCGGCGGGCGCGCCCGCGTTCCGCGACGGCTGGACGGACGAGATCTTCCAAGTGGGCCTGCGGGTGGGGCAGCCGGGTGAGTGGGCGGCCGGACAAACCAACGGCCTCCTTCCTTCAGGCCAGCACGTGAACCTCACGCCTCGACTACGGCTGGGGCCCGACCTTCCTGTTCGGCGACGGGCGGCGGCCCTGCCGGCAGCCGAAGCGCCTCAAGCGGAAGACGTGCGTCCACCGCAAGGCCCCCCGCAAGTTCTTCCACTCGAAGTGAGCGGGAAGGAGGGGAGGAGTGATCGGACGGCCGTTGCAGACGCTCCCGCTCGTTCTTCTCCACCGACCTCAACTACGGCTTCACGCTGGAGTCGCCGTTCGTCGGCGACTGCGGCAAGTACCCGATCGCGGGCGAGTTGGTCGAGGACACGATCAAAGTGGGCGGTCGGCAGGAGAGAGCAATCTGTTCAGCGGTTGCAGATCGGCCGGAAGACGGTGAAGGGCGTCCCGTTCGTGCTCACGCCCCGCAAGGACGTGGAGGGGATCCTGCACCCGCACTGGCCGGCCGACGGCATCCTCGGCCTCGCCTACTGGAACGGCTTCTTCGGCGACACCACCTACTCGTTCATCCTCAAGCTGCTCTCCAAGCTGCCCGAGAAGAGCGTCACCGTCTTCATGAACAAGTGAGTGGGCGGACGCCAACGAGAACCCTGCCGTTCAGCAAGAGCGGCCGCCTGGGCTCCACGCACAAGGGCGGCGAGATGGTGATCGGCGGGAAGGACGACCGGAACTGCCGCCCCGACTGGCGCTACGTGACGGCGAGCTGGACCTACGGTTGGAGTGTGGTGATCGACTCGTGAGTCCCGCCCGCCCGCTCCGCTCTGCCCACTCGCTGCAGCTTCTCGTTCGGCAACTCGGCCCGTTGGGGACGGAGCGGCGTGGGCGTGTTGGCGTCGCCCAGCTCGCTCATCTACGCGCCGAAGGACGTCTTCGAGAGCATCCTGCGCGAGACGGGCGCCCAGTACGACGTGCGGGCGGACCTCTTCTTCGTGGACTGCGGCCGCCGCGCCTCGCTGCCCGACCTCGTGTTCCAGCTGCAGGGCTTCGAGTACCGCGTGGCCGCCCGCTTCTACGCCCGCGATGTGAGTGGCCGCTCTCCCGCTCACTCCTCTCCGCCTGCAGCTCGGGATCCAGGCGGCCGACGGCAAGCGGTGCGCCCTGCTGCTCGGCGAGTCCTCGCGCGACGACTCCTGGTTCCTGGGCACCACCTTCAACCGGCCGCACTGCCTCCTCTTCGACTTCACGACCGGCAACATGAAGATGGCCTTCGCCGCCCTCCAGCACTGACCACGGGCATAAACGGGCACTTGTTTACTCGGGAGATTATGCACGAACTATTGAGATCAAAGGTCAGAGGCGCGCGTCGAAGCCGCCGGTCACGACGTGCGTCTCGCCGCTGACGAACGAGGAGTCGGCGGAGGCGAAGTAGGCGACCGCGGCGGCCACCTCCTCGGGCTCTCCGAGCCGGTCGATCATCGAGCGGGCGGACTGCAGACACTTCTTGTGCTTCGAGTGCGTCGGGTCGTACAGCTGAACGAATTCATGAAGAGGAGGGAGAAGAGGGCGCTCACCACTCGCGCCATGCGCGTCCTGATCGGGCCGGGCGCCACGCAGTTGACGCGGATGCCGAAGGGCGCCAACTCGGCGGAGAGGGCGGCGGTCAGCGAGATCAGCGCGCTCTTCACCGCGCCGTACGTGGAGATCCCGTTGGAGGTGAGGAAGGCGGCGATCGTCGAGTTGAACACGATGGAGCCGCTCCTGAACAGGCGGCCGTCTTCCCGTCTCCTCCAGTCACTCACTGCTGCCGCCTCATGTGCGGGACGACCGCCTGGACGGTGCGGAGGACGGCCGAGACGTTCACCGCCCACAGCTTCTCGAGCTGCTCGGCGGACACCTCCAGCACGTGGCCGATGGCGCAGTTCACGCCCGCGTTGTGGAAGAGGACGTCGATGCGGCCGAAGCGGCGCAGGGCGAACGCGACGAGGCGCTGCGGGTCGGCCGCGTGGCACGCGACGCCCGCCAGCCGCTCCGCCCGCACGCCGGCCGCCCGCAGTCGCTCGAGGGCGCGCTGGACGTTCGCCTCCCGCCGGCTGCTCACCACGACGGCCGCCCCCTCGGCCGCCAGCCGCTCGGCAGTCGCCAGTCCGATCCTGCAAGCGGAGAAGTTAGGAAAGGGCCGCGGGAACGAACCCCATCGTGCCGCCCACGACGATCGCCACCTTGCCCTCCAGCCGGCGGGCGTTGAATCGGTTCATCGCTGCTGCTCGTCGAGAGTGCGGGAGTTCCTCGTCGTCATTTGACGCCATCGATGTAATTCGGGGCGGCTTTTATCGCTCGCCGCCCCGCCCGCCGTTACAAAAAGATCACTTCGCGAAGAGAGCGGGGGGTTTGTGCTCAAAGACCAGCACAAAATACGAAGTCGTCCCCACTGCTTATCACCAGTTGGACGTCGAATTCCATCATTCGATTCAAAGATCGGGAGAGCGGCGAGCGGGTCGAATGTTGAGGTTTCCCTTGCGTTCCGCTCTCCGGCGCGTCTTCCATTGTTTTCGGTCTTCTTTTTTGCTGTTTTCGCTCGAGATTGTCGAGTTGATGGGCGGATTTAGAGCAGAATCCGCTTCTCGTCCGTGAATGACGTTTCCACCCGACGCATTCCGTTCACTTCCCGTGCCCGCAGCGTTCTAACCGGAGATTGGAGGGGCGTCGCAGCGATAAGCACTACGCGGCGTGTGGCCGGCGGTCGAACGAGTGGGCAGATCGGAGGGAGTGATGTGAGCAAAGGAATCAAGTGCTCAAACTCCATGCACCCGCTGGAAGGATTGCTTCCTACTTACTTCGTTCTAGTTTCTTCTCGCCCCAAACAAGAGCGGAGGTGACACGAACCTGTAGCCTCGTGTTCACCGACGAAGAGGGCGATTGAATCAACGGGTGGATGGCGTCCAATTGGATTCGCTTCCGCGACATCCGATGGTTTGTTTGTCATCCTGCACTCTCGGTTGCTTTCTTGTGTCCCTAACTGCATTTCGGTTGTAGCCGAATGTTCTCGCCACTAATCGAATCCACGACTTCGTGTGTCGAGTGTACGGGTTCTGCCTTCTGCCTGACTTCTGCCCGACTTCCGAGAACGTCGGTAATGCGATTAAAAGTGCGAACAACCGCGTGATGAGAATGCAACGTTGTGGAGGCATTTATTAATAGTTTGTAGATTGAGGTCGTTCGAAATGAGTAAGAGATCAACACCCAGAATGAATGTAACAAGTTAGTAGTTGGGAAAGAAGGCGACGTCTGCTTTCGGCGAGTCCACGGCGGCTTCGGGTCGTTGGGAGGACTTCTCGGCGGGCGAGGAGGTGATTCGCTTCGAGTAGCTCAGTTGTCCGTTCACCTGTGTGTTCGAACTCAAGTAGCTCAAGCGGAGGACGGAAGCGCGGTAGTGAGGCACGAGGAGGATTGTGCACAACGGCTTGAGGGCCGCCGTCCAGCTGATCAAACCGAAGACGAACGGCGCGAAGTTCGGCATGTCGATCAGCAGGAGGCCAGAGCCGACGTTGATCGAAGTGGGAAGGCAGAGAATCAGGGGGACCATTGCCTGCAAGTGGAGAGGATCATTCTGGAGCCAAGTGTCTGCGTACCTGGACGATCATCACACGAGTCACCGTCCGCTGCGTGGCCTCCGCCTTCTTGGAGACCGCCGCCTGCACGGTCTCGCTCATCTTGCGGCGGATTTTCACCACGACAAAGATGATGAACGAGTAGTCGACCCAAACAACCAGCACGATAAGCGAAAGAATGAACATCTCCAACGGAGCTCGCTGCAAACACACGCGTATTGTACTTGTTTGTACCGTCGATCACGGCCGCTCACCAAGCCCATGGTCAAGTAGGGAGGAAGATCCTTCTTGCTCACGTTCAGCGCCCGCTCCAAATGGCCGTCGAACTCGACGGTTTCCCTCACTCGGCCCGTTCACCATGTACGCGCCTGAACGGATGGACTAATGCGGATGTCGAGTAAGTAAACTAACCGTTGTACGGGAAAGCGAACAAGAATGAAACGGAGTAGGCGAGGAAGATGTAGAGAGCGATGCTCCGCTTGGACAACACAACGCCCTCTGAAACAAAGAACGTAGAGAAGGCCAAAGAAGGAAGGCGACTCACTCGTGACAGCTCGCAGGCGATACAAGAAGTCCAATGGAACAATGACCAATGGGACGTACACAACAATCCAAAGGTAGGCCCGGACGGAGATCGAGGTCGCGTACTGATTGAGCGAGGTCGGGAAGCCCGCGTAGAAGTAGAAGCGGCCATGCATCGTGGTGCAGTACTGAAAACCGTTAGCTACAAAGAAAGAACAGAGGTCTTACCGTGGATGTGAAGAAGTTTACCAGTTCGAAAATGATGTCCGAAGCTGCGTGCACCTGAAAGCAGTCCGTGAATGACCATAAGCATCGTTTCTTTTCACTTACCCTCAAGATCTGTGCGTACGAAGACATCAACGAGGGCGTCCTCCTCTGGATCAAGTAGAGCAGAAGGATGTTGAACGAGACGCCGAGGATGAACGCAAACACTTCGTTCAGCACAAGGACGATCATTTCAACGGAGCTGCAAGCAGGAAGTAATGGGAGGGTTGAATGTTTACGAATGAATGCTAGCGAGAAAACGGGAAACGGAGGTCTTTCGGACGTCAAGTACCGGCTGCAGTCACGAATTGGGTTAATCGGTGGAGTCGAATGGCCCGAAATACTCGCCTTCACTAACTTTCCTTGATCCCCGCCCCTTTAGTTCACTTGTACACCGTTTGCCCACTTGCGCCTAGCAATCCGATTACGTCCGTCTTTGCTACGGCTTGACCATTAGCTACGACGGTCGACTCTCGGGCCGCTTTTTAACATGCAAAAGATCAAACACCTTAAAGGGATTCAATCGGCTTGATGCAGCAGGAGATCGCAGAGTAATCGAAGGGTGGTCAGAGGAGCACGGCTTGTTACCAAAAAGAACCCTGACCTTTAGCCGCGTTAAAGAAATTGGCCAACAACAAAGGTGAGAGCAGAAAGTGGGAGATGGTTCCCAGCCACGTGCACGAGATCAGCTTTCGACACCAGCGGTTATCGTTGCACTCAACTTCCCTGCCGCCAACCAATGCCCATCCTTCCGGACGTCATTCCGCCGCCTTCCTCCTCAGCAGTTAAAAAATGAAATGAAGGCTTATGCAACCGCCGCCCTTCCGTCGATTAATCGCTTCTTGCTGGCTTCCAGGAAGGAAGCAACTCGATTAGAACGGTCGGGGTCGCGAGTACAACCAGAAAACACCCCCATCCACAGGCATTCGAGAACAATTGGGGATGACGGAAGTACGCGGAAGGAGAAGCACTGGATCGATTAGTCAGCCGATTAAAAGGTTGTCGGCAACAGGGAGCTCAAAGCAGGCAGAACAAGAAAACAATCAAAGTTCACGGCCATTTTGTCGCCTCTCAACGAGCTCAATGTTTTTCGGCCTTTCGATACACAGCGAGAGGCCGTTTGTAGGCGGTTAAAAGAGATGATGAACGAGTGATGAATATTCGAGTGAGCAGCCGGCGCAGAGGAAGAAATTAACCGCGTTACTCGTTCCGCGCGGTCACTTAACAGAAACGTTACGAATTTCACGTCGGCACGTCTGCAAAGAACGCAAAATGGCAACAAAGACCATGCGGAAAGAATCAGAGACCTACGAAAGGTCGAGTGACAAGACTTTGTTGGCTGAACACACGTTGGTTCGGCTCGGCACTGTTCCTCGTACTCCACAAACTCGATTGAGGATTGACTCGATTCCGCTGATTAGCGGAACGAACGGTCTGGCTTGAGACCCGCGCGTTGCGGGCGGTCGACGGCCTCGTGGTCGGCTGAATGACTAACCAGGCTTCGTTCCTCCCTTCGCTTGTTTCCGCTCGTCTACTTCCTTTCAACTCGACCCAAATGAGCCACGGCCCAAAAAGGACGAAGTTCGTCGCGCAAAAAAAACAATTCAGAAACAGTCGGCCAACGAGCGGAAGCGCGGGTGTTTCCGGAAGGTCGGCCGCCCGGCTGTTCGAAAGGACACCCGTCTACCGTCTTCCCTTCGTTCTGCATGACTTTCAAGGCGTAATGACCAGTTTGCGCAAAGTTGTCGGCCAAAGAAAGCCGATCTTCTGTTCAATTGGGCTCTCATCGAACACAACCGCCCATCAGTTCGGAACTCAAGGTTTATCGACGGCACAACGAGAAAGAAGGCGACTAGACCTCGGGCCAGTTGGAGGGTTCTTGCGGCTCCACGGACGCCTCACTGTTCGCCTCGTTCGGCGGGCGCACTCCCGAGCAGACGGGCGTCTTGACCTCGAAGACGACCGCGCGGTCCGCGCCCTCCTTGATGTCGAGGGTCGAGGACGGGGAACGGTCCTCTTCCAGCTGCTCCTCGTCTGCAAGCGGAACTCGTGAGAGGAGGAGAGAGCGGAAGAACGCACCGAGTTGCCAACCGCTCACCCAGGTTTCCGAGCGGGTGCGCTGGACGAAGTGGATGGGCGAGCGGACGGGCGTGAAGGCGAGAACGTTGCGGTGGCTGCAACAATCGACGGAGTGATCGGAGTGGGCGGGGGACTCACGGCGACGTGCCCCCGCTGCGCTGAGTCACGAGGTCGTCGAAGTTGAACTCGCCCTCCGCCACGTCCAAGATGCTCGCGGCGAGCGCACTCGACGACGACGTGCCGCTCGGCGTGTCCGTGCGCTCCTGCCGGTCACTGAACGGCGGCGGGGTGATCGGGCGGCGGCAGCGTTTGTACTGAACGACGGGAGGTTGGAGGGACGAGTTGCTTTCGACTCACCGACGTCATCTCGCTTTCGGGAACGAAGAGCACGTGAGACGACCGCGCGAGCGGGTGGAGAAACGGGAACTGGAGGAATGCTCATGTTCGTGTTCTCGGATGAGTGATCGGCTGACTGCTTGATGCAAATTCGTCTTCATTTCGTTCAATTCCGTCGATTGTTTGCTCTCGTTTGTGAATCACGCGGCTTTCGCAAATCCCGTTGCTCTCGTTCTTTTTTGAGGTGATTCATCGGCGTTGTTTTGCGCGCGTTCCCCCACGGCCGCTCGAATCGGCGGGGTTGTTTGTGAGTTGTTTACGATTTCCACACGCCCCGCCCGCCCGCTGCCACAACACCTCGCTGCCGCGCTCCCCGCCGCTCACACGTCGCCCTCCCGTCGGTCTCTCCGTTCGGCGTTCGTTCGCTCAGCCCTCCGCCCAGGTCGCCCGCCTCGCGATCTGACGGGCGGGCAGACGGGGGCCGGGCGGCAAGCCGGGCGTTGTTTTCGTCGCTCTGCCGGCCGCTCGTCGCGTGCAGTCGGCCGGTCGGCTCATCCGCTCGGTCGGTCCGCGGCCTCCGCGAGGGGCCGGCCGGCGTGGGAGCGCGAGACGTCGAAAACAACCGACGGCGGCCAAGATTGTTTGTCCAATTCCCCAGGTGTTGGTGTTTGGTTCCTAATTCCGCTTCCTCCTGCCCGCCGCCTCGCTTTCAGTTCGTCCGTGGGCCATCTGGCAGTCGGCGTGTCGCTCGTGCTTCCCTCCGAGTCCTCAATTGATTCCTCTCTTCCTTTCAGCCTCCAGCCACTCCCAATCCACCCCCAAGTGCAAGATGGTCCCGCCGCTGGTCGCCCGCGATCCCGAGTACTATCGGATTTGCTGCCTTCATGTGTGTAGTTTAAATTACGAACGTTTACAAACATCGCGTTGCCGTTTTTTCCTGAGTTCTTCCCGTGCAAAAGTTGCGCAATCTGATTTTTCGCTGCGAAAAGCGACATGCGCCGTGATTTTCCCGTAGAAAAAAGTGGTCAACGCGATTTTTGCAAACATTCGTAATTCCGACGCTTCAGGTCCACACGCTGACGCTGTTCATCTCGTTCTTCCTCCTCGTCGTGAACACCATCGGATTGATCACGGCCGGTAAGTGTCTGTAATAAGGGCCTGCTGGTGGCGGGTGAGAGGCGAGGAGGCGCCAAAGAGCGGATAACAAGCCCGACCGTTCGCCCGGCAATTAGAGCTAATTCGAGTCCTTGGGGTGCCCTCCACTCAAAAAGAACCTTCTTCCGAGTTCCCGCATTCTATTGAAGACCCCCCGATTTCAGGTGTGTCCAGCGAGTACTACGTGACGGCGCCCTTCCTGATCAACTACATCGCCATCGTCTGCTTCTTCTTCGGTAGGTCCCACATGGCAGCAGGAACAGAACGGAGTGTTTAGGCAACCGCATGCGCCGCCATCAGTTGTACATTCCCTACATCGTTCTCAGCGTAAGCGCCCCGTCATTCAGCCTTCTTCTCACTCATCCCGTTGATTTAGATCATCTCGCTCGTCGTGGCGATCGTCTTGGCGATTATCCTCGCGCTCAAGCTGTTCGGCCACGACGTGAATGCTGAGGTCCGCCCGATCGCCGGCCAGGGCGGAAAGTACGTGAACTACTTCGAGACGCACCACGCCAGCCTCGGCAGCCTCATCGTGATGGGCTTCTACAGTAAGTTAATCCCCACCTACTTCCGCTCACTAATCCTCTCTTTGCAGTCTTCTTCCACTTCTGGTGAGTTCACTGCAGTTTACCCTCGCCACTGTAGACATTCGAAAGTGATCAAAATCGACGTCACTCGGGGCGCACCGAGCCACGTCGATTTTGGTGGATGAAAGTCGTCTTTGGTGGCGGGGGTAAACTGCAGTACATCTTCTCTTCAGGTACTTGACCCACGTTGTCCTCCGTGACTACCGTTGGTGCCGCGACGAGGCCGTCTAAATGGCCGCGGAGAGGACGGAAAGATGTCCAGAGATTCCCCCTTCTTAATCCTCCAACTGTTGTACGTTTCTCCCATTCCCCCACTCGTTCCTAATTGCCGCCACTCTTCTCCATTGATTTGTTGTGCAGTTGAGTGAATAAACTTCCTAATGGTACGCGGAGATTCGGCTGTTTGGTTTCGAAACGAAGCGGGCGACTGACATGCAAAAGGCCGCGGTCTGATGATTTCACTCGTGAACACACGGCTGCGAAAAGAACACGGTTTGAATCACTCCGCTTCGCTCCGCCGTCCTTCGGCCAAGGAGTTGAATCAGCGGGACGAGAACAAGTGGTTCGCTCGAACAAAAAAGAGCAGTCGGCGTTTGTCGGAAGTTTGCGAGTCCCCCTTCGATTCCACCACTTCCTTCTGCGGTCGGCAAGCGAGATGGCTGTTCGCTCCAGGGACTACTACCGAGTCTGTGGATGTTGTCACGTTCACGTGGGTACAGCAGTCGAACGATCGATCCAATGGGAAATTTGCAGAGCGCGACGTTCGTGCTCACGTTCTTCCTGCTCTTCTTCTCGCTCCTCGGCATCGGCACCAGCATCGCAAAGGCGCAGCAGACAGGTGCGGGCTACTGGGCGATCGGAGCGGGCGCCTTGGGGATCGTCGCCTTAGGATTCGTTCTTCTTGGCTCGATTCTGAAGGCGAGTAGCTAGAAAAGAGTTCGAATACTCGCCCTCATTTAGAACCACATCCTCTACTTGCCCGCCATCGTTATCACGGTTGGTTCCTCCTGTTTGTTCCCCATCAATCGAATGGTTTCAGGTCATCCAGCTTTTGTACTTGGGCGTCCTGATGGTCGTCTCGATTGTCGGCATCGTTGCGTTTAGCCGTGAGACCGACGACAAGGAGAAGACTGCAAAGATTGTCGCCTTGGTCATTGCGGAAATCGTGTTCGGAATCTCCTTCGTTTTGGAACTCGTCTATCTGGCGTGCTTCTTGTGGAAAGACTACCTTTACGTCAAAAACGAGCTGTGAATCGCTCGTTGCAACGGTCTTCAAACAACCACCTCTCTATAATCGCACAATAAATACTTACTCTTTGATCACTGCGGGAATAAACACGAACACAAAAGATCAGATCTTTGAGCTCGCCGTCCAATCTCCGTTCGAGCTTCTTATCGCCGCGTGCGAGACGTTCGTTTCAAGTCGTCTGACTCACGGGCGTTCGGCGGAACGAAACACGGCGAGCGGGTCGCACACTTCCATCGATCGACGGCCGTCCGCGATGAGTCAACGCAAACGTTCGCGTCCCCGTCGAACAGAAGACGGAAGCAATTCGAACGAATTGGAGCTCAGAAGGTGGAAGATGGCGGGCGGCTGTCCACGCGTGCGGCCCCTCAACTCGCCGACCATCCGCATGAACCGCTCGTCCACCATTCGGAGCAATAGGAGCAATGTGACGGTAAGTTCTTTCTTCTTCCTTGCCCACATCCCTCTTCTTGCAGTGGGACCTGCCGCTCACTCCATTGAAGCCGAAAGAGGTCGTCAACGAGAAGGATTGGGAGCACTGGACGCGGCAAGCGGGCACGATCTTCGGCTTCTTTGCGCGGCCGATCGTCATGTTCGTCTTCCCACCAACAAGCTCTTGTTCATTCGTTTGTTTGCTTTCAGAGCAATCTTCATCACGTTCTTCTTTTTCGGAGAGAACTACGTCCTCGAAGTGGTTCCGGCGGTCGTGTTGCTGTCCGGCTTTGGCGTTCTGCTCGCCTTTCGGTGGAGATCTCGCTGCTTCTTCTTCGTGGTGATCGCAACGGAAGCGGCGAGTGGATTGGCCGTCTGGATCGTCGGACTGGCGCTCTTCATCGAGTGGAAGACGAATGGACGGCACGAGTCCTCCTTGCTGCTGCCCCGACTGCTGGAACGCGATTTGCCGCCCTTCTTCGTCATTATGATCGTCTACCCCCTCTTCCACTTCTGCTTCTTGTTCGTCCTCGTTCGCGGACTTGAAGGCCGCCCCCTCCTCGCCCGACTTCAAGTCCACCCGGCCCCTCTACTACCGACTGCACAAGTACGCGATCTTCGCGATCCTCCTGCTCTTGCTGATTTTCTTTTCGGTCCTCGCAAGTCGACTGGCGGCTCTCCGGAACTGCCCGGCGCCCTGCACCCTCCAAGGCGACGATTTCTTCATGGACACAAAGCTGGAGTGGTCGGCGGACTCTTGGCGAGAATAAACCCTCTTTCTACCCACTCGACTTAGTTTATCTCAACTCAAAGTAGGAAAGGAAGCAGAACGAACAAAAGGTGGGTTGAAGTCCGCCCGATCGCTCGCCGATTTCCGTTCCGTCCGCTTGCGGAACTTCCTCCGGGCGGCACTGCTGCTCCCACTCGTCCGTTTGGTTCCAGCGGGTAAAAAGGTAGGCACTCAATCCGTTCCGAGTCCGCACATCGACGGGGCGGCTGCAAAGAAGACCCTCTGTTTACGTTCCAACTCGTTCTTTCTCCTCACAGTAAGCCGTGGGCAATGCTCATCGCACGCGTGGCACAAGCGAACGGTGCAGTGGAGGCGGAATTTGGTCGGTTCCGACCAGTCGAACGGAGAGCCATCCGAGCGAGTAGGCGGCGAGGAGGGAATTCTCGTACTTTGGACTCCGTAATCATGTTCTTCTCAGAGAACAACTAAAGAGAGAAGTGATCGCTTGCGGTAGATGTCCACCCACCCGTTCTTGTCGATCAGGTACAGCGGCATGTGCGAAGAGCCGGTCCAGCAGTTCTCCACTCGCATCGCGTGCGTGGCTGCAAGGAAAGAGTAGTTAAGCAAAGGGAAGGGCTCTGCACTCACTCGTGTTACGGCAAATCCACTTAAAACAAATGCGCGTACTCCAGACGATCTTTTCGGTCGAGCGGATCTTCGGGTTCAGGCAGTTCTCGCGGTGGATGGACAGCGAGCAATAGGCGCCGTGGTCCGTTTGGTTCGGACGGTCGAAGACGACTTCCAGCGGGTCGATCGCGACGCTCACTTTCTTCTGGAAGAGCGCGCTGAAGTTGTCCGTCGGCTTTTGGCTCGAGTATGCGGCCGGCGCGAGTTGAGCGCAACACTGAACGAAGAGAATCGAAAGCGAAATGGATTGTTGGACGAACCGTAAGGAAAAACGAACAGAAGGCAAAGAAACAGAGGGAATGCTTGCGATCGTCCATAGTTAGGTATTTAAAGTGCCCTTGAAGAACAGGTCGGCAAAGTCGTGCGTGAGTGAACTTGACTGCTGCCCATGCTCGACTGTCTGAAAGCAGAAACGAGTGAGCAGGCCCTCCCAATTCGTAAGCGCGAATCCTAACTGCCAAGAGCCGCACGGCTTTACTTCAATGCCGACGAGTAACTCGAGGAACGACGTGCAAACGGCTCGCTTTAGCCATAAACCGACAGAAGTGCGCGAGTGGCGGTTTGTCATAAAAACGAGCCCTTTCGGCCGCTCAAGTGGCTTCCGCCCGCCCTTAATGAGCGCGAAGCAGCCGAGTGGAAGCGATTACACCCGAGCAAACCGTTGATGATCTTCGGCCGGGAGATTCGTCCGTCGAAGATGCCCCCCCCTCTTCTCGTGAAGACGGCGAGAAATCACGCAGGAGCGGAAGGGCTGCGGGCCGACTTCTTTTTTTGAAAAATGGTGGACGTGCCGCCGGGCGGCCGCAACCGCCGCCTCCTCGGGGGGCCGCCGACGATCCCCGAGCGGCCATTGAGCGAAATCCGCGCCGCCTTCCGCTCGACGAGGATCTCCCGCCTTCCGTTCCAAACGTTCCCCTTTTCGTCGACCGGCCGGCTGTCCGTTCGAATTAAAATCAAACGAGTGCTGATGGCTGGACGATCTTGATAATCCACTCGCCTTGCTTGCTTGTCGAAGAGAACGTTCATTCCACGGATAAAAGGAGGAAACAACAACCATGAAGGAAACGAGTGGATGAAAAGGAGAGGGCAAGAGTGAAAGGATTCAGTTGTCGGTTGGGGGAGCGCTTTGTTGACCAACAGATGTCCGTGCAGAGCGAGAAGAGCGGAGGGTTAACCGTAGAGAAACGAACGGAATGATCACGAGTGAACGGAGAGAAAATACGTGCGATTAACGAAGGAGCGAGAGGAGAAAGGAGTAGATTGAGCAGATATGTACACACGAATTGGGGGCGTGCACTCTCACTCCGCGAATGCACGATCGATGGCAAAAAGACGTCGAAAAGAACGAGGGGAACAGAAAGCGATTTGCAATGGAAAGCCGTACAAGAAAAAGGATGAATAAATGCCTTAAAGAGGGGACTCTCGGTTGTGTTCACGAGTCGGCGTCCTTTGCTGCAAACAGACGAGAGTTCACTCAAATCTTCTGTTTCTTCTGCTCACCGTCCGAGTCGGCGCCCCGCACTCGCAGCCGGGCGAAGTCCTCGAAGACGATGTCGTCGAAGTCCTCGTTCACGCTGAATCTGAACACGAAGAGCGACTAGTGAACGGAAGGAAGAAGAGAACACTCACCCGTCCAGTTGGATCAGGTCGACGTCGTTCAGGTCAATCATCTCGCTCGACTGCTGCTGCAGGTCGACGACCTTCGGCGTGCGCACCTCCGCGGGCTCGTCGGCCGGCTTTGCGTGCGTGAGCGTGAAGGGCAGCTCGGCGGACAGCTCGCCGCCCAGGGCGCCCGCGATCATCAGCCGGATCTTCACCTTGTACATGACGACGATGCCGAGATTCTCGCGGATCGGTTGTGAGAGCGAGGGATTCCTGTAATCCAACCCACTGCTCAATCGATTGCAACCAGGGTTCAAAAGAAAGAACGTACATGGTGGAGGAGGCGAGGTTCGTGTCCTCGTGCTTCAGCTGCCCGTCCAGCGCCAGCCCTCGCTTGTCCTTATTTTTGCTTAGCAGCGGGCACAGCGAGTACACTTTGGAGAGCGTGGAGCCCGGCCCGACCGGAAAGCCCTCTCTAAACAACCGGGCAATCCATTGAACGAGTAGGAAGGACCTACACAGACTCCAGTTTGTCCACATCGCACGTGTACGAGGCGGTGGTGAAGATGCAGATGTCCGCCACCTGGACCACGTACACTTTGATCTTCTTGATCGTCTTGTTGCTGTTGTTTTGGATGTGCACGTTCACGTTGATCGACTCGCCCGTGGTAGTACATCTCAACATGAAGCAATGAACAAATAAAGACAAACTATTAACGGACCTCTCGGTCCAAGGACGCCTCCAAGTGCAGCAGGCCGGGGCTGATGATGAACTCCTTGTTCACGTCGACCATCGGCTGCGGTCGTTTGACCATCGGCGCGTACGTGAGCTTCCTGATAGCCAGTCGGACAGAGTTGCTGAAAGGCGGACGATAAACAAGAAAGAAGGACGAAGAACGGACTGCTTCTTCGGTTTGTCCGTCGTGTCGTTGCCGACGATCGTCTTCAGCTCGTAGTCCACGCCGCACGGCTTTCCCGTGTCCCCGGGAGCGGGCTGCAAGAGAGGACGTAAAAGAAGGCAGGAGAAGGAAGGACTCACCTGGAGAGTGACCGAAGAGGCCGAGTTGGGCGGAATTTCGAACCAAAACGGAAAGGCGTTTGGCCCCAGCTTCTTCTGCAGCCGTTCCTGGAGCCGCGTGCACGGCCGTTGCGTCTCGACTGGCGGGTAGACCTGCGAGCACGTAGACAGAAGGACAGAAAGAGCGCTCACTTGGTAGAACTGTGAGATCAAATCTTTGCGGAAGGTGAGCCCGAGGACGTCCAAGTCCTCGCGCCCGTAGCGGAAGGCGGCCAGTAGCTGGACGGTGATCTTCTTGTTCTGGCGAATGTAATCCTCGTCGATCATCACCATCCCGTCTGCAAGCACTCGAATAAACAGGAAAAAATGAGAGGAACGGACCGATCAGATCGACACTCGTGCCGCGGTCCAGAAAATCCCGCTTCCCCAAGTAGGTGGTGATCTTCCCGTTGGGGCTCGTCTTCTTGAACACTCTGCAAACGAAGAAATGATTGATTGATGGCAAACGGAGAACTCACCGCGTGCCCGCCTTCTTCTCGTCCACTTCCATCATGGCGTCGATTGGAGCTCGTGGGTGTGCGGACTATCGGCTGCCGGGCATCACTCCGCGGAGGCCGAGGGAGCAGCGGGATCGGCGGACGGGCGGGCGGTTCCTGCAGCAGGGAGGCGATGATTAACGAACAGATCGAGCGGAATTCCGGACGCCGCAAAAGGCGGAAGCGTCCGCCCGCTAATTGATGGCGCGGGCGAGTGGCGCGAGGCGAGCGGAAGGTGCTCGTTTGGGAATTCCGAGAAAGCGGCCCCAATAATCGGGTGTCTGTGGCCGTTGCAGAAGGCGGCAATCAGCGGAGGAGTGACGTGAACGAATGCGAGCTCATGATTCACTGCGGAAATCGTTCAATCGGCGGGCTCGAACACGCGCGTTCCTTCCGCCTCCCGAAGGCAAACACCGCCGACACGTGCGGCAGCGAGCGCGAGCGTGTGCTTTGGAAAGTGATCCCCGCGAATGCAATCGACGCGAGCCGCCGGCGTCACGAAGCGGCCGGCGGCGGGCAGGTGGAAAGGCGGCAGCAAGGCCTTGCTGAACAAACCGGCTAATAAATAAAACACGCGGAACAAGCGAAGATTCCGCACGGTTCGCAGCGAATCGAAACGCGTGCAGTCGGCGGAAAATTTGGTCCGTCGACGCGCACTCCCGCTTTATCGCGGCGAGAACGCTGCGGACGGGCCGACCGGCGACTCACGTGGCCGCGGCGATTAACGAAGGCGGCGGGCGGGCGGGCGAAAGATAGCGGACGTCGAGGATCGAATTCCCGCCCGCCGTCTCCGGTCGATCGCCCGACGAAACGGCGCTTCTTTCCGGCCGACAGCTTCCCGCGCCCGCCGCCGTCGCTTTCCGTCGATCGAGAGCGTCAGCGTGGATCCGGAAGCCGCTCGATCGACCGGACGGAGCGGGCGGATTGATCGGAAGTGGTTCTTGCCGCCCCCTCTCGCCTTGAAGCGGCGACAGGAAACGCTTTTCGTCGGCGACCGCCGGCGCCATCCGCGAAAGAAATCGCAGAAGACGGTCCGCGAAGTTTGCAGAAATTCTTTGGCCGCCAACCGAACAGCGAACGGAATCGATCGAAGAAAGAAAGAAAGACGGAGACCTTCCGCCTTTTATCAGCGCGATGCAGGCCGCCAAGGGAGCGACCAACCGAAATCGGTCGTCTGCCCGCCGCGGAATTTCCCCTCTCGCTAATCCGCTCGGCCCTCGCCGCCCCAAAACGGCCGCTCTCCGTCCGCCGCTCGGGAAATCGAGGGCGAGGTGAGGGCCGCGGAAAACGTGCGGGATCGTCCTCGAACCCCCCACTCGTTTAATCCAATCGAAGAAGAGGGGGGCGAGAATCCTTCCGCTTATTATCCCACCGCCCACGAACGGACAAACGAAAAAGCACGCAGAGAGCGAAGGCCAGAGTTCGTTCTTGCGGAAGCGGTTTCAAACGCCCGTCTACACGTCGAGTCTTCGCCGCCTTCCGAGTTCCCGATTCGGCCAGATATTCCGCAAACGGCCACCGCTGGAAGGAACGCGAAAAATCCCGAAAGAAAATAAGGAAGATTTCCGCGCACTTGACCCCCGAGAACGTCTCTTTCGGAGCGGGAGCGAACGTTCTCTAATCGAATTAAAAACGGAGCGGAGGACGCCGGCGGAAATTGGACGAAATGCTGGCCGCGTTCAAGCGCGCGCGTTTCCTCCACTTTTCGTCCCGAACCCGGCGTTTGTTTTCTGCGTCTGCAACTTGTGGCCCGCCCGCGATGGCCGCCGCAGACGAGGCGGGAACAACGCGAAAAGAAGTGAATCGTGGGCGGCGGCGGCGAGTCGCGAGCGTCCAGTTGATTCAATTGAAAGACGTCCGGAATTCGAGAGGCAAGAAGACGCGCTTCTGTCCATCGGGGCTCCATTAAAATACTCCACGCTGCTCGCTGTAAAAATAGTCGCTTTTGGGTCAGCCAACGTCCAACTCGGGGCCCTCCCGCGCTCTTCCGCCGCCCTTTTTGGGCTCGACGGCCGTTTTGGGCGGCGGAAAGCCACCCGAAGGGCCGAACGACGTGGACTCTCCTCATAATCTTTTTTCGACGTTCCGATTCGAACGGAGCGTTTCGTTCGCAGGTGGAAAAGAATGCGAGTTTTTAGCGGGCGTTAGAAAAACGGATGAACGAGATGCGAAGAATTCGTCCAGCCGCCCCCACTCCGTCGGTTTTCGTTGAAAGACGCGTCGCTGGGTGGCGGCCAATTTACGCGAGAGCGTCCTTTTCGGCGTCTTCTTCCGCCCGCCGATCGTCGTTGCTGCGGGCGACGAGACGCGGAATCGCCGGCCGGCCCGTCGAGTACAAAGCGGCGGCGGGCGGTCGGC
Source organism: Aphelenchoides fujianensis (assembly GCA_024699865.1). Classification (NCBI taxonomy): domain Eukaryota; kingdom Metazoa; phylum Nematoda; class Chromadorea; order Rhabditida; family Aphelenchoididae; genus Aphelenchoides; species Aphelenchoides fujianensis. The sequence continues at coordinate 94,828 of JAMPIO010000052.1, read as the reverse complement.
TACGCGGAACGGGCGCCTACAAAACGGCAAGGCGGAAGCGACGATTCGAAACGAAATTCGCGATCTTCCGATCCGAACCCCCGAAGCATCTGGAAACAAGCAGAAGAAAACGGGCACGTGGACGCCGGGCGGCTTTCCGGAGCTTTCGAGCGGATCCGTTCGAACGAGACAGGAATCTTTTGGTCGTCCTACTGGCCTCCCAGACCACAAACAGAAAGGAAAACAGCGATAATGCACGGGGATCAATCCCGTCGTCCACTCGTTCCGTTCTTCGTCTTCCGATCGCCAATCCGCAGTCCAAACGCCCGTGCCACCCACAACGCCGCAGCCCAGGACGCCGGACGGCGAGGGCGGCCGGCGAGTTTTTCGCATCGATTCGAGCGGGCGGCGGCGAAGTCAGGGCCGAACGCGTCGGTCGAGGATTTTTTGTTGAATTTTTAGGTTTTGTTTCGCACACGTGATTTTCGTTTGTTTTCGATGAATGTCGGAAGTGAATTGTGTGAAACGTTCGGATTGTGAAGGAGGAACAAATGAGATTTTTCGAGTCAAGGACTGTTGTGCATTCCTATCGTGTTTGTTCCACGCGATTTCGATGATTTCTGACTGCGTTCACGTGATCCTCCTTCTTTCATCTCCGTTTCTGTTTGCAGCCGCGTACTCGACGATGAGCGCCGATCAAGCGATGGACGTGGCGGTGGAGCAGCCCGCCGAGCAGCCGACGGAGCGGATGGACACGAGCGGGGCGCCGAAGAAGCAGGCGGCCCGCGGGCTGCCGAAGTCGGGGCCGGTGGTGGAAGAAAGTGCAGGACGCTCCGTAAGTTTCCTCCCTCCACTCATCCTCCTTGTCCTCGTTCCCCACGGGCTCATCGCTCGACGGGCGCGCCGGATGGGCGGATTTGTCCCCGCATGATTTATGGACCGCGGCTTGCAGGAAGTCGGCCATCGTCAAGGTCAAGCCGCTGCACACCAAATGGCAGACCAAAATGAAGAAGAAGGCCGACGACCAGCAGGTGAAGGCGCGCCAGACGGAGATCCGCGAGGCCCTCGCCGCCGAGCGGCAGGAGAAGGTTCCAACGGCGCAAGGAGCAGGAGGAGCGCCGCAAGAAGAACATCGAGAAGAACGAGATCGTCCAAGTGATCAAGAACACCGAGAAGCTCAAGCGCCTCAACAAGAAGCAGATGCGTTCGATCAAGAAGATGGACACCACCGAGCTGCTCAAGAAACTGGCCTGAAGTCCCGTTTGTTCCGTTGTTCCCACTGATTGTTTCTCCCCATTTGTTGTTGCTGTTGACTGTTGGCCTTCGCAGAGATAAAAGAATGTTTACGACTCCGAGGGTTTCTCCCAAAGAACTCGTTTCAATCGACTTGTTTACTTCTTTCGTTGTTCTAACTCCTGCTTCTCATCCTTCACGTTGCACATTAGAATGCTCAATCGTAACTCCTGAACGCCCGCCGTTCACGAGCACGATGCCCGAACAACCGGAGTGGCTGCAGGGTCGGGTGTTCAACACGCTTGCTCCGCTTCCTGCCACTCGTGGACCCGACCGCCCCCAAGGGCCAACTGTTGGATTTGTTCCCCCGCTTCAAGGATTGCCTGGAGGAGCTGCTCGAGGACACGTTGGTCGGCTGGAAGGTTCGTCCAGTTCCTCTTTTGGTCTTCACTTGTTTGATTGCAGAGCTCTACACTCCGAAGTGCCGCCCTCTATTCGGCCGCCTCGTCCACACGCTCCTCGCCCTCTTCGGCGATCCCAAGCAGGACAAACGAGTTCGCGGCGAGTGCTGCCGGCTGCTCTTCGAGCTCGTGGACTCGCGAAGAGAAACAACCGCCTCGTCGGCCTCCGTCGCCTTCGTTCTGCCCGGCATCGTCACGAAATGCACGGCCGTGATCAAAGCCGAGCCCAACTCCGAGTTCACTCCGTCCGCTCTGCTCGTGAGTTCGCTGGACAGCAGGAGGAATCAAACGGCCGTCTTTCAGCTCGTGCGGGAGGTCCTCCAGTCCACGCTGAACAACGAACTCGCGAGAAGACTGCGGAGTTCTCCCGACATCGAAGAGGGAAGTCCGGTGGCCCTTCAGCGAGATGAACGCTGGCTGCAGACCACCGGAAATCGAATCCTGCAAGCTGTAAGCGAGCGTTCGATCTTTTTTGTCTACTCGTGTTTGTTTGCTTGCAGCTGGAAATCATCTTCGGGCAGACGGCCGCCTCTCCGCTGGAATCCTGCCGCTCCAAACTGCTCGAGTCGATGAACACGGCGGCCGAGCGATGCGACGAGCGTCTTGGGCGAACGCGTCCACCACCTTCGACTCCAACTGGCCGTTCGCTTCCGAAATGATCCGTGGGAGCCGTGAGTTCGCCAACAAAGCGATGTTCTGGCTCTTCTCTTTCGTTCAGAATCCGCAATCTGGCGGTCGAAATCGTCTCCAAAGTGGCGGCCGAACCGGCCGGCGGCCTTCGAGAAGCAGGCGGCCGCGAGCATCGACGGCGCGTTGGAGGACATGCTGAAAGGACGGCCAAATTCTCTGGACGCTCTTCGGACGGTTCGTTCCTTTCAGTCCGCTCTGCTCACTCTTGCGGTCGTTCAGGTCGCCCAGTTCATGGCCGCTCTGCCGCCCGCCCAGCTGAAGAAATTCGTGGAGAAACGACCGAAATCGCCGAATTTCTTCCGCCGTCTCCGCCGCGCCCTGCTGATGTCCGTCGACGTCGAAAAGAAGAAAATTCTGACACGAGAAGCGGCCATCGATCCCGAAAGTGAGCAATGGGCCGCTTGCTTAGAGAAATCCCGTCGTTCTTGCAGACATCTTCGTGTGCATCCCACTCAAAGAGACGATCAAAGAGGAGATACGTGGAGTGGATCTGCAGGCGATGGCCAAGTGCGGGAAGGAGAAGGTGAGCTTGTTTCTGCTTTCTGTCCATCTCCTGCTTGCAGGCCTTCTTCCGCTGTGTCTCCAATTCGATGCGGTCGGCCGGCAAGAACGCTCGCCTTCCCGCCCACGCTGCTCATGAGCCGCCTGTGCTGCGCGATGGCCGCCCACCGAGCGGGATTCGTGGACGGCAAGACGGAAGTTGTGATCCGCCGGGCGGTCGGCCGGTGGTTGAAGCGGCTGGACGAGTTCGTCGATTTGGAGCCCGACCCGAACGACTCGGCGCCCTCCGGTTCGTCCGCTTCTCTTCGTTCCTCTTTAAAGGGATCGTTTAGAATCGAATTCTTTCGACCATTCGAGCGGGATTGGCGGAATGCTGCGCCCTCTTGATCTCCCTGGGATTCGCGATGCAAACGATGGACCCGAAGAAGCGGGCGTTTCAGCGGTTGCTTGCTCGACGTCCTCTACGCCTTTCTCCAGTTCCTCCCGTCCGCCAACCTCGTTTGTGCCTCCGCAGCCCAGTTCGCTTTGGACAAGACGGCCAAGGTAAGCGCGAGAATGGAAGGAGGAACTCATCTCCTCGTTCTTTCAGGCGTGCGGCCAGTCGACGGAAGACTTTTTGGGCGAGAACGCCGACCGCGTGGTCTTCAAGCTGGCGGCCATGAGCCGCAAGCTGGACGAACACCCGCGCGCCCCGTTCGCGCTGGCCGCCCTTTTGGATCGGGGCTTCGGGCGCAAGATGGTGGACGACTTGGTGAATTTGATCCCCGAACTGCTCAACGGAATCAACACCGAGGACAAGGTGGGCGAGCAGCCCGAAGGATCATTCCATTTCGTTTGTTCAGAGCCGAGTTGTCCCCTGCCTTGAAGGCGATGAGCAGCTTCGTGCGAGCGCTGCTCGTTTGGTTTCCCCGACCTCAAGCCCGCGCCCATCGAAGCGGAGGAAAAGGACGAGGAGGAGCAACAGCCGTCCACCAGCGCCTTCTCTTCTTCTTTGTCCTCTTCGTCAGAAGGGGAAGATGAAGAAGCGGAAGGAGCGAACTGGAATCGGCTGGAGAAACTGCGCGAAGAAGTTCGAGAAGCTGAAGACCAAACGCGAGAATCCGTTCGCCGCCGCCCGCCAGGTGCCGGACGACGAGAAACGGCCGCCGCCCCCGCTGATCGCCTGCGTCCATCGAATTCCTCCAACGGTTCCTTCAACACTCCCAGTCGGAATACGTGGGCTTTGCTTGCAGGATCCAACATCTCCACCATTCGGTCCATCCCGTACACCCGCCTTCTGCTCAACGACCTCCTCTGCGCGGGCCTCCGCTTCGTTCGCCACTTCGACGACCAGCTGCTTCCGATGATCCACCAGAATTGGGTTCCGATGTCCATCTCGATGCGGCGGACGTTCGGGCGCCGCTCAGCCAACATTTCGGCGCCCCGAGAAGCTGATCGTGGCGGCCGAGTTGCGGATGGTCGTTTGCATGTGCGAGACCTCCGGTTCGTTCGTCTACCGAAAGATCCTCGAGGAGTTGGACCAACCGCTGCACGACTACATGCTCGAGACGATGCGCGTTTCGGAACGAACGTCGAGCGTCTACTCGCAGACCACGAGATTCAAACTTCAAGGCCGCCGCTCTCCAATGGTCAGCCCGCCTTTCTGTCCCTCCAATCACTTCTTTCTGCTATGCTTTCAGCTGGCCCTCCTTCTGCGAACTGGCGGCCGTCCCGCAAGAACGAGCCCGGGCCGTGTTCACCGCCTACGCGAACGACAGGCTCCAGAATCCGGAGCTTCGGAAGCTGGCCGCCGAGGGGCTGGAGCGTTTGGGTGGCTTGTCCTCGAAGGAATGAAACCGACTGTTCGCCGTTCTAGTTCTTTTTCGTTTCGTTCGATAAACCTCTTCATTTTTACTCATTCCAATCTTCAAGAGGCGTTGCTGAACGCTGTCATACTTGCTCGCTGTTCGTTTGAGAAACCACGTTTTTCTTCCGGTGGCAGCCGTCGCCCCTTCTGCCGCTCGAACAGAGGAGTGCTGAATTGGCGGAAGGTGCGTGGATCGTCCAACTTCTGCGTTCACCGCCTCGCTTTCAGTTCATTTCGACGTGATGTAAAAGAAGCCACGCCCATTGTCCCTATCAACACTTGACCATGGATTTCGGATTCATTTCGCTGAACTCCTTTCGAACAGCCCAGTTCGAGGAGTACACGTACCTGCTCGGGAGTTGCTTTTGCACCGAAGGTGAGCGGAACTTCCGTTGCGACGCATTGTTCTCCTTGTTCGCTCGTTTAGACAAGAAGCAGATCGAAGAGTCGTCCCAATCAATCCTTTGGTTCACCTACCGAACGAACTTCCCCGCAATCGGTGAGTGTTTCCTTCTTGCATCCAATCGTTCTTGCGTGTTTGCAGGAGGCGATGGCCCGACTTCGGACAAAGGTTGGGGTTGCATGCTGCGGTGCGGGCAGATGCTCTTGGCGCACGCCCTCTCGATCGTCCATTTGGGCCGCTCGTGGCAATGGCGGCCGGGCTCCACGGACGAGGACTATCGTCGCCTGCTAGCGCATGTTCCAGGACAAACGGACGTCGTTGTTCTCGCTCCAGCAAATCGGTCCGTTTTCCTTCTCTTCCTGTTCGAACCGCTTCCTTTCAGCACAAATGGGCGTGAACGAGGGCCGCAAGCTGTGCGAGTGGTTCGGCCCAAACACGATCTCGCAGTGCCTGAAGAAGCTCGTGATCTACGACCACTGGTCCAAACTGGCCGTCCACGTGGCGATGGACAACGTTCTCTTTGCGAGTGATGTGCGGCAGTTGGCGGCCACCGTTTGCGAAGACGTACGCGATTCCAGACGCTTCGTCTCAAAATTCCGTCTTCTTTTAGGACGAACCCGACCACGACAAGCGACCCAAATTGGACCCCAAGGTGGAAGAGAAGACGTGGCGGCCCGTTCTGATTCTCATTCCACTCCGGCTGGGACTGAACGCCATCAATCGAGCCTACTTAAAGCCCATCCAAGTGCGTTCTTTCGAGTAATGGTCGGGCGATGGGCGGGGGATTGCAGGAGTTCTTCAAACTGCCCCAGTGCTGCGGGAATCCTCGGGGGTCGGCCGAACCACGCGGTCTTCTTCACGGGCTTCTCGGGCGAGGAGCTCTTCTACCTCGACCCGCACACCGCCCAGCAGACGGTCGACCTCGACGGCGGGCCGAAGGTGGCCGGTTCTTCGGACGTCGAGGGTTCGTTCTCCCTCTTCCGTTCTTCCCCGCTTATCCACTCGTTTCGTTTAGTCGGGACGGAGGTGACCGACGAGAAGGACGTCATTTTGGTCGAGGAGGCGGACGGCCGCTTCCAGGACGCGCAGGAGGGCGAGGCCAAAGTGGAGGCCTTCGACGAGTTCTGCTCCGAGGAGCTCGAGGAGAAACCGGTGGCCGTCGAGCAATCGAAAGACGACGAAAAAGCGGCAGAAACGTTGGAGTTGATCAGCGACAACGAGGAGCCGACCAACGACTTCAACGACTCGTCCTTCCACTGCCCCGACCTCCAGTACATGCACTTCAACTCGCTCGATCCCTCGCTAGCCCTCGGCTTCATTTGCGCCTGCGAAGAGGACTTCAACGACCTTCTCGTCGTCCTGAAGGTGAGCGGGAAGAGCCGATCAGGTGAAAACAGGCTGGTTGCAGGAGAAAATGCTGCCCGCTTCGAAACCCGCGATCTTCGAACTGATGGACGAGCGGCCGAACTACTGGCCGCCTTACGTTCCCTACACGCGGGCCGCCCCGCCGTCCACCTGCTCGGACAAAGGTGAGCAGCAAGCGGGAAGGGATGGATTGATGGGTTGTCCTTCAGACTACGAGGACTTCGCCCAGTTCGACAGCGGCGACGAGTTCGAAATCCTGCAGCCATGAACCGCCTTCTTCTTTTGCCTTCCGCTTGCACGGGATTCATTTTTCATTTCGTTCGCATATCCGCTCAACTTCCGTTTGTACATAAACTCCATTTTTTCCCGCTTGAGCGAATGCCGTACACAAGACATTCGCGTTCATTCGGATACTAACGGGCAACAGGGGACATGAGGAGGACGAAGGGGATCAACGGATCTTGACCGCAGCGCTGTAGAGCTCGTCCACGACCGCGTCGAGGGCGCGGATGGACTGCAGCGAGAGGTCCATCGTGTGCTCTTCGGGGTCCTGGCTGTAGACGAGCAGGATGCCCTCGAACTGGTGCAGGTGGCCTGAACGGGCAGATGGATGAAAGGAAGGAGAGGAGGGAGTGGACGAACCATAGAACTTCTGGTCGAGGATCATCTGGGCGAGCTTCTTCTCGACCTTCTCCACCGACAGGCCGATCTGGCGGGCGACGTGGGCGAGGTGGACGAAGGAGTAGGGCTCCACCTGCCGACTCAACTCCTTCTCGAGCATCGCGTCCGAGAGGGCGGCGAAGTGCTTCTGGACGACCGGATCGCCCTTCAGCTCCTTCGCGTGCTGCTCGAAGGCCTGCAAAGGATGGTTGTTCGGGTGCTTCCTCCGCCCACCTCACCTCGTTGAACTCCTTGAGCGAGCGGTTCTTGGCGGCCGCCGCGATCGCGCTCCATCGCCGTCTGCTCGGGGCCGCGGTACTTCAGCGCGTGCTTCTGCGAGGTGATGTGGGCGACCTCCTCGGGCGTGTTCAGCATGATCTTGCAGAGGAGCATGTACTTGAGGGCGCGCGCGGCCTCCGCCTGCTTGCCGGCCAGGTCGTAGCCCTCGAAGGCCTCGTAGAAGTAGGAGAAGGCGGTCTTGAAGTCGCGCTCGTCGGCCGCGTGCAGGATGCCCGACTGGAGGTCGAGGGCGGCCTGCGTGGACGGCGAGACGTACATCGAGTTGGCCGTCGTGCGGGCGGAGGTCAGCGCCGAGCGGGCCTTCGAGAGGGACGAGAGGAAGTAGCAGGCCTTCGACTCCTCCAGCTGCACGTCCACGATCAGGTCCTTGTCGTCCACCTTCTTCAACTCCCGCACCAGCTCCGTGGCTGCAAACGGGAGGTGAACGGCTCTCCTCAACACTTACCCCGTTGGAGGGCCTGCGGGTAGCGCTGGAGGGCGTTCAGCAGGCGGATGAGCTTCGCCTGCAGCTTCTGGCGGACGAACATCCGATTTTGGGCACGCGCGCTCTCGATCTCTTCCTCCACGGCCTTGATCTCGTCGGCGAGCTCGGAAGCGGCCATCTCGTGCGGGGGAATGCGGGCAAAATGAGGGCCTTCGGAGGCCGGCCGCCTTTTGTCATCCTCCAGCGGAGTTTCCGGATCGATCGAATTTTCATGGAAGGAAAGGCGGTCGTTCTCTTTCTGTTAAGTCATCCCTTACCACTCAAGCCGGCTTCAGGCGCTACGTTAATTTGATTCAGTTCTTAACCAATCTGCCGATGCCTCTTCCCAACTGTTTACTCTTCGAAATGAGAGCGCTCACTCCCGCTTGGGCGACTTCTTCGACTTGCGGAGGCTCCGCTTCGATCCGCGCGCTTTCTTGCCCGAGTGGTGGCTCTTGGTGTCGGTGTTGGTCGTCCCGTGGGCTTCGTGCTCGTCGTCGAGTAGGTGGAGCGGGTGGAGCGACTGGAGCGGGAGGTGGACGAGTTGGCGCGGCTGCTCTTCTCCGTGTTCCGCGATGCCGACTTCGATTTGGAGCGCTTGGCGCGACGACGAGCACGACGCCTGAAAGAGACGGGTCGGATGGAGTTCCGAGCGACCACTCACTCCTGGATGGCCTCCTGGAAGGTTCGAGGCTTCTTGATGCTCGCGTCATCCGACTTGCGGTCTTCTTTGTCCCTGCAACAAGGTGGATTCAAGGAGAGCGCGAGAAGAACGAACCCCTCGACTGTGGCATTCGAAATTTTCGAGCTCCACTTGGCGCCGGAGCTGCTTCAGCGTCTCCGCCTTCCGCTCCTTTCGTGGACGAGCGGAGGAGCCGCGAGATGCTCTTTGGCGAGAGCTTCTGCTTGAGCTTCCCATCTGAACGACGGAGAGGTTAAGAAGGAGAGGTTGAACGACCACTCGCTTTCTTTGCCGCTGTGTCGCTTTGAGTGCGCTCCACTGAAGAAAAAGCAGGACAAGATGAGAGAAAATGGAAGTGGGCAGGACAAACCGATGAGCGATTTCCGTTGCGAAAGACGACCCGAACGATCCGATTGCGTTTTGCTAGAAGCAGGTGGATGAGCGGGGAAAGCGGACAGCGAAATCACTCCAAGCGCAAACTCTCCGTTTTGAGGTCGGTGGACAGTGCGAGGGCGGGAATCCACCGGCGCCTTGACGGCCGACTTCTCCGCCCGCTTCGAACGAGCGGAACGACGAGACGCCGGCTTCTCGGGCGCCTTCTTGTGCACGGGGCCCACAACGAGCGGGGGCGGCGGCTTCTTTTCGACCGCCTTCTTGCGGCTCCGGTTCGTTGCGGCGGCGTCCGAACGGAAAGCGGAGCGTTCGGTCGTGCGGGTCGGGTCGAGGGTTTGGTCACTGCAAACAGGAGTGAGTGGGTGACGAGGAGTGGGCAGAACTCGCCTTCCGGCAGGCCCGACGGCTCCTCCTTCTTTGACGGGCGGCGGGTGGGCCGACGGGAAGGTCGTCGGTTTAGGCCGCCGCTTTGGAGCCGCGCGCCTCCCGCTGGTCGAGCGCCCGGCGGCGATCCAGCGTGCCGCCCCTTCGCACACGAGACGACCGCCGTCCGTCGTCCAGTGGAGCAGCAGACCGCCGGCCGCCAGCAAGACGGAAGTCGCCCCTCCGTCCATCCCTTCGGCCGAGTGGACTGCCGGCAGATCCGTCGAAAGGCGGTTGGAATGAACGCAAGACTCGGGAGCTGTTGAAGCAAACCGCTTGCGGGGCGGCCATGCAAATCGGGCCGCTGTTTACCCTCCGCCTGCAACGGCTGTTCGTTATTGTTTGTTCGTGGCTTGCGTTCGCGCAAAAGCAGATGTTTATTGTGCTGTAGTAAATAAAGAAGCCTTCAAACGAGAGAGAGGTTGCCCATCTCCCAGGCCAACTCCTCGAGCGGGCGGATGGCGGGCGCCGCCTCGGCGTCGTAGGGCAGCCGGCGGTCGTAGAAGAGGGGCGCCTGAGGCGAAGATCCAGAGCGTCCCCAGCACGCAGATCGGCCCGAAAATCCACAGGAAGAGGCGGTCGAGCACCGCCGCCGCGAACTCCCACTCGCCCTCCGCCTGCAACGATGAAGGCTTGGGTGAGCTTTCCCCTTCTATTCGGCACCCACCTCCGCATCGGCGTGCTTCCTTCGCAACACCTGCCCGATGAAGTCGATGTTCTCGATCGCCTTGATCACCCGCGGCGAGTAGTACAGCCGGCGGAGGCGCGCGTCCATCGGCGCCCCCGCCAACTCCCGACACAGCTGCCGCGAGAGGCCGGCGCGGGTGATCGCGTTGCGTCCGCGGAAGTTCGCCGCCTCCGCCCGCTGGAGGTGCACGTGGACGGTGGGGTGCTCCCGCTCGTCCTCCTCCTCCGCCTTCCTCGCCGTCTTGTGCTTCCGGAGGCCGAGCAGCGGCGGGAGGCGACCGAGCAGCAGCCAGCGGGTGAAGCGCCCCATCGAGTGGGTTGTCATCTTCCGGAAGTGCAGGTTCAGGACTGCAAGAGAGCGATTGAACAGGACGATGACGGACAGACCGAAAATCTCCGTGAACACGCTGGCCGAGGCGAGCAGCATCGTGAAGAGGAGGTACTTGGCGATGAGGGGCAGGAAGAAGCCCGAGGCGGGCAGCATTCCGGTCTGCAGCACGGAACACTGCCCTCTCACCCACCCCACTCACCAGCAGGAGGAAGAAGAAGACAACCGAGACGAGGATCGAGATCGCCAGCTGGATCTTCTCGCCCGACTCGGAGGGCAGACTGAAGACGAGCAGCGTGAGGGCGGCCATCGAGACGCAGGGCAGCAGGAGGTTCAGCGTGTAGAAGAGCGACTTCCGCCGCAGGCCGAGCTCGAACTGCGGCGAGTGAGTGGACGGGCGGGCGGGCGGGGACTCACGGTCACGTCCACGAAGGGCCCGCCGCCCGTCCGCCACTTGCGGGCGCTGCGGACGGCGCGCAGCGTCATGAGGTCCCACTCGACGCTGGGGTAGTAGTCGGAGAGGTCCACGCCTTGCTCGCTCTCGTCCCGCCCGCCGCCGTCCAGCAGCCGCAAGTCCACGCGCTCCTCGGCGTGATTCCAGCTGCCGAACTGCCAGGCCGGTCACTCCGCCCGCCCCCCGCCCACTCACCTTCAGCGCGCACAGCTGGTCGTCGAACGGGAAGAAGCGCACGTCGATCAGACACGTGGAGCGCGCGACGGCCGGCGGCTCGAAGATCACGCGCCCGTCCGCGTGCACCGTCGCCTTCGTGCTGATCGTTACGTTGAAGGAGCTCTCCGCACTGCCAATGGACGCCCATTAGTAACAAGCGTGTAAAGGAGCCCACTTGTAGAGCACGAGGTCGGGCGTCCAGATCAACTCCGCCGGCACGTGCAGCACGTCCACCTCGCCGTACTCGCCGGGGCTCCAGCGGAGGCGGGGGTCGAGCCACGTCTGCCGCAGCCACACGCTGCAGATCATCACTTGGTTGAGCTCGTCCACCTGCAAGCAGCCAGTGAGCCGTCGAGCGCCCACTCACGTCCACCAGCTGGCTCAGGCTGAGGCGCACGTGGACGACGGTGGGCCGGTCGGGCGCGAGGGCCGGCCGGCGGTGCGGCGAGTAGTCGGCGAGCAGGTCGTCGAACAGCCGCTTCGAGTCCTGCGTCCCGACCCCCGACGAGGATCGAGGCCGAGAGCGGCGATCACTCCCGCCGCCTTCATCCCGACCGGACGAACCGGCCCGACCGCTTCTTGTTCTAAAAAGGCGGCTTTGTCTCGCCGCCGAGTGTTTTCGGCCCCCAAATGAATTCCCAGAAGTGAGAAGCGACTTTTCTTCCGCCGCCGCCCGCCGCCTTTCGGATTTCCGCCCAAAAGAGTTGCCGCCGAGGAGAACGGACGAGTGGGAACAGAAGAAGGATTGTTCGAACAGGCCGCAGAAACATTTGCATGAAAAATGATGGGGGTGGGAGGTTGAAGTGATCTCCACTCCCGCTGGCCTTCTCGTCCTCCCGGTCGGTCGACTGGTCGAGCATGAGCTCCTTCTGCGGCACCTGCGCGCGACAAACGGGCGAAGAAGAAGACGACAAGCGCGGGCACGAGCGGGACCGACGGTTGGTGTTCAAAGGGCATCCGATCAACCCCGGCCTCTTGCAGCCGCCGTCGTTCCCGCCCCGTCTCACGTCTCGACTGACCCGCCGCGAACATCCGGCCGACAACCGCCAGCCGTTCTGCCGTTCGCACGCCGTTCGAAAGTCGACGGGCAAAGGCGACGCCCGGACGCCCCCGCGCCACTTGAAGCCGTGCGAAGATCCCCGTTTTTCTCCGCCTTTCCGTCCCGCTCGACCAAATCGCGAAAACCGAATGGAAGTGAGTGGGAGCTGCCAAGGCAATCAACTGCCGACTTGTTTCAGGTTCGGTCAAAAAGGACTGCAAGCCTTCCGGCGAACTCAAATGCCGCCCCCCTCGCCCGCCTGTACCTGATGCGGACTTTCGAGACTCGCCGCTCGAAGTGCACGTCCAAGCTGCAACTCATTCTAGGACGCTTGCCACTCGATCCTTCACTGCCAAGGCGCTGAACGCTCTTGGGCACGAGACGAACTGCGTGCTCGATCTTGTGAGGCCCCACCTGCTCTCGCTCCTGATCGCTCGCTTTCAGTTCGCCGCCGTCGTCGGAGGACAATCATGGAGAACTGACTCGCCAACTCGGACCTCTCGCCGGCCACTCCTTCCCGTCGCCTGGCGTGCTCGAAGAGGCCGGCGTGCATCGAGCTGGCCATCGTCGTCCACTGCGTGTTCCCGCCTGATCGCCGAGACCATCGAAGCGGCCAAACACGCACAAACGGGACGCCCAATGGAGTGCGTTTCCTCCCGAGAAACCTCCCACACCTGTACGAACTCCGCGCGGTCAGTTGTCTTTCCTGTCATGCTCACTCCTCCTGCTTGCAGCTCGAAACTCCGGACGAGGGCGGCGGCCAATGCAAGGTCAAGGGTTCACGTGGGCCGGCCGTTCGAACGTGCCCCTCAATCAAATCTTCTTCGCCTTTAGTCTTATCGTGCAAGAAGCTCCACGTGAGTGTGGAGATCGCTCGAATAATTCCAGTGGTTGTTCCAGCGCTCTAACTGCGTTCCATCGCTCAGCTCACAGCCAGGCGTCTCGGCTTCGGCTACCGCCTGTCGAACCTCCGCCTTACCTCCAGGAGCTCAGAGTCCAAGTTGGCGGCGCGATCGAACACTCGTCAGCCCGCGCTAATCGGTGAGCCATCTTCTGCATTCCCTCTATTACCCTTAACTCATTGCAGAAGTCCCTCGCCGCGAATTCACGACGGAAGTGAAGCCCGAAGTGGCTCCAAGAGGCTCGCGAATAACCTCCGCTCCACCACTTGCGGTTGAAAGGAGATCGGGAAATAAACACGACTATTCTTCTCTCGTTTATCGCGGGCAGCAGGGGGTGGGCGTGATGAGGCCGACCTCGTGGGCGGCGCGGCCCTCGAGCACGTGGAGGAAGGCCGCTGGCCGTGACCATCAGGAAGGGCAGCGGCAGGAAGAAGGAGCAGCCGGTGGCCAGGGCGCCCAACCGCGAGCTCGTGGCGCCCAGGAAAGGCCCACTCGAAGCCGTGGAAGCCGTAGACGAAGAAGAGGACGCCGAGCACGAAGTGGGCGAGCAGGAGCGGCAGCTGCAGGCAGGCGATCAAGGGAGGAAGGCGGGCACTCACCGCGAACGAGAGAAAGAAGAAGGCGGCCACCCGCTCTCTCCACAACAGCGTGCAGACCGAGAGGACGAGCACGAGGATCGTGATCGAGGGCGCCACGAGCAGGAACACTCTGAGCGGCTCCTCCACAAGCAGGACGGCCGCGAGGACGATCAGCAGCCTGCAACCGTCGCATCACTCCTTTCATTAGATCGAACGCACTCCAGCCCGACCACCGTCGTCCAACCCAAATTGTAGCGATTCAGCTTCTGCCCGCGGCTCGTCTTCCGCCGCCGGTCGTCCGTCAGCGGCATGTTCGGGCACGATTGAGTGCGCAGACACTCCAGCTGAACGAGTGGGCAGGAGAATTCATTTTTGAACTTACCTTTTGGTGCTGTTTCTCGCTCATTTCGAACTTCAATATTCCCGACAATTCAGCCCGTTAACCACGCGACCAGCAAAAGGCCGTTAAACTCCGATCGCCGGTTTGAAGGCGTGTAAGCGGACGGACATAAACGGAGAGCAAACACGCCTCCCGGGAGCCGCGAGATTCGGAAAGGAGGAAGGCGACGGCTTCCAAGTCTCGAGATTCATAAAAAGCCCCCAATCATTCTATCCTTCCCACCGTGTTCAAATGTTCTTTATTCGAAAACAATCGTACAATCAATCAAACGAAGGGAACGATCGCCACTAACCGTTGGCACAATCCACGCTACAAACGACGCGCAATCCAAGTATTTACAGCTCAAAAAAGTGACAAAAAATGAGAAATATGCGAGGAGGAGTGTGAGGTAAACAATCGATCAATGATGGGGATCACTAGACGGAAGGAGGATTAGTAGGCGGGGTCCATGAACTCCTCGGTCGACCGTCCAGACTCGGGCGGCCTGTTGATTGATGGCGTCCACGTACATCTGGGCGAAATCGGCGGGCAGTCCGCACGTTTTGCCCATTCGTCGCGAGCAGGAGAGGTGGGCGAACAGGCGGCAATCTGCACAAAAAAGCAGTAGAACGAGGGAGGGGAGTGAACGAACCTTTGCACTGGGCGGCGAACGAAACTGCAGAGAGGGGTTCGCTGCAGAAGGAACACGCGGCCGTTTTCTGAACATCCGAACAGAATATAGAAAACGAAGCGGGGTGGGAATTACGTTCTTCAACGGCATCCAAACGCTCTTGAAGCGGTGGGCGATCTCATGCCGCATCATCCCGATGCGCGGGGTGGACGGCGGCTCGTGGATCTCCGGTTTGATCAACGCCCGCGTTTCGATTCGAACTCGCTTCTTCGGGGCGAAGTACTCGTCGACGTCTTCGTCTGAAAGGAAGAAGGCAGTGGCCGATCTATCCCTTCTCCTTACCGTTGGTCTGAACGGAATACTCGGATTGGGTGTCGAGTTCGGAGGGCGGCGAGTTCCGCTGGTCGTAGCGCCGCTTCCAAAACAGAATGCTCTCGTCCTTCTCGCGCGTCTGCTTCTCCAGGTCGCGCAGTTTGTCTTCGAGGTCGGCCTGCAAGAAGGAAAGAGAAGGGATGAGGGAGAGTGGGCAGGAAATGAACCAGCTGGTCGTAGGCGCGGCCGAGTTCTTCGCTCAGGTTGTCCTCCGTCGACTTCAGCCGGGAGATCTCCTCGTTCTTGGCCTCGAGCTTCTGGATCGCCTCCGTCAGATGGGTCTTCCACTTGGCCTCGCGCTCGTCCAGCTCGCTCTCCTGCTGCTCCACTTCGGCGATCTGAACACGAGGGGAGATGGGCAAGGAAAGAAGGGGACTCACTTGTTCCTTCAGCGAGCGGATCTCCGCCTCTTTTTCGACCAACAGACGCCGCTTCGGTCTCCAGGGCGGACTCCAACTGCTTCACGCGGTTCTCCTCGAAGGACACGCGAGCGGCGGGCGGCTTGAAGGCGGCCGCGGGTTCGCGTTGGGCGGCCGCGGGTTCGCGTTGGGCGGCGGCCAGCTTTTTCGTCAATTCGGCCAACTCCTCCCGGTACTCCACGTGCAGCGTCTTGATTTGCCGCTGCAAACGGGCGAGATGAACGCAGAAGGGAGGAGCGAACGGACCTCCATGACGAGCACCTTGTCCTTGCAGCGGGCGAGTTCCTCCCGCAGGCGCGTGGACTCGTGGGTCTTCTTTTCGGCGTCCGTCACTCGCTGCATGAGGTCGTGGATCTCCTTCGTCTTTCTTCTCGCTCCGTTCACGCCACATGTCCCGATCGGCGGTCAGGAACTTCACGTGGTCCTGCAGACGATGAAACAAATGGAAGGGAAGAGTTGAGGGGAACTAACGGCCAACTCGTCGCACTGCTTGTCCTGCTGACAAACGAGCTCCTTGAACTTCTGCACCTGCTCCTCCGCCTTCTCCGCTTTGGCCTTCAGCTGCTCCAGCTCGCCCTGGTTCTTCGCGCCGATCTCCTCCAGCTGCTTCTTCAGATCGGCCTCCTAAAGAACGAATCAAATGGAAGGAGAGGAGAGGAAGAACTCACGCTCTGCTTCAACTGCTCGATGTCGCGCATCGCCTGGCCGCGGAGCATCTTCTCGATGGACAGGTCGGCGCGCAGTTGTCCCTCCGCCTTGTTGGACTCCTCGTAGCACTTGCGGAGCGACGCCAATTCTCTCTGAAAGGAAGACGGGCGATCGAGCGGACGGGAGAAAAACGGCGGCAGCGAGCGGGGGCGGCGGGAAGCGAGCGGCCGGGCGGGCGGAAAAAAAGCGATCACTTACGGCCGTGGTCGTCAGCTCTTTTTCCGTCTTGAGGAATTTCGTGCGGAGCTCCGCCTTCTGCCGCTTGACGGTCGCGACGTCCTCGTGGAGCGAGGAGATGAGGAGCGACTTGTCGCGGTCGAGCTCCTCCTTCTCGCGGACCACCGACTCGCCGCTCAGCTTGGCGTTCTCGACCTCCTCGATGCGGGCGGCCAGCGACGTCTGGAGGTCCTCGATATGCTGCGTGGCCGCCTGCTGCTGCTCGCTGAGGAGGCGGTTGGATTGGGTGAGGGCGGCGATCATTTCGAGCAGCTGGAAGAGCGTCCGAACGGGCAAGAGGCGGCCACTCACCTGCTTTTCGTCCTTCCCGCCGTGCGGCCGCGCGAAGACGGTCACCTCGCGCGCCTTCAGCTCGCCGATTTCTTTGCGCGCGGCGGCCAATTGGTCGGCGAGGGCGCGCGTCTCGTCCGTCCGCTGCAAACGGATGCAAGTGAGGAGAACGGGCGGGAACTCACTTTCTGCAGGCGGTGGCTCGTCTCGCCCAACTGCCGCTTCAGGTCGATCACCTCCTGGATTTGATCGCGCGGGTGGAGCAGCCCGTTCGGCAGGGAGTCCCGCCGGACGTCCGTGAGGCGCCGCTTCGTTCGGCCCAACTCGTCGCGCAACTTCTTCACCTCCTGCTCGTTCTCCTCCTTCGAGTATCGCTGCAAAAAATGGATTAAATGGGTCGAAAAGCCACTGCACTCACGTAGAACTCGGAGCGGGTCTTCTCCTCGATCAGCATCATGGACGTCTGCTTGTCGCGCTCTTGGAAGGCGGAGATCTCCTGCCTAAAGACAAAGAAAGTACGAAGAAACAAACAACAATCAAAACGGACCGCAACTTCTCCCGCTCGTACTCCAGACGGTCGCGTTCCTCGTGGTCGAGTCGCCGCTTCATGTGCGCGATCTGCTCCATCGTGTCCACCGTCATCCGGCCGACTGAAAGAACGGAGATGGGTGAGGCATGGCAACAGGAACACGTGCAAGAGATCGCAAAGGAAAAAAGCGGGGCGGGAGGCGCGGCGGAAATTCGGACGCCGAGCGGACGCGGCCGCCCGCCGTTGCCGAAAATCGAACGCCGATTTTGGCGGGCGGGCGGCTCTCCTCGCCCCTTTTTTCTGCAGTGCTGGGGGTAGTTGTTTGTTTGTAGGATTTGCGAAGAGTGGTGTCCAGATGATATAAAATTTACTGTGCTTGATGGGCCGTAATCGCTTGTTGTTACAAATGAGACCTTTAACGGCGATGAGAGCAATCGAGTCAATTAGTGCGAAAGCCCGACCGGCCGCAAAAAACCGGCCCTGATTAGACGCCTGATTGATGGCCGCCCGCCGGTTGGCCACGAGGCCCCTCGGCGGCGCTCTCGGCCGCTCGGTTCGAAACGCCGAAAATCGGAGTGATTTTTTGGTGCGAAAGGCGCCATTCGGTCTGCTCCGCTCGTTCTGCGGTCAGCGCTCGCTGACCTCCGCGTGTGCCGGCCGAGTGGACGAGACGAGCGGCAATGCGGGCGGCAATCAGCACCGTTTTGCTGCTCGTGGTCGTTGGATTGAATGCGGCAAGGAATGAGTGGGTGTTCCCTTCCATCAACGATTGTCGTCCTCTCTTATTCCGCAGATCCCGACGGCCGAACATCGTGCTCTTCTTCACGGACGATCAGGACATTGAGCTCGGCTCCATGGAATTCATGCCCAAAACTCTCAAGTTTTTGCGGCAACGTGGCGTCGAGTTCGAAAACGCCTTCGTTTCGACGCCCATCTGCTGTCCGTCGAGGACGACGATCCTCTCCGGCATGTTCGCCCACAATCACAACGTGCACACGAATAACGGGAATTGCGGTGGAAGAGAGTGGAGGTGAGAGCTCCGTTGTTATTCGTAGTCTTTTGTTCTCGTTTGCAGGGAGAGGTTCGAGAACTCGACCTTTGCCGTCCACATCCAGAACGCGGGCTATCGGACGGCCCATTTCGGGAAGTATCTGAACGAATACGACGGTTCATACGTGCCGCCTGGTTGGGACCATTGGGCGGGGCTCATCAGGAACAGCCGCTTCTACAACTACACGCTGAATGTGAACGGGAGGCGGGAAAAGCACGGCTTCGACTACTCGGCCGACTATCTCACAGACCTGCTCACAAATTACACGCACGAGTGGATCGAGCAGCACCTGCAGAACGAAGACGATCGGCCTTTTCTGGTCGTCGTCTCTTATCCCGGTCAGTCGTGCCGGCAAAAGATGAACTGACTGCCTATCTTCAGCTCCGCACGGCCCCGAAGACCCCGCTCCGCAGTACTCGGCTCTGTTCGAAGGGGTGGACACTCACCGGTCAGTCCCCTTTCCGTATTTTATTCTGTTCGTTTTGCAGAACTCCCGCGTTCAATTACGCGCCGAACCCTGACAAGCAGTGGCTGCTGCAGCGAACTGGCAAAATGGAGCCCGCCCACGTCTTCTTCACGGACCTGCTGCACCGGCGACGGCTTCAAACGCTCCTTTCGGTCGACGACTCCGTTCATTCGGTTCGTTTGCGCTTCTATCCAGCTTGTGTTGATTCGTTTCCAGATCACGAAGCTTCTTCGGTTGTCAAATCAGCTAGAAAGCACGTTCTTTCTCTACACTTCCGATCACGGCTTCCACGCGGGTCAGTTCGGCCTCCTGAAGGGCAAGAGTCTCCCGTACGAATTTGACATCCGCGTCCCGTTCTTTCTGCGCGGTCCCGCACTGCCGAAAGGAGTCTCGTGAGCGAGAGGAAGTACGTTCATCTCATGCCTTTCGTTCAGACGAGCAGAAGTGGTCGGGAACATCGACCTCGCGCCCACGATGTTGGCGATGGCTGGAGTTCCGACGCCCGCCGAGATGAACGGCCGCTCGCTTCTCGACCTCTTCGATCGAGAGGCCGAAGTCCCGTGGAGACAGACGATGTTGATCGAGCGGGGGTACCCTCTCGCTCTTTCTTTTTTTTTCAAACCAGTGGATTGCAGGAAGATGCCCTCCAAACTCCACAAAATTCGCGATCGCCTCGAACGGCAGCGGGAAGACTTTGGGAAGAGCGCCCGTTTGGATCGCCACTGCGCGAAGGCCAAATTCCAAGGGCCGTGCAAGGCGGGACAAGTGGGTTCTCCTTGCTTTCTCCTCACTTCTTCCGCTTGAAGGAGTGGGTGTGCGAACAGACGCCCGCGGGTCGGTGGAGGATCCGCAAGTGCCGGCGGAGTGGTCGGTGCAGGTGCCGAACGAAACGAGAGCTCCGAGTGGCCCGACAGGCGGACGACGAGCTGGAAGAAGAATTTCTCCGGCAGCAATTCGAAGTGACCGGGAGAATTGGGGAGAGAATGTTCAGTCGTCCGTTTGCAGGAAGAACTCATCGAATCCGGTCAGTGGCATCAGGGAGTGTTCGGCGAGCAGCTCGGTGATGCCCACTTGCTGGCGACCAGAAGAAGACGGAGAGAAGTCGACAATCAAACAAGCCATCTGAACGGTGATCCTAGTGTTTTCTCAAACAACTGCGAGCTTTCGGTTCAGTGAGCTGCCCGCTCAAATCTCGAGCGATGTGCGAGCTGCCCACAAACGTCACCCGCAAGGGTTGGAATCGGCGAAAGGCAAAGCTCGACAACAAAATCCAGAAGCTTAAGGACCGCCTGTCCGCCTATAAGGTGCGTAAACGAGTGCAGCCCATCTATTTATCTGTTAAGGACATCCGGAAAGCGCTCAAGACTGCAAAACCGCCGCCTTCTTCTGCAGGCGACTTGTGTGATTGCGAACGACCGACTGGCCGTCATCCTCTTCGGTTTGTTAAACACTCCTTTCTTCATTTGATTTTCTTGTTTAGGAAGAGTGAGAATGTGAGGGGAGGCAAGGCGGAGAAACTCGGCAACTGCTCACTTCCCCAAATGAACTGCTTTGTGCACTCGCCGGACCACTGGAAAACGCCTCCTTTTTGGCCGCCTGAACTGGGGAGCTTCTGCCAGTGCCAGAATGTGAGCATCATTCTTGTATTTTCTTCAATTCCTTACTGCAGGCAAACAACAACACTTACTGGTGCCTGCGGACGTTGAACGAGACACATGACTTTCTCTACTGCGAGTTCGTCACGGGCTTCATCTCGTTCTACGATCTGGTCGAGGACCCTCATCAGGCACGTTCTCTTTAGTCTCCTCCCTTTAATTCTTGCTTAGCTAACGAATATCGTCTTCCAACTGGACGCAGCCCGCTTGAACCAACTGAACGCCCAACTGCTGCTGCTCAAGTCTTGCCGGACGGCGGCCGAATGCGAGCACTTCGCATCGGCCGACTGGTCGCTCCCGTTCGGAACGAGAAGCCGCAAGGAAGAGGAATAAATCGTTTAATCTTGCTTCTTTGGTTGAAATGCATTGGGAGCGAGGATATCCGTAATGAGCGAACGAAATGGATTTCTCTGTTGTCGTTGGAATCGGAGATTGAGAGCGAACGATTGAGCAAATGCGGGTTGAAAGCAACAACAAACAACATGCAATAGCAGCTATTTACAGGAACAAACACGGTAAAAAAAGAATAAATTAGTGCAAGAATAACTGAGTGATTGGTCAAGGCAAGAATGGCAGCATGAGAGATGAGAAAAAAGAAAGGGAAGGATCAAAAGACGGCTACGTCCCGCTCGACGCGCCCGTCGTCCTCTTCGACGAAGCCGAGCGGAAAGAAGCCGGTCATCCCGCGGGAGACGCCCCGCCACCAGCCGTTCTGCTCGTGGCGCGTGTCCAAGACGCGCACTTGGGCGCCGGGCTCCAAGCGGAGGAAGCTGGGGCTGTCGTCGGGGAACTCGACGAACGGGTGCTCCACTCGGTAGTTCTTCTGTCGAAGCGGAGTCCCGCCCAGCGCGATGTCCACTTCGGCGAAGCCCTCGATCAGGCTGTTCCTCCGGTAATACTTGACCAGTTCCTGAACGAGAGAGCGGTGAACACACGCAGAATAAGGCAGCTGCTTACGGGAATGGTGTCAAACAGCTTCGCCCCGTGCAGGTAGTACTGCGGCACGCCGGCCATCAGCCCGATTATGATGTGCTTCGGCCGTCCGTGGTAGACAACACTCAGAGCGTACTGGTTGGCAGCAACCGAATGGCGAACCAGGAACGTCCCGTCCTCCGTCTCGTCCAGCGTTTGATTGGCGTCGCTCCGCTCCATGGGGCCGAAGTACCAGGGGAACTGATCCAAAGGAATCTGGCCGTGGTCCTTCTCTTCGAACAGATCGATTCGGGCACTGGAAACAGGAGGTCAATGAACGAAAGATGGCCATGACAAGTGCACAAGCAAACACACAGACAACTCCAAACCTCAAGCAAAAGCGGCGATTAAAAGCAGCACCAGTCCACTCGCTTCGTTCTCCAGCCCAAATGCTCGAAGCTCTTCGTGGTGGCCGCCTTCCATCGTCTCCAGCATCCTCGCGGTTCAACGGCCAAACGGAAAGCGTGTGCAGAGGGCAAAGCGAACAAACAAAAAAGCAGTGGGTTAATGAAGGCGTGAGAACGGCAAACGGGGTGATTGAAAGCGGAAGTCAGCGGAGAAAAGAACGAACCTCGTGACCAGAGAAATCGGCTTCTCGACCGCGTCGCCCATCGTGGAGAGGCGGTCGGGTTCGCTGGACTGAAAACAACGGGAAGCGGTAAGTGAAATCGGCGGAAGACAGGCGAAAACTCCGAAAGGCCGCCCGGAATCATAAATTTTCCGTCGGCCGGACGAGCGGAGTCGCCGGCCGGCCGACCAGTCGGAAGACGGGCGAGCGGGCGGGTTTTCGGGCGAATTCACTCCGAAATGTTTGCACACGCCCTTCCGCCCGCCATCCGTTCGGGGACTCCGTTAATGGAGTGCGCGGATGGAACAAACGAACAACGGTCGTTTCGAAACATCCCCGACCGTTCGTTTGAATCGAAAGGGACTCACGCTCGCGGGGATGTGGCCGGCGAGGCTCGAGCTCCTCGTTAGTCGCTTCACGGAATCCCGGCTCAAGACACCCACTCTCGACGGGCTTTTCACCAAGCAGCCCTGGAAGCAATGGGAAGTCAATAAAAAGAACAGAAGCTTCAATTAAGGTGGGCAGCGGGTGAGTCATTTCGGAGACGGCCGCCCATCTGCCGCCCCCGTCTTGCAATTCACACCTCCGCCTTCTTCCGATCGCGACCCTCCGCTTTTTACACCGCCGCCCGCCCGCCCGCCTGCTCGATTGGAAGGGGCGCCCACTCGGTCGCCGTCGAGTGGCGACGGTCGGGGGATCCGAACGGGGATCCTCTTTTCGGAATAAAAACGGGGGATGTTCGGAGAGGAAAGAAGAAAATCCACGAATTCGGAGAGAAGCTCACCGTCATAGTCCCGTCCTCGTTCTCCTTCACGATCTCGATCACGTCGCCCTGCTGGAAGCTGAGGACGGTGGAGTCCATCGAGCTCACCGCCTGGATCGCCTGCACCCGTTCGCCCGAGTCGACTGAAGGCAGCGGGTGGATGAAAGAATTGAAGGATTGACGCTCACATCGCTGCGGGCTCATCAAAATGTGTGTGGTCCCGTTGGAGAGGCTGCGGTTCAAGGAGGGAGTCGCCACTTGCGGGCAGATCGTGTTCCCAAGGCCCAGACATTTGTAGTGGACGTCCTTCTTGCACACTGAACACGAAGCATAAAGAAAACAAATAGAAAGAAGGCACTCACGTCTGCAATGGTATCCCTGGTAGAAGAGACCGAGCAGAAGCCTGTCGCAAACGGCGCAGTGAGTGGGTGACGTGTACGTGCGGTAGGAGACGTCGTGTCGGTACCGACGGGCAACGGCCGGGCTGTTCCGATCGCTAAACAACACGAGTGAAAGAATGCAAGAAGAAAAGAAGGATTACATGGCAGCTTCGATCGCCTTCTTCCAGTGGTCTCGTTGGGACATGTGTTGGAAGACGAACTGGACGAGGCAGTACGGTTGGAGAGGGTCTTGTACCCGCAGGGTGAGCGTGTTCGTGTCGAAGAGCGAGGTGGTCAGTCGGCGGGTGAGGGTGTTGCTCGATCGATTGAGCTGGTGCTCGTGTTCGTTCTCCGCGATTCGAATGGCGCAAACCGGGAACGTGTGCTTCATTTCGCCCTGCAGATGAACAAGGAGTAAAAGAAGAACGAATGAAAGTGCTTACGGTCTCTCCCCGATTCGACTTGCAGATCATGAGCACCTTGTCGAAGAGGAACACGTAGCGCTTCTTCTGTTGCGTGCTGACGGACGAAACGACCACCTTGCACGGCCCGTCCTGCTGCAGCCGGCCGTAGAATTCGCAGTCGGGATCTTGCTGCAAACGAAGGGTAGGAGCGTGAAGAAAGCAATAAAAGGAGTTACCTTTGCGTTGGCCATCTTGCCCTGGATCTCGCGCACGATCCCCTTGATCTCGTGGTCGCGTTTGCCCTCGTTCACGAAGTCGCTCACGTCCTTCATGCACTCGTAGGCGCGATCCAGCAACTGCATCTCTTCGTCATTTGGCGGCGTGGAGTCGAGGAGCTGTTTCAAGAGCAGATGGTATTTGAGGATGCGCTGCATGGGGACGGTCAGCATGTCGCTGAGCTTCACGTGCTCCTGTCCGCATCGAATTCGATATTCCTGCAATTTGAGATGAGAGTAATGGTAAGAACTGGATTCTCTGCTTGTTTCTGTCCCAATTTGTACCTTGAGCAACTGGAGTTCGGCGTTCTTCCCTTTCGAGTCTTCTTTCTTGCTGCGCGCGATCTCGGTGGGCTCCAGCGAGTAGTGATTGACGAGATTCTCGTCCACTCCGAAGGCCCGACTGGTGTAATAGTTTTCGACCAACTGGGGCTCTTTTTCCTCCTTCCGCCGCACCGAGCACTTGATGAAAATGTCGTCCTCCGTCCCCGAATCGACCGGCCGGTTCTGCGGGAGTCCGACGACCGGCCGGTGGAGGCGCGAGCGAGCGGCCGGCCGCCGTCGAGGCGGCTCGAGCGGCATTCTCGCGCGAACGGGGAGGCGGCTGAAGGACGAACGGAATGACTGATAAGAAGAAGAAGAGCAAGAGCACACGAACGCGCCCGCAAGAAAGCGAAAGCAACTCGCGAGAACGCTTCTCTTTGCACGAGAAAGAATGCAGATCGATGCGTGAAACAACAAGAGAAAGTAGAGAAGAATGTCTATTCAGACCGAAGTTCCCGACCGGAGAGCACTCGATCGAAATCGACGGTTTCTGCCGCGTGTTGCTCATCCGAAAACAAGTGGGACGGGCGGCCGAAATCGAAATCAGCAGACGAGCGGGCGGGCGGGCGGGCGGCGGTGTGAAAATTCGGAGGTCGAAAAAACCCGCCGATCGACGAGAGCAGGCGGCGTGTGCGGGCGACAAGCGAGATGAGTCACGGAACAAAAGGGCGGAAGAGAGAACGCGCACGTTTCAGCCCGCGGCGAGCGGGCGGTCGCTCGAACGGGCGGTTTGCTGGAAAGAAGGAAGGACGGAGACCCCGAATTGCACCTGCGGCCGGCCGATCGGAACCCCGAGGAATGCGCGCGTCCAGGTCGTTTGCGGACACGCGGCCGGCGGATTGCCGCCTTTCGGAGTCCGCCGGCCGTGTTCGGGCGTGATTCACTGGAATGGTGGCCACTTGCACCCGCCGCCGATCTCCTAGCTTTCATTCGGATGATACACGAGTGCCAGCGATCGAATTTCGGGGAACTCGTCGGTCGGCAACCATAAACAACCGCCTTCCACACCGCCTTTTCGGGCTTCGAAGAGACAAACGAGAGCGTACGGTAGTGCGAAGTTCCAGGAGCGCCTCCTAACGACCGTAAATCAAACGGCCGGCTAGCGAGTGAGCGAGTGGATCGAGAGGCGACGCGGGCCATGAGTCTCGCCCTTGTTTATGACTAACACGCCGCCCCGCCCGCCCGCCCGTCCCGTTCGTCCCCACGCGCCCGCGCGATGACGCCGCCGAAGTCCGGCGAACAAAAAGGCGGCGGAGGTCACTCGGCGCTGACTCATCGGCGGGCATTCGCGGGAATTCGGCGGGCGAGTGACCAGCTGCCCGCTGATTTCATTTGTTTACAAGCGGGCCGCCCTTTCGGCCGCCATCTGCCGAGAGACCGAAAGACGGGGCTGCAGTCGCCTCGATTGCGCGCAGCAAAGTGAGTGGGAAGAACGGAGTAATTAGTCATCGGAACGGCACGAGTGATTATGACCCGAGAAACCAATCGTAAACCAGTTCTCCGTTGCAGCGCGTACAAAACAACGACCGGCGACCGTTGCGAGCGGACGGACATCGAACGCGAGAAGGATTCCTTCGATCAGCAACGAAGAAGCGGACGGATCTCCTTTTTATGAGCAGGAAGAAGCCGGAAGGCGGAAGAACGGATTGCCTACCGTAGGCCCCGCGGAAGAGCGAGAAGCCGGGCGAGAAATCAAAAGAAGTTACTCACAAAGAGCGGCTTGTCGGCCGTTCGGCGGCCGTCTGTCCTGCGGGCGGATGAGCAATCGGCGGGAAGGAGCGGGCGGGATCCCGAAGAGGAAAATCCGCTGCCCGCTCGCCGAGTTCATGGGAAAAAGCGGCGATTTCAT
Source organism: Aphelenchoides fujianensis (assembly GCA_024699865.1). Classification (NCBI taxonomy): domain Eukaryota; kingdom Metazoa; phylum Nematoda; class Chromadorea; order Rhabditida; family Aphelenchoididae; genus Aphelenchoides; species Aphelenchoides fujianensis. The sequence goes on along the minus strand of JAMPIO010000052.1, from coordinate 68,973 downwards.
AAAATTTCCGCTCCGTCCGTCTGATCGATTCGCTCGCTCGAACGGCGGGATCGTTCGATTTGCGGCTGACGTCAGGATTGGCCGCCGGGCAAACGGCCGTGGGAAAGCGAGAGAAGTGATGAACGACGCCCGTTCGTTTGGACACGTTTCGCGTGTTTATTTCGCCCGGTAATCCCCGCCTTCTCGCCCAGTCATCCCTCAATTAGCCGTGAGTCACCCACTTGCGGGCGATGGGGAGAAAGTGGAGGACGGAGTGCGCGCGTTTCGCAAGCGCCGAACTCCTCGTTTGCTCGTTGGACGCCCGCCCCCTCTCGTTTGTTTCAGTGCGAAGAACTCACGTCGACTTGTCGCCGCACTTCCGGCTGGTGGACTTCGATCTCGGCGATCTTGCTGCGACTCTGCTCGAGAAAAGCACAGTACTGAAAGCGGAAGAATGATCCCCGTCTTTCTTCCACGCACTCACCTCCGTGTACTTAAGGAAGTCGCATTTGAAGCTAAAGCAAACGAACGATCAAACAACCCCGCCCGTTCCACTCACATCATGAAGACCTCCGAAACACACAAGTCCTGCTCCGTTTCTTCTTCCAGCTTGAGGGCGAGGAGGACGGCGCGGCGGAGTTTGTCGAGGAATCTCCGGTGGACGACGAGCAGCTCGTCGATGTTCAGGAAGATCGCCCGGTGGTCCTCGGCCCCGATGATCATCCCCATTGGGCGGTAGAAGTGCTCCACGATCCGCCGCAGCGTGTCGCAGTAGTTGGTCTCCGTGTCGAGGAGTTCTTTGAGCGTGTGGTCCTTCTTGTTCTTCGGTTTATATTCGGCATATTTCTGAACTTGACCGTGAACAGATAGAAAGATAAAAGTGGGTACCTTCAGCTGATGGGAAGGCCCGTCCCGCTTGTAGATGATCGAATTGTAGATCTCCTCCTCGTGCTGATTGCCGTAGATGTCGAAGGAGGTGGACTGCGGAGGCTCCTCGACGAGCGGCTCCACGCGTGTCCGGAGGTCTGCAGAGAGAAGAGACTGCGAATATAAATATTGAGGCACTCACCGGTGTAGATCTCGGCTTCATCGTCGGGCAGTTCGAGCGAGTAGTGACTCGTCCGCCGGCTGATTCCTTGCGGAAAGGGACTGCAACGAGAAGATTGAAGTAGGTGAAGGGAAACATCGGAACTTGCATCAAACCCAACGCCTCTGCTTGTGGCGTGCGGGAGAGGAGCGAGAGAAGCTTTAGGACTTTCAGGAGATCCTCCAAATCGCTGAGGTCTTCCACTTGGAAGAGGTCTTCCTCGGGGATCTGGAAGGTGTCCCGGCAGGCCTTCAGGAAGAGCGTCAAGTTGGAGTCGGCGATGAACTAAAGGAGCAACGAGTCACAAGAACGAAGAAGAAGCGGACGTGCCTGAGAGGTGCCCGTGTTGTAATTCCGGCGGACTTGGATCACGCAACCGTTGCTGAGCTTGTTGGCGGCGGCGCAGAGGACCTGCCCGTCCTTCACGAACGCGATGAACTCCTCCACCGAGCGGAAGCGAACGTTCGGGTCCAACTGGAGGCAGGCGTGCAGCCATTCGGCCGCTTGTTGCCACAATTCGCTCATTGGGGCCGCTCGCCTCTTCTCATCGATCTGAACTCAAAGAATAAACGCCGTAGGGAGTGGAAAGCGACCTTTTCGTTGATAAGACGGACGGAAATGCGGCCGCTCGCGCGTCCAAAATCCCCGAATCACGGCCGACGCAAAAAACGGGTGGGCGAGGCGGACGGCGGCCGGAGCGGTGGGGGCGACGGCGAAGGAAGGCGGTGGAGGGCTCAGTGCGTGCAGACCGTCCGCTCGCTTCTTCGCCCGCTTCTTATCATCGACCGCGGCTTCTTCGCGGCGGTTTGCTTCGTCGACTCGGCAAACAGCTCGGTTGTTCGCGTCGGCTTACACGCCGCCTGCGGCCAGTCGGAACACAAAAGCGGGCGCTCCTTTCGACTTCGAAGGGAACAATCGTGGCCGGGGAAGCCGCGGGTGGAGGAATTCGCCCGCGAGCGCCTGAAAGACGAAAAATGTCAATCGAAACATGCGTCCTTAACTGCAGCAAAACGTGTGTGAAATGCACGAGAAATCCGCGTCAAATTGATGACTGCAGCACGTCGAAATGGACGGGAATTCGCCCGCATTCCAACCGAATCGTCACGAATTCACGCCCTGCATTGTGCACAACGAGAGGCGATCAAGCGGAGCGGTGAGTCAAGCGGCTGCCGACGGAACTCGAACGCCGAACAAAGCGACGTGTTCATTTGGAATCGGGAGGCGAATCCAGCCGCCGCTCGGCAAAATCGGCGGGTGGGAGCGGAGCGGGAGAAACGAACGCCGTCGGACGACCGCCGGCGGAATGCGGACCGTTGGATGGAGCTAATTTATTGCCCGTCCACCAACAAGCCGCCGGAGGTGCGAACCGGGCGGCAGATCGGCGGAAAGTCGCCGAGTGGAGAGCACGAGGGCCGACTGGGCGGCTTGTTTCTGCTTGTCGATGACCCCGGCCGTCGTCCAAGTGGCCGCCAGCTTCGATCGGAGCAAACAGAAGCGGTCGCCGAATAAACAAAGGGTCGCCCTTTGCGAAGCCATCGCCTCTTGCGAACACTCCGCCCGCCGCCCGGCCGATCGATTCGTCTCGCGGCGGGGCATTCGGCCGCTCGCTCTTCCGACCGGTCGGTCGCGTCTGCTGTCGACTTCCTTCTCGTGGGTCGTCGGTCGGGACGATCGGTGGCGGTTCGTGGTCGTGGATTTGCTTTGGATGTCGAACGTCGAGTTCCGTGATGCGTTCTCCTCGGTGTTCTTCAGATGCCGTGGCCATCCGACTTCTCTTCGATTTTTACGGCCACATATTCTCCAGTGAGGGACAGCGACCTGATCCTTTTATGCTCGTTTATCTCCATTTTCAGCCGTGTACAACAACCAGGAAGGCCTCAAAAATCTCTACTCATTCATTCTTCGAAATCGGCTGAAAACTACGAGCGTCACGTTTCTTCTCGTGTCTTACGTCTTTTTCTCGTGTTCTTGTTGGCCTACGCGCTCTTCCGTGTGCTCTACGTTCAGTAATCCCTTAATTGCTTGCAGGCGCGTCTTTCCCGTCCATCTCGCGATCGAAATGCAGCCGGTGGTGCGAAGTTCGGCGCTTTTGGCTCGTGGATTGGCGGGCGCTCGCTCGCTGTCGACGGCCACCCGCCTGCAGGCCACCCACGACGAGGGGATCATGGAGAAGTGGCCGGCGGAGAAGTTCGACAAGCACTTCATCGACTACTTCAACCGCCCGGAGATCGACGGCTGGGAGGTGCGCAAGGGTGAGCGGCCGACCGAACAGAAGGTTTCTCATCCCCTCTCCTTTTTTCAGCTCTGGGCGAACTCCACAACTTTGATATAAGTTTCTTTGAACTCTTCCCTTTGTAGCGGGCCTTTCAATCATTCTTATTTCCTCAAATCATTCCCTTTTTCAATACAGCAGCTTTAATCATTGTGTTTTTCACGTGATCCCCGACCCGAAGGTGGTGGAGGCGGCCCTGCGCGCGTGCCGCCGCATCAACGACTACGCGCTCACCCTCCGCTTCCTGGAGGCCATCAAGATCAAGTGCGGCAACAAGAAGAACCGCGAGCTCGTCTACGGCTGGATCATCCAACAAGTGAGTCCGCTTCCTTCGTCCTCTTCTCATTTCTTTCCGCCGTTCAGGTGAAGCCGACGTTGGACGAGTTGGGCATCTCGACGCTCGAGGAGTTGGGGCTGGAGAAGCCCGAGTTCTTCGTGCCGCAGCCGGAGTACTGGTGGGAGAAGAAGTGGTACAAGGACTAGTGAGTGCTCCCTCCTGCCTTCTGCTCTAACCCTCACTCGTTGCAGCGGCTTCGACAAGAAGATGGGCTACGAGAACGTGGCCTAAGCGGTCCACTCCCCCGTTCGTTCCCTCTTCTCATAGGTCCGTGCAAGCGTTCACGATGCGATTCGAAGTGCGAAAGTAGTGTGTGTGAGGATAAAAACAATTCCGTGTTGTGCCCTCGGCTTTGATTCGAACGGAAAGAATTTGCATGAAGAAACGAAAGAAAGAAGTGGGAGGGAAAGGGGCGATCACTTGCGTTCATCCATCCCTCCACTCCGGCGGCCGCTCGACTCGCGCGATGGACACCGTGCAGCAAAAGGATGGATCGATGGTCGTGAGCCTTCCGACTCCCCCCTTCGTTTCTCCGCTCTCCCATTGCAGCCGTTGAATCGCGTGTCCCAACGGTCGGCGCGGCGGACGAAGTCGAAGTTCGGCCATCCGATCCTCCTCATTCAACACGTGAGTGTACGTGGGAGTGACTCCTGCAATCCCCCGAGTGCTCCAGCTGACGGACAACAACAAGCGGTCGATCGTGGACGGACTGAACGCCGCCTTTGAGGTCCTCGTCCGCGAATCCCCGACCATCTACGCGTTTCTAGACGAGAAAAACGCCCAACGGAATAGATTCCCCGACCGTTCGTCCCCCGCCCGCCCTTTTCCCTCTCATTTGTTCGTTCAGAGATCTTCTTGTACGACTTCTCGCGCGTCCGTCTGCCCTCCTCGCCCGACTACTACCACGCTTCGTACGTGGACGGGCTGAAGCAGAAGAAGCAGTTCGTGCTCGCCCAAGCGCCCTTCAACGCGACCACCGAGAGCGACTTTCACCGCCTCCTCGCCCATCTGAAGCCGGAGGTCGTGATCGTGCTGATGAAGAGCGACACTCCCGAGTCGAAGTGAGTCTTCTTCCTTCTCCACACTCCTTCCCTTTCTTGCAGGTTCATGCTGCCGTCCGGAAAGGGCTCCTCCAAGACGCAGGCAGACGTCACGCTGAAGGTCGAGGAAGTGGAGACTGCGGGCAAATTCGAGTCCCTCTCGCTCTCGATCGCCGGCGGCAAATCGACCGCCAAAACGAACGTCTGCTTCTTCTCCACGTGGACGGAGGAGACGAAGGTGCCCGTCGACGAGATGGCCGACTTCTTCGCCCTCGTCCACAAGAAGAGCGGCAAGGCGAACCGGGAGGCAGCGAAGCTCGTCGTTTGTCCGTCGGGCGCCTGGCGATCGGGCGTTTGGTTCATGTGCGTTCCGTCCTTCTTCCATCAATCCCCATCGTTCAGGTACGACACGGAGTGCGAGCGGATGAAATCGAAGGGTCGAATTCGCTTCTCGGAATCCGTTCGCCAAGTCCGCTACCAGGCGAGTACTCGGCGTTCTAATCCATCCTTCGCTTGTTGCAGCGGAACAGCGCGCTGGATCACCTCGAGTTGTTCATGGGGCTGGTGGACGCCCTGCTGATCGCCGCCCGCTCGATCGTCGGCTGATTGCCACTTCTTTCGAGTTGGGATGAGAATAAACACGTGTGGATGAGCTTTGGTTCATTAGACAGAGTGATGGATGGGAGGAAGCGAGGGGAGTGACTAATCGATGGGCAGACATTGCGCTCCTGCTGGCTTTGCGGCTTCTCATGTTTGCGTCCCCACTCGCTGTCGGCTTTGTTTACGGTCGGAATAATCGGACATCAATTGGTCTTTCGAAATCCCTCCGGCCTGCGGGATTTCAGCGAGGATGCCGATTGTTTGTGGCCTTCCGGCCTGACTGGCGGGTTGTTTTCTCCGTTCTTTCTGCTCCGATGACGCCGCCGGCCGTCGGCTTCATCGAATTTGCGGCCCGTTCCGCTCGCTCGTCGCGTCGACGTTCGCGGCCGGCCGGTCGGCTGCCACAAACCGGAAACCAATAGCCGTCGCCTTCTTCTTTCTGCCTCCGGGACGGGGAGGTGAAGAGAGCAAGACGGTGATGACGGCGTTTAATTGGATTAGAGTGCGGAAACGACGTCCTTTTTACAGTTGCTCTCGTCCGGGTTCGTACATTTGTTTTCGTCCGATTACTCACCTCTTTCGGCGATTCGAAAACAAAACATCCGAATCGGCGGGCCGCCCGCTCTCGAAAGTCCCCCCACCTCTCGGCGATGATTCAAACCGACGGCCGCAAACAAACGGGCGGCTGGCCGGTCGGAGGAATTCGGACGATCGGCGGCCTTCGTTTGTTTACTCGTCCACCCATCTCCCACTCGGTTACACTCACTTGCCGGTAGATTGCGTGTATGTAGTTCAATCGAGCAGTGATGAACGCCTGCTGGTCGCTGCCGAAAGCGAACAGTCCGGCGCGGCGGGCGGCGGCCAGTTGGGTGGTGCACACGTACCGCACACGCACATTCCTGCCCGCTGCCTCCTCTCGCCGCCCCGATGGGCAACGGCCACTCTGCGCCCGGTTTGTAATCGACGGGCGATGATTCCGCCGGGTTGACGGTCGCCCTCCGCTTTATTACGATTGATTTCTCTTCATTCTTTCAACAATCAATCGTTTTAGGCGAGCCATGGATAAGCCGACGAGCTCCGACCCGCCGCCCACCATCACGAAGACGCCGCCGACCGAGCCGCCGTCCGACGACCACGACGAGGGCGAGCGGGTGATCAAGCCGGAGGCCGAGGCGCTCCTCAAGGACGCCGACCACCGCGATGTTCGTCCTTTTTCAACATTCTTTCGTTTATCCTCGAGTTCAGGCGGGCGTCACGCCGACGGACGAGATCCGAATCCTGCCGGCGGACGGCGAGACGGCCGTTGCCCCCGTCCAGCTGCGAGTGTACCCGCAGCGATGGCTGGTGCTGCTCGTGGTCGCCCTCCTGAACCACATCAACTGCGTGGCGTGGATCGCCTTCGCGCCGGTGGCCAACCACGTGGACGATTACTACCACTTCACGGTCCGTCCTTCTGCCCCTCCGCTCACTCTTCTTTTGTTTGTAGAACGCAACGAACTACTTCTCGATGGTCTACATGCTCGTGACGGTGCCGGTCGGCTTCTTCGCCATGTGGGCGGGCCGCTTTTTCGGCCTGCGGGCGGCGATCCTCGTGGCCGCGTGGGCGAACGCCGTCGGCGTCTGCATTCGACTGCTGAGGTCTGTTCCCTTCTTCTTTGTTGAATGCATGCCGCGCTTCAGCTCGTTCTTGCCGCCCGCGTTCATGTTCCCGATTGGAATGACCGGCCAAGCGATCGCCGCCGTCGCCTACCCCTTCATCATGTTTCTGCCGACCAAAGTGGCGGGCTCGTGGTTCGGCGCCAACCAGCGGGGTTTGGCCACGACCGTCGGTAGGCTGCGTTCCTTTTCTTCTTTCTGTTTATTCCCCTCCTCTGCAGCGGTGATGGCAAATCCGTTGGGCGTCCTGCTCTCGAACCTCATCGCTCCCCAGCTCGTGAAGCTGCCCGGGGACGTCCTCTACCTGAACATCGTCGTGGCCATCCCGTCGGTGATCATCTGCCTGCTGGCGACCGTCGGCGTCACCCGCTCCGAGCCCAAGACGCCGCCGACGTTGAGCGCCGCCCAGGAGCAGATGCAATTCTTTGAAGGCGAGTTTTCCCATCAACCGTTCGTGAGTGCTCGTTTGTTGATTGCAGGCTTGAAGACGTGCTTCACGAGCAAGCAGTACCTGATTCTGCTCGCTGTGATGGGCGCGGGCATCGGCATGTTCAACTGCTTGTACACGATCCTCCAGCAGCTGTTGTGCCCATACGGCTACGAGAACTGGGTCTCCGGCCTGTGCGCGGCGATGATGATCATCGGTGGGGTGATCGGAGCGACGGCTTCTGGTGGGTTTCTCTTTTCTTTCGTTAGATCCCCGTCGTTTGCAGGGCTGTTCGTTGACCGCACTCGTCGCTACTCGGAGACGATGAAAGTGTCGATGATCCTCGCCGTCGTGTTCGGGCTGACGTTCCTGCAGCTCTCGCAGATTCGCGGCATTCCCGCCCTCATCCTGATCTCCTGCTTCTTCTTCGGCGTGTGCGGATTGGCCATGTACCCGGTGGGACTGGAGATGTCCGTCGAGTGCACGTTCCCCGTCACGGAGACCACGTCCACCGGCCTGGTCGTTCTGTGCGGTCAGGTGCAGGCCGTCCTCTTCATGGCGATCATGACGACTGCGGCGAAGCCCTTCCCGTACCCCGCCCAGCAGGTCTGCGATCCCCTGCACCCCGAGAAGGCCAAGGACATGAGCACGTCCATCATCGTGAGTCCTCTTCGCCATTTCTTCTCATTCTTCCGTTCTTGCAGATCATTTCGGTGATCGCGGCCGCCATGGCCCTCGTGCTCGCCTTCTTCTTCAAACCCGTCTACAAGCGGATGAACGCCGAGAAGGGGATCGTGGAGCCTCGGAATGAAGGTACAAAACAGGCCATAGGTAGTTTGGTTTTGCTTTGATCCTTCCGTTCTCGCCTAATTCTTTTGGGGTTGATTTGAGTGGGGATTGGGGACTAACCGCTCTTGAGTTTGGTTGTGGATTAACCCTTTAGACTCACCCCGATCCATTTGATTGCTCGTGCTCATTTTGTTCGGTTTCAGAACTGACGGGCATCGCCACCCACGAGGAGACCGCCGTCGCTCATCCCTAAGCTTCTCTCATCGATTGTTTCTACCTCCTCATGCTTCCTTGTTGTTGAACTGCTCCGAATGCTCCTTTGCCTCTCGCTTTCTAATGCTTCCTTTCTTCGATCGAATTTCGCAATCGTTCGACGTCCCGTCCACCCGACCGAAGGATAGTCCGGAGGGTGTGGAGCGGACGATTTCGCAACGGTCCTGCTTCCCCTCGCCATTTTCTTCATTCAGCGTTCTCCACCATAATTATTGCTCTCACCTGCTTCTTTCGAGCTTGTTGTTCCCAATAGACAGAAACTGTGATCATCGCATTTAATCAAATAAACCAGTCGCTAAGAACCGCTGGAAAGAAGCAGTGAACATTGAAGACGTAAAGAACGTTGCGTGGATTATTTTGCGGCCGAATCACTTCGCACTCCTTTCTTCCGACTTTCAGACGGCCGCACGCAACTCGCGGGTCGAAATGAACGGCAAGAAGAAGGGCGCGCGCGTTCAGTTGTCCATGATGGACTTCGCGAGCCGGTCGGTCCTCGGCACGAAGCGGCCGTCCAGCTCGCCCACTGACGACGAGCCCGCGAGCAAGCGGGCGGCCGTCTCGTCGCGCAGCGAGCCGGCGGTCGGCGGACACGGCGGCCGGTGGGAGTCACGGGAGAACGGCGCGCTGCTCGTCTTCACGGCCGACGGCGTGGAGGCCCGCTCGAAGATCGCGGGCTTCGATTTCGGTTCGTTCCTTCCAATCTGCTCACCTCCCGCTCTTTTTAGACGGGACGATCGTCACGACGAAGTCGGGCAACGTCTTCCCCAAAGATCCCACCGACTGGAAGCTCTTGGACTCGACGAAGATCAAGGCCAAGCTGAAGCAGCTGCACGAGGACGGCTTCAAGCTCGTGATCTTCACGAATCAACGGGGCATCGCGGTCAGTAGTCCACTCATTTATTCCTTTAACCCAATTCTTTCAGACGGGCAAAACGCGGCCGGAGGACTTCAAGCGGAAGATCTCGACCGTCACGAAGGTGCTGGGATTGCCGATCCAGGTGGGTCCTCTTCTCCATTGTCCATGCATTCGACCTCGTTGCAGGCTTTCGTTTCGACCGGCCCGCTTTCGTACCGGAAGCCCTACGTTGGGATGTGGACGACGATGGAGGCCGACTTCAACGAGGGCGTCCCCGTCGACCGCTCCACCTCGATCTATTGCGGAGACGCCGCCGGCCGCGTCAAATCGACCGTACATCCTCTCACTCATTGACACAAAAATCCAGTGTGATTGAAGATTCGCTCGAAAGCCGACCACTCGTGCGCCGACCGGAGCTTCGCGCTCAACGTGGGCGTCCCGTTCCGCACGCCCGAGCAGCTCTTCTTCGGCCTGCCGTTGGAGGAGAAGTGGGAGTTCAAGAGCTTCCAGCCGGCCCGCTACTTCGCCGTCGACCGGCCGGAATTCGAGCCCGGTTTGTTCCTTCCGCTTCTTCCACCGGTTGACTTCTCCGTGCAGAATCCGCGTGCTTCCCGTTCGATCCCCACCGACAGGAGGTGGTCGTGCTCGTGGGGTCGCCGGCCAGCGGCAAGAGCACGCTGAGCAAGAAGCTGGCCGAGGAGGGCGACTACTACGTGATCGTCAGTCAGGACACGTTGGGGACGAAGCGGAAGTGCGAGCTGACGGTCGAGGAGGCGCTGGAGGACGGAAAATCGGCGATCGTCGACAACACAAACCGCGATCCGAACACTCGGTGAGTTCTCCTTTTACTCCTTCCGCCTTCATCCGCCCGTTTAGCTTCGCGTACATCCAAGCGGCCAAGAAGCGCGGCTGCCGTGTGCGCGCGATCGTCATGAATTGCACGCTGGAGATGGCCCGCCACAACAACACGTTCCGCTTGATCCGCGGGACCGACTCGAAGCACACGGACATCAAGACGATGGTCCTCCGCACGTTCTTCGCGGGCCTCAAGGAGCCGACCGTGATGGAGGGCTTCGACGACGTCATACGCTACAATTTCACGCCCGCGTTCGAGAACGAGGAGGACCGCCGCGTCTACCACTACATTCTGAACGAGTGATGCCCCTCCTTCCACTCACTTCTTCGTTTAACCCTTCGTAAATGTCAAGGACTGTGTTTCGTTTCTTCCCGTCCCAATGAACAAAAATGCGTGTTCCGATCGATGAAAGGATTCCAATGAATTGATTGCCGGAGCGGGGCGGAATTGCATCACTCGCCGCTCGTCCCGAACGATGAGTAGGAGCGGCTTCTGACGGCCGGAAAGCGGAGATAAGCGACGAACGACTAGGGGCGTCGGTGATAAGCGGGAACAAAGAAAAGCGCGTACTTATGCCCTTCTGGTGACCTCCGCATTCCGAATTCGTGCACTCCGCCATGTTCTCGCTTCTGCTCGGGCTCGTTTGTGCGGCCTTCCTTTCGGCCTCCGTCTCGGCCAACATCTTCTATTGCGATCGTCTGCCGCCCGCCCTCTGGTGCAAAGACGCGGAGATCACCGAGTTCTGCGAGTGGCAGGAGTACTGCGACAACTTTGTGGCGGCCAGCTCCAACCAGAAGATCACGCTTACCATCCTGTAGATTAATTTTCGTTCAGGCTTTCTGAAAGCCAATATTTGCAGTTATGAATCAAAGTGCCCCTACTCGCAGGCCTTCATCCTCGGCCCGCTCGTGAACGAGGTCTACGCTAACTTCCAGGGCTTCGTGGATCTGGAGTTTGTGCCGTGGGGGAACGGTTTGTCGTTTTTTGTAAACTATCCAGTCAAATAATGTGTGTTCTTTTACAGCGCGCTTGCTGGACGTGAGTTGGCGGACGGGAAGAAGGGTGTGATTGTCGATTGTATAGAACGGAACGATCCATTGCCAACACGGCGCCGATGAGTGTGCGGGCAACGTGGTCACTTCGTGCGCGATCAAGTACCTCAACGATCCCACCCCGTTCATCTTCTGCCTGGAGCAGCAGCTGCACGACGAGGTGAAGCCGAAGGACGCGACGGCCGCCTGCTTTAAGCAGCTGAAATTGGACTCGAACGTGCAGAAGAACGTCCAGTGAGTTCTCCAGGCATTTTCCTCGATACCCCCGTCCGATTGCAGGACGTGCGTCGACGGTTCGCTCGGAAACCAGCTGCAGATGGACGCCTACGAGCGGACGATTTCCGTCTGGCCGGCCGCCCATGACTTTGTACCTTGGATTGTGCTCAACAACGCGAGCATCGCGCAAACGCAAGCGATGCGGATGAACATGACCGTCTCGCTGTGCGCGTACTACGAGCCGCTGAACACGCCGCCCATCTGCAACACGGGCGGCCACTGGTGTTGAGCGATTGGGCGTGAGCAACGAGAAAGAATAAATTTACTGCACTTGATCGTCCCAACCTTGCTGATCAGCAAGCCCGTTTGCTGTCGACTCAAAAGAAAACGAGGAGAAAGCGGAACTCGGAGCGGAGATCGCAATCAAAGGCGACTCCGGATTGTCCGCACCTCTCGCTTTCGACCTCCGGAAGGTGAGTGTGGAAGATCGAAATCAACGACAGAAAGGAGAAAGCCGCTCGGAAAAGCGGGATCCGGGAGACGAAAATAAAAGCCGAGCTCGCTGTTTCTCGCCTCCTTCTTGCGCGATGCTGGAAAAACGACGGGCGGTGGAGGAGACGATCGGCTCCGCTCAGAATGCGTTCATTTTCGCCACGATCCTCAGCGGGCTCGCCGTCGTCCTCCTCGCGGGCCTCCTGCCCGTGATGATCGGCCGCATGAATGCGATCAACGAGCAGCTGGCTCTCGAAAAGGCGGCTTTCAAAGTGAGCGCGGTAATTTACAGACCTCTATTCTCGCTTTGACTGCAGAAAGTGGCGGACATTTTCGGCGATCAGTTGAACGAGTTGGTCGAATCGCCCGCCGCCAGACGCCGTCGCCTGATGCGCCAAGCTGATTTCCTGGACAAACTCGAGCGACGTTCGTGCAGCGGAGAACTCCCATCACTTCCCGTCCTTTTTTGCAGGCTCATTCAAGGGACGAATGCGGATGGCTGGGAAGACAGCGGGCAACCTGCCGACCGCCCTCTTCGACAAGCCGCAGTTCGCGCCTTCCGGTTGGTCGATTGAGCAGCAAACAAAAATCTTTACCTCCTGTTTAGTGCAAATCTTCGACCGGCAGATCCCTCGCCACACCTCCGAAATGCGCAATCACATCCTCGCCCAACTACGCGCACTTTCGGCGCCCATTCTTCGCTCTCCGCCGTTGACGCCACCGACCCGTCCGAGCGGAACGCCTCGCTTCGATCCCAAGTGTCCGAAAGGGGAGCGTGGTCGGAAGGGAAGAAAAGGGTTGGACGGAATGCCCGGTGCTGTTGGAGTGGCCGGCGCTAGCGGCTTGAGTTGGGGCGTCAAAGCAGAGCGCGATTCCAACGGCTGCATCGTCTGCCCGAAAGGACCGCAAGGAGGTTGGTTCCGCCTTCAGACGATCACTCTTTCTGTTGATCAGAGCGTGGCCGAAAAGGAGCGCCCGGAGTGGAGGGCGCGAGAGGAATCGACGGCCGATCGATGCGCAGAGGGCCGCCAGGCGAAGTCGGGGACGTCGGCCGGCCGGGCTTGGACGGCGCCGAAGGGCCTGCGGGTGAGTGCGCGAAAAGGAGTGGAACTCGTGAATGAGTTGTCTTTAGGACCTCCCGGCCGAAACGCCTTCTTGTTCGTGGGACGGCCGGGAGCGCGTGGACGAAGCGGACTGCGCGGTGATCGCGGCGACGAGGGCGAGCGCGGAGAGGTCGGCTGGCCGGGAGTTCGCGGAGCGGTCGGAGGCGTCGGGCCCGAAGGCGAACGCGGGCCGCTGGGTGCCCAAGGAGAGGACGGGATCGCTGGCGAACAGGGAGAACGCGGTATGCTCTCCTCAATTTTCCCCGATGATCGCAAATGCTTGCAGGAGAATTGCGGCCGTATTGCGAGTGTCCCCAACGATCGCCTTTCGTTGCTTCGAATCAGAAGAAAGGAATCCCGTACTACACTGGCTATTTGCGCATTTTGTAACCTGCTGCTTATTGTCGGTGGCCAACAAAATAAACAAATAGAGTGTGCATTACTCATTCCCGCTCTTGTTTGCACTTTCCACGAACTAGGGCTTGTCTTCTAAAAAGGATGACGTCTTTTGCAGCCGCAGACGAGCACACGGGTTGACATCCGTGACGGCGGAATGCAGAAGAGCGTAAAGCGGCGGCTATTTTTAGGCGGCGGCGGCCAAATGGTGAAACTCGCGGCGAGCGAGTGACGTCGTTCGCTCGCTGACGTCACGGGCGGCTCGGGCCGCTGCTCTCCGGGCCGCCGGGAGTGTTTGCAGAGGACGGGGCCCGCCTCGTAGCGGCTCGTATAAAAAGGATGCCGGCGGATGTCCACTCCTTCCTTCGAAAGGCCGTTCTTTGGTTAACGTTTGCTCCTTCCTCCTCCCGCATTACACTCCTTTCTTCTTCTCGGAGTGCGCACTTGACTTCCGCCCGGCTGTCGAAATCGAGCGCCGTCTATTCCTGGAGCTGCTTCCTCGTAATCAATTGGACGTAAAGGCGAGCAGAAACTTCGAGTGACGTACGTCGCCGCTCGCTCGGTGTTTAAAACGAACGCTCCCAATTGTTTGAGCACGAGCAAGTGGCCTTTCGTTCGTCTGCTTGCAGTAATCCTCGGTCAACGGCCGGCATTCTTCTTTCTGCCCGAATTTAGAAAGGCGGAAACTGACCGAAGAGCGGGAGTCGTCTGCCGAAAAGGCGGAAAATTGGCCACGCATTTCTTCACTCCAAAACAAACAAAAATAGCCGCCTTTTCTTCGTGCTTTTGCGTTGAGAAATGCGACGGCCACGCGGTCCAACGAGCCGCCCGGGCACGGAATGAAGAAACGTTCGCCTTCCGCCCGCCCGCCGCTCGCCGCCCGCTTTGGCCGCCGCCCTTCCGCTGCTTTCGGGCTCGCCGGAGAGCAGCTGGGTGGAGGGCGCAATGGGAGGTCGTGCGACTATCCGATTAGCGCGGTTATCTGCCACCCGCTTGCTTTCTTTCTTGGTCACGAGAATGCGCGTGCTTTGGCCGCAGAAGGTGGCCGTTCATTTCAAATCGCATCCGTTAAATTTCTCATAATTTACTTGCGTTTGTTTTGTTTTGCGCGCATCCTCGATTCTTTTATGATTTCGGGCTAATATCTATTTTCGTTTTGTGGAACGTCGAAAATGTTCGGCGGAGCCACGCAGGCGGGCGGCCCGTCAACGGTCGTCGAGTTGACGCTCTCGGCGCGCAAGCTGGCCGATCGGGACCTCCTCAGCAAGTCGGATCCCCTCTGCATCGTCTACCGAGTGCCCGTCGACGGGTTCGGGCAGCCGCGGGAGATCGGCCGCACGGAGCAGATCATGAACTCGCTGAAGCCCAACTGGAACAAGAAGATCAAAATCGACTACTTCTTCGAGCAGAAACAACCGCTCCTGTTCATGCTGTGAGTCCTTCCTTTCCATTTGTTTCATTGCTTCGTTCTTCATTCAGCTACGACATTGACAACGACTCCACCCAGCTGAGCGAGCAGGACTTCCTCGGCAAAGCGGAGTGCGATCTCGCGGACATCGTGGCCGCTCCTTCCGGCTACTTGATCTTGAAGCTGGGGTGCGAATACTCGCCTGCTTTTCTTCAATTAATCGCCTTGTTTGTAGTGGAGCCCGCTTCGTGAAGGGCCACCTGATCGTGCACGCGGACGAGATCGACCAGGGCCAGCGGCAAGTGATGGACTTCAAAGTGAGCGGCGTCAATCTGAGCAAGAAGTCGCTCTTCTCGAAGCCCGACCCCTTCCTCGAGTTCTTCCGCTTTCTGCCCGACGGAACGTGAGTTCTTCCCCGTACTCATTCTCTTCATGTTCCGTTTGCAGCCGACAGTTGGCCTACCGGACGCCGTTGGCTCGTCAGACGGTGAATCCCGAGTGGCCGCCGTTCGAGATCTCCGCCCAGTCGTTGTGCGGCCTGGATTGCGACCAGTAAGCCCTCTGCAATTCCGTTCTGTTCATGTGTTTGGTTGCAGAGAGTTCCTGATTGAGTGCTACGCCCACCGGACGAACGGAAGGTGAGTGAACGGAGGAGAGAGCCGGACGGAATGCACGATTTAAGCGAGGTGGGTTTCAGCCACAAGTTCATCGGATCCTGCCGCGCCACGTTGAACCAACTGAATGGCAAGGCAGGCCTCACTCTTCCGTTGCACAACGAGAAGAAGGGCAAACAACCGAGCGCCACGGACGCGCCGTTCGGTTCGCTCCGCTTCGAGCGCTCCGTCCTGCGACGGGAGTACACGTTCCTGGAGTACATCGCCGGCGGGTGAGCACTTCTTTTCGATTTCTGTTGTCATTTCCCTTTGATTGCAGGATGCAAATCGACTTCGCCGTTTCGATCGACTTCACCGCTTCCAACGGACCCATCCACACGTCCCAATCACTCCACTACATCGGGGGCAACTTGCCCAACCAGTACGAGCTGGCCATCCGCAGCGTGTGCGAAATCCTCGAGCACTACAACCATCGGAAGATCTTCGATGCGTTCGGATTCGGGGCCAAAATCCCGCCCGCTTTCGCCGTCAGCCACTTCTTCCCGTTGACCTTGAATCCGAGCCAGCGGGGGGTGTTGGGCGTGCAGGGACTGCTGCAAGTGAGTTCTCACTGCGTTCTTCTGATTCTATTTCTTCCATTCTTCAGGCCTACAAGCAGTGTCTGTCGAACACGCAGCTCTACGGCCCCACGCACTTCGAGCCGTCCATTTCCGAAGCCGCGCAGAAGGCCCGCTTGTTCCCGCAGGACGGGACGCGCTACCAGGTGCTGCTCATCATCACCGATGGAGTGATCACGGACATGGCCAAAACGAAGGCGGCGATTGTGCGGGTGAGTGCTCTGCGCAAAGAATACTCTTCTTCAACCCACTCGTTTGCAGGCGAGCTCGCTTCCGCTCTCGATTATCATCGTGGGCGTGGGCAACGACAGCTTCGAAAAGATGGACGCGCTGGACTCGGACGACGCCGCTTTGACGGCCAACGGGATGACCGCCAAGCGGGACATCGTGCAGTTCGTCCCCTTCCGCCAGTTCATGCCGAGCAGCGGGGTGTTCGACGCGAGGGAGCGCGAGAACATCATGGCCCGCTTGGCGAAGGAGGTGCTCGCCGAGGTGCCCGACCAGGTCACTTCGTACATGAAGTCGATGGGCATCGCCGCCCGTCCCGCGCCCTCCGGCCCGCCGCCCGAACTCCAGTCCCAGTCGAGCATGGAGCAGTCGCTGCCGCCCGTCTACCCGCAGCTCTCCCAAGACGCCGACCACTCCTTTACGGCCCCTTACCCGACTGCCGACTACCTGCAGCAACAGCCGCCGCCCACGAATCCCGCATTCGCCTACGGGGCTGTTTGATGGACGATTCTTTTTGTCCGAACACAACTCATTCGCTTCCTTTGCCAACGGAGTCCATTGCCATTTCTCGCCCTCTTTATCCGACTAAAGCCTCAATCCGCAGGAATGGTGCCATCCGACCACTCAGACCTCCGCTTCCTCCTCTCCGTCTAGTCGCTCGTTCCTCTGCCGCTCTTTCATCGGATGTACAAAATAAACACTCTTAACGAACAACAAAGAAAGCAAGTGGACGGGCGAGGTTGTCGGGAGAGAGTTGACTCGCGACAAGCGAACACACGACCCAAACCGGCGTCCTGTCTGTTGGGCGTCGCTTTGCGCGGACTTTCCTCCCCGCCATGTCCCACCGGATTTTTCTCGAAGGAAAGCGGCGGGCAGAAGGCCGTCCATTCCTCAGCACTCGAAAGGAGTCGACGGGCATCCCACGGGCGCGGATCGTCGGGCCGGACGTGATCGTTGACGACGAGGAGGACATCAACCAACTGCTGAACAATGTGAGCACTCCTTTCATTCCATCTTTGTTTTATTCGGTCGTTTGCAGGGGTACTTTGGGTCGATCATCGGCCATCGGCAGGCCTTCACGAACGAGGCCTGCTTCTCGGCGGAGGCGCGCGACGAGGGCGACCTGAAGGTCGTTTGGCGGGAGGGCGTCGACCAGCGGGCGACCGACGGCTGGACTCCACGGTTGGCCGAAGTCCCGCCAAGCGTCGACTTCTCGCTGACCGACGGCGCGCCCTTCGAGCCGACCACCTCCGCCCAACCGAACCTCGGGCCCCAGTGGCTGCAGGCGGTCAATCGGCGGGGTCAACGGCGACTCTTCCTCTCGCCCCCCGAAACCCTCTTTCTGCTGAAAAGCGGGCGGATCGCCCTCGACGGCCACTCCCTCCCCTCCCTGTGGGATTTCTACCGCCGGAACGGATTCCAAGTGGCTCGTCGGTTCTTCGTCTACGAGTGAGTTGCCTTTCCGTCCTTCATCCTTGGTGTTGACGGCTTCTATGTTACGCCCGGACGAAAGCGAACGTTCGGGCGTTTTGGAAGGGCCGGAGAGAAATTCGGGCTCTTCACCCCGCCGGCCACAAGCGATTCGGTCGGCGGAATTTGCAACTCGAAACATTTCTTTTGGCCTCCCACCGGCATCTGATTCTCGTGCTCGTTGATCGCTCGTTTGCTTGCAGGCACTTCCGAAATGCGGGCTGGACCGTCCGGCCGGCGTTGACGTTCGGCGGGGATTTCTGTGAGTCTCCTATCTTCTATGTTTTGTCTTGTTCACACCTTTTGCTTGCAGCCTTGTACAAAGACAGCCCCGAGGTTTGCCACTCGTCCGTCGTCGTCCGGATTGTGGAGGACGTGCGGAACGTGGAGCCCCTCCTGCTGACCGGAATGAAGCGGCAAGTGAAGAACGTGAAGAAGGTAAGTTCTTCTTTGTGCATTTATTTGAATTGATGGTTGTTTAGTCGGTCTTCCTGGTCGTCGCCCACCTGCCCGAAGGAGAGCGCGTGTGGGAGGACGTGAAGCCCGAGGCCGCGGTCAGAATCGACGTCTTCCAGCACTCCGTTTCGCTCCCGGCCAAGTCCTTGGAGGTGATCCCTGTTCTTTGATTATTTTACTTGTTGTTTGCTCCACATTTGAATAAACAGATCTCTATTCATTGCACGCGGTTTATTCGAGAGGAACGAGACCTGCAGAGGACAGTCAGGACATGCCCGCACGTGTCAGGTTATTTTGCTGAAAGGAACCGCAAGTTATCGATTGCAAGAACGGCAAACGAACCAAAACGATGTCACAGCTCGCACCGAACACAAAGTCGATGTTCGCACGATCCGTTGCGTTCGTGGAGTGCAGGTAGATGTGCCGCCGCTCGTCCGAATTCTTGTCCTCGCACTGAACTCACTTCGATCATGAGAAGGGCACTCGCCTTGCTGCTTACCGCCATGAAGCGATCACGGATGTACCCCTGCACCTCCTCGTACGTGTTCTTTCCTTTAAAGGAGGGGAAGTACTTGGAGAACTGCACGTGCTCCAGCTTGTTCTCCAGAATGTCCTTCTTGTTCAGGAAGAGAATGAAGGAGCATTTTCGGAGGTACTCGTTGTGGTACATCTTGTTGAACAGCTCGACCGAATCGTCCAGCGCGTTCTGAATTCAATAGAAGGTCGAAAGAACCCCCCACCGTTCACTCACGGTCTGCGAGTCCTCGTCCAACACCTGATCAAAGGCGGAGAGCGAGGCCACGAACAGGATGGCCGTCACGGAGTCGAAGCAGTGGATCTGAACGGGAGATCAATAGTTGCAAGTGAAGAGTGCAAACCCACCCATTTTCTCCGCTCTGTCCTCTGTCCACCGACGTCTATCAATCTGCAAGCAGCGTTCATTCTGCCTTCATCGGCTTGCTTCGCTCACCTGATGTAGTAGTTGCGGAACGTGAAACCAATCTCGTGCACGCCGGTGGTCGACGCCCTGCAAACCTGCATCGTTTGTCGATTGTAGCACGAGAAACAAACCGAGCGTGGATGACGTCGTTCTCTGTGGGCGAGTAGCCTTTCGCGAGAATCCGGTGGGCGTTTGCGAACAAGCTGCAACTCCTTTCATTAAATGAGAAATGCCACTCCTCGCTCACTATTTGGCGTTGTCCGGCAGGGCCATCAGGTAGAGCTTGGTGAGGGCTTCTTTTGTGAACTCGGCCGTCCGGATTTTAGTCAGCATTTCGATCATTTCGTCGTCCGGAAAGTCCAGAATTCGCAGGTGTTGGTTGAGGAAGAGGTCGAAGATTTGCTGAAAGCCGGCGTTCACAAGAGATTCCTCGCTCGACTCTCGCTCACCTGATCGCAGTCGGGAATCATAATGCCGACTGCCAAGGCTCCTTTGCAGATCCCGTGGTAAGCGGTGATGAAGTTCGTGTAGACCATGTAGCTGCAAGCATTCTATTCAATGCACTCCCTCCACTCTCGCTGCTCACCGGTAGTTGACGAGTTCGGTTTGATTGAAGCCGTTCGCGTGCAGAATCCGCATTTGCTTCGCGATGGTCGACTTGCCCGAGTCCGCGCTTCCTGCAACCCGCGAGAAGTGAGGGCAGTTCGTTCAATCGACCCACCGAGTAGAAGGATCTTGATCGTCCGCCTTTCGGCCACCTTCTCTTTCCGGATCTCCTGTTCGATTTGCTGCAAGCGAAAAAGGATTCTCTTGCGATCGCTCGAGGGCCACTCACCTTGTTCGCGATGTCCGCCGACTCGTCCTTGATCTTGTCCGTCTTGCACAAAGCAGAGCCCATCTTGCCACGAGTGGAATGAACAGACGGACCGGAAAACGGAGCCTGCAAGTCGGGAAGAAGTGACGTTTGAATTCAAACAACATCGTTAGAGTAGTTATTCCTCCACTCGTATCGCCCGCTGATGTCATCAGAAGGATCAATCGGTCCAATTGCAAAGCAAAGCCAAATGTTCAACAATCCGCAAGTGATCCCGCTCGAGCTCGAGTACAACGCTCGTTTTCTTTTCGTACCCGCTTTCGACAGCAGCTCGTGACCCCCGCCCGCTGTTTGGAGGCGCTGGACGTTCCGAAAGAACACGGCGGCCGTTTTAATGAATTTCGAAGGACACGAGCCGAAATTCGAGTTCACGCACTAATTAAACGGCAACGGATGCGAGCGAAAGGTGGGGCGATTTGCCGTCTTCTCGCTTCTTTTGCCGGTATTTCGGAGTGTGAAATCGGAATTGTTCATGCGGCGGTCGAACTTTTAAGCAGGTGAAACGACGGGCGACATTTGGGGGACCAGTCGGCTTCTTTCGACATCTGCTGGCCTCCATTCGTTTGGAGATCGACGGAACGAACCTGCCGAATGTCCGAAAGCTCACTGTTGCTCGGCACACGCTTCGTAGTCGGCGGTCATGTCCGGAAAGAACACGGAGGAAAAAGCAGGCGGATGAACGACGAAAGCGGTCCTGAAATCACCGTTTTCGAAGTCTGACGTACGGGGCGAAGGCGAACTGCTCGAAAAACACGACTTCACAAATGAACGCACTTCTGGCGGCCAACTCTCAGAATAAGTGAGCAAGACAGGAATTTAATTACGCGTGAGGGGGACGGCCACGTCCCGGAGATCCAATTTGAGATTCAAAACACAAGAATTGGCGGCTGGGGTCACCGCGGAGGCGACTTCTTTCGATTGACATGCGGAACGGCCGGCGGAAGTCGACGGATCCCGCGAAATACACGCGAGCCCACTACTTGGCGCGAAGTGCGTGATGGAAGCGGCCAACAAAAGCGGCAAACGGCTCATAAACACGTAAACGCGCTCGTTTCTCGTTTGCTAATGCACGGGTGTTCGCAACAACGAGACGCGGGACCTCATTCTTTGGCCAACGGAAAGGGAATTTACGGAGTGGAGCAAGAAACGGAGGTAAGAGAATTGAACCCTCAATTCCCTCGATTCCATTGGGAACAGAAGGTTTTGGCTCGTTAGGCGGAACACGTGGGAATACCCGTTTCCGCCCGCATTCCTCTGTACCTTCTCCACCTTGGCCAATCAGACCCGTTGCAGGCACGAGCCTGCAATTACTGGCGTTGGGAATCGAAGCTCAAGCGCGACGGACAAAAGAGAGAAGTGCGAGCGATCTATTCGCAGGAGTCACTGTGCATCCGTTTCAAGCGAAAGTCCAGCACTCATCTCCGTCCCCTTTTCGCTATTGATCGAAGGAACAAAAGAAGAAATGTCCAGTTGAAGAAGGTAGTCAATTCCACGTGGGCCGTGAGCGGAAGTCGGCCTCTATCATTCGTCCGCCGACAGTCCCGACCCCCGGACCATTCGATCGCCATAGCAACAAACAGGCGGCGGCCAGCAGGCGGCCGAATCACCGAGCGTAATTGGTGGCCCGCCGACGAACAGCCGCGTAATCGGAAACCCGGCCGGCCTCCTAATTGGGTTCGGAACCGCGAGAAACGGCGGGCGGCGTGCGAAATGGCCGCCGTTCCTCACTTCTTTCTTTTCGTGCTGACATCGAAGTGAAGTCAAAGGTGCAGAATACAATCGACGGGCGGCCGCCTCGTGATGTTCGCAGACAATTGCGAAGAGAACTCGAAGCACAGCCTCTTCTTCTCGTGGTTAATTGGCGGTGGACCAAAGCGACCACTCGGCCGACCACCCAACGGACGGGCGTGGAGTGCAGACGACCGCCGGCGTCGATAATCGGCGGTTTCGAGGAATGTTACTCCCACTCATTACAAATGCCCGGTTTGAACCAAGTTGCTTTGAGAGTGCAAAATAAAACTGTACGAACGTGACCAGAAGATGTCCAGCAACATGCAGTGAATTGAAAACAGTGCCGACCTGATGATCTGTTGGTTTGTTTGTTTGTTTTGTGTAACTCATTTTTTGTGTCTTCAACAGCCAACAGAACGCAGATAAACAAGAGTCACACGTAACACAGGGTCGAATCGAGTCAAACCAGCATTACCAGTAGCCAAAAAGATCACTCGTTCTCGGATTTCGACGTCAACAAGCCGCCGAACGGTCGGGCGGCGTGTCGAAAGACGGCCGATTGGGCGATCGATCGCGTTTCGTCACTCGTTTCGCGCACCTTCGGTCTTTCTGCCCGCCGGTCGTGTTTGTCGAGCGGTCGATCGGGCGGCAGTTTACACTCGCCGCCTTCCGCCGTCTTCTTTCGTACTTCGCTGGAAGCGGCGGGCGGTCGGGAGCAATCGGAAGGCCGTCCATCACCGACCGCCCGCCCGGCATCGCTTCTTTTTTTTCTTCTTCTTTCATCTTGATAAGACGAATTCCCGCGCACTTCGTTCTCCGCCCTCCCAATTAGTCGGGAAAGAACCTTCCATCTACGAGAGTGAGGAACGCGCGACTTTCGTCCATTAGCGCCAGACAGGCGTCTTTGTGGGCGACAGGTCGGCGGATCAGCGGGCGGATTTGCGGAGAGGCGGGAGGTCGAGCGGCCAGACGGGGTCACGGCCCGGTCGTTCGGGTCACTCGGAGTGAGTCGGTGGATTTCGGTGGGCTCCGTTTACAAAAAGCTCCTTCCGTCACCCTGAACGACGTTGTTTTCCATTCGTTCCAAGAGAAAAGCGAACGCGTGATCACTTCCGCCGAGCGCTTTGAATCACGCTTCCCGTTCGCCGTGTCGCGTTCAATTTGTCGTGATTCCCGCCGTTCCATTTGACTTCCGCTCGCTCTTCAGGAAGTTCATCGAAACATGCGATCGATCGTTCTCTTCTCCCTCATCCTGGCCTCTGCCTTGGCGGCGGAAGAGCTGTTCATCACGAAGACGTCCAACGATTTCGTGATTGAGGGCAACGTCCAAACGTCCGGATTGGAGGAGCTGATCGACCAGGAATTCTGGATCTGCGTGGACTACGAGGCATCCACTCCGATCATCCGCCCCAGCCGCCCGTACCCGACGAAAGCCTGTGGAGGGAATCCGGCGAGCACGCGGAACACCTACTGGTACGCCGCCCACGGGCAGTTCGAAGCGGGCGGTCGGCTGTCGATCAAATTCGAGTCCGCCACCCTCATTTGGCCGGAGAGCGGCCGCGAGTACCCGGGAAGGCCGTACACTTGGACGAGCAACGCTTTCACCGATGCCGCCGTCAAGAACGGAACTCTCCGCATCATCCAATCGCACGGAATCCGCAACGACGGCGCAAAGGTGGGCGCTCGTTCTGATTTCAGCCGCTTTTACGCTCTCTGCTTCAGGACTTGGCGGTGGACAAGGCCGATTTGTTCGGTTTTGGCTCGGTGCACGTCCGCGGAGTGAACGACGCGGCCGACCTCCACGTGCGAGTCCAGGGCGCGGGTTTCACGCTGCAGCAGGTGGGTGAGCGGGCGACGAGCAGGAAGTAGGAAGAGGACGAAGGCGGGAGCAAAGTTCGATGTTTTCGCAATTTCTTCTTCCCTTACGGACGATCTTCGGGGGGTCGGCGGAAATCAATCAGCTGCACGAAAAGAAGCCATCCTTCCAATGCTCGGTCGTTGCAGGCCTACGAAACGGAGAACGCGCGTGAAACGGAGGAGAAGCCGGAGAGCACCACTCCCGAATCCCTCGAGGCCGTGGAGGAGATGCCGGCCGACGGGCAGGACGGAGTGGTGGCCGTTCGGTTTCGCCCCTCGTTCAACATCCCCGTCTTCGAGTACGTGGAGCCGGCGAGCGTCTACGACGACGATTCGGTGCGGGGATGGGCGCGTGTGCCCGATGACTCGGAGGGCGAGATCGCCGAGATTCCGGCCGACGAGCAGAAGGCGACCGACCCGCCGACCACGACGATCATCGCCGAGATCAAGCGGGGGGAAGCGGAGATCACCTCGCCCCCCGTCACGACCCTCGAGGCGCAAGTGGAGACGAACGAGGTGGACGACTGGGCGACGGTCGACGCCCTCATGTCCGAGAGCCCCTCCGACTACCAGATGGTCTACACGGCCGCCATGGCCGCCGCTGTCGCCTTCCTTCTCTGCTTCGTCTGCATCGTCCTCTTCCGCTGCATGACGTACCCCAAGACGGACAAGCTGGGCGACCTGCCGACCGCCCACCCTCCCCGCCCCGTCGTCTACACGATCGGCAGCGATGTGCAGCAGGGAAATGCCCAGCCTTGAGCCCTCCACACTTGTCCGGCCCTCTTCTCTGGCCTCTCATTCGAATAACTTATCACCTCAATCTTGTACACACCCATTTGTTCATGTAGTATAAACACCTCCAGTAGTCAGCGAAATAAACCACTAACGATGTAAGTTCATCTATTTATTCGCAACAACCGAAATCACAAAACAGGCGGCGGGACGACGGCGGGGGCGGGAAGAGCGGGCGCCGGGATGGGCGCGGCGGGTTCGGCGACCGGCGCGGGAGCAGGAGCAGCCGGTTCCTGGCCGGGAGGAGCGGGAGAGGGCGCGTCAGGAGGCGCTTCGATGTTCTCCGCTACGGGAGCCGCGGGCGTGGCCGCGAGTGCGGGATTCGTCGACTGGAGGCTCGATCAGCAGGCGGGACGAGTGGAGGACTCACCTTCAAGTCCATCCCACCGACCGTCGGCACGCTCTTTGGTTGGACGGTGTTCGCGGGCGGCCGTTGGGCGTAGAAGGCGGGCGGGTAGGGCGGCTGGACGGGGACCGGCCGTCCGACGACCGGCACCGGAGATCCGTAAGGGTACGCGTACGCGTAGTGCGGCGGCGGCGGGACGGGCGGCGGAGGGCGGGGAGCGGCCGCCGGCGGTTGGGGCGCCTCTTCCGCCCGCTTCTTGTGCCGCGCGGGCGACTTGTGGTGGTTTTCGGTCGTCAGCTCGGTCGCGTCCACCGTCTCCGTGTCCCGCTGCTTCCGGGTCGCCTTCTTTGAGTAGGCCTCAAGGACACAGAACGCGACGCCCAACGACACCCACAAGAAGATCAGCAGACAGCAGAAGGCGATCGCCAGGTAGGTCCTGAAAGCAGACGTAACAAGCGACCGCATCGACCACCAACTCACCCTTCCCTCACCGTTTGCGCGGGGCAGTAGTTCGTGGAAGCGGAGGCGTCGTCGGCAGCCAACTTCCAACGCGGGGTGGCGGGTGATCCCTGAAGGAAAAAAGCCGTTCACGTGCCCCTCGTCCGTTCGGTCCACTCACCTCCATTCCGATCGCCTCCGAAAGCCGAACGAAAAGGGCGAGGGTGAGGACGAAGAAGATCGAGGGGAACACGGCCGTCATTCCGAAAAGCCGCCGCTCTTTGCGCTCGAAGGTTGAGAAGTGAGCAGAGAAAAATGAAGCGGTAGGTCTCTTTGGACTCGTTGGTCATGCATTTGCTTCTTTCGTCGGCCTCGGTCGTTCATTTGTACGAGTGTTTATTGACGGCGAACAAGCAGGTAGATCGATTGGAAGTGAGGAAAGTGAGCAGAAGAAGGGGGTATTGCGATTCAAAAGCTGAATTCTGGTCGAGGGATCGGGCGCCTTCACTTCGTGCCCGGCGGTCCGGGGGGGCGTCGCGGGCGACGAGCGGTTGAGTTCTTGCGGAGGGCCGAGCGGCTCGGAGCGGTCGTCGCCTCGGGGAGAGCCTCGCGGGGAGTCGCGATTCCAGCCGGAGTTCCCGTTGCCACGCCGTCCGCCCTCGTTGTCGCGACCTCTCCACTGGTCTGTGCCCCCGCGCTGTCCGTCGTTCCACTGACCGCCGTTGGAGTCGCCGCGGTTCGACGAGCCCCACTGATCGCGATCGCCGTTCCCGCCGCGCGAGGCGTCCCACTGGCCGCCGTTCTGGAATCCTTGGCCCCACCCGCCGCCCTGCTGCCATTGGCCTTGGCCCCAGTCGCCCCCGCCCTGCCACGGAGCGGGTCCGTCAGCCCATTGGCGTCCTGCAAGCAGCAAGGATTGCTTCGAATGAAACAACAGGAACTCACGCCAATGTCGCCGCCACCAAGGCCGAGGGCCGCCAAACCACCCCCAAGTCGGATCTCCCCAGAACTGGGCGGTAATTTCGGGCATCAGGACGAACAGGAGGACGCAGGCGGACAGCAGCCGCAGCCATCGGGTCGTGAGCATCGTGAGCGAGAGGAGTGCGAAGTGAACACAAACGAGAGTGCTGCCGGTCGGCGCCCAACGGTCGCCAATTTAAACTCCGCGCGTTAAACGTTCACTCAACGGCCGGCGGCGGGGCGAACCGCGCGCGTCACGTCGTTCGGCGGCCGCTCGGCGAACGTTCGAAGAAGTCGGGCGGGCGGCTTTCGACTAATCGATTGCGTGGGTTCGCCGCCGCTCGTCGATCGAAAGTTACAAAGAGAAAGAAGAAGAGAGCGTAGTGGAGAGGGAATGAGTCAATTGGCGGGTCGTCCAGCTCAAACGTCGAAATGCGGGGGAATTCGCCAAAAACGTGCAAGCGGTCGGGAATCTCCGCATTCCGACGAAACTGCGGAGATGGGCGTTCGGGGAACTCCGATTAGTCAAGCGTCTTTCGTCGCCTGCCGCCGTAATCTTGCACTTGTTTCTCTCCCGCAGTTAAAACAAAAACAAACCTGAAGGTCGTTCGCCCACTCCACCAAGAGTTCAAAACACTTCTTGCTCGAACCGAATGGAAGCATTCGAGTGATTGCCGCCCGTTGAACAAACAAGGAGAATTTCTCTAGTCGGTTTATTCGCACACAAGACCAAACAAGAAACAAAGAGCAGCTACTTGGTGCAGCCGGCCGTCT
Source organism: Aphelenchoides fujianensis (assembly GCA_024699865.1). NCBI lineage: Eukaryota > Metazoa > Nematoda > Chromadorea > Rhabditida > Aphelenchoididae > Aphelenchoides > Aphelenchoides fujianensis. The sequence continues at coordinate 42,037 of JAMPIO010000052.1, read as the reverse complement.
TGATCGCGAGGCCGGAATTCGGAGTCTGAAAGCGGCAGGATTGCTCCTCGATTCTCCTTCCAGCACTCACCTTCGCCTTCTTCGGGCAAACGCTGTCGCCGCAAACGGAGATCGAGAGAGCCGCGAGGAGCAGGAAGAAGAAGAGCGTGCTCATCATCGTGCCGAAGCCGAGGATCATGTCCTGCGCGAAGAGGAACGTCTTGTGCACGCGGCGAGCGTCGTCTTCGTCCTCCGTCTTGCTCTTCTCCTTCCGTTGCTTGTTGTGCTTCACGACCGCCCGGTTGCCCTTGACGCCCTCGGGCTTTGCGGCGCTTGAGGAATCGTCCTTGTGCTTCAAGAAGTCCTCGTACAAGACGACGCCCTCTTGCTGAAAGCAGAGGGATTAGCGCTCTTCGTTGCCGCAAGCACTCACCCACTGGACGGTCACCGAGAAGCAGCGAAGCGTGCGACGGACGACCATCACGTTCAGCACGTGGCCGCCGTCCACCGCGTCCACTTGCGGGCGGCAGGCGGGCAGTTCGGTCGGCCACTCGCCGTCCGCGGCGACCATCCCGCCCGTCTCGTCCACGCGCAGCTCGAAGCGGTGGGAGCGGAGGAGGTGGCGCTTCCGCTGGGCGTCGAGGAAGAAGAGGGCCGGCGGTTTGACGAACGAGAAGTCCAGCACGACGACCTCCAGCCGGCACTGCGGGCTCACGTACACGTCGTACTTGAGCGTTTCGTTCCACTCGCCCGGCGGCATCGCGTACGTGAAGTTGGCGCGGAAGTCCGAGAAGCCGCCGCGGGAGAAGAGGAGGAACGACTGCGTTTTCTCCGCGCACTTACTGCAAACCACCGATTAAAAGGCGAGAAGAGGGCGGAGAACGAACAGCCGGTCCACAGCGGTGGTCGTTTGGACCAGCAGAACGAACAGAAGAAGTGACGGGCAAACGGCGGAGGCCATCGCGACAAAAGAACGGCCTCCTTGCACTTGGAAACACGACGAAGTGGAGTGCGGGACGAACAGCGAACATCTTGAGAAATTTGCATGAAAATTAGTCATGCAAAGGCGTCGAACCGATCAAAAGTCGAGATCGGCGGGAGTTCGCGGCGAACCGCTCACTTTTGTTTCCTGCTCTCACACGAAACGACCCTCCCGATGACGACGCTGCCGGCGATCGAGGACGAGTGCGTGTTCGTGCCGCACGAAGCGGAGGGCTTCGCGCGGGGCCGCGTGGTGGACGTGGGCGCCGAGTTCCTGACCGTCCGCCTGGAGGACGGGGCCGAGCGGCGCGTTGCCTACGCGGAGGCCCTCCGAGCGGCCCCCGACCGCCAGAAGGACGTCGACGACAACTGTGAGCTCCTTCCCGCCCGCCCTTCCACCCACTCGCCGCTTGCAGGCAACCTGATGTTCCTGAACGAGGGCACTCTGCTGCACAACATCCGCACGCGCTACGAGCAGAAGAAGATCTACGTGAGTGCCCGCCCGTCTGCCGACCATCCCAAATGCTTTCAGACGTACGTGGGCAACATCCTCGTCTCGGTCAACCCCTACGAGCCGCTGCCCGCCCTCTACGCCGCGCCGAACATCCGCAAGTACCGCGGCCGCTCGCTCGGCGTCCTCCCGCCGCACATCTTCGCCGTCGGTTGGTCGCCCGCCCTCCTCCTCGTCCAATCGGCAGTTTGCAGCGGACAAGGCCTTCCGCGACATGCGCCGCACGGGCGCCTCGCAGTCGATCGTCGTGAGTGGCGAGTCGGGCGCCGGCAAGACGGAGTGCCAGAAGCACGTCCTCCGCTACTTGTGCGAGAACTACGCGGACACCGACCGCCCGATCGAGCGCCTCATTCTCGAAAGTGAGTCCTCCCCCTTCTTCCCTCTACTAACCACTTCCGTTCAGCCAATCCGATCCTCGAGGCGTTCGGGAACGCGAAGACCACGCGGAACAACAACTCGTCGCGCTTCGGCAAGTTCGTGGAGGTCCACTTCGACGCGAAGGGCGCGCTGGTGGGCGCCCACGTGCAGCACTACCTGCTCGAGAAGTCGCGCGTGTGCGTGCAGCAGGCGGGCGAACGCAACTTCCACGTCTTCTTCCAACTCCTCCGCGGCGCCCCCGCCGACCTCCGCGCCCGCCTGTCGCTCGGCCGTCCGGAGGGCTTCAACGTCCGTCTCCCCACTTCACCTACTCAATCCCCGCTCGTTGCAGTACCTGAACCGCGGCTCCGTTCAGTTCTTCGGCGCGGAGGCGGGCGCCGTCCGAGACGAGAACGTGGACGACGCGGCGGACTTCGAGCGGCTGCAGGCGGCGCTGCGGGACGTCGGGATGTCGGCGGAGGGCGTGGACGCGGTTTTCCGCCTGCTCGCCGCCGTCCTCCACCTCGGCAACGTGGAGTTCGTGGAGGCCGAGGGGACGCGCGGCGGCTGTGCCGTCCGTTCGGAGGCGCCGCTCAAGAAGGCCGCCGAACTGCTGGGCGTCGCGGAGGACAAACTGCGCGAAGGACTCACCACTCGCCGCATGCAGACGACCCGCGGCGGGGACGACGCCTCCGTCTACCAGTGAGTCCTCTCTCCTTCCCTTCACTGCCCGCCTTGCAGCGTCCAACTGAAGCCGGACGTGGCGGCGGCCGCCCGCGACTCGCTCGCCAAGAACCTCTACTCGCGGCTGTTCGACGAGATCGTCGCCACGATCAACCGCTCGATCCCGTCCGCTCGCTCGCCCACCACCTTCATCGGAGTGCTCGACATCGCCGGCTTCGGTGGGTGATCGGAGGAGTGTTCACTCATTTGTTCACTTGTGTGTTCAGAGTTCTTCAAGTCCAACTCCTTTGAGCAGTTCTGCGTGAACTACTCGAACGAGAAGCTGCAGAAGTTCTTCAACGACCGCGTGCTCAAGGGCGAGCAGGAGCTGTACGCGCAGGAGGGCCTGAACGTGCCGCGCATCGAGTTCGTGGACAACAACGAGTGCATCGGTCTGTCCATCCTCTCTTTCCTCTCCTCACTCTGCTCTTGCAGAGCTGTTCGAACGGAAGGCGAGCGGCTTGCTTGACGCGCTGGACGAGGAGTCGCGTCTGCCGCGCCCGTCGGCCGCCCACTTTGCGGAGTTCGTGCAGTCGGCCAACCGCGCCAACCGCCGCCTCCAGTCGACGATGGAGCGGCGCGAGTTCCGCGACGTGCGCCCCTCAGACGGCTTCATTGTGCGGCACTACGCGGCGGACGTGTGCTACGAGACGGGCGCCTTCTTGGAGAAGAACGTGGACAACCTGCACGCGTCGCTGGCCGGCCTGATGGACGGCAGTTCGTGAGTGGCCGTAGGATCAACTAGCGGACTGATTGTCCCACTTGCAGCAACCCGCTCATCGCCGGCCTGTTCCAGTCGACGGCCGAGAGCGCCCCGTCGCCCGCCAAGAAGGCGCGTCTCGCCGTCCAGAGCTGCGCCGCCAAATTCCGCGCCCAGCTGGCCGCCCTCCTGACGAAGCTCGAGGCCACGGGCGTCCACTTTGTGCGCTGCGTGAAGCCGAACGGCCGCATGGCGCCGCGCCACTTCGACGCGCCCGCCGTCCTCGCCCAACTGCGTTGCGGCGGGATGGGCGACGTGCTGCAGTTGATGCAGGCGGGATTCCCGTCTCGGTGAGCTCCCCCGTTGCTCCCACTCACCTCCTTCCAGCACCCGCTTCTCGGCCCTCTACGAGATGTACGCGCCGTTGCTGCCCGAGAGCCTGGCGGCGTTGGACGCGCGCACGGTCGTCAAGTGCCTCTTCCACGCGGTGGGCCTGCACGAGGCCGACTTCCAATTCGGCGCCACGCGCGTCTTCTTCCGCACCGGCAAGTTCGCGGAGTTCGACCAGCTGATGCGCGAGGAGGCGTCCGAACTGCGCGCCCACGTGCTCGCCGCCCAGTCGTGGCTTCTGCGTCTCCGCTGGAAGAAGGCCGTGTACGTGGCCTGGGCGGGCATCAAAAGTGCGTTCTTCCGCCCATCCACCCACCCCTCACTCTCCTGCTTGCAGTACAAAAGAAGATCGAGGTCCGTCGCGCGGCCGTCGTCTTGATGCAGGCGGCGGTCCGCGGCTTCCTTGCCCGCAGTCGTGTGCTGCCCGCGTGAGTCCTCCACTCTCCCTCCTTCAATTGACCTCCGCTCGTTGCAGGCTGAAGGAGGAACGCGAGCGCAAGGCCGCTGCAACCGCTCGTTCCGCCCAGGAGGCCGCGGCGGAGAAGCCGGCCGACATCCCGCCGGTCGCGTCGCCCGTCGAGGTCGCCGAGGAGCCGCCGGCCGAAGTGGCGGACGTCGCCGCGTGGTCGTACAAGAAGCTGCGCGAAGTGATCAACGCGGCCGACGGTTCGTCCTCCCCTCTCCTCCACCCACTCTGCTGCTTTCAGATCGCGAACTGGTGCGCGTGTGCCGCGCCGAGTACCACCGCCGCATGCGCGCCCTCCAGACGTGGAAGCTCGCGAACGCGAAGAACCAGCGCGTCAACCTGTGATCCCCCGTTCTTCTTTTCTCTTGAGCCGAATGAACAGTCGTGAAAGCCTCGGTGTGTGGACAGAAGTCGTTCAATTGAACAGTCAAAGGATCAATTTGTGTCGAGCAAATCCGATCTGAGTCGTCTCGTAGTCGAAAGCGTGGCAGAAGGCGTCGAGGAAGGGCTGCCCGAGATGCCACTCCTCCACGTCCGAGTAGGGGGCGGCCGGCAGGTTGCCGATCAACGCGACGCACAGGCCGGGAACGCCGGGGAACGGGAACAACAGCCGCTCTCTGTCCAGCACGTACAGCCGGCCGTTGATCCTGAACTCGAAGCTCAGCTGGAAGTCCTCGCATTTGCAGAGGTAGAGCTTGTCGTAGACGGACTGCAGGAGGATGCCGGCGGCCAGCAGGCGGTCGGTCAGCGAAGTTGGCACGTGGAGCGCCGGCCAGTGCACGAACGAGTGGCCCTTAACGAGGATGAACGGGCACAAGTGGAGTGAACGAACGGTTGAGGGCCCGTAAGTGATCCCGCCGACAGAAACCGAGTCGATCGGAAAGGACCACCGATCCGGTCGACTGCTCGGAACGAAATTCCAGTCTTTCGAGCAGGACGCTCGATCAAGAGCGCCCAGAATCATGTGCCTAAAGTGGAAGGAGAGCGACAAGAGCGGCCGTTCGATCACGCCCGCGGCGAACAGGCGGCCGGCGATCGAGCGACGGCCGGGCGCGATGCCGAAAATCGTGCTCGAATTGTCCCAACCGAACACTCTGGAAGGCGGCGGATGGAAGGCGGAAGGAAGGAGCGGGCTGACCGGTAGTCCATCGCAAATCCCCGCACGAATTCGAACTGCAAGGCCCGAAAGGAAGCTTCTTTCGTTTCGATCGTCACCTCATCCTCCGCGTACACGCCCGCCATCTTCCACATCTCCCACAGCTGCCCCGTCCACAGGCTCCCGTTCTTCTCGCGCAGGCTGGACGAGTGGGCGGCGTCGAAGTAACGAATGGCGTCTGCTGCACCCTGCGAGGAGCCGCACACGAACCGCCGATTCTGCCGACTCGCCGTGCACGAGACGTCGCAGTAGAAGGCGAACTCGGCTGCACGAGCAGAAATCAAAGGAAAAAAAGGGAAAACGAACGTTGGAGGCAGAAATTGGGGCAAGCGGCGATGGGCGTCCCGCACTTCTCGTCCACGACGATCAGCTCGGAGCTCAACGAAAAGATGAACGCGGGCAGCAGTTGGAGCGGCGTCCCGACCGAAAGATTAAACACTGAAGAAAGCGGCAGGTAGACGAGTGAGTGGGAGACTTGCCGGTCGGTACGGGATCGAAGTCCTTCTCGATGCTGAACAGTTCGATTTCAAACACTTTCTCTTCGGCAACCACCAGAAAGTAGAGCGTGAATGTGAGTACAACAACGAGCAAGATCATTCTTGTGAGTGAAGCAGTCAGGTGTTGGAGAAGGAACTTCTTATCGTTCCTTTTCCCCACCTGTCCGCACACTTCGCACTCGGGGCGGATGAACGGCCGCTAATCCGCCAAGTGCGTCGTGATTAGAAGCGAGTCGCGTGCTTTTCGTTGAACGCTTCCTCGAATTCGTCGCGCCCGCTGGCCACAAAGAAGTCCTCTGTTTATTCGCGCAATCCCTTGCGATCCCAAAGCCGAAAGAGCGCGTAGGTCATCTCGACGCCGAGGAAGCAGGCGGCGTTCGCGGGGAAGGCGCGCACCATGACGGGCGTGAAGCCGCGGAAGAGGCCGCGCACGCCCTCCGTCCGCATCACCTCGCGGTAGACGTCGCGGATGCCGTTCGGGTAGCGCTGCTTGAGGGCCACTTGCAGGCGGGATTTCATCATGTCCTACACAAATGGAAGAAGGTGAAAAAGGCGAATGGGGGGACGAACCGTCGGGATGCAGACCGCCCAGCACGCCATGCCCGCGAAGCCGCCCGCCACGAGGACGGGCAGCGGCGAGAGTTCGTTCTTCCGGCTGCCGCTCAGGAGGTCTTTCAGCCACTCGTAGACGGCGATGAAGGCGGCAGAAGCGGGGATGTCTGCAAGAAGGCAGGAAGTGAAGGAGATCCCCGCCCTCACCTCTCAAAACAGTCGCTCCGAAGCCGCGGTAGACGGCCGGGATGCCGCCCGTTCGGTACAAGTGCGCGGCCACGTCCATCGGGCCGTGGAATTTGAGGCCGCCCGACAGTCCCTGGCTTCTTTGCACTTGCAGCAGACACTTGATGCCCTCGCTCGGACACGCGATCACCTGCAAGCTCCCGTTGAACCGAAGGAGTGGGCGGAGAACCCACGGAAGTGAGGAGGCCGGCGAGTGCTCCCGAGTTCGCCTCCTGCAGAAAGCTCATCGGCTGGTCGGGCGTCTTCTGCTGCAGCCACCGGCCGAGAGAAGCGCCCGCGAAGAAGAAAGCCAATAGCGGCGTGACGCTTGCCAGTGGAGCGGCCATTCCCGAGTAGAAGCCCTGCAACAGAAGAGAGTGGAAAGGTCAGAAAGGACTCACTTTGATGCCCTCTCGAGCGAACGTCTTCCGCACGCAGTCGAGCGTCCCGCGGTAGAGCGGGCGGCAGTCACCGTTCGGTTGGGTCGTCTGCAGGCGGACTTTGATCGTGTCGAAGGGATGCCCGACGACCACCGTGAACACGCCGCCCACCCCGCCGGCCACGAAGTCGCGGAAGAAGGAGGACGAAGCGGCGGGCGACTCGGACATGCGAGGAGCGAACCGGCTGCTGGTCGAGGAGTGGAAATGAATGGAAGGATGAACGAGTAGACGAGAGGGTCGCAAATCTTCGCATTCCTTCCGACTGCAGCCGGATGCTGTCACCGCTCATTCGCCTCTGGACGGGAGTCGGCGGTTCGCTCCGCTTCTCTCGCCGACTGATCGCTTCGGCCGCCGTCCACTCGCCGCTCCTCGGCATGCGAGCCGCCTTTTCGACCGCCGGGCCGCTCGTGTTCGTGACGGGCAATCGGGACAAGCTGAAGGACGCGCGGGACGTCCTCGGCCCCGCCCGCCTGGTGGAGAGCCACGACGCGGACCTGATTGAAATCCAGGGCGAACCGATCGCCATCGCGCGCCACAAGTGTCTCGAAGCCCTCCGCCTCCAACACGAACGGGACCCGCAGGCGATGGTCGTGATCGAGGACACGGGTGAGTCCCTTCTTCCTACTCACTCCTTACTCCTCTTGCAGCCTTGTGCATGAACGCGTTGGGCGGGATGCCCGGCCCGTTCATCAAGTGGTTCCAGCAGCACTTGGCGCCCGCCGACCTCCACCGCATGCTGAGCGCCTTCGACGACCGCCGGGCGCAGTTCGTGAGCACGGTGGCCGTCGGCTCGAACACGAGCGAGGGCGCCCCGCAGGTCCGCATCTTCCAGGTTCGTTTCCTTCCGATCACTTATCTCATCCTTCCGTGTTCAGAGCGTGACTCACGGCGAGATCGTCGCTCCGCGCGGGACGAACGGCGATCGCGGCGGTTGGTGAGTGGCCGTTTTCCCTCTCCTCTCAATCCTCTCCTGCCTGCAGGGATCCCTGCTTCCAACCGGTGGGCTCCGACAAGACGCTCGGCGAGATGGAGGAGGAGGAACGCTCGCAGTACTGCGCCCGCGTGCAGGCCCTCCGCCAACTCCGTTCCGCCTTCTTCGACTGACCACTCCTTTCGCGCGAATAAACGAACAGTTGGCCAACACAGATGTGTGTTTATTCTCGCTCTGTTGGGCACGACAGGGAAATCAGGCGAGTTTCTGGTAGACGGTCAGCTGCGCGGGCTCCATCGGCTTCACCACGATCTTCGGGAACTTCGGGCGGAACACCTGGGAAGCAGGAATGAGGAAGGATGGAAGGGGAGAGTGGGCAGACCTTGAAGGAGCACTGGAGGTCCTTGTTAACGAACATGATGGCCGCCGCGTTGTCGAATTGGCCGCAGTAGTGGGGGGCCTGCAAGCGGGCGTTCACTCACCAGCCGGCTGCTCACCGAAAAGATGGTGACGAGCTTGCGGTTGGCGAAGAACTCGTAGCCGTCCTGCACCACCTGGTGGGCGCGGCAGATGAGGTCGAGGCCGTGCTTCTGGCAGACGGTGTTCACCACCTCGATGCCGAAGGTGCACGAGACGCCGCGGATGCTGAACTTGAAGGTGGGCGTGGCGGCGTCGGGGTCCGCCCAGAGGAGGTCGAGCGGCAGCGAGGGGTTCGGCGGGTCCTGCACGAAACAAAACACGCGTACAAGCAGGCGGGCGGGACTCACGGGCAGCGGGCGGATGATCTCGTTCAGGATGCCCAGACTGTCGCCCTTGTACAGGTCGGGACTCAAGCCTCCTGCAGCCACAGTTAGAGGAAGAAGTGTTTGCTTACCGTGCATGCACAGAATTCGGCCGCCCACGAGCGCCGTCAGCGGCATCGAGTTGAAGACCTCCTGGAAGGCGGCGTAGAGGCGCGGCGAGCGGTAGCGGCGGTTCAGCTCCTCGTAGAATCCTGCAGCCAATCCACCTTCCATTGATCACTGCTCCCTTCTGCCCGCTCACCGTAGATCCGATTTACGAGCTGCGTCTCGTGGTTGCCCCGCAGCATGAAGAAGTTCTGCGGGTACTTGAGGCGGAACGCGAGCATCAGGAGGATCGTCTCCAGGTTCATCCGCCCGCGGTCGATGTAGTCGCCGAGGAAGAGGTAGTTGCTCACATTCGGGAAGCCGCTCTGCAAGCCGCCCGGTTGGATTAGACAACGCTGCGCCTGCTTGCCTTGTCAAAGATGCGCAGCAGATCCCCGTACCTGCAAGCAGAGGGATGAATGGAGGAGAACGAAAGGAGGACCGACTGGCCGTGCACATCGCCGCAGACGTAGAGCGGCGGGTCCAGCTCAAGCATCATCGGCTGCTGCATGAAGAGCTCCTTGCTGGCGGTCAGGAGGTCCGCAATGTCCTGCTCGCTGATCGTCCGGCTGATGCCCGTGTTGGGGCGTCCGATGGAGAGCAGCTTCTCGATCATCCCGTCCACCGGACTGCCCATCGCCGAGTTCTGCTGCGCGGTCGCGATCTGCGAGGCCGCCGACTGGGTCCCGATAAGCGTGGGCGTTAGCGAGGGCGTCTGCGTGATCGACTTGTTCGCGGGGCTCGTCATCTCGAAGCGGGCGGAGAGCGGGAGGAGGCGAGTGGACGCGACTGCTGCACAACCGATTGAATGGGCGGACGGCTAGAGAACGAAGTCGACCGTTCATTTGCGTCGTGGTCATGCAAATTCATCGAATGCAAGCTCTCGTTTGACGAAACCGACGAATTTCTGTTGCAATTTATTCCGTAAAAGGAACATACATAGAAGGAGACCCGTGTACAAATACGAACTTCTTGATCAATGAACAAGAGAGAAAAGAAGGATCAACGGCCGAGGATCAGCTCGCTGCCCGAATTTCCCGAGGATCCGCCCGAACTGCTCTCCGCGTTGAAGTTGGCCTCGCGCGTCTGGACGGATGAGCTGCTGGACTCGCTCGCGCTCACGCTGCTGCGGGAACCGCCGAAATCGGAAGAGCCGCCAGAGCTGAAAAAGGCAAAAGAATGAAGACGTTCGCTCGAAGAGGCCACTCACCTTCCAGCCGCTCCACTCGCACCGCCATCGGCGGCCGCAGACGAGCCGCTGAAGCCGGACGGCACACTGCCGCTCTCGCCGGTCGATCCACTCGAAGAGGCCGCGGAGTCGCTGGAGAACGTGCCGCTGCTGGCTTGGTCGGAGCTCGAGCCCGATGACCCGAAGCTGCTGCTGCCGCCCGATTGGCGAGAGGCGGCGTCGAAGCCGACCGACGAGCCGCCGCCTTGACTTCCGAACCCTCCGGACTGCGCACCGAAGCCGCCGGACTGCGAGCCGAATCCTCCGCTTTGCGCTCCGAACTGGCCGCCGCTCCCGCCGAACTGACCACCTTGCTGGAAGCCGCCCTGCCCGCCGCTGTAGGCGCCTCCGGAGTATCCGCCTGCATACGAGGCCTCACCGCCGCCGTAACGACCCGCTCGGCCGTAATCGTTTCCGCCGTACTCTGAAGCAAATTGACGAAGATGAGATGCATGAACGAAAACGACTAACGAGATTGTCCGTAACCTCCGCCTTGCGGCAGTTGAGGCGGTCCATAGCCGCCTCCATGGACGGCGAGGACAAGGCAAGAAGCGACGAGGAAGACGGCCTTCATTTCTGCCGGTAGCCAACGGAACGATCGATCGGTGGAAGGAAGGGGGAAGAGTGGAGAGGAAGATGGAATGAGCGGAGTGGCGGACGGTCGGTTTTATTCGCCGCGCGGTGGGCGGACGGCGCGATTCGATTAGCGACGACGCCGTCCGCCCGCGTCATCGACGAACGGAACGCCGCTCGTCGTCAATCAACACCCCCGAATTTCGCCCAACTTCCGGCCGTCTCGTTCGGCAAAAGCGGCCGGCAGCCGTCGCTTGTTGGCCGAAAAGCGGGTGACTCAATTCGAATACGCAGTTGTTGAATTCGACGCGTGAAGTCAAAACAAGAGGAACTCATTTCTCCACGCCGGTTTGCTCTCTTCCTCTTCTCCGCTCGTCTCCGGTCGCCCGGTCGCCCGCTCGACGCCGATCGATCAATCGACCGCCGCTTTACACTCGCCGAGTTCAACGATTGAACGTCGAGAACGGTCTTTCTCGTGAACGGCTGACAGACGCTCCGAGATTTCCGTTCCGCTAATTCGAAAGGACGCGGTCGGTCGGCGCCGTGGACGAATGGTCGAGTGTTTTGTTGAGGGTTAAACCAAGCGACAAAGCGATGCCCTCGTTTGAAACGAAATCCAACCGGTTGACGCCCAACTCAATACTTCACGTCGAGAGTTTAAGTGAACACCGTGGCGTCCAACAGAACACGTCAAAAGTGCAAGCGTCAACGAAACGAATCACGTCTGCAAAAATCTGCATAACGCGCATCCAAGACCGTGCCCTTCTGCTCGCAAACGAGCATTCGCCCGCACTTCCTCCAGCCAGCCGGTCGATCGCCTTCGAGATGCTCAAGTGGACGCTCCTCGTGCTGTTCGTCGCCCCTATCATTTGCGAAGTGTGCGAACTGCCGAAGAAGGAGGTCGACCACTTCCGCTCGTTCGGCAAGGAGGATGCCGACCGGACCAAGTGGCACCACGTGGCGATTCTCGTCTCGCTGGCCGTCTGCTCGCTGCTGGGCGTGCTGACCCCTGTGCTCGGCTGGATCATGCTCGCGGACGTGTTCTTGAAGGCGAGTTCCTCCTCACAGTGCTCCCACTAACCGCCTTCTCTTTAGTGCCAACAGGCGCTCGTTTCGTGCCGCGAGAAGCTGGAGACCTGCAATCGCCATCTTGCCGCCCGCCGCTTCCAGGACGACCTGATCGGCCGCCTGTCGAACGTCGCCGCCTTCGACGTCACGAAGAACGAAAACGAAGTCCAATCCCAACTCCAGTCGCTGTACTCCGCGTCCAAGTTCCAGCAATAAACAGTCCGGTTGAAGACGGATGAATCGATGTGGAAGAAAGGAAACACAATTGAAGCTTCTGGAAAGCGACGGAAAAAAGTGGTCAACAGTTTCTCGCCCACTCATTTCCATTTTCTTTCGTCTTCTCGGTCGGTCGGCTAAATTCTTTCGTGTGACGGCTGTTTGTTTGCAGATCGCAATGGTGTTTGAAAGCATCGTAACGAGCGTTCTGAATCGCTTCCTCGGCGACTTCATCGAGAACCTGGACGCCTCGCACCTGAATTTGGGCATTTGGGGCGGTGAGTGGGCGTTTCGTTCATCCACTCCGTCTTCTCTTCAGGCAATGCGGAGCTCAAGAATCTGAACGTGAAGTCGACGGCGCTGGACGACTTCGACCTGCCGATTCGCCTCAAATTCGGCTGTCTGGACCGCCTCCTGCTGCAGATCCCGTGGAAGAAGCTGTACACGGAGCCGGTGGTCGCGACCATCGACGGCCTCTTCCTCGTCCTCGTCCCCAACAAGGGCGTCCGCTTCGACGAGAAGAAGGCCGAGAAGCACGATCTGGAGGCCAAACGGAAGGCGCTCGACCGACTGGAGGGCCTGCGGAAGGAGCGCCGAAGTGAGTGGGCGGACGGCCGTTCACTCCTTCCGCCGATTGCAGAGCCGAAAGAGAAGACGGGCGACACGTTCGCCGACAAGCTGGTCGCGCAGATCGTCAAGAACCTCCAAGTGCACATCGAGAACATTCACGTGCGGTACGAGGACGAGTTCACGGACAACAGCCGCCCGTTCGCCGTCGGGGCCACTCTCCAATCGCTGCACTTTGACGTTCATTCAGGATTTGTTTCTTTGTTCATCTTCTTGTTTGCAGACGACCGACGAGGACTGGAAGCGGACGATCCACAAGGAGACGATGAGCGTCTTCTACAAACTCGTCCGCATGGAGTCCCTCTCGCTCTACTGGAACTCCAAGACGTCGATGATCGCCGACTCGGACGACCGGGCGGCCATCCGACGGCGCCTCGTGGAGACGATCGGGACGGGCGACTCGCGGCCGGCCGGCTTCAAGTACCTCGTGCAGCCGATCGGTCTCGAGGCCAAGCTGCAGCTGAACCAGAAGCCGGAGCAGGACAAGAAGTGGGCCGTGCCGAAGGTCGAGCTGGACGTCGGCCTCGACCAGCTGGCGGTGCAGATCGACCGGCAGCAGTTCCAGGAGTTTCTCTCCTTCCTCGAGGCCGTCGAGCGCTTCAACACGGCCGCCCTCTACTTGAAGTACCGCCCGCAGCTGACCGCCATCAAGGGCCACTCCAAAGAATGGTGAGCAGGAGCCAGAAGGTGATCGAACGGCCGTCTGTTTGCAGGTGGAAGTTCGCGTACACGGCCCTCCTCGAAGAGCAAATCCGGCGGAAGCGCCACAATTGGTCGTGGGAGCGAATGCGGAAGCACCGCGTCCTCCTCCACGACTACCGACGAGCGTGGATCCGAAAGCAGACGGAGAAGTCGCCGCCGTCGGACGTGGTCGCCCTCTTGCAGGTGAGTCGTCTCTTCTCTTGCTTCCGATCAATTGCTTGCAGAAAGCGGAGAGGAAACTGGACATCTTCAACCTGAACCTCGCCCGCCAGCAGGCCGAGCTGGAGATCGACCGGCGGCGGCTGACGCGCGTGGAGGACCAGCCGCAGGGGTGGATGGGCTGGGCGGCCAGTTGGTGGGGCGGCGGCAAGAAGGCGGAGGAGTCGTCCGACCTCGTCGCCCAGATGAAGCAGGCGATGAGTGCGGCCGAGAAGCAGAAGCTCTATGCCGCCCTCGACTACGCGGAGAACACGCCGCCGCCCGACTTCCCGAAGACGTTCGTCGAGAACCGCGTCCGCCTGCGCCTCCTCTTCGTCTCCGTGCGCGTGGAGGAGTTCCTGGAGTTCCGGCTGGACAAGATCGGCGCCAAGCTCGAGCATCGGCCATCGGCCCGCGCCTTCAGGTCTCCCGTCCTCTTCTCACTTCAACCCAATCCTCTGGCTTGCAGTCTGAACACGACGGTCCGCTCGCTCGAACTGAGCGGCTACAAACAGCCGATGGCCACCGTGATGAAGAAGGAGGGCGACTGGCTGCGGCTGGACGTGGAGAAGAGCCCGCTGGGCGGCGAGGCCGACTACGCGGTCGGGCTGCGCGTCTCGCCGCTCCTCCTCCGCTACCACGCGCCGGCCGTCAACTCGGCGGTCGAAGTGTTCCGCCCGCCCGCCGCCCTCCGCCTCGACCACCTGATGGCGGCCGCCTGGGCGCGGCTGGAGGAGGCGAAGAGCGACTCGCTGGCCGGCCTCCGGCTCGCCGTCGAGCAGCGCGCCAAGTGGAAGCTGGACGTCCGCATCGAGCCGCTGGCCTTCGCGCTGTGCGAGGGCGGCGCCTTCGACGCGAAGCGCCCCACGCTGATCGCCGAGCTCGGACTCTTGACGCTGCAGTCGACGGACGAGGACACCGAGGGCACACACAAGAGCGTGAGTGCTTCCTGCCCCGCCTCGATCTCCTCGTTGCAGTCGGGATCGAAGCGGCTGCGCGAGTTGGTGCAGAAGGCGTACGACAAGTTCGAGCTGAAAGTAGTGAACATCCGCCTGCTCTTCGACCGGGACTTCCACTCGTGCTGGCGGGCGCGCGACGAGAGCGATTCGGCCGCCCACATCCTTCGCCCCACCGGCCTCGGCTTGGCGCTCCACATCTCGTCGGTGGAGGACGTGAACATCCCGAGGCGAGTGCCTTTCCCTATCTTCTAATGCTCTCGTTCAGGATCCGAGTGATCGGCGACCTGCCGGACATCGTGCTCAAAGTGAGCGATGAGCGGCTGCTGGAGTTGGCGAAACTCGTGGTCGGCCTGCCGCTTCCCGACTGCGAGGAGTCGACCATCGAGCTGGAGGCCCAAATCCCGCAGTTGAACGTGAAGGACCGCGCCAAGATGCACGCGATCATGGAGGCCCACGAGGTCGAAGAGGCGACCACCGCCAAGCAGCCCGGACGGTCAGTCGTGAAGAAGAAGCAAGCGGACGGGAAGAAGGCGGACGGGCGGGACTCCAGCAGCTCGACGACCTCCACCGTCCGGCAGCAACTCGTCCAGCTCGACGTCCAACTGCGCTGGAATCAGATCGGAGTGGAGATTCGGCACCAGAAGGAGCTGCTCGTCGTGGCGAACGTCCGCCGCCTCGGCTTCCAATTCCAACTGCGCTCCTTCGACCTCCTCATCCGCAGCCAACTCGGCAGCATCACGGTCGAGATGCCCACCTTCAAGTCGCTGATGCCCCACCGCTCCACCCTCTTCCTGATCGACAACGAGCACTCGAAGCCGACGGAGAACCTCGCCGAAGTCACCTTCGTGCAGGCCAACAAGCACTCGCCCTTCTTCGTGGAGGAGTACCGGAAGACCGAGCAGAAGGTCGAGTGCCACTTCAAGAAGCTCAACGTCACCCTCCACCAAGCAAGTTGTTTCTTTCACTAACGCATCACTCTCGGTTAATTGCAGGAGGCGTTGGTCGTGATCAAGCGGTTCATCGATCGAGTGGACGTCCAACTGCAGCGAATTGAAGCCGAGAAGAAGGCCGAGACGCCCGCCAGCAGCGGGACGAGGGCCAAACGGAAGGCCTCGATGTTCAGGTGAGTACTTCTGTCCAATCGGCCTTCACACTCTCTTTGTTCCAGCTTCTCGAACACGAATCTGCACCGAAGCGAGTCACAAATCCAGGTGAAGCGGCAGCGCGAACAACGCCGCCGCGAGAAGCCTGTGGACGAGGCGTTCGTTCGGTGGGATGTACAGGCGGAGTTTGCCGCCCTCTCGGTGCTCGTCGGGACAAATCGGGGAGCGGACACGGTAGCGCCCTCTCTCCTAGCTACTCACTCCCGTCTGTTATTCAGAGCTTCGAGATCAGCGGAGCGACGGCCGTCTACGTGATGAAACAGAAGGAGGCGACCGCTCGCGTGACGCTCTCGAGCGTGCAGATGCTGGACGAGACGCCCACCGCCACGCACAAGCGCCTGCTGGCGGTGGTCAGCGAGGACGGCGAGGAGATGTTCCAGCTGGACCTTCTCCAGCATCTCCGCTCCGACGACCAGCGGCGCCGCCTGCCGATCGAGCAGGAGGACGTGCGCCTGAAGATCCGCTTGGCCCGTCTGCGGTTCGTCTTCCTCAAGTTGTGGGTCAATCGGATGCTGTGGTGAGTCCCCACCTCTCTCGCATGCTCATCTGCTTGCAGTTGGATCGAACCCTTTGAGCGGGAGGCCGCCGCCCTCGCCCAACAAGTGTCGGCGGAGCGGCCGGCCGGCAGTGCGCTCAAGGACGCCAAGGAGATCCCGCAACGCGTTCTGCTGGACGTCGAGCTGAACGCGCCGGCGGTCGTCGTCCCGCTCTGCTCTTCCTCGCACGAAATGCTCCTGTTCGACTTCGGTGAGTGGCCGAACGGAGAAGGGAGTGTCATCGAGTAGTTCAGGCCGCCTGGTGGTCAAGAACAGCTTCGTTCGAGTGAAGGGCGCGATCATCGACCAGCTGCTCGTCTCGATGAAGGACGTGCACGCGGCTTCCGGGCTGCTGGACAAGGACTCCATGAGCGTCCTCTGGAAGTGCAACCTGCTGAAGCCGCTTTCCTTCGAGCTCACCGTCCGACGGAATCTCTCGTTCGATTCGAACAAGAGCGTGCCCGCGATCTCGCTCGACGCCCACGTGCCGCAGATCGACGTGAGTTCGTCCCAAACAGAACAATCATCTTTCGTTTCAGCTGAGCATGTCCCGCCAAGACTACGCGAAGATCCTGCAGACGATAGACGGAAACCTGAGCGAAGGCACGCCGCCCCGTTCGCGGGCCGTGAGTGCGCAGAAGGGCGACAAGACGGCCACTCCCGTCTCCTCCGAGCTGGGCGGAACGCACCGCAAGACGCCCAGCTCGCAGACCCCTCAGCCGAGCAAGGAGGCGGCCTCCAAGACGAAAAAGACGGCGGGCGGCCAGCGGATCGTCTTCCAATTCGAAGTGGACGACGTGGACATTTGTTTGTACGCGGGCGACACGGCTGTTGAGGTTCGTCTTCAAGCCTTCCCTCCAATCGACGGGACTTTCAGGAGCAGAAAGGACTCCTCGAGCGGCGCGCCACGGAGCGGTTCGCCCAAATGAAGGGCGGCCAGCTGGAGGTGGGCGGCCGGCTGAACGCCCACGGCGGGCTGGAGGTCGCCGTCCACTTGTTCTCTTTCACGGTGGACGACAAACGAGAAGGCGAGGCGAAGATTCCGCACTTGCTGGAGAAGAAGCGGACCGAGAAGCCCGACCGCCTCCTCTCGCTCGTCTTCAAGCAGGCGGCCGACGGGAACCGGATCGGTGAGCGCATGGCAGGTTTCGCCTCCTCTTCACTCTTCTTTAGTCGACTTGAATACGTCCGCCCTCACGCTCTACCTGTGCCCGAAGTTTTTGGGCGCGCTGTCCGCCTTCTTCTCGCCCGAATTGCCCGAAGAGCAGCGGGCGGCGCGAGTGGACGTGAAGCTGCCGCTCGAGAGCCCGCAGCCGTCCGCCGAGGTGCCCCGCCCGCTCGGGACGATCGCCGTTCGCTGCCGCGTGAAGGACGTCGAGGTGGTGCTCGTGGAGAACTCGGAGGATTTGGAGCGCTCGCGGGCCATCTTCCTCCGCTTCAACGCGACGGCCGACGTCAAGGAAGTGAGTTCTTCGTTCATCCTTCCACTTCCAACCTGCCCGCTCGCTCCAGCTACCCGAACTGCGCCGAGTGAGCGCTCGGATCAACGCCCTGCGGGTTGTGAGCTCGCAGTTCGCGGCGCACAAGCGGGCGGGCGGCGAGTACGCGATCTTGGCGCCGATGGACGTGACGATCGATGGACGCCTTCACCTCCGCACGCTCGTCCAGAACTTCGCCGTCCACGTCGAGCAGATCGAACTGAAGATCTCGCCCGAAGTGCTGGGCATCCTCTCGAACTTCTCGACCAATTTCGCGGACTCGAAGCGAGCGGTGAGTGGGGGGAGCAGAGGAATGATCCCTCGCCTTCTTGCAGAGCAGCCAGAAGTCGCTGAAGCCGCCCGCCCTGCCCGAGTACCCCGACTACTTCGAGGCGAAATCCTTCAATCGAGACGACTTCTGGTGGTTCGCGGCGGCCAAACGCGAAGCGGGCGCCCGCTTCCGGCAGCCCGAACCCCCGCCCCGCCCGACGGAACACAAGCAGAACGCGGAGCTCTCGATTGGCCGCGTGCGCCTCACAGTCGAGAGCGGCCTCCGTCGCCTGACGCCTGCCATCCTCTTCGAAGTCCAAGCGGGAGGGCGGGTGCACGACTGGAGCGAGCTGCTCAGCTTGGAGCTGGCCGTCCGCTTCACGGCCCACTCCTTCAACGAGCAGGCCGGCGTGTGGGAGCCCGTCGTGGAGCCCCTGCAGCGAGAACGCGGCCAATGGGAGTCTCCGCACTTCAAAATCCAAGTGAGTTCTCTCGCCCGTCCATCCCCTTCACTCTTCTTCCAGCTGCAAGCTCACAGCGAGAAGGAAGTGAGCGTGAGTGCGACCGGCCGCCCCCTGCCCGCCCCCGAGTTCACGGTCCACGTGCAGACGGCCGACATCGTGAACGTGACGATCACCAAGTCCTTCGTCCGCCTCCTCACGCAACTCGGCGAGTCGTTCGGCGAGGCGACCAAACCGCCCGTGGGATCCGAGTAGTGAGCGTCTTTTGTGTTGCTTGATTGCGAGAAATAAACAGAACTGTTTGATCGAGGCAGCTACGAGAGCTTCGATTTTATCCAGCGAACAAATGGAAAGCGCGTCTTCTCCGCTTTCTGTGACGGTTTCCTGGTCACAAAGACGGTGGTCGTTGGCTCAATGATTGTGAGCGGAGAGGTGGCTGAAAGAAGAGATTGCAGACGCTCCGTTTCTCCTTCAGACTCACTCGTGGCTCTTCCGACCGCCACTTGAACCCAAAGCAGAATGGTGCGTTTCCATGGGACGATGAAGAAGAGCATTGTGAGGTAGTCGGCACTCCCGTGGAAGGACATCCACGCGATCATCAGCGAGGCGAACTGGCCGGCGATCGGACTCTGCAATGCGCCCACTAACTCGTTTTTCGATCGATCGTTTGGGGCTCACCTCGAAGTAGACGAGCAGGTAGACGAACGCCTCGGGCAGCAGCAAGAAGACGACGCCGGCCGTGAACTGGGCAAGGAGCGCGACGAAGAGATACTCTTGCATCTTATGCGTGCTACTGATCCCCGACTGGTTCCTCGTTCGGCGGCTTTGGATGCGGAGGGTGAGAAAGAGGGCGATGCCGAGCACGAAGAAGGCGGCCAGCACAAAGAAGACGAACAGCGCGTAATTCCGCGATTTCTGTGAGGTCGAGAAGCACAACACGGCCGCTTTCTCTTCGACATCACGCAAGTGGGGATTCTCCCGCTCAAATTGGAAGCGTGTTTCCCGTTCGCCGTCGGCCATTCCGAGGTGTTCGGGGATCAGGACGATCGCGTAGCCAAAGACGTGCAAGCCACCGAAGAGGAAGAACGCCCACGGCGAGTGGTTAAAGAAGTCGCCCACTCTGCCGGGAAATGCCTGAAAACACTCGTGATTAAGACGACAAACTGGGCATTCTCTGCTCACTTGACTCCAACGGTAGATGCAACACATGGTGACGGAGAGGTCCAGGTTGATCAAACAGACGTGTGTGAGGAAGAAGACGAGCGGGAGTGTCCGTGCGGGCAGCGGGACCAACGGTTCGAACAGGAGGCAGAACGAGGGGAAGAGCGGGGTCACGTTCAGAAAGAACAGGCACGAGTGAAAGGCGTAACACCAGCAGATGGAATTCAGCAGGTAGAAGCGGTATTTCTTCATCTTCCCCGACCGCCTCCACACCATGAAGAGCATGAGTGGGAAGAGAAACGTGGAGAAGAGGAAGGAAACCCGGATCATCCATTTCAATTCCGAATGTAGAAACAGGTGGGACATGGACATTCGAACAAGAATGCACGATTGCTCTCGCCAATCGATGAAAGCGGCAGGTGAGATCGGGAAGCCGAGTAAGAGAAACTCGTGAACGAGTCGACTCGGGATTGGCTAATCCAATTCGTCAATTCAGCCACCTGCCTCGTTTGTCGAATAGGCGTTATCGAGTTAATCAAACGACATCAATTGAGCCCGTTCTTCCGTTGCGGTTGCCTTTCTGTTTGCCTTCCCAGAAATTGCCGTTCGAATGGCCGCCAATCGGCCGCCCGCTCGCGGGCTCGAGCGGAAGAGCGGAAGCTTCCGGAAAGCGAGCGGAATTTCTCCTCGCTCGGTGGGCGAAGAGAAAAGCGGTGCTCCCTGTTGCCGACTTCGTTTTTCGTTTGAACGGCAATGTGGAGCGACCTGTACGCCATCTGCAGGTCCATCATGCTGGAGTCGGCAATTCGGCTAAGGCTTGTTCCGATTCCGTCCTTTTTGATCCCATTTCTCATCTTTCAGATCTTTCGGCTTTGATCTCCGCGTTCAACCCCAACGGGCGGCACAAGCCGCTAATCTTCCGCTCTGCTGCATCGTGTGAATCAATTGGGGTGCTGCACTCCAGTTGATTGCTCGTAAGTCTTCACAACCAGCTTTGTGTTCGACAACCTCTGTCTCCTTCCAGTGTTCTCTTCAATCAGCTCCTGCGACTTCGATCTCCGCGTTCAATCAAGCCCAGCAAGTTGTGTGAGTTCTCTGGCGTGCTAGTCGACCTGAACCAACGATTACGGTTTCAGAGCTTCGACTCGCTAATTGGGGCCTGAAAGATCTCTACCGCTGACTTTTGGCCATCGTTCTGATTGATTGTTTGCGAACTCGACTTCCACTGCAGTAATGCCCATCTTGACGAATAAAATGCTTCCGCTCGTCGATTGTGCGCAGACTTCAAGACAGCTTGTTGCTTAGATTTATTCCTGCCAGCTTTTCGATGCTGGAGTCAAAGGCTGCCCACCCGGTCAGCGTCAGAGTGGAGCGGACGGTTCCTGATGATCTGTGGGCGGAATAAACAAACGATGGTTTACGTGACTCACGCTCAAAATTCCGCTCGCTTCACTCAATTCTTCCGAACATGCAACGATCGGTGGTTTTCCCGCTCTTTCTCTCATTCTTTTTGCTGCTCGTCGATGCCGAGCTGCAGTTCGTTCGCGTGAAGGGCCGCGTGATGTGCGAGGGGCAGGCCGTGCAGAATGCCGTGAGTTCCCCGGCCGTCTTCCATTCCGCCCCCTCCCTTCGTTGCAGTCCGTCCAGCTGTGGGACTTCGATTGGGGCAGCCTGGACGAGAAGCTGGACGAGCGGCGGACGGACGCGGCCGGCGGCTTCGAAGTGGGCGGCCAGGAGGACAAGCAACTTTGTAGTCGATTGCGTGTTGATTGGAGATCCCGCAAACGCAACAAAATTTTAAAAAGTTGTAAAACGTGCACAATTTGCGCATTTTTTGGTTTAAAAACAACTAGGAGCCACGTTTGATGGTAGATCGTGTCGTTGAGCTGCTTAACTATAATGAATTGCATCTACGAAGATGTTTGAGCACGTGTGCCGCTAAACTACGCATTATTGGGCGTTAAATTAACGAAGTGCTAAAAACAAATGCCGTGCCAAAACGTCGATCAGATATTCAAATCGTACGCGTTTGTAGACCTCAAAAAATAAGCGCAAACGACGTAGTGTTTGCAGCAAAGTGTTTCGGAACGATAGAGAAAACGTTTGGTGCAAAACCTCGCGATGCATATGAAGTTAAACACCTTCAAGTATTTGAATCAAAACTTTCAAGGGTTGAACAACTAATCAAGACAGGCGAAACCCTCTTGTCTGTGGATAAAATAAACAAACAATCGGACGATGGTTTACGTGACTCCCGCTCGAAATTCCGCTCACTTTAGTCGATTCCCTCGAACATGCGACGATCGGTGGTTTTCCCGCTCTTTCTCTCGTTCTTTTTGCTGCTCGTCGATGCCGAGCTGCAGTTCGTTCGCGTAAAGGGCCGCGTGAAGTGCGAGGGTCAGCCGGTGCAGAATGCCGTGAGTTCCTCCGTCCATCTTCACTCGCTCCCTTCCTTGCAGTCCGTTCAGCTGTGGGACTTCGATTGGGGCAGCCTGGACGAGAAGCTGGACGAGCGGCGGACGGACGCGGCCGGCGGCTTCGAAGTGGGCGGCCAGGAGGACGAGTGGCGCGTGGACTTCTGGCGGAAGTGCGAGACGAGTGGACGGAAGATGAAAGCCTACTTGGAGATGTTCGTTCCTTTTCCCCTTCCTCCTTCTCATCGCTTCTTTCAGCCGCCACACGTGCACTCCGCAGCACACGGCCGCCTGCACTCTCTACGACTTCGGCCGCCAGTTCGCCAAGTGCGCGAAGCCAACGGAAGCGGACGACCTGGGCGAAATCGAACTCACGCGCCCCTTCTTCGACGGCAAACGGCGACAAACCGACGGTTGTTGGTGAGCGCCGACCCTTTCAATCAGTCTTGCGGTCTTTGAGGACACCTGTGGAATAAACCGAGGAGAACCAGGCAACGATCGAGGCTGTTTAATCTTCAAACCGATTCCCTACTCATCGCTCAATTCAGCTGTTTCTGGAGCATCTCGAAGTACTTGTCCGTGGTGGCAACGAGCACGGCGGGCTTCTTGCCGCCCAGCCACTCGGTCGTCTGCTTCCTCCGCAGGTGATAGAAGAGGCACTGGCTGGCCGGCGATCAAGAGGATTGAGAAGGTCCGGATCTGAACACTCCATCGCCCGTTCCTTCTTCCTCCAATTTGCACTCACAGAATTCACGATCTCCGCTCACAAAGACCTCCGTTTCGAAGGACATTCCGTGGATTCGGTGCAGGTAGACGAGAGTGGCCACCAGCTGGAGGCAGTAGCCGAGTGAGTGGAAGATCGCGAACGGGAAGATGAGCTGCATCGAGATCTTGATCGTTTTGAGGGCGAAACTCCGATTCAGATCATAGGTGGACGGTTTCCTGCAGCCGCGAGGATAAGAAAGTGAATAAAGAGAACTGCTTTTTGCGTACCGATTATGTCGCCGGATTTGCCACGAGTTGTAGCAGAAGAGGAGGACGTCGCAAAGGGTGATCGTCCCGTCTACGAGCATGAAGGTGGCCGTCCGCCGGAAGTCGCCGCTGTTCACCTCGTCCGTCTGCGTGGTCGGCGAGTGGCAAACCGGGCGGTCGCGTAGCGGAGCCGTCGGGTAGATGACCGCAAAGGAGAAGAAATTCGGGAACACCAGCTGGAAAGAAGCCGTGAGCAAGCAGGACGAGCGGAGCACTCACCAAATAGCCGACCAGCAGGCCGACGATCCCGTTCACGAGCCAGCGGAGCGCCTTCGCCGTGAGGAACGTGGTCAACAGCCGCTCCACGAACAAGGCGCCGTGGAAGATCGAGTAGGCTGCAAGAAGGTCGGTGGTTTGCGATTAGTCGTCGTTTCAAACACGCACCGACCACACACGGCCCGGAGATCTCGCTCGAAGCGAAGAAACACAGCCGGCCGCTCCACACGTACGAGCAGGGCGGCAGGTCCAACAGGGCGACCACCTGCAAGTCGGACGAAAGAAGTTGATCGGGAGTGGAGGACACCCACCAATCGATAGGCGTAGAAAACGGTCGTGTTCACGATGCCCACCAAGTAGTAGAGGAGCCCAACACAAAAGAGCACCTTCAATCCTCATGTTTCAACTAAACACTTCCCCTGGCCACTCACCTTCAACCGGAGGTCAATGATCGCCAGATATCTGCGGATCACTCGATGAGCGGAAGTAGAAACCGAAAGCGATCAGAGCGAGCAGGGCGAAGAAGACGTGCATGAATGACGACGAAAAGGACGCTCGGGTCGTGGTTCAGCTCGAAGGCCAGCCGGCACAACTCGGCGGCCGTGATGTTGTCCTTGTACGGCATTCCGGATAGTTTATGAGGTAGAAAGAAGTAGCAGCAGTCTAGAGGTTGCCAAGAATCTTTCCTTCTTACGTCTGCCTGTTTAGTTCAGGGAAAACGCTCATTTCTTTAGACTTGCCACGAATTGTAGCCGGCTTCCACGTTTTCCCAGAAGTCTGCTCGCAGGAATCCCCGCCCACTTCCGGCCACGAGACGTTCGCACGCCGCTTTTCGTTTTTCCTCACGTCTTTTGGTCGACGAATTGAACCGTCGGACGTGAATGCAACAAAGGAATCGAGCGTCCCGCCAGTCAGTTCTCGTTTCGGTGACTCGGCTTTGACCGTTCGGTCCACAAACCGCGGACAACTCACTAACCCCCAAATGAAAGGGCTCAATGTAGGAGCCGGACGTCGGTTTATTGAGCGAGAAGGAAGCAAAGGATCTCCGCACTCTGCGGCACGTGCGCCTCCGGCCTGACGGGCGTTGGCGGGCGGAGCGGGAGTTTTCGGTGGGCGGGAGGGGGCCCGAGCGGCTCGCGTCCTCGTCCTTCAAGTTCGCCAGTGGGGCCACTTTCGGGCTGGAAGGGAAGGACTGCGGAAGGGAGGCGAGAGAGAACCCACTTGTTTGCCCAGCGAGGCGACTGCGGCAACCTGGACGGCGGCTTTGGGCGGGATGGAGGGCGCCGTCGGGGTCACGATCAGCTGCTCGTCCTCCTTCTTTCGGTCGTCCCTCGCCGCCCTTCTTCGCTCCTCCGCCCGCCTTCTGCTTCTTGTTCTTGCGGCGACGGTAGCAGCGGCAGCAGAGGGCGGTGAGGAGGACGCCGACGAGCAGCCCGATCAGCACACCGCCCGCACTCACCGCCACCGGGTACCAAACGAACGGGAAGTCAAGAAGAAGAGAGATTGAAGAGGAGGGGACGAACGAACGAGCCGCATTTGAAGAGAAGAACGTGGGGCATCGCTTGATCGTTGAGGCCCTTCTGCAGCTCCCGAGTGACGGCCGCCGGCTCGCAGTCGAAGGCGCACGTCTCCTCGCAGTCCGCCCGCGTGAAGAAGAGCGAGCCGCCGATGGTCACTTGCGGCAGTTCGTCGCTCAAGTTCAGCTTGCAGCCGAAAGCCGAAGGACCCTGCAAACGGGAGTGGAAGGAGAGGCGAAGAGAGAACGCACGAAGTAGGGAGTGAGTCCCGTCCATTCGCACGGATCCCCACCCTTGCTGCCCGCACTGATCGCCCACAGGTTGAAGAGCTCCGTCGAGTTGACGGGCGTGCACTCCAGGTCGCAAGGCTCAAACAAACAGACAATTAAGAAAAAAAGGAAGACTCACCTCCTTACAGGCCTCTTCCGTTTTGCACACGATCGAGCCCTCTTTTGTGGTCCAGCAGTCCTTCGAGTGGGCCGCGTGCAAGAGCTGAACAAAACGAATCGGGGGGGTGTGTCAAAAGAGTACATAGAAGCGGACGAACCACAAAGAAGAAGGCGGCAAGAAGCGGTCGGCAGACCATCGCCTTTTGTGGCACCTGCAGTGGAGAAGCGACCGGCTCGTTCGGGAAGCGGGTGTTCGAATGAATGGACCGAATGGAAGGATGTTCAACAAGCTGTTTATTCCGCGGACAACAACAAAACAACGGATCACTCCCCCATCTTCTCCGTGTTGAACGACGAGGGCGGCGGTCGTGTAAACGCTCGATTGATCACGGAATCCTGCACGAAGAAAGCTCACTCGTCCTTCTTGAACTTCTTGGCCACGGAGCTGAGCAATCCCGGACTCGGCCTCCTCCTTCTCTCGCTTCTTCTGAGGCAGCTCGTTCGGCTCGGAGGGCGGCCATCTCGGCGGTCGCCCTGGAGGTGGCGCGGAAGTGGGCGAAGAGGTCCGCCTTCCGGTCGAAGACGGGCAGGTCGCGGCGCAGTTTGTAGAGCAGTTCGACGATGGGCGGCGGGAGGCCGGCGGTCAGCCGCTCGTGGTACTCGGCGCTGAGCATCGCGCGCGTCTTCTCCTCCAGCGTCTTCTCCTGCAAGCGAGTGGCCAGGGGGCGGGCGGGGCGGGGGACGAACCGCCGGGAACCACCCGCTCCAGGGCAGCCCGCGCTCCAGGAGCAGGTCGAGCGCGAGGAAGTAGAACATCTCCATGTCGCTCGTGAAGTAGGGCGCGTGTTCGGCCATCGCCGAGCGCGACAGGTGGGCCGCGTCCTCGATGAGCACGTCGGCCGGGTGGCGGAACGTGGCGCAGAGGTCGCTCTCGTGGACCGCGTAGCCGAACTCGGCCATCAGCAGCCGGCCGCTCCGCTCGCCCGCCCCGAACCAGAAGGAGAGCGGCCGGACGTTGCCGGACGAGTGGCCGCTCAGCTGCAGCGCCTCCACGCAGGCGAACATCTCGGCGACGATCGAGGGCGCCACTTCGGCCAGCTGCCGCCGATCCGCCCGCTCCAGCAAGTCGGCCAGGCAGACGCCCGCCTCCTCGAGCAGCACGCACTCGATCCGGTCGCCGCCGATCGTCCCGGGCGTGCAGTTCGCGGCGTCCGCCCCGTCCGGGTGGCAGACGGGCCGCAGGAAGGGGCGGCGGGGGTCGGGCGGCAGCGAGTGGAGGAAGCGGTGCACTCGCCGCACGAGCGGGATGTTCACCTCCTTGGCGAAGAGGACGGTGAGCGGCGGGTGGGCGCCCGTCTTGTCCACGGCGGCCAGCACGCCGAACAGCCGCTTCGCCTTCGAGCTCGCCGCCGTGTACCTCGAAGCGGCGGGTGGGCGGGAGAACGGGCAGAACTCACTTCTTCCCGTCGATCACGACCTCCACTTCGCTCTCCGTCGGCGGGATCGGCAGGACGAACTGCAGCAGAAGAGAAGTGGGCATTCCCCCTTCCTCCACCCACCTTCACTCCGTGGATCTCGTAGACGGGTCCCTTTCGGCTCGAGCGACTCCACGGGCGGCTTCTTCTTCTTCCGCTTCTTGAGGCCGCAGACCACACTCCCGATCGACGAGGAGACCGACGGCAGCAGCAGGAGGCTGAAAGCGGCACTGCGGAGGGGTGGGTGGCTTCACCCACCCGCCGAGCAGAAAGAGCGACCAGACGGGCAGCCGGAGGGCGCCGATCGCCACCACGCGGAGGAAGAAGCCGGGCGCCTCCACGAACTCGACGTCCAGCTGGAAGCAGCGGAACGGAGAGATCTCCGCCTTACTCTCGCGGAACTCACGAAGTAGAGGCGGGCGGAGTCGCTCGGCGGCGAGTTCTCCACTTCGACCGCCACGAGGAAGCCGCCATCCGCCCGCTCCTCGAACTCCACCGCGCACTCCACGGAGGACCCGCCGGTCGATCGCCAGCTGCCCGTCGGCGAAGAGCAGCGAGACGTCCTTGTCGACGGGAACTCGCTTGTCTGCAAACAGACGAGTCCTCAGTCCTGTGTGGAAGGAGGAGACGAACCGCCGACCTCAATGCTGCCCGTCACGAGATTCCCGCCCCGCCGCTCGTACTCGACGACCAGCGAGCAGCCGCCGATCTTCACGCTGCATTCTGCAAGGAGAGGAGTGAGTGGAAGCGGGCGGAAGAACCCACTTGTACGTGGCCCCGTCGTCCCGCACGGCCTCTCGGTTTTGATTCAAACGCAACGTGGCGCGAATCTCCCGCCGCTCGAGGGCGTACGAGAAGAAGCGAGTGGAGCAGTCGGCCGTCAACACGTGCTTCCTGCAAACGGGCGGTCGATCGGGCAACGGAAGAGAACGCACTCGTTTCCCAGGCAATCCGGCTCTCCGTCGACGGCCGCAAGAAGCAGACAGGAGGACGAGGAAGCCGAAGAAAGCGGCCGCCATCCTCGTTCCGATCGTTCGGATGGGAAATGAGGAAAGATGAACCGAAGAAAAAACGAGCCGATTTGCATGGCGGTCACTCCCCTTTCACACGGGCCAGTTTACCCGCCCGCCCGCCTTGCTCGTCCAATCTGTCCGCCTCTGCAAGACACTTCACATAAATCCGCTCGAAATTGGGGGCTTTTAGTCCGAACCGGCCGGTGCATCGCCGCTCTTCCCACTCAGCTCTTCAGTTCGGTCGGATGGACTCGCCGCAGAACGCGACGTTCGTGCGGGCTCCGAGCGTCGAGTGGTGCGTGCTGGTGCTCTCCGTCTTCTTCGTCTGCTTCGGGATGTGAGTTCGAGCGGGAGACTCCGTTGATCGATTGCTTCAGAGTGGCCGTCTACTTGCTCTGCTACTCGCGGATCTGCCCGACGGAAGAGGGGAGAACGGGGGTGTGATCAAAGGGAGCAGTGCGAACAGT
Organism: Aphelenchoides fujianensis; assembly: GCA_024699865.1. Lineage (NCBI taxonomy): Eukaryota > Metazoa > Nematoda > Chromadorea > Rhabditida > Aphelenchoididae > Aphelenchoides > Aphelenchoides fujianensis. The sequence continues at coordinate 14,079 of JAMPIO010000052.1, read as the reverse complement.
GGGAATAAAAATAACATTCAATCTCGTTTATTCCTCGCGCACAGCCGACTGCTCACTCGTCCCGTTTGGTCTTCCGGCGACTGCGGCCGGCCGGCGAGGGCGACGAGAAGGCGGAGGTGGGCGGCGTGGCGGTCGGAGCGGAGGTGGACGGAGTGGAGGGCGTCGTGGTGGGGGTGGTCGTCTCGTCCTCCCGCGGCCCTCCGGTCGGCGGGGGCGTCGGCTGCGGGGGAGTGCGCGACCCGCCTTCCTCCGCTTTTCGGCGGCCTGAATGCTCGCGATCAGCTCGCACGTGTTTCGATCGAAAGAACTCACTTCGCGTCGTCCTTCTGCTTGCGGACGGAGGCGGCCGCCTTCTGCCCGAGCGGCCGCACGTGGATCTTCAGCGGGGCGGCCTTCGGGCGGTCTTCCGCCGAGCGGGTGGCCTCTGGAAAGAGCGGGGATGAGCGCCCGGCCGCCCACTCGCCTCTCGTGTCCTCCGTGTGGGTGGTGGACGTCCCCTCCGAGGGGGCGGGCGGGCGGCGGACGGGCGACTCCTGCTCGTCGTCCGAGTTCTCTGCAGGAAGCGAGTGGGCGAGTGGGCGAGGAGGACTCACTCCTCCGATTCCGAGCGGACGGCAGGCGAGTCGCCCGGTGGTTCGAAATGAAGCGACGAGGCCGCCGGACCGAACCGCCCCGTCCGCCCTCCTTCCCGCCGCCCTCCGCCGCCGCCGATTTCCGCCGCGAGGCCATCGGAGATCGCCGCTCGACCGCCGAGTTGCAGAGTGATCGAATGAGCGGACGGAAGTCAAAGAGCAAGGAAGACTCGGTTGTTTGCATGCCGACAGAGAAGACAGCAGGCAGATTTCTCGCTCGTGTTTATTCGCGCACTGGACGGAGATCACTTCTTCTGGTCGGCGGGCGATTGGAAGATGTTGAGCGGCTGGTACTGGCTGGCGGGCGCGAGCGGCACCTTCACGAGCAGGTTGGGGTTGCCGTCGCAGGCGATCGGGATGTCCTCCACCTGCTCCTTGATGCTGAGGTGGGAGGAGGCCGGCCGGGCGGGTTTCCTGCAACGAGCGGTCGAGATCCCCCCGCCGCCCACTCACTTCTCGTTGCGGAGGGCCGAGCGGGTGGGCGGCCAGTTGGAGGTCGCCTTCAGACGGCCCACCTCCGCGCGGCAGATCTCGAGGACGTCCGTCGGGAGCGGCAGGTCCACTTCTTGCGTCTTCTCGGTGATCAGGACCGTCCGCACGAAGGCCTTCATCGCGGCGTCCTCCGGCGACTCGATCACCATCGTCACCTGCAGGAAAGGGAGTGAGCGGAAGGGAAGAGAGAACGCACGTGTGCGTGCTCCTTCAGCCAAGTTGCAGACGAGCTCGCGGACCTCCTCCACGCTCGTGACGGGCGCCCCCTCCACGTCGAGGATGGCGTCGCCCACCTGGAGCGCCATGGCGGCGAGCGTCTCCTCGTTCACTTTGGTCACGTAGACCTTGTTGGCGAAGGACTTGATGTGGATGGAGAGCGAGCAGGCGGAGATCTTGTGCAGGACGCCCAGCCGGTACTTGCAGCCGGGCAGCGTCTCCACCCCTTGGGCATCCGCTTGGGGTCCATCGGCTGCGAGCAGACCGGCCGGCGGATCTTCAGCTCGACCTTGAAGCGGGGCCCGGCGGCGACCGTCTTCTTGAAGAGGTCCAGGAACGCGCGCTTGCTGTCGAGCGGCGTCCCGTTGAGCTCGAGCAGCTGGTCGGCGAACTGCAGCTTCGTGTCGGCCGCCGAGCCCCGCTCCACGTGCAGGACGGTCAGCGAGGAGGAGACGCGGAAGCCGCACTGCAACGCGGCCATCAGTCGCTCGTTCGTTCTCCCGCTCCGCCCACTCACCTTCGCCCCCTTGGCGCCCTGCAGCGTGACGGTGAGCGGCTCGAAGAGGTCGGGCGGCGCGACGGGGCCCGCGTGCGAGACGGCCGACGGGCAGGGCGACGTCGGCTTCGCGGAGGCGGCCATCGGAGAGCGGAGAGCGGGCGGGCGACTGGGCGGAGGGCTGCAGATGGGAATGAGTGCCGGCTCGGAGTGGAAGGTCGAACAAGCGGCTCGTGGATGCAAATCCGGGCCGCTGGCAACTGCTAGCGCTCTCCGACTGGCCTCCCTCACTTGTTTCTTCGTGCACTCCAAAATGCGGTCGATCCCGCTGCTCCGCGCGCTGCAAGTGGTGCTCGTGCTCGTCCAACTGGCGGCCCTGCTCCTCTTCCACGACCTGTGCACTCCGTTCGAGGAGGACGCCGTTCGTTTCGCCCCTCCTCGCCGCTCACCCACTTCTTGCAGGCGGCCTCCCCGTGCTCGGGCGGACTGGCGGCCATCGAGCCGCCCTTCAACCTCCCCGCCGATCCGCCGATCGACCATGCCGGCCGCCAACCAGTCGGCCCTCTTCGCCATGCAGCGCGTCTGCCTGCCGGACGTCTCGTCGGCGTTCGCGGCGCCCGAGTGGACGGCCGCCGGCGACGTGCTCCTCGCGCTGCTCGTGGGCGGCGGGCTGGCGGTCGGCGAGCTCCTGATCGCCGTCGTGTTCCTCCTGCAGCTGGAGGACTGCCGCCCGCTGCGGGCCGAGGACGGGGTGAGTGCGGCCGGCAGGAGGACGAGAAGACGGCCGTCGTTCAGAGCTCCTTCCTGTGGGCGGTCGAGTTCGTGCTCCTGCTGCTGCAGACGCTCGGCGGCCTGTTCGTGCACGCGGGCTGGGAGGGCCGCTGGGCGACGGAGTTCGCGACGCCCGCCTTCCCGCTCGGCCTCCACTGCGGCTACGTGAGTCCCGCCCGCCCGCCCGCCCGCTCACTCGCCCGCTTGCAGTGGATCGCGTTCGTCTGCCTGCTGCTCGGCGTCGTGGACGAGTTCGTGGCCAGCCCGCGCCTCCTGCTGCTCGCCGCCGACGAGGAGGAGAGCGCCGCGAAGAGCGATGAGTTGAACCGCTCCACCGTCTTCGTCGAGCAGTGATCTCGCGTGAATAAACACGCATGGCGTTTGTTCGATGCAAATCCCGGGCAATAAAAGGCGAGCGGGGAGCGGGCCGGGCGCATTCGACCGCTCGCCGCCATGGCCGCTCCTCCTGCTCCCTCCGCCGCTCCCGCGAACCCGCCGCCCGCCAATCCGCCGCCCGCGAGTGCCGCCGGGGCCGCGCCGCCCGCCCAGCAGCCGGCGGCCGCGGTGGTCGTGGCCGCCGCCGGTGAGTCGCCGCCCGTCCGCCCACCGCCGCCTTGCAGTCGCCCCCGCTCCGGCCGCCGCCCCGCCGCCCGCCAACCCGCTGCTGAACCGGCCCGGCGAGCCCGACTTCAAAATGAAGCTGGAGCCGCAGAAACTCGTCTTCAAGGGCGACCGGCTGCTCGAGAAGCCCGCCGACCTCGACCTCAAGCTCACCAACACGACCAAGAAGCGGCAGTCCTTCAAGGCAAGCGGGGATCACTGCACAGCCCTCTACTCACCGCCCGTCGTGTTGCAGATCCGCTGCACGTCGAACGACGCGTTCCGCGTGCGGCCGCCGCTGGGCTTCGTGGCGCCGGACGAGACGCTGGCGATCCGCGTGTCGTTCATCGGGAAGGCGGTGCCCGAGCCCAACAAGCACTTCCTCGCCTTCTACCACATGCCCTCGGAGGAGACCAAGCAGCCGGCGCGCGCCATCTGGACGGCCGCCTCCAAGCCGGAGGGCGTGAAGCGCGTGGGCTGCGCCTTTGAGAAGGACGACGGCACGCCGCACCCGCCCACGCCCGCCGCTCCCGCTCCGGCCGCCGCTCCCGCTCCGGCCGCCGCTCCCGCCGCTCCGCCCGCCAAGTGATCACCCTGCTGGTTCCCTCTTCCGCCGATAAACTCCTCTTCCATTCGATTCGTCCATTCGGCTCATTTCTTTCACACACTCGCGGGATGTGCGGCCGGTCGATCGCCGGGCGGCTGCGGGCGTTCTGGTGCGGGCGGCCGAGCGAGAAGAACGGGACGTCGAGGCGGGCGGCGGGACGATCGCCGAGGGCCTCCGCCAAGCGGCCCCCCGCTGCCGCGCGTGGAGGGCGAGTCGGGCGTGCGCTACGACCTGCTGCAGGTGGTGGGGAAGGGCGGCTTCGGCGAGGGTGGGCGGCCGTCCCGCTCCGCACTCACGGCTGCTTTCAGTGTACAAGGCGGCGGTGGTGGACGAGTGCGCCCTGCCGCCGCTGGTCGCGATCAAGGCCGAGCGGGCGGAGAGTCTCGAGATGGAGGTGGGCGCCCGCCGACTGCTCACTCGCCCGCCCGCCCGTTCAGGTGCGCGTGCTGGAGGCCGTCGCGCCGTCCGTCCACTTCTGCGCGCTGCTCGACCGCGGCCTCGACCCGCAGTCGGGCTGCCCGTTCGTCGTCATGTCGCTGCTCGGGCCCAACCTGAGCGTCGTGCGCAAGGCGATGCCCGGCCAGCGGCTCTCGCTCTCGACGGCCGTCCGCGTGGGCATCCAAGCACTCGCTTCTCCTCCTCTTTCTTCTTTCATTTGCCCTCCCTTGCAGATGCTGCACGCGATCGAGGAGCTGCACGGGCGGGGCTTCGTGTCGCGCGACGTGAAGCCCTCGAACTTCGCGGTCGGCCTGCCGCACGAGCACCGCCGCCTCGTCTACATGCTGGACTTCGGGATCGCCCACGAGTACGCGGACGAGAGCGGCGACCCCCACCCGCCCGCCCGCTCCACGTGGCGCGGCACCACTCGCTACTGCGCCCTCGCGAACCACCGGCGCCAAACTCCAGCGCCCAAGGACGACGTGGAGTCGTGGCTCTACTCGCTGGTCGAGCTCGCGGTCGGCCGGCTGCCCTGGGCCGCGCTCGACAAGCAGGCCAAGGAGGCGACCTTCCGCGCGAAGCTCGACGTCCGGCGGGCCCAACGGCGCGCCTTCTTCGCCCCGCTGCCCCACCAGTTCGACCACGCACGAGTCGTGTCTTCTCCTCGTCTCGTTCACTCGTTCGTTGCAGATGCTCGCCCGCATCGACGCCTACAACTACTACAGCCGGCCGGACTACGGACAGGCGAGTTCCTTTCAATGCTAATTGACTGCTCGCTGCTGACTGTCCGCTCTTGCAGTTCTTTATCGACCTGATGCAATGGACGCGCACTCGTTCTCCTTTCGCCGACGAGTACGACTGGGAGCGCGTGTTCGAGGGCTACTCGGCGTCCAAAGGCACCGAATGAATCTTTTTTGCCGTCGTGCTTTGTTGTAACGAGTTTATCTGAATAAACGTTTGAGGATAAACGGAATGACTACGGCCTCGCCGTGCTCCTTCGGGTTCGTCCGCAAATCGGCAGAAATCGTCTTCCTGAAATCGCAAATGGTTTGATTTCCTTTAAACGAAGGGAACTCACACAATCGTCGTCTTTCGAGCGAACAGTTGAGAGGAGAGGCCGTGTGTGCGGACTGAGCGGACGAACTTCGAGAGGCCCTCACGGTAAGGCTTGAAAACGACCATCGTTCCGAGGGTGTTGAACACGCCGTGGCCGAGCATCAGTGCGTAGAGGAAGGCGTACGTGTTCCAGTCCAATCGGAGGTCCAAGAAGACCGCCGATGTCACGATCAGAATGGGGATCGTGAGGAGGAAGAGGGGAATCAAACAGCGGGCCGTGAGCATCACGAAGATCTCCCGTTTGAACTGCCGCGTTTGCTCCTGGTCGGGCCGTCCGCACTTGGTCGAACACGTTCCGAATGATCAGAAGGAAGCCCCCAAAGAAATACACGAAGATCAAGGTCGTAAAGAACAACACCCCAACGGACATGATGGGAAACAAGTCGATCGGATAGAAGCCGAACACAACCTCCTCCTTGCTGATCACTTGCGAGAACTCGGGGTAATCCCGCAGGAGGGATGAGAGGAAGTGAGGATCGGGCGGGTAGAAGAAGTTAAGAACGCAGAGCACAAAGCACATGCAGATCAAGTGAGCAGACGAGACCACCGTCCATGTCTTCTGTTTGTTTAACATGCGGGCGAGTGGGGAGTTCGTGAGGAAGACGAGGAGCCCCGAGTAGCAGACAACAAAGGCCGTGTTCAAGTTGACCATCAAAATCAGAAGAAGATTCCAATGGATGTACGCAAACCAGTAATTCTGGACGAGAAAGCGAGGTCCGTTGAACTTGACCAGGAAGAATGGAAAGTAGGGAATCGGCCGAAGGACGAAGCACACCTCGATGCCGACGAGAAGCGACCAAGTGGTCGTGTTGGCAAGCGTGTAACGGTACACTTGCATGCTCTTCGGGGTCAGCAAGTGGGACATTGCGAGCATAAGAAGGTAGATGAAGATGGAACAAACTCCCGAGACGGTCATCCACAGCTCCAAAATCCACTCGTTTTCCGGCCGGAGGACGGGCCCCTCGCTAGAGTTCGGGAACGCCGGGAGGTGTTGACGAACGAGGGCGCGGATCGCCAAAATGTTCAGAGGGATCATGACCGAAATGAGCGAGCAGCTCTCGAAAAACGGTGAGTAGTCCTTTTTGTCTCCAGAAACCAGAAATCGCATTTCGCAACGGCGGAGCAGCCGGCGGCAGGTGGACGAACGACCTTCCACAAACACCTGCACTTCGGCCCACCGTTCGAGCACGAGGCCAACACAAGAAATCGAATTACAAAGTCAAAAGCCCAAACTTCTAGTGCTCGTCATTTCGAAGCAGGGCCGAAGAACAAAACGCGAAATTCTCGAAGCAAAATGATTGTGCGAAACGGAGTCGGCGTCGGCCATTCAAATTTCTTCTCTTTAGCGGTCACGAATGTTCGCCTTCCCCACCGAGCGCCCCATTTGTGTCGAACGCTCATCCCCGCGAACAGTCGGCCGGCGAACGAGTTCTCCCGTGGAAATGGCCTCGATCTCCACCACCGGAATGCCGTGGCTGGAGAAACAGTGAGTGCGGGTGGGCGGCAGAAGACTCGCCGCATTGCTTTCAGGACGTACTTCTCTCTCGCTTATTTCATCATCGTTGCGTGAGTGTCTTCTGCGCTTCTCGAATCCGCTCCTTTCATTGCAGCTCCTGCGCTGGCCTTCTTCGCTCTTCTCTGCAGCGGCTTTCGGAGCGCTGGTCGGCTACTTCGCGTTCAGAGTGAAGCAGGACGTGAGTTCCGCTCCCATCCCCCTACTTCCCCCTCCTTCGCCTTGCAGAAGAAAGTGGCGGCCGCAATGGCGAAGAAGAAGCAACAGGAAGCGGAGGAGACCACCAACCCGCCGCCCTCCAAGAAGCAGAAGGCGGAGAAGTCGCAGAAGACGGCCGCGGACAAGCCGCTGGACAGCCCCAAAACGCAGCAGGCGGATGAGGTGACCTTCTTTCGTTCTCCTTCTCATCCACGAGTTGCTTGCAGGCGAAGAGCGGAAAGGCGCCCACGCGCACGGAGGACGGGGTCACGAACAAGGACGCGCCCGAACCGACGAAGAAGGAGGGCCGGACGGTCAAGGACGAATTTCTCTTCAAATGAGTCTTCTTTCTTTGCTGTGCTTGTGGACGGAATAAACCGAAGGAAGAACGACATCAACAGTTTATTCACAACAAAGAACACTCATTGAACACGACGCTGAATCTTGAGGCCGACCGTCTCGAGTTGGTTCGCCGTCATGCGGGCCGCCTGCTCGTGGTAGCGGGCGTGCACTTCGAACCACTGGAAGCAGAAAGGAGGATGATTGAAGGACGGAGAGAAGACGAACGTCGAGCAGCTCGCGCTCGTGGGCCGCCCGGTCGGTCGGCAGCTTCTCGCAGAGGGCGGCCAGCTTGCCGGCCTCCTCGTCGAAGTTGCGGACCGCCTGCTCGTAGATGCGGCCCTTGTGCTCCACCTCGGCGGTCGTGCGGGTGGCCTTCAGCTGCAAGCGGAGGGGAGTGAGCGCTGGGCGGCGGGACGCACCTCGTGGCGCGCGGAGTCCATCAGCTGGAGCGCGACGTCCAGCTGCTGCTGCTGCTCCTTGGCGCGCTGGAACTCGTCGGCGACGAAGCGGCGCGACTTGCGGATCGCCTTGCGGCCTGAGCGGCGAGTGGGTGGGCGGAGGAGTGGACGGAGGACGCACCTTTCACCTGGTACTCGCGGTGGAAGATGGCGAGGCGCTTGAGGACGGCCTGCGCGGTCATCATGGGGCCCTGCTGGCCTTCGGGCAGCGAGGCGCGGATCGCCTTCACGCTGCGGGCGACGACCTCGAGCGGGTCCGCGTGTTCGGGCGCCGCGATGTCCGTCTGGCGGAAGATGGCGTTCGGCTGGAGGACGGCTGCAAGGGGGCGGTCGGGGGAGGCGGGCGGCCACTCACCTTCCAGACGGGCGGTCAGGTCGTCCATCGCGGTCTGGTAGCCGAAGTAGCGCTCGATCTCGTGCACGAACTCGCCGGCCAGCAGCGTCTGCTCGACGACGCCCATCTTGCCGCCCACGCGCAGCAGGAGGCCGCCCACCGCGCCGTGCTTCTTCTTGCGCTCCGCGAGCACCGCGCGCGCGTCCACCGGCGACTTCTCCTCGCCGCTGCTCTTGCTCCGACTGCGCCGACTGGACATTCGGGGGACCGCCGACTGCGCGCTGGACAAAACGAAGAAATGAGCCGAGCGGGCGGGCGGCCGGCCACTTTCTTCTCACCCGCCCGCCCGACCGGCTGCTCGCACTCCGATGGGCGGCGTGTTCCTCTCGCTGTGGACGGGCCTCTTCCCGCTCGTCCTCTTGGGCGGCTGCACGAAGGCGCGCGGGAAGACCAACAAGCAGAAGGCCCCACCGCCGAAACGTGAGCGACCGCCGGCCGCTCACTCCCATCTCGCTTGCAGCCGGCCAGCCCTCGCCGGTCGCCCCGCCCGCCGCCGCCAAGAGTCCCGCCAAGGAGCCGAAGCGGACGCCCGACGACAAAAAGGCGACGATGAACGACGACGACCTGAACACGAAGACGAACGCGCCGGGCGGCAAGACCGAGGCGAAAGAAGTGAGTCCTCCCTTTCGCCCCGCTCACTCACCCGCCTGCAGGAGTTCAAGTCGAAGCACGGCGAGCTGAAGAAGAGCTCGTCGAAGCGGCGGAAGGAGCGCGGCGACCGCACCTGCGGCGAGACCACCGACCTCCGCTCCATTCGAGCCCGACCCCGCCAAGCCGCAGGAATCGCTGCTGAAGGAGGTGACCGCCGAAGACGTGAGTTCCTCTAATTGAATTCACGGACTTCCGCCCCCCCCTTCAGAAGGAGACCTCGCTGTTCGCCGGAGTGCCCGCCGGCGGCGTCCAGTCGATGTTCATCCCGCCCAAGTGAGCGGCCGTCCGTTGGAATAAACGCGTTTATTGAACGAGCTCCCTTCTCCACTTCAAACAAACGAGCAAGAGAAAGAAGTCTTCTCCGCTGCTTCTTGAGCGGCTTCGGGCGGTCGCGCGGCCAGTGGTACCAGACGTCCCACGGGGTCTCTATGGAGAGGACATTCATTTGTGTGCGAGTGGGGTCAAAAGACGAGTGAGCGGGGCAAAGGCCGGGCGCTTTCCGGAAGACGGGATCGGCGGCCTGTTTTTGGCGCCCGTAAAGCAGCGGCTTCTACTCCGACCAAACGACTGGAACTTCTCGGTTTATTCCGACGAACAGGACAAGAACGAAGAAGACGGCGGCCGCTCAGCCGTCAGCGAGGTCGATGGGCGGCGTGCGGAGGCCCTCGGCGGCGGCGTCCTCGAGGGCGTCGCGCTGCTCGCGGAGGCGGACGGACGCCAAGTGCGACTCGCCGATCTCGCCCACGAACTCGGCGCGGCGGAGCATCGCGTCGTCGTTCAGCTGCAAGCGGGGATGAAGGGGAGAAGTCGGGGATCACTCGCCTGCCAGTCGAAGGGGTCGGCCGCCGAGATGCCGAGCCGCTCCATGATCCCGTCGAGCACGCGGTGGATCTCCTCGTAGGGCGGGCGCTGGGTGAAGCCGGTGCGGTCGATGCGGGCGAGCAGGTCGGAGAACTCGGCCGGACAGCCGAGAAAGAAGCCCGGCCGGCCGTGGCCGCGCACCCACTGCTTCCACTCGCCGATGATCTGGTGGTTCTGCAGCGGCGGCAAGTGGGCCCACGGCAGCGGGCCCGAGCACAACTCCACGCACATGTACAGCCAGCTCTCCAGGTCGTCCCGCCGGCACTGCTCCTCGTTGTGGTGGGCGGCGAGCGGCGCGTAGTGGATCGTCCCGAGCAGAGCGGCCGCCTGGCGGGGCGGCAGCAGGTTGTTCTCGCGGTCCCTGAACGGGCGGGAGGTGGACGGGAGAGGGCGGAACTCACACGTAGCGGCGGGCGAATCCAAAGTCCAGCATGTAGACGATGTTCGCTTGCCGGCCCCGTCCCACCGCGAAGTTGTTCGCCTTCACGTCGCGGCACAGCCAGCCGAGGTTGTGGAGCGTCTCGATCCGCTCGAGGGTCTGCTGGCAGATGCGGAGGGCGGTGCTCAACGAGAACCTGCAAGCAGAAGGGAGGGGAGGGCGGAGTGGAGGGCGGCCGCTCACTTCCGCTCGGGCATCGCGCGCCGCAGCCGGCCGAGGTCGACGCCCACCAGCTGCATCACCGCGTACTTGTAGTGGGCGTTGCGGCCGGCGACGATCAGCCGCGGGAAGCCCGTGTGCACGCCCAGCTTGCGTGAGCACGTAGACGTCCAGCTTCAGCACGGGGCTGCAGGCGAGTGAGCGGGCGGACGGACGGGCGGGACTCACCGAATGACGCCCACCTGCCGCTCCACCTTCATCGCGTAGGACTCGCCCTCCGCCAGGTCCTGCACGCGGAAGACGTCGCTGAAGGGGCCCGAGGCGAGGACGCGCGTCACCTTGAAGCGGCGCCCCGAGTGGTGGGCGATCACGCTGCCCACTTGCGGCATCCGCTCCTCCTCCTCCGCGCTGTTCGGGGCCATCGCTCTGCGACTGCCGACCGGGTGGGCGTTGGAAGCGAAATGATCACTTGGGGTCGGTTGTTTGTGTGATGGAAGATTTGCATGAGCTGGTGTCGATGAATTCCACGTCACGAATTCCAAGTCGTTTGAAATTCCGATGAACGACGGAGAACCATTGACTCGATTGGCTTCGTTTCCATCACAATCACTTCGCCGGCGTACAAAAGAGAGGAGCGGCGTGTGGAGCCCGCATTTTGAAGAGATGGTCGGCGTGTTCCTTTGTTCCGCTCTTCTGCTTCTCGTCTTCGTCTCGGTGGCCGTCGAGCGGGGAAGCGCCCACTGCGCCGGCTGTCTGCCGCCCGTCACCTGCCCTCCCGGCGGAATGCCCGGTTGCACGGCGAAAATCAACGAGACGCAGGCTGGGGTGAGTGAACACAAGGATGAATCTGACTGAATGTGTTGAAGGACGTCGTCGAAAAGTCCTTGAAGGAGTTTGAACGCCATCATCACGTGAAGGTCCACTTGGAACGGTACGTGGATGGGCGGCACACAGTGGTCGCTGGCTTTTGGTACTGGCTGCAGCTCGTGGTCACGATCACTTCGATTCCAGTGCGTCTCTCTCCGATCCTCTCTTTTCATTTTCGTTGCAGCCTGACTGGTGCATCCCGAAGCCAACGCAGCTGAACGTCTCTGCCCTCTACCCGGCTGTTGGCCCTCCCGAAGTATCAATTCTTCGAAAAGAAGGAGCAAGCGAACTGCGGACGTTGAAGCGGATTGACAGAAGTTGATGGCGAATAAAATGGAGACAATGTAGTCGTGCTTGGTGTCTTTCTGTTCCGTCCGATTTGCCGTTAATTGGATGAAACGAAAAACAGAAGACTGTTCCTCTTCAATCGCTTGCTTCTGCCGAACGGCCGCTGTCCACCACTCCGGGAAGTTTCTGCTCGGCAGATCGTCGGGCGTCTTTTTGGCTCGAAAAAGGTGGTCGCTGGGAATCACTCGAGCAGTAAACAACGCGCCCACGTGATGCAACGAGCACGTGAACAAAGAGGGCGCTCCCACGAACGCCATCAGAGAGGTCAACGGAGAACCGCCTGGAAGGTCGAAGAACGCGGCGGTCCGCCCCCTCCGCTCGAGCATAAAAGCGGGGGGTCGGCGAGCTGATCGGCACCCAGCACTCTCCACTTCCCCCACCTCTCCTCCTCCCCTCGAAATGAACACGAAGTTCGCCCTGCTCCTGCTCGCCGCGATCGTGGCCGTCGGCCAGTCGGCTTCCGTGAGTCCGCCCGCTTCCTCCCGCCCGCTCCGCTCACCCACTCGCCTTTCAGCTGCGGGATCGCCGCCAAGCCGCCTTCACCACCGCTCCAGCTGCCGATGAAGCCAGAGACGACCACCCTGCAGCTGGCCGAGCAGTCGGACGCCGAGCGCCTCCTGACGACCGCCCAGCAGAAAATCGAGGCCGCCGCGTCGACCGCCGCCTCGCAGATCGCCGACGGACTGCAGACGGCGCGCGCCCAGCTGCACGAGGCGAAGGAGCGCCTGCAGACCGCCGAGACCACGCCCGCCGCCGAGCAGTCGACCTTCGAGGCGACTACCGCGATCGTCGAAGAGACCACCCGCTTCCTCTCCACCGAGCAGCCGGCCGCCTTCCAGCCGACCGAGCAGCAGAACGAGGAGACGACCGCCGCTTTCTCCACCTCCGAGCTCCCGAGCACGACCGCCGAGCAGCAGGAGACCACCGAGTTCACGCCCGAGACGACCGAGATGCCCGCCGAACAGTCGACCGCCTTCGAGCAGACCGAGGCCCCCCGCGACGAGTCCACCGCCGTCATCGGAGTGACCACCGAGCAGACCCGCGAGGAGACCCGCTCCGAGCAGCCGGTCACCCCGACGATCGTCGTCGGCCCCACCCGCGAGATCCGCACCACGTTCATCCCGCTCGTCTCCGTCAGCACCAACCCGCCGTCCACCCTCCTGCCGGCCGCCCCCTCCGTCGCGCCCATCCGCCCGCTCGGCCAGTCGCTCGACAAGGCGCCCGTCCTCCAGAAGGAACCCGCTGCCCGCATCCAGTAGTGTGAATTGCCTTCTAGCTGTTGTTTCCGTTGTCTGTTGAATAAACCAAAAGAAGTCTCTATCGCTCTCGTTTATTCACGATCAGCAGAATCCGCAATCCCCGTACTTCTCCTCGCTCGGCGGGCGACGAGCGCGGCGATTCGGGCGAGTGGTCCGCGCGTCCTCCGCGTCCTCGATCTCGCCCGCGAGGCCGCCGTCCGTCGGGTGGAGGAAGTCGTTCCAGTCGCGCTTGAAGCGCTCGTACTCGAGGTAGAGGTTCTCGGAGAAGAGGTTCCCGCCGTAGAGCTTCCACTCGTCGGTCGGCGGCTCCTCGCGGGGGCGAGGGTCGGTTTCTGAAGGCAGCTGTCGGAAGAAGGGGATCGGCAGCACTCACCCCTCCGTTCCAACTCGGCGTTCTCCTCCTCGGCCTCGTCGTGTTCGTGGGAGCGGGCGGACGGCGGCCGCTCGGGCGTGTCGAAGAAGAGCAGCGGGAACATGCCGAGCAGACAGCCGCTCACGAGGCCCAGCACGCGCGCCGAGTGCTGCACCCAGAGGACGGTCCACGCCTCCTCCTGACCGGGCAGCAGGTTCGGCTTCCTGCAAACGAGTGGCCGGTGATCGCCGAAATCCCCGCTGCTCACCGCACGTGATGGACGAGGGAGGCCGAGTAGTAGACGACGGCCAGCCCCAGCCCGTTCGACACGAGGTTCCCCACGGCCGCCCCCGCCAACTGCGAGACGCCCATCTGCACGCCGAGCACCCTGCAGCCCGAAGTGAGCGGGCGGGAGGGCGCACTCACTTGTCGAAGGACTCGCCGGCCACCAGCATCGTGGTCATGTCGAAGGAGCCGTACAGGAAGTAGGGCAGGTAGTTGATCCACCAGACGGACCGCAGCTCGTCGTAGTGCACGGGCATCTGGACGGGCGTTCGGGGCGCCTCGTACTGCAGAGTTTCTGCAACCGACGGGAGGGAATGAGATCGAATGCCCTCAGCTCACTCTTCCGTCCGATGATGTCGAAGATCAACGACCTCTCGGAGGGGCGCAGGCGATCCAGGAAGGCGCCCACCGACTTCTCGTCCCGAAGGTTCAAGTGCGCGAAGGTGTCCGAAAGCGAGTCGAATTCCTCGGGCTCCGTCAAGCTGCAACTCGTGAATGAGCGGGAGTAGAGGGCGAAACGGACATTTTGACGCGTTCGATCATCTCCTGCCGCTGGACGGGCGACCGCAGCAATAGGGCGGGCAG